>CM072885.1:17270798-18470798 GCA_037013685.1 Acridotheres tristis | reverse complement strand
CATGATACAGACTTTTAACTACCAATCATTAAAAATGAAAAGGGTTGCTCTGCAGAGCAACTAATTTAATAGAAATTAATTTTGAAAGCCTGCAAATGTCTTCTGGAAACAGTTTTCTTGACTTAAAAGTTCCTTCTACTTCATACAATAAATTGAGCCGTAGCAACCACTGTTACTGATATCAGTTCTGTTATAGATATGTAGGGATAATGCACTCAGTCCTTTGTGCAGTCAGAACTGGAACAAATTGTTTTCCTTGTGTGTTTTTAAGGACATATCAGGTGATAGTATTGGAGGGGAAATGAGCAGGAAGGAGGCTGTAGCGCAACAATATGAACTAAAATAGCTCTGCATTGAGGGGTACCATAGGATAGAACTCAATATTTGTTGTCCCACAGGTTTTTCACAAACAAATCGTACTGAATACACCCAGCACACAGACCTATGATTTTAGCTTAAAAGCTTTTCTACTTTCCAAAGACCATATTTTCACACTACCCATTTACAAATCCACTGGTTTGAACCATGAGTGTAACATCTGAGTTGCCAACATGGAAGTATTTTTCTTGCCAAATCTGTGAAATACTAGGTCTAAATGCACAAAAATACTTACATTTTTCAAAATAAAATTAAAACGCTTTGGGAGATTAAGAACCCAAATTCATAGATTATGACCCTCAAAAAACATCTCTTGTCCTTCTATGGTAGAATAATTACATCAGTGAACAAGGGAAAAACTATGAATGTCATCTATCTGGGCTTCTGTAAGATCTTTCACGCAGTCCCCCTAAAACATCCTTTTGTTAAATTGCAAGGAGATGTGTTTGATATGCGAGTAGTTTGGTGGATAAGGAAACGGTTGGACAGTCTTTTCCAGAGGGCCGTGGCAGGCAAGAATTATTATTAACATTCCTGTTTATGGTACTCATATACTCACCTGAGATAGCATTTCTCATTTATATTTGCTATTGGCCAATATCAATACAGCTCCCTGTGCAGCAAGCTGGCTTTCTGGATCTGGTATGGATGCATCTGTCCCTCCCTGTGGGAATAGCTGCATGGATTCCACCACATGTCAGGATTCTTGTAAGTTATGGATTGCAACAATATATCTAGAACTCATTTCTAGATATAGCCCTAAGTCACCTGTTCAAAGTCATGCCAAATTTGTAGCAGAGCAAGAGATCTGATCCATATTGCAATGCTCAAAAATCTCTATTCATGAATAGTCCAACCTCTTGCCCTCCTACTAAACTTCTTCCCTAAACAAGCAGGAAAATAAAAACAAAATTATAAAATGCTTTCAGGCATATGGTGTGATTCTTGGAATGTCCTGTGCAGAACGAGGAGTTAGATACAATGATCTTGATGGGTCCCTTCCACTCAGTATATTTTATGCTTCTATGATAAAATCCTAAGGCTATTTTTCTCACAAATTTGAAAAAGAAGGAGGTATGATGGTGGATGGCATTTACATTTCAGCTATAGAACATCAGTATGTGACATTTTCATCTCTAGTAACTTAAGTACTCCACACAAAAAATAAGCACACATTTGAAAGGTCTTAATGCCTATGAAAAATGTAGACTGCAAGAATAAGTGCCCTGGCAGCTCTGACAAATCTGTAGCTTTGGTTTTGTTCCCAATATGGCCATGTACCTCAGCCTTCCACCTATAAATTGAAGCTGAACAAACTAAGCTTTAGAAATATTCAACTCTTTGATTTTAATGAAGTATTGGTTGGCTTTTATTTTAATTAATTTCAATACCTTAAAATATAAATCTTCTTTCCCTTCATGTCACATCACTCAGAACTTTTCAGTGATTAGAACACTCATAAATTAAAGGATTTGAACTTCTATAACTGCAGTTTTAAAAGTCAATTATATTATGGAATTCAGAAGTTATAGTTTTGGGGGTGAAATAGCATTTTTGGACCAGTGAGCACATGAGTGATGCTGCACTGGTAATTTATTTTTGCCAAGGAAAAAATCTTGAGTGGTGTGAAATTTTGGCTACCCTTGATTTTAAGTTCAGGGACTACTGACAGGAGGCCCAGACACTTTGGACTGCTGCTGGAATATATATATATATATATATATATATATATCTCCTATTTACTTTTTTGTCTTATAGACAGTTTTGTTACAGAAAAGAAATAATGTTATTTACAAGATCTTTGCTACTCAGAGCCTCAGATTTTATTTTCCCTAGTATTGAAAGAAATAGAGAGTGATGGATTTTATTTGGGCTTTGCTGAAGTAAAAAGGGAAATGCTTTTTGCTGAGGATGTGTGGATTGTTGAACTATCAAATAATAAAATTCCAGGCAATTGAAATATCACAAAGACAAATATTTGGTCTGTTGATTTGCATCCATTTTTATTGGTTTTCTTCAAGTATTTTTATTACTGTCAGGAAAAAGGTTGGGTTTTTTTTAATTCAAAGAATAATTGCTGTGTGGAGGCACTAGAACAGAGATGTTGGACAAGTCCAGTGCTGTACAATATTCATTTTAGCTTTTGGCAAAATATCAGCTATATTAACATTAATGAAGGTCTTGCCTACTGATTGAGGGTTTTGCCTTTCAAATTGTAGCTGTTTATGTGAAGAGCTCCAAGTTGTAGTTCCATCAATTGTTCTCAGAACCAGCTAAGAATCACAGGAGTGAATGTTGCCTACATCTGTAACTTCCCAAAGAGTGAGTTAGTCCACTTTGCATAGCTCAGTGATACAGCCTTAATATCTTCAGGCTCCTCTTCTCCAGGCTAAACAGACCAAGTGACCTCAGCCACTCCTTGCATGGCTTCCACTCAAGGCCCTTTACCATATTTGTAGTTCTCTGGACTCTCTAATATGTCTTATATTGTGATCCAAGACTGCAGTGACTCTGGCATGGAATAGAGTGGGACAGTCACCTCCTTTGACCAGCTGGCAATTCTGTGCTTAATCCAATATGGTGAAAAACACAGTCTTTTCTCTCACTACTTGTAAAGTGTCTTGTTTGCAAAAGCCTATGTGCAGTATTTTTTTGAATTCTTCCATCATGCAGACTTATGAATATCCATACACATACAAACATATGGAAACCTCAATTAAAATATCAATTACTGCTTTAGATTTCCTTCAGGTTGTCCTGTTGTTGTTTTTTGTAGTTGTTCACTTGTTTGTTTTTCTTTTTTATTGTCTTTTAATCCAAGAAACAATATACCACCGTAGACATAGACTTTCCTGATCTCTCATGTTACTTAAACAGCATTATGAGAGCAACTTGCTAATTTTTTCTTCATAAATGAATTATTAAATAAGGGTGAAAATTAAAAATTAAGTAAAAAAAAAGAAAAAGCTCTGTGACAATTCTTGAGCACACAAAGTTGGCACATCTTTCTTCAGACCCATTGTTAAACACTGCATGTAGGACAATGTGCTGTAGCTTGCCAATCTGAGAAAAAACAGTGATTGTGCTCAACAACATCAAGGGCCCATTGTCTTATTCACCTCTTTTCCTCACGTTCCTTTAATAACTGAACTGTTCAAAGATCACAGGCCATTGTAAAACAAATATACATTAGCAGAAAGGGACATAACCTATGGCCATATGATTCTAATTCAAACAATTTAATACCTATCCCTGGGAGTCCAATTGTAATGCTCAGTCAGAGAATGAGAAGCATCACAATTGGCTCAGACTCATATGAAAACAGGTGGATTAATTGGTCCTGCTGTCCTGTCTATAGCAGCAATAGTGCCTCTCTGGCCCCACTTCCCACGCATGTGAAATATAGATAATTTAGAGGGACACTTAATAGAGAAAAACTGTAGCTCTCTGTAAATACAGCTAGGGTGAACAGACAACTTCTGCATTTCCTCTGGTAAGGTATTAGGATTGTTATGTGTCAATTGAGAATATAGCTGCAACTGTCATCTCAGAACATTGCTTGAAAGAGAATAACCTTTGTGTGCTGTAATATTAGGGTATCAGTTGTACAGAAATAGCTAAATAGTTTACACTAGTGAAATATAACATTGCACTTTAAAGAGTATATAAAGTCATAACGACAAACAAATGACTGCCCCCAGGAAGTATATTAGATTTTTTTTCTATGAGCTAAAGAGTTACAGATGGTAAAAGTGTAAAAGAAGTAGTTTGGATGAGACCATATCTTAAGCCTTAACTGAAGTATTTACATTGGACTTCACTATGGAAATGGCAATTTCCAAAACTGAACTTAACTTTATTGTCCTAAGGGTATCTTTTAAAGTTTCAGGAGTGAAGTGTAGAACCAATTTATTAAATGAAGTATACAATGGTACTATGACTATTTGGTATTCCTTCAAAAGTTTCAAGAAACCTAGATATGGACTTAATGTATGGAGTATTACTTAATATTGTCTCCGTGTCAAAAGGACAGAAGAAAAAAGGTACTTTAAATTATTATTAAAAAAAAAAAAAATCCTTTTAGAAGAATGTAGAAAACGGCAGACTTTGATCTCCAAAGTGTGACGATCTGATAAGAAAAGATGTTATGAGGCTCAGGTAAAGCATATATTAGGGAAGAGTGAGTTTGCCTTTTTTAGAAAGAATAGTGATTGCTATTACACCCATAGTTTATTTATTATCTTTAATTCATTGTAAAAGAGACATACAGCATGTGTCATTTTTGGGCATGATGGGGTATTCTGCTTAGGCTTTGGTTGCTACTCCCAGACTTTTCACAAATCCTTTCTCATGACTGCTAGCCCTGTACATCTGTTTGGGGTCCCCCTGCCTGTCTAGGGCATCTCAATTGGCCTTGGCTGCATTCATATGGGTGCATCCAGCCTTTACTGCTCAGGAGAAATTCAAGTAAAATGAGACAGACATTCAATATAAGGTTGGGAAGGCAGAGTTGGATTCCCTTCAAAACAGTCTTTTGACTTATTGACACAATATACCACCCACCTAATTTTCAAACTGAGCAATCTGGTGCAATTTAAGAGACATTTTTAAGGATTGATTAGTGTCACTGTAGCTTCCTGTATCTCCAGAATTGTTATGTAAAATTGTTAAAGTAAATCAAGGATTATTTAGGAGAAAAGGAGCATGGAACCTTAGTCACAAATCCTGTGCATGTTATTTGGTCCACCTGATGCTAAGAAAAGAAGTCTATGAACATTATTTTTGAAAATCTGAAGTCTGATAATCAAATAGTTGATTACAAATCATTTTCTCTCGAAAGCTATATTCACTCAATCCTTAAAAATAGGGGCATTAAAATATCATTTACACCATATTTTAGAAACAAAATTCAAACCATATATTCACATGACAAAAAAAAGAGGATATTTATGGACTCATAGCTCTTTAAATATTATACTATGTCACATCTCAGAAGTGTAGGACACCATCAAATAATTCACAACAGCAGTGCTCCAATGAGCTTTCAGAGAGATCTCCATATCTTAACACCACTCTATTTCCTTGATGTAAACTGGTGAAACCTACTAGCTGCTATTAAATAACATTGAAATTCAACTATTTTTCTCAGAGAAACATTTAGAATGAATTAATTGTTCTTTCTAGAAACAGTCAGATTTTGAGCATATAAACATGCCCAAGTGTTAGTGGCAACCCTTAATTATACTTGCCCTTTTTTCTTGGTCAGAAAAGAAGAAATTAAACCCAAGGGAGATCAAGGACTTTATTCTCCAGTTGTGTATGTCATATAGTCATTCTCAACTTTGCAAGGTTAAAGGGGTTTCTCATAGTGTTTTAAACTAATTTTACATTGTATTACTTTCGTTTATATGAATATAAAAGAGAGACAGCCTTCAACATCCTTGTGTTTTTCCTCTGCCTTTTTTTTTTTTTTTTTTTTTTTATGTGTAGAACTTAGAAGGAGGTTGTGAAACCTTTACTTTCTTCTTACCATGGCAAAGCTGGTGGAATGAAAGCAACCCCATATGCAAACTAATGGAAAAATTTGGGGGATAATTTCTTCAGGTATGGACTGTCTGACCTCCGGAACCTGACAGATATTGCTGCAGCATAATTAAGTCACTCAGGCCTCCAGGTGGAATTAAGGAAGCAGGAATGGCCACACATTTCAATCTGTGCAGTTAACCTACTTAGATTACAATCTATTATTTATGGTGATTATCAACCACTGCAGCTCTTGTAAATGGCAGTAAGTCAGTGCTTTGATAATAATTAAGGTATTCATTATAGGATAAAAGCAGAGGTCAGCTTCACTTCTGTCTTTTGAAATAGAATTGAGCATAAGGAATTACAAGACTGAAGAAATTATTGCCAGAAAGAACTAACATAACTTTTTTTTTTCATCTTTATTCTGAAGCTGTGTTTTCACAGCTTTCTATATTCATGGTAGCAGTAAAACTAAAAGGTCCCTAATGCCTTCTTTTAAGGAGTTCATTAGAAAGCCGTTAGTGAAGTTTTGTGTATTTTTATTACTACTGCACTCTGGAATGAGGCACACAATACCTACAGGAGTCTGAAAAATGGAAGGAAATCATGCATGCAAAGCATATAAACTTTACACTCTTTTCTGTCTTTTTTATTGCACTGCATAATAAAACGCCTTGTTGTTTGAGCATATACACTACTTTATTCTTTAATAATGCAACTTAAATGTCATAGATATCTTACAAAGCTTATATTTATAAAATTTATTAGACAGTGATATGCTAAATGACTCTTAGGGGATTTGGATATTGCTGAATATTGGAAAAACCATAGGTAGGACTAGCAGATTTCGTGCTATTTACCTACTGAACTAAATCAGCCTAAAGATATACCATATTTAGCAATTAAAAAGAAGAGGGGGAAATGTTTGCTTTTTACTGCATAAAATGTCTGTTATGAGTCACAAGTTTTCTTAACATTCTTAAAAAAACATGAAGTTTTAATGGAATTAATTTTAGCTGGTGACAGTGTCCATTTTTCATAAGATATTGCCATCAAAAAGATACTCCTGCATATACATCAGAGAAGTATGAGGACCTGTCAGTCCAGTAAAAGTACATACCGTTATTATACATTAATGTTATGGAAAAATAAGAAAAGTTAGAATAACTTGTATAATGTACATATGTTTAGTTCTTTGTTTATTCTCTGAGATCAGAATTGTACTGGTTTGAGAGCCAAATGTTTTAATTTGGACAAAATTGTATGTGTGAGAGTCACAGATCAGTTTATCCCATATGCAAAAAATTATTTAGCTCTCCTCACCCAAGCACTTGTGGAAAATAAGAGCTAACTACTTGCTTTTCTTCACAAACCTACAGGAATGGACAGAAGACTGAGTAGAGAAGAATGGAGAATGGACAAAGTCTCTACAGGATTGCCTTGCACATAACTCTGGGGAGATGAAACTAGTTTTAGTCAAGTTCCTCTGTCAGAATCAAATTATTGACATTTTGAAAAACTGTTCCTTTCATGAGATGTAAGAGGGACTCCTCCATCTGTGTTTTGTATCAATGTCCTCTAAAGATTGGAAGTAAGCCTTTTGTTGCTATCTGGGCACAACACATATTCCATGTAAAGGCAGGAACTTACTGATTGTATTAAAAAAAGGAAAAATCAGGAAATATCTTCAAAATCAATCCAAATATATCTTATTTTTGTTTTCCAGAATTTCAGTAATTATTTTGGATAAAATTCCTGCTTTAACTCCAGTGTAAAACCAAGAAAACTCAACATATTTTGTAGCAGATGGCTTTAGGACTGCACTACAATTTAAAAGAAGAGAAAAGGAAAAGAGATAGACTGTTAGATTTCTTAATTTGAAAATGTGGGCAGAAAATGTACATAGAAAATAGAGAGGAAGCAAGGATAAAAATAACATCTTCGAAATGTTTGAATAAGCATTAAAATCTTTTTATACAGGTCAGAGATTCCAATACATTTGTAGTATTTTACAAGTTGATGTCGTGGTTGTGTTTTCCAGTAATGCTATGTGACTTCTAAATGAATTCCTTTACAGATTCTAATTTGCCATTAGCAGAAAATGCTGATTCACTGTCTATGAAGCATCAGATTCTGAAAATTACTAAAATAAATAGGTTGGCATGGTGAATGAAGATAGACAAGCATTAATGATACACTTAAATTTAAATGGTGTTCCCAGGAATTTTTGTGTAGTCTCAAGTCACCTTTCATTTTTAACAGAGTTGTTATAATTATTTTTTCAAGGAAATAAAATTAGAGGAAGGCAAGCTCCAAAAGCAACTCATCACTAGCACTCCTAGTTCATATCATCATGTGTTGCTTTCTTTATGCTTCCTCTTTTCAAATCTTAGAAGGATTCTTATTTAAGTCATTAATCAGACAACATTTGATTTGAATCTTCCACCTGTTCATAGTTAGATAAAAAAATTGGTTATTTGATACTAAAATTATTCTGTAAGACATCTAACACCTTATAGGTAATAAATAGAAGGGATGGGAATGGCCTACTCTTTTTCTTTCCCAAACCTTTCTATTACATTACATTCTTTCCCTTTTACTTCCCCAAGCCTTCTCTTATGTAGTCTGTAGAGGCACAGCTCTGTCAGCTTCTCCATGTAGCTCAGATCCTCCAGTTCCTTAACCATCTTCATGGCCCTTCTGAACTTGTTCCAGTCTGTCCATGTCTCTCTTGTATGTGTGAGTCCATCACTGGATGCAGTGTCTCAGACATGTCTCACAAGCACAGAGCCAAGGAGAAGAATCACCTTCCCTGATGTTGGCAATGCTCTGCCTAGCAGAGCTCAGGAGCATGGAGGTATCTTTTGTTATTATTTGACCTATTTGATCTCTTTCCCTAATGTCTTCAGTCTCACCCAAGCACCCTTCCATTTTGTTGCTTCTCTTCCCTGTATCCCCTTTTTCCTCTGTTATCTTTCTACTTCAGCACTTCTCCCACTTTTGTATGTCTATTGAACCCCCAGTGCAAAGAAAAATGGACAAAATATATTCTTCTGTTGATTTTGGCTCAGGAGCCACACAGTGGTTTTTAAGAACCACACAGTGTTACTTTCTCTTCCCCATGATCTGCCTGCCTGGTCTGGAACCTGGAAAGAAGCCCACATGAAGCTGCATATGACAACCCAACTCAATGCCTACAGGAGTTCTATGCCAAGCTCAGTTTGCCTCATATCCAGGTTTAAGGACATTGGAGTAATTACACTTTTACATTTATGCCAAAATGAATCAGCCAATTAGTCACATTTTGTTTAGAGTGAAATTCAAATTAGTCTTCACTGAAGTCACCAGAATAATGTTGTGTTGCAACTGCCAGTATGCAGTGTTCATGAGTCATGTTACAAACGTCATGAAATAAGTTAAAAATTATGCCTTTTAAAATAGTGTATATATAGAGATTCATTTAGTTTTGTTATTTTTTTGTTTTCTCCACTACTCCTAAACCTTAATTTTCATGTTTTCTTAAATTTATCTCTGAGGACTAAACTCAGACTATTTTTATTTTAAAATTATAGACTCCTTTATACTCAAGTAGCTGCAAGTGTCCAGTCTTTCAAAAGGACTCTGTCTATCATGAGGTTTGGCAATTTTGCCACAAGACTTTATTCCAATGAGTACTCTGGGAGGCTAAAAACAAAGCATAAAACCAGTACTTATTAAATCTCTAGTAGCCCATATTTCTTTTTCTTTATTGTTTTACTGAACATATATTTTGCTGTCCTTAACTTTGGCCATGTTACTATAAGAGTAGAACACTGGCATGCATTTTTATGTCAAACCCAAAACAGGCCCAGCATGAAATATAAGGAATGAAAGTCAATTATTTTTGTTAACCATCCAGGCTAGCATCAGTGAAACACCAGAAATGTTCAGAAATGCCACTTGCTTCATTTGATCCTCCTTCTGACAGGAACTCCATACAAAAATATGAATCTTTAGTGAATACGGATAATTTTGTTAAAGAAATGATTTATTGGTGTCCTGACTGCATCAGTGTCCCACAAAGTTACTTGCCACCTAAAGGTCACCTACTTCATTGAGAAGTAGATGTCCAAACATTTTTTTCTTTTATTGTGGTTCTGCATTTTCTCCCACTATATTTGCTCCCTCAATGGTGAAGTAAAAGCCATTAACTACTTTTACAATTTCTAATACAGCACTTGTTGAAATCTTCGTAGCTCTGTCCTGCAATTAATAAGAATTACCTTAATGGTTTCAAGGTATTTAACCTCAGATGCCTGGAAAACATTAAGAAGATTTAATGTATAAAATCATTATTCTGTTTGTTTTTTTTTAACCAATACAGAGTCTGATCATGTTTCCCTGATTCCTAGGATTTACACTGAGCACTGAAAAAGGGAAAAAGGTGAATAAAGCAACACTCTTACACAAACAAAATAGAAGGAGGAGGATCTTTTGTCACTTAGCAAATTGAACACTGAAGTCTGGTCACTGGGTCAAAGTCAGCTCTTGAGAAAAATCAATACCATTTACTTCCCAGGGTTTTCTCTTCTTTATCAGTCCCTAGTCTCTAATGGCAGCCAAAATCCAAGTCTGTGCTGGCTCTTCACTATGAGGAATACCCAGATACAAAAGAAAATGTTGACATTTCTTCTGTTTAACCTGACAAATCATCATTCAAACTGTGTAGTCAAATAATGAAAATCAGAGAACAAGTGAAAGCTCTAGACAGTGCATGATCTCACCTATACAATTAAGAGTGAAAACAGTCTCCTGTCCCTTTTTTTCTCACTCTAAAGCATATTTTCTAAGAAATCTTCCTGTAGAAGTTTTATTTGGACTTTGGTGTTTGTAAAGACTTATATTGTCTTGCCAATCAAGAGCTACTGGGAAAAATCCAAATCAGCAAATTCAGGAAAACAAAAAGTTTAAGGTGAAACAAAAAAAATATTCAATATCCTCATATGAAAGTATTCTGAGGAATATATATACCCTTAGATTCTCCTTGCAGTAAATTATATCTTATTCATGCAAGATTTTCAAAATTATTCTAAAAATACCTGGAGCTAGACAATGAGAATGGCTACTTAGCTATGCAGAAAGATAAATGAAACACCTTCTAAGTAGGTTGCTTGAGTATTGAAGCTATGCACACATAATAAAGAGGACTCTAATATATATTTATTCCCTCCACCTACCCCATAACGAGGAGGAACCAGAAAGGAAAATGGGAGAAGATCAATAGAACCAACAATCCTGGTCTATAACATATTAGTCATCAGCTCTGAAATAGTACATGAGAACTGATAATCTGAAGAGGTTTGAAGTATCTGGAGCATACGACAAGACATGGCATGAGCCAAATTCTCTTTCCTGACCAATACTGTCTGACATTTGGTCTGTGAGAATAATTGCAATAATATACTCACAACAGAGTATATTTTTGACTCAGTCAGGTTCCACATTCTCTCTTTCCCAAAGTTATACTACCATAGCAACTATATTAGAATTCCATTATTATTAAATTTCTGTAGAATTAGTTTAAGAATCTAAATTACCAGAAAAATATAATACATAACAAGTCTAAACTAAAGGACAGGTCACTCTACATGGTTTTTAATTTTCAAAGACTCCAGCCTAACTGGAGGCTGCTCTGATGTCACAAAACAGGCTGTGTTGCCCACTGGATGTAGCTTGTGCACTTCCATAAAAGCAGGGCATTTTTTCAATATCCTATGTGCTCTAGCAGGTAGACAAAATGCAATAAATATGTATAATATGCTTATAAAAAAAGATAACTCATGGAAAATCTAAAAAAGACAGCATGTTTCCAAAACTTACTAATTGATTATGTAGGATCTTCACAGACATTATAAAAATGTAAAACCAGAAAATAAATCTATGGACTTGTGCTTGGAATAGTATCTGCTTTTATTTTTTTATTATTACCTTAATGAATATTAAAATAATTTGGTTCTATTTATTTCTTATATATTCACAACTGTCTGCATTCACAGAGTGGAAGGCAGGAATATTGGAGATGTAGTGCTTGTGACCAAAAGCTGTGTTATGACTGATTCCCTGTATTGTTAACTATGCAGATCACTTTTGTTTGGGAAACTGAAGAGGCTGAACGAGGAAGGGGGTCATGTAGACACATTCCAGGCAATGTCACTAAAAGTGTAATTTCTTCTTGGACTCATCTACAGCAAAGAATAAGCCTCAGAGTTGCCTGTGAAAAAGCAAAAGCAGACCCTTCAGTCTTTGGAATTCCATTTTTATTAGAGAGAACAATAGAAAAGAAATAAAAACGAAAAAGAAAAGAAAAAACAATAAGAAGATGAAAAGAAATTTCAAACTGATGCCTTAATAATTCTAATGTAAAACACAACTGATGTGAATTGCAAAGAAGACCTCACAAACTTGTGATTCTAATTTGGGGAAGGAAGTGAGAAAGGTATGATATAATGCCTAAATTTTTTTAGTTATTTGATTTACAATACTGAATACGAGGATAAAAAGCCAAAGTGTATATAAGAAAAGTATCATGTAGTGAGAATGCATGAAGAAGAAGCAAACATACTTCTCCTTTAGAAAAGAGATAAAGAAAGTAATATATTTTTGTGTAAAATTATGAAATTTAACAGTAAGAATCTGATTAAATTTGTGCAGATTTTCCACATACACTGATAAGTTACAGGAGAGGTGTCTTCTCTGGATTTAAAACACTCTGTTGAGAAAAGAATAAATTCTTGAATTTAGAAATCCCTTACTGATATGACAACTATATCATTATTGGTAAATGTTTACTAAAAATCAGCTTCAGCAACAACTGAAAGGAAACTTAATAATTTTGTCCAAGAGTAAAACCATAGAAGGTCAAGAATAGATGCTAAGAGTTTAGTTGGCCAATGAAAGAAGAGATTTATCTCCTGTTGAGCATCTGCAACTGCCTATATCTTTATACAATAGCAATTTTGATCATCTAAGTAGTTCTTGTTCTCAGAGACTGTGCTGTAAAGTTGTCTTTTCAGCTGCTAAGATGAAAATGTCACTTTCAAAATGTGGCAGATCTTACTTATGTCTGTGTAAAAGCAGTTACATTTTGATTTTCTTATTTTAAAATATATAAAAAAAGAAAATTTTGCTAAAATCGCTTCAGGACTTCATTAAATTTTCACCAATCCCTCAAGATGTTTATGCTATGCTATCTTAGGTTACAGGACAAGACTTATTTTCTCATCAGTAGGAGTCATTTGAGTAAGAGATCAATTTAATTAACTTTAAGCATCTCTGGTGTAGAAATGTGTGAGGAATTATTCACTTTAGTTCTCTTCAATAGTCAGAGAAAATTACACAAATAGAGTCAATGGAGTCTTCTCCACAAAGGTTTTTAAAACATATTAGAATAAATGCCACAATTAAGCACAATACTATTACTTTCCAACTTGTAGAAAGAGAGCTGAGGACTGCTTTTTCAGTTTTAGAAAACAGTTGCTATTTAAAATCTCATATTTTTATTAATAATGCTCACAACTATCTGAAGTAATTGAAAATATAATTAAAATACTAATTTTTATGTTCTCATAATATCTGCTTTTATTGTGGTATACCTTCTTGTTCAACTAATTAAGTTTTAACTTCTCTTGCTCAAGAGTTTTTTTAAATAATCATATCCAGGTTTCACTCACAGCTTTATGTAGTATGTTTTATATGTGTCAAAGTTATCTCAGGATAATACAATAGATAGAAGGAAGTAATATTTTTATTTCTGTTCTGCAACAAGCCTCTACTACAACAAATTAGATGTGGTGGGAACTGATACATCCAATAGAAGAATTCTTGGTTTATGATAGTACCTGGGAAAAACTGTTTCTCAAACAAGGAGAAGCCTGAGGGAAAGAGTTATATGAGGGAAGTGGAAGAGTAATAATTATAGAAATTATATTCCAGAAAGCAGAGGACTGAGTGATAAAAGCAAGGTCAAAGCTGGTAAATATTTGTGAAGAGACTTGGAGACAGACCAGAAGAATTAGATATGAATTGCACATGAATCAACAGGCAGAAAGTCATTTGGGTATCAAAGGTGTTCTATGACAAAAGATACAATTTACACTCAGAAAAGTATGTATCTTAATTCATATGTAGTTTTAAGTTGCTTTTTTGTGAGGTCGTGCAAAGTGTTATTGTCAGACAGATGGTTTCATATTTCCATGAAAGACATCATTTCAGGAGTACTGTGAGAGTAGCATGTTGCTCCTCATTGAAAGAGACATTTCACCACGAGAAACATGCTTTTCTTTTAAGGCCTCTGTGGGAAGTTATAACAAGCATTAGCCAATGTTCAATAAAACCAGGTATTGTAAAAGGAAACACATAAGACAGACATGTACCTTGTAGGTCAGCAAATGTGGAGTTGCTGTTGCTTGTAACAGGTCACAGACTGTGTGCTAAGCTAACAGAATAAGCATCAAGTCCTGTCAGGCTTTGTCAGAACTTCTTTTGGCCTGTCTAGAAATCTGCTTCAGCTTGTAACAGTATTATATAATACTCAGAGAACTTGTACTTGCTGTTTTGGCTTTTCCTTTGCTTTGCACAATGGCGCAGTTATAATACTTTTTGTTATATATAGGTATACTTCCAACCAATGTGTACTAATATCAACAAACCTTTCTGTGTAGAGTGAACTGTCTTTGACCCCAGAATAAAATGCAGCTGTGGGTGGGTTGAAATGGGAGAGCAGGCACAGGATGATGTCAAAGGCACTGAAGCAAAGGCACAGATTGATACTGGAGGCCCTTGATTGTAAACAAATCACCAGTGGTCAATTCCAGGTCATCAAAAGCATAAACACATGCATCAGGTATATGTACCTTTAGATATAAGGTACAAATATACAATATATTTAAAACACATCTTATAAAGTAAATTTCTATGTAAAACTAATTTTCAGAGAAAAAAGAAGGGCAAGGTGTAGGGCAAGTCAATTGACAGAAGAAACTGACTCCAAGCAGATTCTAAAGAGAAAGAAATGACATCAGCACCCCTCCAAGTAAAGATGCAGAAAACTACCTGTAGTTTCTCCCCGAGTGAAGTCATTGGCTTTATGAAAATGAGTGTAACATCTGAGGCACACGTAGAGACTGCAAAGTGTATGTATGCACCACTTTAATGATATACAATTTGAACCATCTTATCATCATTATAGCTGGTCTAATAACCTTTTTTGTTTGTTTTTTATTAGGCAGTTAATTCTTTAGTTAGACTAAGAGTATTTATTTGGCTTTGTACATATATGGTGTCCTTATTTTGGCCATAACATTTTTGAGTACAACAAATTGATGGGAATACAATCAGTTATTTCTGTAAACTGGATACAACAAACCGGTAGCATATATTAATCATAATCCTTGCCAGTAGTTCAACTTTGTAAAACTGTAAATGCCATACAAAAAAGCCCACAGTTACTCATTTGGAAAAAGAATTTAATATTTTCTGGTTTTATGTGAACATCAAATTTTGATTGATTTTATAACCGTGAATCATTTACTTAATCATTATCTTCAAGCTTTGGATCTGTCCAGGAAAACCTAAATACAGACAGATATTTTCTATTTAATTTTTTTTTACCAATAAAACTTAGAATATTCCTATAGTAGTTAGGAAACTTTCACTCCAATGACACTCACCAAGGAAAACTTTTACACTAGATGGACAAATTAGTTTAATGGAAAGAGATGGCAAAGGCTTTTTGCACTTTCTATGCTCTCCTATTACACTATCCATTTGCAAAAGGTGTATGACGTAGTATGATATGGAGGTTTATAAATTAAGAAGTGCCAGAGAAAAAGTAGTTTGGAAATAATTATTTATTATTTCTTACAATACAGAATCTTGGGACTCTTCTCAAATTTCATGTTTCACTGTCTAATTAAATTGTGCTACTCATTTGAACGCTGAATAAAAAATAAAACAATTTACATCAGTTATAAAAGCAATTTGATTAATTAATTGGGAAAAAATCTGTCAAGATCTCTCAATTCTAAAATGTAATTTTTGACTCATTAATACACTTGTAATACACATCAATAGCAAAAATAAATTTTTTAAAAAGAGTGAAAAAACCATTGTATATTTGCTCCATTCTTCTTGAGTTTGACCTTAGGCATGGTGATATCATACATAGCCATTTTAAAAAATTGCTCTTCTTTTTAACTTTCCTTATACTGTATAATAAGACAAAGTTTAATTTGAAAATACCAAGGGTTGTTCTTGCATTCCTCAATACATTTTGTTTGTCACACATAAATTTGAAATAGCTTTGTTATGCATAATTTATTTATCATTCTAATTATTGCATATGATTACTAGTAAAATTTATTATTGGGAAAGACCATCGACAAAATAACCTCAGAAAATTTTTTTTAGATTTATTTTTGTTTGATGGGTCTGTGATTTGTATTATTTTGATTTTAAAATTTAATCTTTTTTCATCTGTTTCTGTAAAACAAATCTATTAAGCATTAAAGTTGCCTGTGTGTTGCCTAGTTTTTGAACCTGCTCACTGATTATAAACTTTGACAGATTGGAAGAGGTCTGAAAAATTTTGGGTTCTTAAAAATTTGATAAAGTTAGGTAACTCTGTTAGTAACTCCAATGGAGAAGTGCTTTGAGAACTTACTCTTTATTAGACTCGAGAATTTACAAGGCAGCCAGAGGTACTCAATTTTTTAAATGCTGGAATAGCTTTGATCAGAGTTTCTGACTTATTTACCAGAGAATGCAACCAGCCATACGGAAAGCCAGCCTTTATCGGCTTTGCTGTTTCCAGAAGGACTTTTCCTTGCTTCAGCTGAATCTCTCAAACCTTTATAGTCTCTCTAACCTTTATTGTCTGTCTACTATTTCCTGCTCTCCAGTTCTTCAGGGTACTGATTCAAGTTTACATGGCAATTTTTGGTGAGGATTTTTGCCCCCCATTTAAAAACGTCAACATTTCAAGCTGTGTAAAGATCGCTTTTCAGTCATTGAAGAAAAAAGAAAAGGAATAATTTCCAAGATTAATATTTTCTTCTCCCTTTCTCTAAAGAAAAGCAAAACAACATATTGCAGCAGCAAACTACATAGTTTTGTTGGGCAGTATATTGGTTCTTACCCCAAATATTTTATAATCCTGCAGGGATTTTCAGTCATCATTTTGCAAACTTATTTTCTTCATTCTTCATTTTTATTTAAACTATTTTACCAGTGTAGGGCAAGCATAACTCATATCAACCCACAAGCCCATGTTCATTCAAATTGTTCATACACCTGCTTATACTGGACTATTTTTTGAAAAGTAGCCTAGGAGAAACATTTTCATACTTACATGCTATATTTTTTGTTTATTTTTGAAGGAAAATATTTTTCTTCCCAGGTTAGGCAGTGGAACATCTGACGAGGCCAAATGTTGTTTACACCTTGAACAGTCAGTTCCTCTAAAGTGATGGGAAAGTCTCAGAACAATCTATGTGACTTCCAGGGCTGTGAGTCCCTTGAGCTTAAGCATCTTCCTCCAACTCGGGATGGAAATCTTTCAATTTAATTAGTTATCCTATGGCTATTTCTCTATAAACTCTGCTCTTCTAAATCCCTCCTGACATCTACAAACAAAACCTCACTGCCTTGGAATGAGCCAAAACTGATTCCCTGTGACTGATCTCACCAATAAGCTTGTTGTTAACAAAGGCCTTTAGATGTGACAGCGGGTCTGTGCCATGGGGCCTGAGGGTAAGTGCTGTTCCCAGGTCAGGGTCCTCTGCAGTGTGCAGATGCTTCAACTAGCACTGTCTGTTTAATTAATTTCAGTCTGCTTCACCTATTTAAGCTTTTCACTTGCCTGCTGTTTTCCCTATCAATAAATATAAGTAACAGATTATAAAAAAAGAAATTCTATTTAGAGCGGGATGAATCATTTATGCTAACATGATTAATCTCTTTCTATCATTAAACTTGAAGTTTTGTATGCAGATATCAAACAAATTTTTTGAGTATACTGTGTTCCCAATATAGTTGAGGTGTTAATATATTAGGATATATACACACACAGCTCTTATGACTAGATAGTTACAATTTTTCCTAAATTCATTTAAGCATGATACAAAATTCAGCTTATCAGAATTTGTTAAAATCTGTTTGTATTAGAAATATTTCCTGTGTCAGGTAGACCTGGAACTCTGTTTTGTTAAAATGCTACATAAACAAGTTAGCCTATTAGTTTTACTGTTGTCGTATTGGTGGAGCTGTGCTGACTTACTGTGCCAGCAAAGCAATTGAGTGCAAATCCCAGTCTTATACAAAGTGTGTTTTTCTAGGGTACTTGAGTTACCATTTCCAAATCCATACCAGTATTAGGACTTCAGCCTTCAGCATCAATAGCCCTGTCTATATAACAGTCCTATAAGTAAAGCTATGGTTTTATAAGTTGGGATGAACAGGAATATAGCAACTTGTCACCACTGGAAAAGAAGGTCTTGTACCAATCAGCTCTCTGTCCTTGGGTGAGCTTATCTGTCATTTGGAAAAGAGTCTGGTATTCTTAGATGACTCAAAGAACTGATTTAACTCAGAAACTGGTTAGTTTCCTGCCTGTTTAGTTAAACAGCCCAGGGAGACTGGGAAGTCCACTACAGATGGCAAAGGGGAGGAGAGGAATCTGTAGGATCACAAGAAGAGGCAGACAAGGAGAGGCCAAGGCAAGGAGGGACAAGAGAGCAGAACTGTCCTTTCCCAATGTAGTGGATGATGAGAACAACACAGCTGAATACAGAAGGAAAACTCAGGTATTTTGAAAGATCATAGCCCAGCAAGTGGATACAGGAGATATAGAAGGGTGTTGAAGAGTGACAGTGACCAGAAGACCTGGGGTCTGTAATTAAATGAAGCAGTATTGGCTAATGTTGAATAAGCCCTTTTTGTATTACCTCTTGTTTGACTTCAAAAATGCAAACATATTAATAGTAGTTATGGTAGCCCATCAGCCTTTTTGAAAGATAATGCTGCTTCCTTCATTGAGGAACTTATAGTCACTGAATTCTTATCAACAGTCTTCTGAAGATGATGAAATAGTGAAAAAATGACAACAGGAAAAGTGATGGTGCTACTAAAATATCAAAGCATGGGAACTTATAGAACTACTTTTCATTACTTCCTCACAGTGTTGTAAGACGTGGGGAAATTATGCAGCTTTCTGGGACTGCTTTCTGCGTTAGAGTAGTGATGTTTGTTGAGTACGAAGTAGAACACAGCTCTTGAAAACAACACCCAAGGTTAAAGACAGGAACAAATTCTGAGTAAATGGGTCTGTGACTAAGGGAGTCTGACAGCTCTTTTTTTCCCACTCAAGGCACAAAACTTTCCGGACAGGGATGCGTTTTCTAGCTCAGAGTTTACTAGAATAATACTTTTTTTCCTAAAAAACATCAAAATAAAACATTTCTCTAGTAACTGTGATAAATTTTGGTCTTATAAATGAAGAAAGGCACATATGAACAACCTCATGTCCATCTTTTGTCTCTGAATAACAGAACATTAACTTCTTTCAGTTTTTACCTGCAATATGGAGAAAATTAACCTTAAGGTCCAGAATAAAAACCCCATAGTTTCTAAATATTGATAACATCTTTTAGTTAGAAATTATGTCACACCAAAAGTGTGACATATCTTAGAAATCTCAGTAAACAAAAAAGTATAACTTTAAAATAAGTGCTGCAACTTAGCTCTAAACCACTTTTCCTCATATGATAGGCAGTTAAAATGATCAAATTTAATTTTAATTTAATGACTTTTTTAATAGCATTTTGGCAGAAAAATAATATTTCAATTAACTTTCTTGTTAATACTAACCAATATTTCCAGCATGCATGGATCATCCTGTTCTCATCACTTTTCACTATTTCTAAGCCCAAAGCAGGTGACAAGCCCTGCAGAAATAGCTACTCATAGCAAGCAAGCTGCTCTCCAGTAGTCATACTTCTTTCAGCTGTTGGCTATATAAGAACCATTTTGCTCTAATTTTCAGAGCAACAGAAGAATCCCAATTATCCAAGTGATTGAAAGAATGTGCAGTAAATGACATTGTTATTTGCATATTCTAAGTAAACCTACTGTCATATTTCTATGAAATGTTCTTTCAAATTAATAAAACATCATAGTATGACAGGTACATTCATCTACAGTTGATGGATAGTGATGAGATGACAAGCAGCAGTGAAATAGTTAAAAATGTTGGCATTTAAATTAATCTTCAAAGTTAACTCCTCCAATTAAGATGAGTGGAAGATGTCTAGAAATATTTTAGTGCTATTGTTTCAGTCTTTACTGATTGCCATAAAGACAAAAGTACAGGTATTTACATTATTAAGGCTTTCTTTTCACCTGAGTGTAATTAAAATTAATAACCAAGCTTTGAATCTTGGAATACAGCATGAGTTTAAGAGCACCTTTTTTTCCAGTAATAGCTTCCTGTGGTCCAGTAAAATATTTTGCCATGAAAACCTTCCAAGCTCTCCATCACTTGTGTGTGACTCTTGAAAGGCTTATATTTGAATAAACACCCACAATATTTCAGCTAGGAAAAAATAAGCACACAGTACAAGAGATAAAGAATGTTGTTCCAGTTCCTCCATATGAGGCCTCTGCAGTGCAGTCTGTATGTGACTCTCAAGATGTCTCAGAAATTCACACAGCTGGTGTGGAATTTGGCAGCTTGCTAGCTGAGTAGTACAGATTTCTGGGAATGTCTGGCATTTCTCACTGCCTCCTGAATTGATACAGGGTGCTACATGAGGTCCTGACTTTCAAAGCCTGTTGTGCCCTGACACTGACTGGCATGGGAGGCAGCTGTTCACCGAGAGCGCTCGGGAGGTTCCTCAGCCAGGGTCCAGCTTCCACATTTGGAAGCTCAACCTTTTCTTACAGCAGAGGATATGATACTGGCAGTTTGTTTTTGGTCTGGTTTTGTTTTTTCTGAGGTGTGTGTGTTAGACTGGTAGGAAGCCAAAAGAATGAAATATAATTTGAATTCTGAATTCTGTATTTATGAGCATTCTAAAGGCAAGCCCTTACTGAATGCAGAGACTGAGAACCAGCATGCACTCCTCCGTTCTCACCAGGGATAGATTTAGCTCACTCTGGAGAGGAATCTAGATCCAAATTAACACAGTCATATGACTCTAACATTAAACAAGTGTTATCAATAATGTGGCAGTACAGACAAATTGCAAGAGCTTTAGCTTTCCTGCAGATCTGAGTTGCTCCGGAGGCCTGGATGATGAACAGTGCAAGAGAGAAATGATGCAAATTTGTATAGCTATGCCTGGATAATAGGGTGAGATGAAGGCCACGTAGAAGCACTGAAAAGAGAAGCAGCAGAAGTTGCATCTACAGCAAGGAATATTTTCTTTAATAAATGTCTATGCATGCAAAGTAAAAAACTCTGAAAACAAAAGACTTGTAAGGTATCTGAAATACGGTCTCAAAATGAACACCTGGCATTAAGCCTACTCAGTAAAGGATTCCCTTTGTGTCTTAGGATTGTCTGCATTTCATCTCACTTTGACCACCCAAGTGGGATTTGCTGTATACTAGATATCAAAGTTGTTCAAATCATCAATGGAGCAAGATAACCACCTTAACCTGGGCATGGTCTCCTCTTGGGAGATGAAACCTCCTTTGGAGGTATTATCCTTCTCCATATACAGACGAGAGCCTGAATGACCATCTTACATCAGAAGTTTAGCAGATAGGTAGCTGGATCTGGCTGAGCTGAATCCCACCCTAAACTCATGCAGTTCCTCTCCCTCAGTCCTACGTGGTTCAGGAGAAGCTACAGCTGTGGATTTATTTATTCTTTCTTCAGCATTGGTGGGATCTTGACTAACTATGATTTTCCAGCAGGTTTATTGACGAAAGATGAGTCAAGGGGGAGGAGATTTTAATTTCTAGAGGTATTCTACCAAAGAAAATCTGCTATCTCCTCTTCCCACCACACCAAATTGGAAGTATATATATCTGATTCACATCAACTTTCTGAATGACTCAGGACTCAGTCTAAAATCACAAGACATTCCTTATGCAGAACCCTTTTCTAAAAATAATTTTGCACTTTTCTCTTTTCTTACTCCTCTATTATCAGTGGTGAAAGATCTTTTTATCTTAATCCTTCTTTGTCTGCACTTTATTTAAGTAGTCTGTAAAGCTTTCAGCATTTCTCCATGCTGAAACTGGAACAAATTTTTCATGTTGGCTGTACTCATTGTTCTCTTTCTTCTAGTAAGAAAAAATACTGCCTCACAAAAGTAAACTGTTGTATTGTCATCTAGCCCTTTCATCTAGTTCTCTCTGTTTCTCTTATTAAAATAAGACTTTATTTATACTATATTTTATTGTGTTCTCTGTATGACTTTTCAGAGTTACACAAGGCTTAGAGGATTAAAAATTGTATTGTGTTTCTGTTTATTTATTTTTATGTTTTGTATCTGCTCCTCCATTTAATTAGCGTGCTCAAGTTTAAAACAGAATATTATATTTACTTAAATTGCTATTAGAGGATCGTTTAGACATAATTTTCAAATCTTTCTGTCAGTTTCTGTCAATGACTTAAATATCTTCCTTGCAGAAACAGTATTTCCTCGTCGTAATTTTTTCTGTTGGATTTTCTTCCATTGTATTTGGAATTTTTTTTCTCTGCCAACAATTATTTGTTTTAGCAGAAGACTTTGCTCTTTCCTGCATTTTGACATTGTAACAACTTGCTTTCCCACTATTCTATTTTTCCCTTTAATTTTGTGTGTTGAAGTTTTAAAAAAAAAGGTTAATGTTTTATTCTTTCCCTTTAAGAATGTAATGCCAGAGCGAAGTGCTATGATAATTTATTGCCTTTTTTTTTTAATCCTTTTAAAACTGTTAAAAGAAGGCGTTATGTCTAGTGGTTAAATAGCAGCAAATATGGGTAAGAAATTGGCAATTCAATGCCTCTCTCTGGCATGGAGTTTCTAAGTAGACACGAGCAGGCTGCATCAGCACTTACATGAATGATGAACTAATAGAGTCATACACGAGAGGTAGATACAGAACCAAAAATAGACAAATTTTATTTAAGCGGAGGCACCCATTGTGTTTGTATTTCCATATAACACCACAAAAAGTGTCTGTACATGACTCAGTAATACAAAATAGCATGGAGTTATTTGCAAAAATTTCATTTGCTTTTTCTATGAAATCTACATGTTTCTTAAGAAACATTTTTTTTCCCAAGGAATATATGAAATAAAAAGATAGGCATATTTTTGACGCTGCTAGTTGCTATGCATAGAAGTGGGCTTTTTCATCTTCTTCCCTTAATTCCTGGAGAATAAAAAAAGATTTATTCTGTTATCAGACTGAAGTGGTTGCTGCCATGTAAAGCTAATTTCATAAGTGCTTCTACTGAGGACATTTTCTGCTCTTAACCAGAAAAAAATGAAAGCATTTTAGTATAAGTGTATTATTTTCGTTCTTCTTCTCCTTGTTCTTGTCACAGAGATTAAGAGTATAAGGTTCATAAGGATAGTTAGGTCATCTCACCTGACCCCTATATTTGCTTGTCAACCCCTGGATTCCTCCCAGCAGTATTACTGACTGAAGTACATCTTGACCAATTTAGGCCATGCCTCATTCAAAGGCACCTCTTTATGCCTTATCATAACACAAATTTCCTGGACAGAGAAGTTCTTAAACTCTCAATTTTTTTAGCAATTCACCCAGTTCTGCAACATTCTTTTAAAACGTGGGCTCTATCATCTCTCCCTTGTGCCATATACCACATATACCTATCACACTGACAAAGGAAGCTCTGCAGAAAGGATTCATTGCACCTTATTGAGACATCTACTCCACAGACATCTGCAACTGAGGTAAGCAGGATCCCTTTACAAGCAACTGAAAGAAACAGGCAATTTCTAGGCATGTAACTTTTAGCCTGTTTTAAATGCCTGTGTTAGACAAGATGAATCATTCTTCATTAATAGGCTGCAGAACTTTTTCAGACATGGGATATTTTCTACTCATTACTGCCCTGTTTATGCACTGCAAGTGTATTATCTTTTTTTGTCCACTACTACTAATGAGGGCTCTTATTGAATTATTTAACTAATGTGTCTCCTAAACTCTTACAGAATCATGTATTTCTGGTAAACTTTTTCCATTTCTATAGTAATGGCTAAGTTCCTTGTACCAAAATGCATACAGTGATGATTCCTCTTTGACTGATATTGTTTGTGCTGCAATGGAAGCTGGAAAGCTTAAACTTGTCTTTGGCTACGTCAAAGCGAAAGAAAAGGTTATTTTAATAGAGAACTGCTGTTTTTGTCCCATGAAGTATCTAGTTGCTCGCAAACAAGGTGAGCCATCTTCTTTAGATTTTGTTTGTTTATTTTTTTTTTAATAAAATAATCTTTGCATAGAACAACCCAAAATACATACCAGCTAAATTTTGGAAACTTTAGAACTAAGAAATTATTAGAATTATTCCCAACTTTTAGATTTTCAGCAGAATAATTTTAGAGGTATTCTTCCACAGCAAGAATTTTATTTTCCAAAAGATATTGGCACATATATCCAGGCACAAAATAGCATAAAAAGTTATAATTTTTCTCTTTAACACTGTCTTTAGGGCTTCAATATAATTATTAAAGAAGATAAATTATTTTAAAAATTAATCAAATTTATAAGATTTACCAAAGAAGAATTTTAGAGTACTCAACAGAGAAGTGATAAAAGTACTCTAATTTCTTGGAGACCATTCAATATCCCATACTAATGTTTCTGAAAAGGACTGAATAACCCTTAGAAGATAACAGAGAGCACTGAATAGATAAAACAACTCATTAATAGACAGAAAAGGGCTGATTGTAGGTTAGTCATTTTCCACAATTAAGGAAGGCAGCCTGTGCAGTATGTGAGCAGTCTCTACTAGAAACAATGCTGCATATTCACAAGTAATCTACAAGAATATAAATTTAAAGATTTTAAAAATTATTTTAGTTTATGCAAGCAGTGTAAATAAGAGGACTGTCGGTAGCAACTGTAGGCAAATTTGGTATCTGAGCTTGACCAGTTGTGACCCACTGTAACTGAGCATAAAATTAAACTTGTGACAAAATCACCTTAACCTGCAGGCTTGAACGTGCAGCAGACAGTTTTAGAAAAATGTCAGATAAGTCCTATATGAAGATCAAAAAGCACATAGCAAGGTACTGATCTGAGAATAAAGAACTACATTCATACCTCCATACATCCACAGGGCTCGCATTGGACTGCCTAAATAAATATGGACACCGAGCTGGAAAATGGGAGATCTATCATGTGTCTGAGGAGCTATGAGTGACATTAAAGGGGTTGAATAGATAAAGATCACATATTTTTCTGCTCTCCCATTAAAAGAATGGGAGCTAAAGTTTATAAACAGGTTTTTGAAAGAACAGAGAAAAATAGTTCATCTCGAACTACATTGTGAAGATTAAAAACTCCCCGATGAAGAATGTTGTGGTTGTTGAATACTTACATACCTTCTAGAATGGGCTGGACAAGCCCATGAAAGTGAAATAATTAATGTGGTTTAAAATTACTCTCTTTTATGTTATCAAGAAATTATTGAACCACCAATTACCAGAAACAGGAAAGTTAGTCAGAAAAATGCTACTATATATTGTGCCTGCTCTGATTTTTTTTTCTAAGCCTCCGTGCACAGGCACAATCAAGTACTGTGTTTGATGAAACTTGCAGTCCCTTCAGTGTTCAGACAACCAACATAAAATTTCAGAATTCTATACAGAATATGCTTTAAAACATACAGAATTTTATAATACGATTCTACCATTGTATTTTAATGAATGATTTTAAGAAACTGTGAAAGATTAGGTAGAAAATCTACCACAATGAGTTTGATAGCAAAAGGAGGATTTTAGCTATATTGTGTCTTATTGCAACTGAGGTAGTTTTCTAAATATTTAGGGTAAAAACTATGTTGTAATCTACAGTCATAGTTCCATAAGTCCATTATACAAAAAATTTGCATTTGTTAAAGTTGTGTACAATAGAAATAAATTAATAGAAAAATCAAACAGATAGAAAGCTCTGCAGAAACAGTTGATACAGAATTTAAATGGCTGCTGAAGCTGTTAACATTCAAATTGGAAAAGGATAGACGGCCAATGTCTATCTATAAAATGAGACAACAATGAACTTTAATTATAATTGTATATACATATATTGAAAGTCCCTACACTAGATAAACTATTTTGAATGTGTTTGTTATAACTTCAGTATTTTAAGTTGTGAAGAGAATGATAGATGGGAAAAAAGCATGATGCAATGTTTGATACTGAGATCCTGTGATGATAATAAAAATGTCCATATTAGATGACAAGAGTGGATGAATCAGTCTATGGAAATGGAGCAGCAGTTGTATATAAATGCAGATTCAGGACAAAAATAGTCTAAGGACAAGTGCAGATAATTAATGTAGCATTCTTCTCCTGTGTGAATCTCTTATGGGTCATGATTATTTTGCTTAAATCGTGTAGTCAGGAGACCTGACTGGATAATCCAACATCTCTGAATTCTGAAATTGCTGCCCAAAGACTGTTTGATGTGCCATAGTCAGTAAGTATTGGCTTTCTGTTCCAAGTATTATGAAAGGAAACCATTGTTTCATCCTCTACTATAAGCTCTTCATACCTGCTGCTTTGTTGTCTAATGGATAATTTTTACAGTCACTTATTTGTGACAACTCTAAATATTCTAGATGTAATTAAACAGATTAAAAAGTCTTTGTTCAGAGAAAAAACCTTATTATTATTATTATAAACCTTATTAAAATATGCACAAATAAATATATCATTATAGGTATAGAAAGAGGCTAAAGGCATATGTGGTATGGGGAAATCAGACAATTGTCTTTCACTGATATTCAGTGAGAACTGCGTGCTTAACTCTGGTTCATGTCACTGCACCAAGCTGATATTAAGGGTAGTCATGAGGAAAAACTTTCTGATGATACAGACAGTGAAACACGGCAAAAGTCTGCAGGACAGCTGGAGCAGACTGCTGGCCTTTATTGTTGGAAGTTGCACAAACATCTGTCTCCATGACCTAAGATGATCCTGTATTGAGACATAAGGATAAATTAAACAAACTTCCATTGTTTCTTCCAACTCTATAAATCTGCAATTTTATTCACTGAAATATTTTTTTAATAAATCAAGATTTTTAGGCTGAGTGTCAAGGAAGAAACTTCTATTGAAGTAAAGATAACACATGGCAAAGATTATAAACAAGTATTATTTTACAGAACAAGCTACAGAAGAAAAGAATACTAACACTGAAATTTGTTGAAATAGTTCAGTATGTTAAAGATCAGTAGGATTATTTTAGATTTTGACAAAATAATAGTGTTACTTAGCTAATAGCTATATCACCTTATACCATTGATAGACCAAGTATGGAGTGATACCTCTCCAGATATTCAATTCTCCCAAATGAATGAATGAATGTTTCGATTATATGAATCTGAATGAAACACCAGGAAATGTTTTAACTGAAATTGAAGACATGAGGGAAAAACTTCTAGTACAACTATATTGTAAAATTCTGTATATAGACTTTCTTTTCTTGAGAGTAAGAACTCCAGTGAATGAAAATGACACTATTTTTTGAATTTAATGATGCTTTTGTTGCAAGTTTTGACTGAGAATATGCCACCTGTTGAATATTTCCTGCTATATTTTCTTTGGTGAAAGCTGTGATAATCAAAGACAATTATATTTCATCTTTCTTCAGTTGAAGACACGGATAGTTACCAAAACATTTTAGCAGCTATCTTTCATTTCTGGAACACATAAGAGCAGCCATATATACATGAATGCTAAGTGAATAACCAGGACAATGGCAACAGTAATAATTGTTTTATAACACTCTATACTATCACTATCATGGCATCACCACACTGTGTGCCTTGTAGAGTCCATATTAACCACACCAGGTCTGGGAAACTGAATTTAATTCTGTCTGATCATCACATTAATGAAGAAAGAAATGTAATTAAATCAGATGACCACAGCAGTGATAGAAATAGAATTGGCTTGAGAATGCAAAAATATAACACCACACACCATTTTTGCTGTCTGAAAGATTGTTATGATGGAATTCAAGTTCATGGACTAAATGTACTCAATGGACTTCTACTGGGATAGTCCATAGACTATGGAAATTATATTTGTGTGTATCAAAAGACAGGAAAGGTGGTGGGTATTGGGAAGTGTGGGACTTGACAAGACATAAATTATATGGAATAAGGGATGGATACTGTCTTGGTTTTATCTGGGACAGAGTTAATTTTCTTCATAGCAGTTGACAAAGTGCTGTGTTTTCTATTCAGTATGAGAATAATGTTGATAACAGATGGATATTTTGGCTGTTGCTGAGTAGTGGTGACCCTAAATTAAGGAGGCTTTTCAGTGCCTCATGTTCTGTCAGTGAGCAGGCACACAAGAACCTGGGAAGGAGCACGGTCAGGACAGCTGATCCAAACTGGCCAAAGTGATATTCCATACCACAGGCTACCATGCCCAGTATATAAACTAGTTGTGGAGTTTGCTGTGAGGGACTGGTCATTGCTGGGGATGGGCATCAGTCATCAGATAGTAAGCAAATGTATTGTGCATCACTTTCTTCTAGGGTTGCATTCCTCTTTCCCTTTCCTTTTCCATTACAATTAATATTAGTACTAGTATTTTTGTATTTTATTTTGTTTCAATTATTAAACTCTTCTTATCTTAACCTAAGCTTTTTACATTTTTTTTTCTTATTCTCCTCCCCAGTCCGCCAGAGACAGGGGAGTAAGTGTCTGAGTGACACTTAGTTGCTGGCTGAGGTCAAACCATGACATCTGGATGACTCATAATTGATATCCTTTTCTCTTTTAAATTTAAAAAGGATGAGTAAAGAGAGATTGAACAAAGCAGGTACATCAAAAAGGCAAAAAAAAAAAATTTCAAAAGTAAACTACTAATTGAAAAAGTACATCTGTATGATTCATGGTATGAAAATTATTATAAAACACTTCATGACAGTGTTTCAGTGATACCCACTTCAAAAACATTTTAAAGAGTTCTGGAGAATGTTTACTAAGATTAAAAAATTTTTTTGCAGCTCCTTACATATGCCTTCACTTGGAAAGTATGAAGACATGAAAATTGACAGAGTATATATATTTAGAGGTAATAATGGAATCTATTTATAGTGAATTTCTGTTAAATATTCTTAAAAAATAAAGGACACACATCCTTCACAAGCAGGCAAGAAATAAAGAAATTAGAAAGAGAAAAGAAAGAAGGGAAGAAAATGGTGGGAAAGAGGAAAAACATAAGATAAAATGAAAAATTTTAAAATCACATATATTTGTGAAGTACTCATCAGAATCTGTGACCATTAATTTCTGAAAAATATGGTCACTTCAGGGCATCTCTCTTTGACAATCACACAGTTAATTTAGAACCAAGAATTGTGATCTCCTATGTGCAGATGTGTTCTGACTCTTGCATTCTCTCAATCCTGCTTCTGAGGTGAAAATAGCTTAGCAGAAATTGGTGACCAGAGCATCTTCAGACTGCCTGAAGCCTTGCTAGCATCAATATCTAAGACAATAGTTTCTTCTGGTTCAAAACTGGAATTGCTATGAAGCACTTTGTTAAAATGATTATTCTGATTTTAAAGGGTGACCTGACCAAGCTATGTTGCCTGTGAGATACTAGTATCTTATAAAATCTACATTATTAAGTTTATATTAGAATAAGATACATAAAATATTCAACAGAAAATATTTTATATGTGTATGTGTATTTACAAATTAATTTATCGACACTGCACAAAAATATTTACTATATGATCATTAAATATAAAAAATTACTTTAAAATATGTAACTGAGATAACTAAATGCCACTGACAAACTTAATCCCCTAGTTGCTTCAGGCAATTTTACTCAGACTATTTGCCAAATTGAAAGCATTTATCTGATTTAAAGGTTTAAAATATAATTGTTTAAAAAGTCATTAATAGGCTAAGAAAAAAACTTGACATAAACAAGGTTTTGAAAATTTGAAATTATGTGACAATTTAAATACCTTTCAACACTTAGAAACTCTGGGAACTTTACTTCCAATACCTTGAAAAAAGAATCAGCAATGGTAAAAGTTTCTGTTGTTTTTATTCCTTTAATACTGAAATTGCAATTATATATCATATTAAGTTTCATCAACCACATTAAAAAAAGAATTGATATTGAAGTATAGTGATGATAGGATTTATGAGGTTGCTTTGTAAAATTTTGTTATTTCAGCATTTACTGTTACTTTGAAAGAAATTATCCTTGAAATTACAAAATGTCTGTTCTTTGCAGAATTTTAGATTTAACTCTATTTCCTCTATTCCTAAAAGCCATCCCAGTAAGGACTATTTTAAATATTTTACTTCCCAGAGTTTCTTGATAGATCATAGACTATTTTGCTTTTTTAGCCATTTATACTTTCAAAAATACAACACCTTTTTGAGAAGTGCTCCTGTTGGTGACTCTTTGCAGAGGTTTAGAACCCCTGAGGGACAGGCTTTCACATCTCCAATAATTATATGTGATTTTATAAAAGTGACTGGCTTTTTGACTCCTTGTATTCTTTTCTTTTATGCACTATAAATAACATAAGTCATGTCACATAAAGCACCTATAAAAACTGGAGAAGAGCAATTCAGAGGTAATGTGACACTTTTTAAATTGTCTGTAACAGGCCTAATCAGAAAGTCCATAAAAGAAGTGGTTTTTTCCATCTATTCTGAGTAGTGTTAATAGTCTAGCTAGAAACACTAGCTAATTCTTGCATTAGTATGTCCAGCAACAGCAGAATTTGTGCCCTGAACTCTGTAAGTCTATCAAGCTGCAGACATCTCCAGAAGAATCAAAACCAATATAAATCACTTCTGAAACTTTTAAGAAAGCCAAGGACAAGATGCTCTGATGACTCTTTTAAAGCTTGGAACTGAGAAATTCTTGGCTTAAAATGTTCAAAATGCTGACTTTTAGCCAAGTACTGCACAATAAGTTTACTTTTTGGCATGCTATAATCAACTCAGAAAAAGTACAAGGTGAACATAAAGAAAAGGTTGAGGTAAAACAAGGGCAGGAAAAGTAAACAGTTAGGACTGAGAAAAAGAATCTTTAGAGTTCAAGAGGTAGTGGACATTTTATTCCTAGATGAAGAGACTTAATGTTAGAAAAGTCTTTCTTCTATGAAATTTAAGAATTGTACTTTGTGACAGACCTGAGTTTTATGCTTTGCAGCTGTGTGAATAGACATATTCCCCTGGATTTGAATTGAAATGATGTTGATTTTCAGTGCTGTATGTCAATAACTTTCTATTGTTTGATACCACAATGTCAGTGGACATCAGAAATGCTAATGTGTTTAGTCTAAAGACAAGCACATATGAGATACCTGATCCCTGACAAGGCAGAGAAGCTCAAGCATCAAAGTCTAGGACAGAACTGGGACAGTAAGTTACTCTTTGTTTAAAGTAAATGCAAGGAAATTATCCTGTATTCCAGATGAAAGGGACCTATCAGAAAAAAACCTGAAATTAAATTATAGTTGTATTACTCAAAGAAATAGTGACAAGAATGTTTAAGATTACAAAATTGTGGACTGTATGTATAATATTTTAGATAAAATATTATCTAAACATAATTTAATTAACAAAAACTCCCTTACTTGACATTGCTACAGCAATGAAATTCTAGCAACTATTGTTTGAAGCTCAGATAAAAGAAATTTGTTGTGAGTTATTGTTGAAGTTTATTACTGAAGTTTAGTATTATTGAAGTTACTGTGTAACTTCACTGTGATGACTATAAGGCCACTATGCCTCAAAGATTAGTGAAAGTGAATAAAACTAAGATCTGTTCCCAGGTCTTCAGGTGGATGCTGAAATAAGCCAAAGCTGTACAAAGAAAGAAGAAAAAACATTAAATATGCAAAAGAATGAATAAATGTACAAGTTCAGCATTGGATGACTGTCAGGTACCATGTTTGCATATCCCAGGATTTTTTGGTCTGTATGTCATATTAGGAAATTATAGGAAGATACATGTAATAAATACAGATTGCATCAGTGGAAAAACTTAAATGGCCTAGATTTAAATTATTACTTATGCATCAGTCTATTTCTTGTCTGACTTAATAAGTATTCGTTCTGGGTACTGAAATCAAATAGACTTTTGGGAAGATATTAATATCTTTTTTCTGAAATATACAAACTGTTACAACTGATATCTAGACTTTAGCCTTCTTATCATCAGGTACTGAACAGATTTTCATTGTTATTTATCTCTTCCATTATGTAAAAATTTCTTACAAAAATCAAAACAAAGACTTAAAAACCTACTATATAGGTAAAAAAGAGTGACAAAATTTAGCCCCAGGTTTGTAAATATATGTCATTTTTTTAGAAGCAGGCCTTAAAGGCAGCAAAATCTAACATTTTAATGAGTCATTTGATAACACAGGGCCCAGTAAAGCAATTAACAACATATGAAGCATAGAAAAAATCCACACAATTAGGAAGGCAAACAATAGAATAAAGACTCTCCGCTGGAGAAAAGTAAGCTCCAATTTCCCTTCTACCTGAGTTTGGTTCATTACTGAAGGGAGTGCTGAAGGTCTCCCTAATGAAGGAAAATCATCAGACCATAAGGAAAATATATAATAATACATCTGCTCCATTAAGAATGGCAGCTATAATTATTTTAAGCATAAAGGTTTAGGTTGAACCAAATAACTTACTTTTACTCTGTCTGGAAAATATAATCTTACCCCTTCTTAAAGGCCTGGCTGAAATTTAGCAGACCAAGTACACTTTAGCTTGGTAATGTTTTAAAAAGACCAAATCCAAATTAAGAGAGAGAAATCAAAATCACAGGATGAACATAATATCTTAACACTACACTTGCTATAATTTATGCCATGACAAATTAGAATCCAATCCAGATTGTTCTATGGAGAGTTCCTATTTAGTTCAATAAAATTTAGATCAGATCCTTCTGACACAACAGTCTTGTAGCATATTTAGGTGTGCACATCTACTTATCCTCATATTATAGCACTTCTGTATTTTATAATTTAGTAAAAGATTTTTTTTACAATAGTATGCATCTCAGGCCTGTGTTCAATGGACTGTTCTTAAGATCTGTAGATTCAGTGATGGATTCTGCACATGGTGTTCTATCTCTCTCTTTAAGTGTTTCCTGGAGGGGCAACACCTCTGATATTTAGTACAATATCCTAACGGAGCACCAAGTATTGACTAAATTAATATTTCTGACCAATTAATTTAGTATCAAAATATTACTCTTCTGCTCACTTTCTGGGCCACCTTATACCATGAACTGGGTTGTTGATGTTAGCAAAATTGTATATACAATATAACAATATAATATTTTTGTAGTGATGAGCTGATCCTATAAGAGCTTTTTAATAAGAAAGTTCTACTTGAATTAGGTATGAATATTTGGTTAAGTTTCAGTACAGGTCAAATTCATACAAACACTAGAATTGTCTTCCGTGGAAATGGAGTTTTAAATCAAGTTCTTGAGCTATGAATATGCTGTGAAAATAGAATGACTCATGTTTTTATTACCTTTAAAATATTTCCTTCATTATCTAATACTTATAGAAGATGATTATTTTATTTTTCTTGGTTTTTTTCCCCTAAAGAATATATCTATCTTGAAAGTTTATCTCAAATGTTGAGTTTTATCCTTTTTAATTAGAGGACATAAACAATTGCCTCTTTCGTCACTGCAGTTCTTTGAACTGCCTTTGAATCAAGATCTGAGACTACAATAAAAGAACTTCCTACTGTACAGTTTTATATCATTCTATGTGAGATACTTAACACTTACTTAATACTTACTTGAGAAAGTTAATATTATTCAATATTTGTTGCACTAAAAAGAGACAAATGTAGGAGTTTGCTGTCACTTCTTTTCATGTTTCATGCTGGAGGAAAAATAAACTTTCAGTTACAAACATAATTTACAAAAATAATGTTTTGAAGAAGGCAAAAACATTATTATTTTATTATTTCTTCTCATTGTTCAAAGCAAATAATACGTGTATAGCCAAAAAATCGAATAGGGAAAATGTGTATCTGCAGAAAATTGTAGTCCTGTTACTGTAAGCCCAGAGCAGGACCCTTTTCCTGTTCCAGATACTCATTTTACTTGTCAGCAGCTTAAATATTTTGAGCTCTTGAAGCTGTTCATGCCTTGCATATTTCTTCCTGGTGGTTTTAATTTGCAGGGCTCCGGGCAGGGGATGCGAGCCTGGCCGTGAACGCTTGAAGGGCTTGTAGGGCATCCAGAGCCGGGCACGGCCAGCTCCTGCCACGCACAGCAAGCCAGCACCAAGGGTGGCTTAGGGCTGGCCTAGCACCTCTGCTCTGTGAGCCCTGTCTGCTGCTCCGAGCTGGTAACTGAGCCCAGGGGGATGGAAAGGCATGGCTGAGACAATTCACCATGGATTGACAGGTTCCCTGCCACAAAGGAGCTGCTTTGCCTTGGAGAGCGTTGAAAACGCCGCGGTCAGTGACTGGCATGGCAAAGACGAGAAAGGAAAGCAGAGCATGAAAATATGGTCGGCTGAATGTCCTTGTAAAAAATTCTGCCCTAAGTGTCACATCCTCCTGATCAAATTCTTGGTTCTACCCTTGGTAATGTGGCATTTCTAGCCACGGCATCAAATATTCTATGACAAATAAAGGCACAGCTCAAAACAGCTGGGAAAAACATTGTGCATAAAAATCCACAGTAGTCCCTGAGAAAGTCATCATATTTCAATAAACTAGTAAAATTATGCTCGACACACTTGGTATTTTTATAGAAAGGATTCCAAACTGATTAGGTTAATAATTAAGGTTGTTTCTTCTTTGGTGCCCTTCATGTGATCTGAGTATTATGCTTAGCAAAGGTTGAGTAAAGCCACTGAGGCAGAGCACCCATTACATTTTCAGAGGTGCCTAGCTGAAGTTTCTTGCAATGGAATTACAAAATAATTATTTATTAAACCTTTTTTATTATTATTGTTATTATTTCATCATTTTGATATGTTTTTGGTAATTTTGAATACATCAAGAGTACATAATTGCATCCCAGCAGCCACTGAGATAGACAAATTCCACAGGAAAAAGGTGTGTGTATTGCTCTTTTTTTGGGTGCTGCTACCTGTGGTGGGCAGCAATTTATTGGCAATTTGTGAGAAAGTTGTAAAATACTCTATTTTATGTTTTGTTTTTGTCTTATTTTTTTCTTATTTATAGCTAAGGTAGATGTAAAATAAACGCAATTATCTGGTTTTAAGAATTGAGAATGCATAACATGGCATTAACAGTAAAAGGGGACAAAGTGCATCAGATAACACAACCCCTCATCTTTTTCAGAGAAAACAGAATATACCTTCCTCTCTATCATTGAAAAATCCATTCCTTAGAGATGTAGTTATGTGTAGCATTGGAGGCCACATCTCAGCTGATATTCCACAATTTCTGGCATATTTGCCGAAGTCCCCTGACACACCTAAATATCTGCTATTTTCACTCATTTTAGGAGAAGTGATTCTCAGACAAGCTAAAAAGAAATTTATTACTGACGACTGAACCTGCTCACAAACATAGGCAGGTCCACCAGGGTTCATCTGGCTTGGCAGAAATGCAGCTCAGTGGTGAGAGGGGCCCATCACTGGTGCAGTTGGCCCTGCAATATCCAATCTCACACTGGGTTGTTTCCTACTGTGAGTCTGGGTTCTTGTACTCTCTCCAACATGCCATGGACTCTAGACCTCCATGATGCAATGTCATGCCTTTGGGCATAGTAAACTCTCAGAATAAAAAACAACTGGAGTGAGTAGGGTGCCTTTTATTTTCTAAACCTCTGTTTTTGTAGTAATTTTGCTTCTTAGGACATGCCACAGACATAGCCTGAGCACATCTGGAACCTCCTGCTCCCATGTTAAATGAAACAGGGACAACCTAACAGTGGATCTGGAATGTGTGTCTTGGGCAGGATTCATCTATTTCATATTAGATCCCTAGAACTTAGGCTTTTAGTCTCTTATCTCTAAAAAACACTAAGCTTTTACACAAACTCTTACTGTCAGCAGAGAGAGAGGGAGAGAGAGACTTTAAAAAATAAGGTATAACTGTATAAGAGATGCTAAAGAGGAGGAAGACTTTTTAGAAATATGCATCTCTCTCTGCAAAAGACACCACTTATTTGCAAACTTTCCTCCACTGTCAAAAAAAAAAAAAAAAAAAAAAAAGGGAAAAACCCAGACTGAAACCAAACTACAAAGCATCAATCCTATAAAAAAACCAAATAATCTCTTGCTTCTTCTCAGCATTCTCAGCAAGGAACTCAAAATACTTTTAGGCGTATAAAAGACTTTGCGATGAGTTTTGACATTGTAATTTTAAGCATTCCCTTAAAACTTTAAAATCCTGATATGGCATATGTATTTTTTAAGAACATGGTGTGACTCTTAGGGATATTGCTGTGCCAAGCCAGGAACTGGACTTGATGATACTTGTGGATCCCTTCCAACTCAGCACATTCTGTGATTCCGTTTCTATGGTTCTATGATTCTTTTTACAGAGATGATTGTGCTGAGATATAAGACTTTGAAGTGCTGTCAATTCTACTAAAAGTACCTTACAGCATGCCATTGTAATTTCTTAGTGGTCTTTTTGGTATTTTAGCTTTTTACTTATTGTTTTTTGATTTTGGTTTTTTCTGTTTTTGTTTTTGTTTCATTGTTTAGTAATAGTGCATGATTCTTTGCTCTGTTATTTATCTAATGTAATAGATGCTACAAATAAAAATTCAGTTACATTCATCACTGAGAAAGCCTTGGGTGGTTTTATTATTCCATGCTTATTTTAGGAAATTGATACCTATTTATTAGAGTTATTTGGACAGTTAGGCTGTTAACATGTAAATTTTCTACAAGAATGTTCTCTTGCTGATGCATGTACAATAACAGAAAGGAAAAAAGCCTTATAAAATGAGATTAAGTAGAAGTAATGAAAATCACTCCATCGTTCTTACATACTGATCTCTTTAAATTTTTCACTTCTTGTAAACATCTCTTGGACTACTCTTTTTACTTCTGGGACTCTTTTCAAGTCCCAATATTAGGTCCAAGGAAAATAAGTAAAGAAGTCTGTTTAGTTTCCATCATACTTGGCAAGTGAAAATTCTGGAGAACTGTAGGTCTGAACCAGAATAACAGCTGTATCACTCAGTTTTCTCTTTTCCTTAGGATGCAATTTATATTTCAAGGACATAAACCAAAACCTCAAAAAACTAAATGCAGTAGCTTTTTTGGTTTTTGGGGTTTTTTTGTGTTTTTTTTTTTTTTTGTTTGGGTTTTTTTTGTTTTGTTTTTTGTTGTTGTTGTTGTTTGAATATTTTAAAGAAATGGCCTCAAAATTCTTTCGTTTGGAAAAGGTTTATCAGGCCATGAAGTTCAACTGTTACCCAGTTCTGCCAAATCCACCACTAAACTACGTCCTTAAGTGCCACATCTACACATCTATAACATACCTCCAGGTATGGTGACTCAACCACATCCCTGGGCAGCATGTTCCAATGCTTGACTACCATTTCTGTGAAGAAGTTTTTCCTAATATCCAATCTAATCCTTCCTTGCCACAACTTGAAGTAATTTTCTCTTGCAGATGAGATATTAGTCAATATTTCTACAAGATTTAAATAATTATCGTGAAAAAAAACAAAAAACCCCAAACAACACAATAAGATCTGGACCAGTAAAAATATGACACTAACTATAGTATCTCAAAGTCTTTCGACAAGTGGTAGCCCTGATAGCCCTGCACAAACTACAGTGTTGCATGGGCCTGCTAAAGAATGCAATATTAATAACAGAAATGCATTTTGTTTTTGTTTTTATAATAAGAATAATTCCAAATGAGAGATACAGATTGATCTTGCTGTGCTGGTCACTGTGAAGATTAATTTTCAAAATATTTATATTTCTTGCATTTTGACTAAATCAAAACATGATTTCTGGATAAGCTGGGAGGAAGAGTAATTTAACAATCTAAATATGTTTCAAATGAACTCAATAATTGTATTGTAATTGCTGTCAAGTGTGTTACTAAATTGTTTAGACTGCTCCTCATTTTGTATGAAGCTGTATTCAAACACCATGAACACAACAAGAAAAACTAAACAGCCCTCAAGTGTATATATGACATGTGCAAGTCCTTAGAGTAAGAGGGATTTTATCTTCTATTGTTGTGCAGCAGAGTCCTAATTGCCTTATGTCTTGAGTATGCCAACCACTCTGCCTCTCATCTGATTTTCTTCATGTTATTATGATGGAATGTGAACCAAGACTTCCTTGTTTTACTGCTTTTAAGTACTAGTCTCAGACACTAATATCTGCTTCTGTTGTTCTAGCCTTTAATTTAGTCTACTGTACAGGAAGTGGCCTATTTAATGTCCTCTCCCTTTTAGTAGACTAAATCTAGCTTGAAATTTCTAAAAGGAAACAGCTGCCCTTTGGTAAAAAGCAAAATTCACTGGACTCATTCCCCTATCCTTTCTGGGACTGAGGACAAGGATAGGTTGCTAAACCAGAAATAGACATTTATTGTGCTAGCAAGTGGCTATGCCACTACCTTTCGCCCACAGAAGATCCATATGTCAACTTTGTCTGACTTGGTTTCATTCATGAAAGACAAAATCTTGGCACAACTGACCCCACAAGTCGAAAATCTTAAACTTTATGGGTAAAAAATTTAAAATTGAAGTGAAAGGTGATAAAATGTAGTCCAGATTTTGATTCTCCCTGTCTTGCCCAGACTGCACAGTATAATTTCCAGAACAATTTGTTCTTGTCTTTCTTACGAGCCAGGGTGCATAACAGAAAACTGCAGCAGTGTAAAAGCGAGCTGACAGGCCCAGTATCTCTAATGCTTGTGGAGAGACCACAGCATCCAGCAGTAACTACTGACCACTCCCTCTAGTATTATTTCTTAACTTTTCTATTGGGAATGACAGCTGCAAGCAGATCAGGTATTCTTAGATATTTAGTTGCTTGTTTTACTCACTATTATCATCAATGTAATAGTCAGAATAATGAGATGTTCTCACCATGGAGGTTGAGATGAACGTTCCCTTTGGGCTTCAGTAACATGAGCCAATGCACCAAGTGTTTCAGAGAGAGCATGTTATGGAGAGTAAAAACCTTCCAGTGATGCCCTTCACCTGCGGTTTGTAATTGAATTGGGTGGCACATAACCAAAATAGTCTTTCTTAGTTGAGCTGTGCATTCATTATGATTTCTTTTAAAGGCAGGATTCATCATATGGCACCAAAATTTATAAATTTGATTCATTAAAATAGTTCTAATTCTTCTGCATCCAGAATATCCTTCTGAGGCCTTTACAAAATGTGGCTGTGTTTCTGTCAAGCAAGACTTCTTGAAATAAAAGGTATCAGTTTTCTAGAAAATATGCTGGCCTCTTGCCTACTCATTCTCAGCAACAAAGCATGCCACTGTTAGTGTTCTGGCGATCTGAGACCTTCTCTCTCCCAGCAAGTGCTGCTTGTCTGAGCTGAGTCAGTATTTTAGTGCTTAGGTGCAATATCTGAGAGTGGTAGCAAAGTGCTTCTTTTCAACAAAATTGCATTTCTACTCTATTTTCATCTTTAACCACATTTTGACAAATGATAATAACATCCTTATATACAGGATGACTTTCTTTTTATTTCTAACCTAATATCAGTGTCAGATTTCATGCAACCAGGATCCAAGGAATCAAGTTCTCTCTGCCTATATCTGTAATTCTCAGTCAGCTGCTGATAATTCAGTAAGGATACTAAGAATAGTTTCTAATGCAAATTCAGAGTTATACGTTGAATGTTCGTATCTGATTGTACTTTACTATCGGATTGGATGTTAATACTTGATAGTGTGGTCTGGTGGGCTGTGGGCAGGGAGGACACCACTTCTCTTACCATTGCACAGCTTCTTCAGCACTTCTGATGCTGGTCTGAAGAGTTGAGGAGATGCTGGGATATAATAGAAAGGCAGGAGCTCCTTACACTTTTTAGCATGTCGGCACAATGAGATATTGGTGAGGCAAATTGCATTGGACCCTGCAGTAAATCTCAGTCTCTGGATGAATAAATATCTGGATGAATAAATATGAGAAAATTCTTTTCTATGACTGTCTTTTCCCTTTAACAGGCTGACACAATTCTCTAAGAGATGTTTAGTTCTAGTCTTTTACTCCTTTAACAAAAAAATGGAAACTTACCTTCTCAGCAGAGGTTGGTGAAAATGTATGACTCTTTTTCAACATTTAACAGGTTTAAAGTGTTTCTTTCTTTTTCGTTAATGTTGCAATTAGATGATCAGTGAAACTGCAACAGATAGGTATTTAGAAGAACACCTGTAATAAAATAATTCTGAGGAACAGAAGTTATAGATGTCAAATGTAGCAGGAAACACAGAAATTTTAAGAGAATATCACTAGGTCCTTCCTAACTGTTTGGCTACAGAGATTTTGCATGTGTCTTTCATTACAGAGTAACTTTTCTCAAGGTAACTTTTCCTTGGTATAGGTCCTTGTGAATAAGCATAGTGCATTGAATACCATCAAAACTTTGTGCTCGATTGTTACTAACTGTATTTTTCCAGGGGTGACATTTTTGCTACTGGACTTTTGGACCTTTCTATATTGAAATATTAGTACAGATTAATATCTATCCACTTATTCATAGCACATCTATCTTGTCTGTATGTTTTGGGCAGTTTAGAAATGTTGATAACTGGAAGCAATTTCTCACCAAAGGCAAAGCAAAGTATTTAATAATGAAATCTTTCAAAAGAATAACAGAAATATATGGGGAGCATTTATAATTCTCAAATTCAGACACCTTATTCTGTTACTTGAACTAGCCAAATGGCTACCTCTAGTGTAGGAAAAAAAATCAGGGACTAAGCAAAGACTTAAGGCATAAGTGTCTTCATTCCTTAATTCTTAGTTCACACCAGGTATGGCGTAGACCCACTATTCCAGGTGATAGAGGTGGGGTTTCTTTTAATGCCTGTGTAGACATTTGGGGCTCTCCAGAGTGTGACTCAGGTGATTTAAAATACAACCACTCTCAACTGAGATTTCATAGAATCATAGAATCCTAGAATCATAGAATGGTTTTACTTGGAAGGGACCTTAAAGTTCCAACCCTCCTGCCATGGGGGATTGTTTCTGGGTGCTGAGAAAACTAACCAAAGAAGATATTGCAGTAAATAAGCAGCTTTACACTGGGAGGTTTCACCATTTGCTGTGATACACAGTCTTGTGTGCAAACTAGGCAAGGTTTTGACAAGTAAAACACAATATGTTTTGACTTAATTTTTGGGTTTATTTGCTTTTCTTCTTTCTTTAAAAGAATGAAAGAGAAATCAGAAGATCTCACAATTTTCTCTCTTAGACACATTTTTTTTAAAGTCAATTTAATTTGTCACTTGTGTCTTCATTGTAACTGCAGGGTGGATATTCAGAAAAATGAAGATGAAAACTGTTTTTGTGTAAGTTCTTTTCCTTTCTAGTTGGGAAAGTTCAATAGACAAATTTTGTACTATGCAGAGCATATGTAAAAGATATTTATAAAGACTTTAGGGATAGCTATATATTTTTGTGTGCTTATGCAAAATAGAAAAAAGTTTTTATAAGAACCCAAGTGAACAGTCAAAAATTTAAAGTGCAATTGTGAATAAGTATAACCATAAAACAGTTAAAACCAGGGACAATTTCTCATCTCACCTCCAAACCAGAGCTTTAAGTGTTCATTGAAGACTTCATGAAAATGATATCAAAATGTAATGTTGACATTATATCCTAAAGGAGTAATTTAATTAACTATATTTACACTTAATAGTTTGGATACATTGAAAAAATGTCCCTCAGTTCAGCATGTTAATGTGTAAACTACATAGGCAGCCTTAAAAGGAACTAAAGTTCACATTAAAGATTTTATGCTATTACTTAAATCTATCATGGAAAGTATCTTTCCTCCACATGCAAATAACCTGCATTGCATCCAGTGGTTCTCAAGGCTGGGCAGGGAATACATCTCTGCTAGCACAATGGCCAAAACACAATTGTCTGTCTTCAGGGTGGGCAGAAAGTTGGGAGCAGCAGCTGGAGCATTAGAGCATAACTGACAAGTTATGTTTTTACGACCTGCTTGAAACAATCTGTTTCGACATTTCAGGAATTACCACAGCTTCTGGGAAAAGCCAAACATGTAGTCTGATCCCAACAAGCCAGTGCTCTGCGTTGAAGTTTAATTAAGCCACCTACTGAGAAAGCTACCATAGGGAAAGCTCTTTTCTGAGCATTGGGTTTGCAAACCAGTGGAGAGTATCCAGGGAAGACAGCAGCTTCAACACCCAATATATTTGCCCTAGTTCCTATGAATTACACGCCCTACTTCTTATGAACTATGCATATTGAAAACTCAGTAAAGAATAATCTTCACAAATTTAGTCATTACATTACAATGCTGAGCTAGTCAGTTTATCAATCCACAAATAAAGTATATATTTTACCCACACTACTAGTTTAGTTTTGTAATTGGGTAGTAAAGTTAGACCTTAATTAGTTTACAGGTTGTCATTACCATGATCTATTTACTTTTTAAGCTTCTTCTGGTTTAGTTTTAATCCATCGCCATCAGTGAATTTTCAGAAAGCTTCATGATGTGATGCAGTATGTCACTTGTGTCCTTAGATAACATGATATAAGAATGAAAACAGGCATCATGCCAGAGAACAAAGATCATTAGATGGAATTAAAGAATTTGCATGTAATTGGTGTTAGTTTATATTACATTAGAAAATGAGCTCTTAACTATAACTTATTTTAAATATATATTGAAATTATATTTTCAGTTTTATTTTCACAGAATTGTTCTTTAAATTTTTGGTACAATACATTGTGAAGAAACTATGAATGATTTTTGAATAAACAGTGTGATGATGTCAGTGGGACAGTTCCTGCAAGTTGAAATTCCCAAGGCTGGGGCCAGATATAAAAAGTTTGTGTGAGGCTTTTTAAGTCTAAGTACAGCTTGGTACTCATCAGAGCTTGCTAGGATTAGTTTGTAGACCATAAAAGGAAGTGATAAATTACTACACTGTTTTTTCTTGTCTCTTTGTCTTTTTTCTCATTTGTTACTGTTTTTAGAATCAGTCCTATGTTCTACCTGGTACATGAAAACTATTTTTCAATTTTGAATGACAATCCATATTGTAGTTTTGAGACACCTCTTTAAAAATGTCTTTGCCAACACATTTTTGCTTTATTGCTTCATCTACTTTGTCCTACGCACCACTTTAAAAGATACAGTGTGTACCTCTGTTGCAGATGGTGCCTTATTTTACCTTACAAGGAATTATTTTATTCAGGTAAACACGATAACTTGCAGATATTTTGATTATTGTCAAGTGCCAGAATTTTAGGTTTGTTTATAGTAATCAGCCATTTTCTAAAACTGGGGGAAATATGGGATTTCTATATTGATCTCAGGTTTAATCTTATCCTAATAAAAATCCTGAGGATGTTAGAGTGTTCTATTTTCCTATATGGGCTGCATAAATACTTAGAATTCATCTTTCACTGATGTACGCAGCTCACCCTGGAGAAGCCCTGCCTACCAGGTGGGTTGGAATTTTTAAAAACTTAAATGTCATATATAGAAGTTATGAAACAGATAATGCCTTCCTTAGATGAATTCTGTTGCTTTCCAGTTAAAGGTAGTGATATATTCATCTATGAAAATTTAATAACTTAGTAATTTGTGCAGAATACATGAAGAGGGGTAATGAGGTCCTTCAATTTACTGGAAAAACACTATCAGGATTTTTTGAGGTATGAAGAAATTCAATGGCCTGGGAGCTGTTTTCTGTAACAGCTTCACTTGTTTGAAGATTGCAATGATATTTCTCCATTTTTCAGTTTAAAAATTAGACTCAACCGCCACTAAAATCACAGGAAAGAGATATACTGTCTTCCATGAAAACTAGAATGACAATTTACTTGTTTATCCACTACAGAAGCGTTCCAGTATTCTTTAATTCTTCCAAATCACAACTTCAAAGAAAATTTATTTAAACAATTTCCTGCTACCCAGAAGTGCCAATACAAAAAAAAAAAAAAAAAAAAGAAAAAGAAAAAAAAAGAAATAAGAAAAAATTAAAACAAGCACAGCAAAATTTAAAAACTTGAAAATTACCCTTGATTTGACAATATGGTATAGAAATACTTGTTCTTCATAGTAAAATTTTAAACACATTTACTAAAGAAAAGGCATGAAATAACTGCACAAATGGTACATACCTACGTGCAAATGTTAGATTTTAAAATTACCTTAATTTTCTTGCGGTAATTTAGAGATGCTAGCAGAATGAGATATCAGCTTTACAACTGTAAGTAACATTTGCTTTTATCATTGCAGGGTTTTTTACATTCAAAATTCCATGTCTTTATTTAAAAAAAAAAAGTATGTAAGAGATGTTCACACTGTACTCATATGTATATGTGATGAAATAGTTAAATAAATAGCTAGAATGAGTAAGGATAAGATCCTGAAGAATGGTGCACACAGACAAAAAATCTCCAGATTAATTTGGTCAGACACACACAGGTTCTTAAAAGAAGCTGCCTATGAGCTTAGAAGCTTGAGCAACTGACAGGCAGAACAGGAAAAACAACATGAGACATGAGATAGCTGGGCCCTAAGTCACATTTAAGCATCCAGTTAATGGATCTTTGCAGAGCTGAACCTTTAGCATCTGCAGGTTTTATCAGACGTGCCAGCTGTGAGGGATACGAGCACGAGGCCGGCTACAGGGATCAGAGCAGGGTGCAGGGAGCAGCTTTGGCACAGCTGATGTTCAAGGGTCACATGTTCTTCCTGGTTTTCAGTGTGTTGTGGATTTTACTGACAAAAATGAGACCAATAGACTAGGTGAGGAATGACTATAGGAGCTCCTCTATAGAGTGCAAAGTTCAGGCTGGCAATGCCACAGTGCCCCAGGAGGGAGAGTTTAGCTATATATAAATAATAGCAAGTGAATCAGTGACCCAATTTTACTTATCTTGATTTAGTGTACGGGTCCTTCTTTACAGGGTTGCTAGAGCAAGATGAGTTTCAGTCACCTGACTAAGATCATCTGTTTGAGAACATTGATTGGATTAGTTACTTACTTCAAGGTTTCTTACACATGACCCCAGTACACTTTAAGAAATACTCTTTATCCAGTTATAGATTTTACAATAGCAATAGCTACCACAAGGAATAGTCTCTTCAAAATTACAAAGTTATGCTGAAGGTGCTATAAATGTAATTTATGATCATGTTTAAAATTAAAGTAGCTACTTATTTACACTCAGTTGAATTAGAGGAGAAAGCATGCTTGGGCCTTTTGTTTTTGCCATGTACAAGATTAGGGCAGAATCTTAAGTAAATTGGATTAGTGTCCTTGTGTAGTCTGCAAATAGGATATCTATAAATAACCTTAAGTCTTAGTTTAGTTTGTATTTTAATATGTTCCAGGATTGTGAAAACAGGACCAGAGTGAGAGTATGAGGTGATAATGAGGTAAACTTTTATATGATGCAAGAAAAATGACCTGGGGCTGTTTCTCATGAAACTAACTTCAGGGCCATTCCATAGCTTTTCTCAGGAAGAGGGGACTAGATTATATTCATTTTTATTCCAGTTGGCCAGTATCTTATTCTTGGAGCACACTCTGTCTGAATTTAGAAAAACGAAATAATGATAAATTCACATACCAAAGAAGGGAAGGTATAATAACAACTGACAGGTATATCAGATTATTCATTTGTCATAACATCAAAAGAGCTTCAGCTGTAAATACAGACCAGTGGGAAGGTTAAGGATCATGCACTGTTGGGACTGTTTTGGGATGACAGCATGGATGTTTGTTTGCTTGTTCAATGAGTTATGACCTTCAAAATGCTACAGGAATGAAGACATGCAAATGTCGAGAAAAAGCCTCTCCTCAGGAGACTGCCAATGTTAAAAGTGGTTATTGCTGATTTGATGAGTTTGATATTGATGAGTTTCAGTGAAGAAAGGAGAAAGACAAGTGTCATCACCAGATCTTTTGACTTTCTTGATTTTATTCAAATAACTTCTTATTTTTTTTAATCAGAATTTGATGTTTCTTGAAAAACATTTGCTTCATACAGAAAGGATTGCCTTGATAACCTGTTAATCTGATTTTGGATTCCAAAGCTCTTTTGCCACCCCAAAAAAGAACTTGAGGAGGGAAATCCCATGAAAATCTAACTATGCAGGTGTTCACTGGAACCTGCAGCACTTCAGATGTAGTTCGTCTGAACTACTGATGTGAAATATCTGAGTTCCAAGATTTCAACTGCTCCTGTATGTATTTTATCTTTTATAAAATTTTCTTGTTAATACAAGTTTAAATGAAAAGTTCAATACTTTTCAGTAATGTATATATAAAAAAGACAAATCATTATTTTTCAGTTATACACAATATATAAATGTGCTTTAGCCAAAAATAAAATGTAGTTTTGTCTCAGATTTGTCACTCATTCATTTTTTAGACGTGGATAGCATTTATTGGCAGTCTCCTAGGAAAAAAACCAAAACAGTCAGAAGGAAGAAAATTCCTTAGAATAGAAACCAAACATATTGTCCAAAATGGTAGGCTGGAGAAAGTGAAATACAGGAAAAATTAAGGCTGCAATTTACAGATATCTCTTTACCACATTAGAATTGATTTAAAGAAGCTGAAATCTCAGCTTTTGACATTGATTTCTGTTTTAGTCCCAGGAAAGTCATTAATTTTTGGTTTTTTTTAATTTTTTTTTTTTTTTTTTTTTTTTTTTTTTTTTTTTTTTGTGATCGAAAAGGCTGTTCAGACCTTGCAGACAGCCAGTGACAATTTGGATGCTCTGGATGAAGTTTTGTACCGCTGATGCGTGCACAATTGTGGGATGTGGCACCCAGTGACCCTGCTGCCAGACAAACAACACACAAACTAATTTCTCAGTAGTAGAGGTGACAAGAGTGCAGCCTTCTGTATGTTGTATTTTTCTAAAAGCATATATGAGTGGTAACAAAAATAGACCCAAAAGTGACAATTCAGCATTGTCCCATGTGAGATTTTTCTGGACACTCTTTCCTATGAGTTAGTCTTTGCAATGAAAATTTCTAGAGCAATTTACCAACACCAGAAAAAAATACACTATTAATTTGAGAATGCAAGGATGCAAGTACTGATTTAATCACAGCATTTTTTAAATACAAAGTTTGAATGGGAAAACTAACTACAATTAAATCAGAGAAGGACTGATATAAGATTTAGCTAAAAAGGAATTTCATTTAATGGTAAAAATGTTTTGAGCTTTTCTTTTCCTTGTATCTGCAGTTCTTTAATTTTAAAATTACAATTGAAGCAGAGAAGTTGTTTTTCAAATTATAATGTGTGATTCCTAGAACTGGCATATTTCTGTTCATTTGTAGAATTTAGAGATCACGAGAAGATAATAGAACTGTTTTAGTGATGTTAGACTTTTATGTACACTTTCTTCCTGGCCTGCTAAAAATTTTTGCTTCTCACCCTTCTTTGGGTACTTAAGTTCAGTGACAGTGGTTTGTTGTTGTTGTTGCTGTTACTCAAGGTTATTTCAAGTCTCATGTTGCAAGCAGTTTCACAAAGCTTCACAGTCTGAATAAATAGGTCACTTAAATTCAGGGTCAGTATTTGTTCATTTGCACACTCCTGAGTCTCTAAATGCCGAGCTCATAGTCAGCAATTTATAAAGGAAAAAAATAATTTCTGTTACCTGTCTCTGGCTTAGGGAGTTACCAAACAGGATTGAGTAAAAATAGGACAGTTAATAATCTGTAGTACAGACAGCAAAGCTGTTTGTGGCTGTGAATAGGTCACTTGTGCTCCATCACATCTCAGTCACTGTTTGTTCTGCCCATGTTAGAGCAGCAATGGAGTTATTGCCCCACAGGTAAACTCTACGGACTCCACCATCCCCACCAAATCACAAACTGCTTCCTTCTTGGAGCAAAAATCACAAATGTAAAGCTGAAGTGTATGTGTGCGTGTGTATTTCCAAAATCAAACATAGTCCAGCAAATCAGAAATACTATTTAGATGAAACATCTGTAAAGATACAAACAGACTTTTATGGACTGAACCAGTCTCTTTGTTGCCTCCCTGCCCACAAGAAAGGTGAAGAGAGAGAAAGATGAAGTAATGACAACATTTGTGGATTCTTTTCATTTGAAAGAAAATTAGCAGAATCATAACTATCTGTAAAGTAGAAAAGATACCTAGTACTTTAGATACTGTGGGCTGCCTTCTTGAACTAGTTTCTTTTCAGATATTCACTTTGTGCCTGATTCTGCTTCACTTGGAGTACGCTGAGCAGCATTTTAGGGAAATTCAGGTGGACATTGGCAATTTATTTTGAGATGAACACTGAGCTGTGGACACTGCCTGTGATAAAGGCTCAGTGCAACAAATGAGATTGAGGGACATGAAGCATTGCTCTCCCTCCAGAAAATGAGGCACCTCTATTCTATGGGGAACAGCTGCCTTTCAACTGTGCAACAGCTCATGGCACACATTTCTGTACAAAGGTAAATGCAGGCAGGCGTTAACTGTTCCTCCCTCAGCATACAGGAAGTGCACCTTATTATCAAGATGATGGATAAATTAACTGTCCAATTAACTCTCTTCCACCATCATCTTACACAGAGTATTCAGTGTTTTTTTCTATCTCCCATATCAGTGACTGCATGGGCCATACCATACATTTCCCAGGACAGTGGTATCATTGTCTGCCTTTAGGAACTGGCAAAGTTTATTTTATCACCTTATTGAACATTCAGCAAACAGAGGCCACTTGTGAAAATGAAAGCAAGATGTTGCTCAAATCCAACTGTTAATATTGACAAATATTAACAGAAAAAACCACATCATTATTTCAAAACATCACTGACTTCTGACAGGATTCAGTAGGACAAGGTTTTTATGGTGCTTTGTAAGCATATGCAGCCTGTATAGCTCAATAAAGTTATAACAACTATGGTACACAAAGCTGATTGGAATATATTACAATTTCACTATTTGTTCTCCATAGATCATGCTTCCATCATTTAGAAGTCCAGAACAATAACCTTGAGTCTCTAAATGCAACATTAAACAGTGCAGTAAACTACACTGTAACAAATGCTGGAGATGTTCCTGTTCCCACTGACTGTGAGACCTCACATTTATTGTAGTCATTGATATATTCCTTCTGTTCTTCCCATGAGAGAAAGCTGATGTTTTGAACTGCATATTTACTACATCATTCCTATGCCTCCAATCAAATGGATTTTTATTTTTGCTTTCCGTCACAATAAAAATAACTTGAAAAATGAAGTACTAAATTATAACTATTATGTGACTTTAGTAATTTTCTTCATTGTCTCTTGATCTATTTTGCAATATGATATATTTTATCCTCCAGCAAATTTTCAAGTAATTATTTTGGATACTAAACAAGGAATGAAAAAGTATTTTAATTTTTTGTTTGTTTGTTTTGTTTTTGTTTGGAGACATGAATGATGAATAAATAGATGAAGAATAGTTCCTGGAAACTGCAGGGGAAATCCATGTATGCAAATCCTAGACAATAATGGCAGTTCAAGGATATTTTGCAAGCCTATTTTTGGAAAAGGTCCAAAAGTTAGTTAAGAGATCCATACCTTTGAATATATAGATACCTTTGAGTATATACATGGTATCGATTAAAAATATTTTCTATTGGCAATTGTCTTTTTATTAGTCCTGCTATGATGTTAGACACACTAAAAAAGCATAAATTCATTATAATCTGAGTTTATAACGGTTATTCATCTTTTACAATCCTCTTTTTTCTGAAACAAAATTCTGAGTCTTTGTCCTGTAGTTTCAGAATATGACCACAGGCACATTTCAGATCCTTCCAGAACTAAATATTTTATTTTAAATGCTTATTTAAAATTTATAAATAAATATATTTATTTATATTTTAAAAATTGTTTTAAATAAAATATGATTGTCAGCTTTGGCATAATCTTTTGGGATGACTTCCTTTCAGATCTTCACGATGTCCATAAGCTGAAGCTGAATGAATAGTTTGTCAGTGTAGAAATAATCTGTATCAAGAAACTATAGTAGAATAATGATCTAAAAAAAATATTAGTTTTAATTCATGCATGAAAGTGACCTAGTGACTCCTAAAAGATGAGCTATGATTAAACTAATTTTCTTTCAAGTAGATTAAAAATGAGACCTTATAAATATCTAGATAATAAATTCATGCTAAAGTTATTAACCTGATTAATTGCTCAAATGGGATAGATTATTCCAATTTTGTGTTCAAATATGTTACAGGAAAAAGATAATATCACACCTCATAAAAACAAAACTCCTTTATTGAGATTTTTTTTAACATTCCAGAGTTTATAAAAAAAACATAGTTATTATATTTTTGCTTTCAATTTATATACTCAGATAAAAGCCTACACCCTGTTTCATTTATATGGTCATGTGTGAATCTGACAAACAGTGAGATTGAGGGCTTTCCTAATCAAGATCTGAGACTGGTACTTCTTGTTATTAAAGGAAAAATCACATATTTTCATCTTCTCCACTTTTTTATAATTTATGTTTAACTCTTCAAAGAATTCAACGTTTTGAAACTGAAAGACAGCAGTTGATATGGGATCATTCTTCAAGGAATGGGTAGCTTTAAACTTTTGTCAACTAAAGGTGCTCCATGTGCACACCCTATCAAGACCTATTGCTAGAAATGCTTTAATTAGGTATGGTATGATAGGCTCTCACTCCCTGGCTCTTCCTCATGACAAGGTCAACACTGAATGGTGAATTTTCTTTATGTTATTCCTTATATACTGAGAACCTAATAAATACAAGCTGAACTGTATTTACAGTTCCATCTGGGAAAATATTATCACTGTATTGGTAAAAAGGTTATGATAGGCTGATTAAATTAATGAAGGAAATTCCCTGCAAAAGAACTTCCAAGAAAATTCATGTTATTTCAGAGGAAGCTGATGTCTAAATACATATATATTTCCTTTCTATAATTTACAAAATCCTTCTGCTGAAATGGCTGGAATTAAATGATGAAAAATGAGGAAAGGCTGAGAGAACTGCGTTTATTCACCCTTGTGAAGGGAAGGCATAGGGAAAGTCTTATCACCATGTTCCAGTATTTAAAGGGTATCTACAAAGAAGAAGGAGACTCCCTTTTTACAAAGAAGAAGGAGACTCCCTTTTTACAAAGAGTCACATGGCAAAGGATGGGGCAAAGGAGCACAAATTATTCCTGGGGAGATTTCATTTAGGCACAAGAGGAAAATTTTTCACAAAGAGAGCAATCAGCAATTGGATCAATCGCCCCAGAGAAGTTGTAGATTCCCCAACACAGAACAATTGTCAAATTCATCTGGATAAGGTGCTGGACCATCTTTTGATCACACTTTGGCCAAGAATGATTGGACCAGATGATTCTTGAGCACTCTTCCAAACTGCTATTCTTTGATTCTATGATTGATAGTGTGGAAAAAACAAAAGGTTGCAGACCTTAGTTACAATACAAATACTGAGCTGCTGGTGACCTTAGGCCATTCTACCTTCTTGAGAACTTGTCTACCTGCAAATTGGTCATGCTCATAACGTTCTTGCTCTTGCAGTTTGTACATTTGGATTTTTTTAACTGATTGAAATCCAGCATTGCCAGATAATTGTGAGAAGTCTGAATATCATAGAAGAAGGTTTCTTTTTTTTTCTCTGATACAGTCCCTAAATAAAGTTTCTGATTGCATTTCTTTCATTCAAAGTAGGTAGTGTTTCTTTTGTAAGACAAGATAATGCTTTCATCGTTATGGTTTATAAGCAAGGTGCTATTCAACATAATGATAACACTGTCTAGCTTATGTGTGCTGTTCTTTTGCAATTCTTAAACTGTACAGAAAATCTGTCTTAATCTGTCTTAATCTGTTGTAAATCTAACTTAAAAGAGTTAGAAGTCATGCAAAATCAAGGGTAAAAAGAGAACATTTATGGCTCCAATTCCATCATTAACAACTTTGCACTGGTAAATGGTGTAAGTCCTTACATTAGTGGGTCTATTTTGAATATAAACAAGTTGTTCTCAGCGTTGGAAAAGGTAACTGCTCTTCTCCTGTTTTCCTCTCAATGTTTTTATTCAGATAAATTGTGATGAAGTTAATGCCAGAATCATAAGGGAAAGAAACAGAATATCAGATATGTAACTATCTAGACCAGTCATGGCAGTCGTTTTTGTGAATCATTCGAGCCACTGATGATGTACCACAATGCCTGTTGCTACTGAACTAGAAACAAAACCAATTGTGTACAATATGTATATTAATATGTACAGTGTGAAGAGAAGGCAGATGGCAGGGATGCATAAAACTTTAATGTTCTCCAATCTGTTTACTTATTTTAATCAGCTATTATAATCATCACCCACTGTGTGCTTTGTTTACACCGGGAAGTGCTGGTGTGATCAAGCAGAAGAAAATCCCGAGAAATATGCCAGATCCAAGATCTGGTAATTAGAATCAGAAAGCTACTGTGTGCTACAAAAGATTAGGACAGCCCAGAAGACACCATGAAGAGTTAGCATTCACTCAGGACTGCATTCACTCACAACACAACTGAGGTGAAATCTGCCAGCACACATTTCAGGTGACACATATGGAGAGATGCTATATTAACACTGGCCTGTATGGCTCACATTTCTACACCCCTTGAAGTGCTAACACAAGCTTCTTTTCTAGATACAGTATGCTTTTATCTCAGTTGTTATTTCCTTCATAGAGTACTTAGATGTTTCTAGCAAAAACTGCAAGATGTAATTTTCAATATGATTTCTATGGTTAAAATGTGACTTGGATGGAGAAAGTGGGTTTTTTGGGGGGTTCTTTTTCACGTACTCAAAATCAAATGGGCAATTCATAATTCAGATGAAAGTATCTGTCTTCCAGTGCTGAAGGTGAAAGAAAAATGCTAAAAATTAAGCCTTTCTGAGATTTATAGTATTGTTTTTTGTACAAACATTTAAAAGCCCAATATGGACTTTAGAAGTGGATTTGACAAATATCTTACTCTGGACATGATCATGATGAATAAGATAGGATAATTCTTCAAACAGATTATAGGATGTTACAAGTGTATATGATATTGTAAATGTCACATTTATTTTAGATTTACATGCTCTGCTCTGATTCTCAGTTGTTGGTTATGATGCAATAAGGATTTCATTTGTCTCAGGCTTTCTGTAGAAGATGTCCAAAAAACTAAAATTATACTGATTGTGAGAAAGACAATTACTGCTCTCCAGATAATAACGTTTTCATGACAGATGCCATTTTGTATTCAGTTTAAAAAAAGAGGGAGAAGGATGGAGATGAGTAGTTAATATTTTTAAAATTCAGCACAGAAACTGCTTTTTATATTAAACATAATTTACAAACTGAGTTTATGACAATAATAGAAATGTTTAGCAAAAATTCTCTCTGAGAGGGAGGAAGTGGTGTAAAGGAAAAAAAATTGGGGTTAATGAAGTTCAGGGCCCCATAAATTCACTTCCTTGTCCAAAGAAGCTCCTTCTTTCTCTTCAGTAGGTGGAAGGAAATGTACCTGCTAGGGACTTTGACCCAGATTTTGTCATTCTTGAGTTAGGGAAATCCTGGTCTATAATTAAAAGTGAAGTAGCTAATAAATTATGAAGGAAATAATCTTGCTATAGAAACAATCACCTGTGAAGTGACTGCAGATCTGCAATCCACTATGCTGTGGGCTGCAAAATTATCTGATGGGAATGAGGATATGCATCCGGGGAAGGACTAATGACAAAACTAATCTTCGAAAGACATTCTGCAAGGGATATTCCAATTTTACTCCTACACGGATTCTTTCAGGAACATTGTCTATGTCATTATTTCCTCCTCTGTAAAATGGGTAAAACAACAATTATCTTAGAGTAGTAATTCCAGTTACTAATAATGTCGACAATAGCTTTCAAGGTACCTGTCTAATACAGATATTTATTTAAGAAATTAATATTAATCCTTGAACAAAGGACTAAAAGTCTGTGGAGTAACAAACAAGTCAGTGACCGTGGCTGGATCCCTGCTCTTGATGTGGAGTTGTCCAAGCTGAGGCACAGTTCTTCACAGCAGAAACTCCCAGCAGCAAAACAGGAGTGAATAGAAGACTTTAAATTAATTTCCTCTGTCAGCCAGTATTAAGTTCCTAGAATATGTTCCCTCACCTAAAAGGCATCGAAGTGTTCTCCTTCCCTCAAATTGTAGGGTTTAGAAATGGAATGATGATAATGACTCACTAGGCTGTTTCTGTTATGTAACAGTCCTGTGCCTCCTTTTATTTGACTACTTTTTATTTATTTATTTATTTAAATTAGATAAAGGATGGTATTTTATCTTTTTGTTTTATTTTTATATCAGATTCCATGGAGGGAAGAGATTAGCACCTCTAGTTTATGAAGGTGTATTAGATGACTAATTCTGAAGAGTCAGGTAGAAATGTCAGTTAGAAAGCAGAAAAGTTTTTTAATAATTTCAAGAAGTGGATTTATACTGCCATTCAGATGCAAGTCCTATAAATTGGCTATTTCACTTTTCTGTAATTGACAGGTATCTACATATTCTTTTATGTTTCAATTGTAGCTCATTGCATTAACACCTACATTTATGGCAAACTATATTTGAAAGGCTTCTGTTTATCATTATATTTAAAGTTCATTGTGGATTCAACAGTGTGTACCCAAGTGGCAGGTCAGCTGAGGTAACTCTTGTGGCTCCTGTCTTAGCTAATGCAGTTGAAGGATGGATGAACCAGAGGAGTTGAAAGCCAAACACAAACCTAAGCATTTATCTCAGCTCGTGAATGCCATAAGATGCACACAAACAAATGGACAGAACTTTGTCAGATAAACTTCAGCAAATATGATGGAGTAGCAGAAATACCAAACCTGCTGGATGATGGCAGGTTTGATACAGTCCACTACAAATCTTGCATAAGACTTGCAAACCCCTCAGTCAAACAGAAATAAGAAAATCTTAATATTTGGGTTATACCATTTGACCTTTTCTGACACTAAACAAACCAAACAAACCTTGGGAAGTGACTGAAGAACATCAGTTTGTTTACATGAAGATTCTTTGATAACAAAATTTATTCTATCCTTGCTTGACTTCTTACTTAAGTACCAGGCTGCATGTCTTAGTTTCTGTCGAGTTTATATGTTTAGAAGTTTTTGAAAGCTTGACTCACAAAGCATTTTAATCGCATACACTTAAATAAAAACCTAATGCTGACCTGCCATGACAATCAGACACAGTTTAAAATCAACTCACAGGAAGATGAAGTTATGTTTAGTTTGGGGAGTTTTTACATCTACTTTATATAAACTAACAAAACTGTTAAGAGCAAATGGAAATGACATGAGAGAAAGAGGTTATACCAGGCAAAGCAGATTTCTTGGTTTTCCTTTCTATTTTAGTCAAAACAAATGCATTTAACCATTTAAACACAAGTCTGTTAACATAGATGTATTAATCTCTGTTGTATAGAGGGTTTAACTTAGGAAAGAAATATCTTGTTTTCTTTGATTGTATTCTATTAGTTTGACCTGGATCTCTGTCTTCATACTAATGATATGACAAAAAAGTAGGATATTTAATTTTTTTTAATATATCTTGGAACACAACTTTAGAAATAAAAATGTTAGAAGTATGAGTTATGTCCCACATAGAGTACAACATTATTATATTCCAAAGAGGAAAAATCCAAGATGCAAAACAATGACACAGAAAGACTTTTAAAGCATTCAATGACTTGTTTAATAACGAAAATCAGTACCATGTGTCACTCTCTGCTTGGAAAAAACAAGTCTTTTGAAACTGAAGCAAGTAGGTTTTTACACATGCATTTCATAAGAAATCTAATCAGCACTGATACATAGAAAATGAATTACATAATGCAAAATTTAAAGTGGAAAAAATAAGTGCATAAAACAATATGCTTTTACAGTATTCAGCAGGTATATGGTGGATTATGTGGAGCTGCAGCAGACACTCTTTAATTCATTCAGCCCTGTGATGTCAATTTTATGGTAGAGATGGAAGAGAGATCACAAATCAACTTATCCTCATATCCCAGCCTTCATTTTCTATTTTCCACTGAATTGAAGTTCAAATGTTACAAAGTATAGAATAAGCAAAGGGAAGTGAGCTCAGCTTTTTGTGGGAAATGAGACTAGAGGAAAGGACAGGGACTGGAACTTCACCAGATGGGTATTTCTTTGTATTTGATACCCTATTCATCTATCAACTTTTGTTTACACATAATGCACAAATATATAGAAACTCATTATCAGCACATGAAAAACCCAGCGTTACATTGCTTTATTAAAACGACAAAATCATGCATCTGAAGGCGAGGAAAGGCTGGAAGAGGGTTACCTGGGAAATATCAATTGAGCAGATTTTTGTGAAAGTTTCTGATTTGTGCAAATTATGATGTAATTTTAATTAAATTATTTCTTTTTTTCAGGGGACCCCTGTTTGATTCACAGTACAGAGTGGACGATGCTTGCTTAACAAGCAGCTGCTCAATACTGGTTTTGTTTCATTGTTCAGCATGTGTGGTCCCATTTGTCATTTACTAGATGCTAACAATCCAGATCTCTATTGAGGACTGTTAATTTCCCCACAGACTTTTCTTTTCTGATTTCACTATCATGTAGGAATACATCACATAAGCCTTCTCAACACCCTGTGATACCCAGGGTGATGTCATTCCCATCAGAGGTGGTGATTTGATATGTAAAGGGATTCCAGTCCAGAATTTCTATTAGACAGCCAGCTTAAGACAACTATGGATTCTTTATTTGTAGGCTAAAGATTTGGATGTTAGCTCTATTGAAATATATCTCACACCAGCTTTTTCTATAACTGACAACACCAAATATTTAACCTAAGTTTGGTTTAAGAGACTTGAAAATCATCGAACAACATATTTTTGACTATGATAGTAAATTTATTTCTCTGGGACAGTATTCAGCTCCTATAAATATGAGACACTTTTCTTTTCCTAACAATTCCTAACAATCTGCCCTTTGCCTAGCAGCTGTAGGACCTTCATGGTGAACAGCTTCCATTGCCTCTGTGGTCTGTGATGATTCAAATATTGGACTGTGTCCTGGACTGTTAAGATAATGTATAGTCACAATGGGAAAGGTAAATTCAGATTGCACCAGTGATCTTAGTTCTGATGTGTTGACATCTGTCCACTCAGTTTTACAACCCTTGCAATATTCCTTTACCATAGCTTTCATATATGACTAAAAAGACAGAAATCTTAAAGCAGAACCCTCCTGACTCTTTATAACAGTTGCTTCTATGCATTTCAGTGAATTATTGTTGCTTTAGGGTTAATAGATAACAAAGGCTCTTATCCTTTTTCTAGTCTCTCTTTTAGTTCCCAGTTTAAACCTCCTTGCCTGGCTATCAGAGTGAGACAGAGTAAGCAACAACCCATAGTGGAGCTTGGTACTGAAATTTATGGGAGAACCATCAGGATTAGTGCTTCTGTCCTGTTTGTTTACTGCATTCCTTTGCTCTGCTACTGTGCTATGCTCACTGGGTCTCCATTTCTTTGCTGAGAGGTCTCTGCTGGCCCTGGAAGGTTGGTCAGAAAGCTGTGCCCGTTCATGCTGTGCAGCTGCTCGTAGCTGCTGGTTCCTCGTGCTACCTGCCAAGGTGCCTGGGCATTTCCCAGCAGATGTCACATTTCCAGAATCCTCCTTGACTTGACAGATGTTTCCTCCAGTCAGGTTCCTCACTTTTCCTTTTTAGTCCCTCTTTTGTTTTCCGTGGCAGCTTCTCAGAAATCCTCCTTTTTGGCATTCAACACCTTCTCTCAGGAGTTCATTTTTCCCTCCTAAATAATATATGCACTAAAGCTCAGTATGTTGTCTTCTCCCTAACTGGTGAATCCATCTTATATCTTTAATTAATATCAGATTTCAGGAAGCATTTCTCTTGTTTAGTCTAGGTGTTACCAAAATATATGACCAGCTGGTAGTAGTGTCATCCAGGAGGCAGCAGATTTCTACTTTAGACTTCAGAAGTTCAGTCAGGCATTCATCCCCACACAGAGATGTACTCAATCGTGTGAATACCACCAGTTGGTATTCAACATTTAAGGTACTATCAAGCTTCCTGCTCAAACAAGCTTACTTTCTGTTTGTCATTCTCCAAAGCCAAATGAAGACTACAGGAAAAAGGCAAACCTCAGTCTGGAAAGCCTGGGGTCAGACCATGGTCTGTCTTAAAATGAATTCTTCTAAGTACATGGCATATTTGAAACAAGTTCATTCCGAAAACTGTGAGAAAGTTTCCCATTACTCAGTGATGCTGAAGTCAGAGACATGATGTTCCTAAAACCTAAAAGTTTCTTCCTGGCACTTACAGACCATAATTTTTCAGATTATTTTAATTTGCCTTTTGCAAGTGATGTAAAGTCACATTTCTGAAATAAAACACATTTATTTCATTTGCAGTGGCCCTTATTCTTCCTCTTTACAGTAAAGACCATTTATTAATTTGAGAGTTGTTGGATTAACCCTCCCACCACCCACTGGCCAATATAAATGTTTTCCTTCACTTCATTTCCTTAAACATTTCAATCAAACTATGTGGTGATAAGAATGATAATGGCAAATAAATTTCCTTTTGGTATATGTCTTTAGCTCCAATCTAAATTTCAGCCACAAACTTCATGCTGAAAAAATATTAATATCATCCATGCAGCAGCCTAGTATATTCTCATTGTTATTTTAAAGCATAGAGTATAGATCATATGTGCTATTCTAGGGATGGAACATTTTGCCTAAAGAAGCAGAACTCAGCCACAGATTTCTAGAGATTTCTAGGAGAAATAAGACTTGGCTAAGTCATTGTTTCATTTCAGTTCAGTTCTGTCTCTCAATAATAGTACAAAATATTTCTATTTACTTTCTAAATTACACCATGACACCATTTTTGGAATGAAAGCAGCTCAGCATGCATACTATTAAGTCTATATATAATTAACAGAATGTGTTTTGTACTGCATTCTTCAGTTGTTCTAAAAAGTTAATTTGAATTCCCAGCTATTTTCTGGTTGCAGAATACCTTACTAAAAGTAAAAGGAATTACTAATTTTCGGGAGTTGGGAGGGATGTTTGTGCCATGCACCCTGATATATTCTGGTTCAATTGCATGCTTAGAGTTTTTATAGGCCTGGTCAAGGACTATTTCAAAACACAAAAATGTATCATTTACATCACTACATTGTCTCTATATCCACCACAGTTTTAAAACACAAGTTTGGACCTGATTACAAGGATTACATATTGATCACTAGCATGACAATATTGAAATCTGATACACTAATGTTGTCATGGTTTGATCCACAAAACCTTCTTGCTCGCTCCTCTGCTGCAGGGGGACATAGGAGACAAAATCTAACTGAAGGGCCCATGAGTTGAGATAAAGACTGGGAGAGATATTGCTCACTAAATAAATACCATCGACAGCAGAACAGACTCACCTTAGAGACAGAAAGTAAATTTATTGCTAACAAAATCAGAGCATGATAAGGAGAAGTAAAATAAGATCTTAAGTATATCAGGGAGCAGTACCATGGGTTGAGCATGAATTGCACACTAATAATAGTCCAAAAGCTTACTATGCAATTTTGGATTATTTTTAGGTCTGTTTCCATAAAAAGATTAGAACCACTTTGCTTTTGTGGAATCTAAGTCTGAATTAACCATTTTTTATATTCCTCCACCAGTTTTTAGCCCAGTTGCTACTGAACTGTTTTCATATATATCTTCTTTCTTTTCCCAAGTGTACATCCTTTTCTTCAAAAGAATGGTTGGTAGATTGCTTTGGGGATTGTTTTGCTTTATTTTGAACCTAGTAGTTCACTGTCAATTACTGAAATCCACAATTACATATTCGGAACCCTGACACATAATATACCAATAAGGATTTTATTTTTAGGGGGAATAAAGACAGTAACACCTGAAGACAATGGTGTTTATTTTGTCCCACAATCCACTGATTGTGGGACAAAGCTGAGAGCAAATATCATATGAAGTTGTTACAGAGACCAAAGCAAAGAATGTAATTAGTGGTCAAAGATGCAATGACATTGCCCTAGAAGAGTTCATGGTTCAAGAACTTTCTAAGACATATATCTGTGTGTTTAATAGTCCTTGACAGATTTTGTTTCCTTGACTATGTACTGGATAAAATTGTTCTTGTTCGTGGAAGGATTTAAAATTTCATCACAAAACAATGTCTTAACTGGAAGGCTTAGGGTACTTAGTTTTTCTTTGAAGGGCTGTTTATGTATTTTACAATAATTTTTCATTGCATGAAGCAAATTAGAAGCCCGGGAGGACATGGATGCTTTTCACTTAGGTGAAAACTCAGATAGATAATCACGCTTTCTTCAGCACTCTTCTTCTGGTCTCCAGAATGTCTAATTTTCTTCACAGTAAATTGAGAGAAAGAACAGGAAATGCTTGCTCTAGGTATAACAGTGCTAAATTTTGGTGCAATTATGAGATGCTTGGTTTGAACCTGTCAACTTCCTGGTCTTGGAATCTGTCTTTAACAATGTGTATTAGTGGTTTGATGATTATGCATTTGTACATATATATCCATATATATATCCATAGATGTATTTAAAACATAGGCACACTGTAATCTCAGATATCTATAAATTTGAATAAGAGCAAGTAACTTTACTAAATCTTACTGTAAATAATTTTTCTTACCATATTTCCCAGGTCAAATCCAGGCCAATTTCTCACTTTTCATAGTATGTCTCAGTTTTGTAGCCAGTCATTTAACAGTATACAAGTTAGATCCAAACTGCCAATCCTGTCAGTTGTCAAAGTAAGAAACAAAGATAGAGCCAGTAGCAACAAACTGAGTGATTTCAACTATTGCTTTTAAGTGTTTTTTAAATTATTATAAAAATTTATTAAGGTGAAATGAAGAGCACTCAGTTAATGCAAAATAAATCCAGTATTGATAAAATTATAATACACTATTGGCATTCTAATATTTGTTGTCATCCATTGAAATTAAGTGTGTTTAAAATGATGGTACAATTTTCTCTACTCCAAAAAAAGAGTATATCTTCTGATATATTGAAGATGTTGTTGCAAGCCCTTGAGCCTTATGTTGCCTTCAAACCCAGTTACAAAGAAAATAAACTTTCTAGGAAGCATTGGTAGTGTTAATCTATTTTAAGCCTCAGGCTATTTGAAAAATCACAGATATACCACGTGTCTACAGACCTAAGAATGAAACTAGAACAGTACTGAAAATCCCATTTTGTGCACTGCCAGCAAAAACAGTAGAAAACAAAAAAGTGTGTATTAGCTATAAAGCATAATGTTGTCTTGTTTTCTTACTTTCAGCCCAATACTTTCATAAATGAAATGTGCTTATTTTGTCAGCAGGAAATTGTTCATCTTTTTATGTCTAATAAATATAGGAAAAAAATGTGGTAATTAGAATTTGCAAATATAAATTTGACAGATACATATGCATAAAAACATATGTGCATACACATGTGAAGAAATGCTCAGGTGACTCAGCCTAGTGTTGGCCACACGAAGGAACAGGTTGCCAGAGAGGCTGTGAAGTTTTCTGTGCAGATATCCAGATCCTGCCTGGACAAGACCATGACTGAACTGATCTAGTAGGCTTTGAGTGGGGAGTAGGAGGTAAATTGCAGGGGTAAATTACAGCCTAAACATTCTATGATGCTACTATTCATTGAAATTATCACTGAAATGAGGTTGCTAATATTTTTAAAGATAAATTAGAAAATGAATTTTCCTGGATCTTATTTTACAGAAATGATGGAAACCTGCCTAGAAGGCAGGTTTTCATGTTTTCAGCTCATGTTTTCAGTTCAAATGTCAAACCATTGTACTACTGGGTGAAAGTGTAAATAGAATCCTTTATATTTTCTTAATTTTCATGTTCCATTTTCTTTATTGCATGATAATTTTCCTTTTTTGAGAACCACATGGCAACAGTGTGTCTTTGGAAATTAAGCACTTTGATAAGAATGGTTATAAGGAAAGATAAAATGAGAAAGTCCTAAGGAGATGCTGGTAACTAATAATGCAGAAATGAAGTATTTTGGAGGGTTTCTTTCTTCATTCCCCTAAGAAAATATTGATTTCAGCTGAAAACAATATTTTTATTTAATACAAAATTCAGCTTCTTAGGTAATGCAACCCAAAACCCTCAAAGAGTTCAAACTATTTTTCTCTTTTATTAAATTTTTCTTGTCAATCCTACATTATTTTCACCTAGTGTTCTTGAACATATTCTCTTATATTACATCAAAAAGAAGAATATCCTGGAGCACACTGTTTTTCCATAAAATTATAATATTACTAGCCTATTGCCCCACAGCTCTATAAATGTAGTTTTCTCCTTTCTTTTAGGATCTCTTTCTGCAAGGGGAGTATTTTTTCTTTGTCTGATAATTAACAGTAAAATCTTTCTTGTCTTTCTTCTTGGGTAGCAATGAGATGCAACTCCACTGTTGTCTTCCAAGAGCAGACTAGCAGTCCTGCCATTTAATATTTTTCCCCTAATTGAGACATTTCCACAATGAGTTTAATACATTTCTGATATTGATTTTAATTAACCAGAATTAGTCCTGCCATTTAATATTTTTCCCCTAATTGAGACATTTCCACAATGAGTTTAATACATTTCTGATATTGATTTTAATTAACCAGAATTCCTCAGTTTTGGAAGTGGAATGAATAAAGATGTGATAAAAAAATATCAAAGAAAAAAACCCACCTAATTTTTTATCAGCCTTAATGTATCATTTCAATCCATTTAGTCACTGTGATCATTTTTTTCTCATATTTGTTATGACACAGTTAATAAAATTTTTACTTGAATAGTTTTAAGCCAGGTAGTATGCAGTGATAACCAAGTCCAACATGTTTCTAAACTTTCAAAATCAAATCAACATGTTGTGCCACAGTAAATTAGGAAATTACATTCAAAATACACCTTTGGCTCTTGGCCAAAGGCGGTGATTTGTGGGGAATAAGTATTTTCGGACTATTTCAGTGGTTTTGGACTATAGAAACCCCAATTTCTGAATAAAAAAGAGAGTATCTTGAAAGTAAAAATTATTGTGTCAGATAATTTTCTTGAAACAGCATTACTTAGGGGAAAAAAAGGAATAATTATCAGGGGGTAGACCTATGTATGAAGCATCAGAACAGAGCTAAACAAAGTAAATCATCTAATTTTTTACCATGTCTGAAACCTGATTATTACTTTTTAACAAAGCCTAAATGTGGCAAACTGGAGACGTACAAGCTCAGCTCAGATAATGGTGCACTAAAACTTGTCAAATTATACATTATGTCTCGTAAGGACATAGGAAGGGCAATGAGCACAGAACCAGAAAAAACTCAGCTTTTTTCTGAGAATAGCTCCTTTTTTCCTTATAGACTCTTTGAGCACTAAGCCCTGTTGCTATCAGAAGATGTGTTTGAGTACTTAATGTCAGACTGGACACACTTAGGCTCCACCTCACTCTTGCCCAACTGTCTAGGCTCTTCTGGGGCAGCAGCAAATCTCTCTGTGCCAAAAACATTTGGAAAGGTTTCCATTGAGTGCAATAATTTTAAGGTGGAAAATTGAAGAAATTTGATGCAAAAACTAATAAAAATCAACAATGCAAGATATTAGTGCTTCATTGACCATTAACAGAGATGGATTTTGGTTTGCCTTAAATTGCTAACTGAAGAGTATAGCAGATGTCAAAAATGGGCTACTAAAAGAAATCTCCATACTAAGATTTTTCAGAGAACAAAAATACCCCAAAAATCTCTAAATACATATTGCTTAATCTGTCGTTAGACTGCTCTTAGTCAAAGCTAAAAAAAAGCATTCATAAGAGTTCCTATGTTTCTATCACCAAGCCCAACTGTCAATTTATAACTTTTTTTTTCACTAAGCAACATGAACATTAAATATTTAATCTCACTCTCTAAAAGAAATGTGTAAAAAAATCTACACATCAATATCATCTTATTCTCAGTCTCTGAAAAGACCTTTGTTACTGCCTGGAAATCAATTACATCTGAAATACAATGGGTATCCTTGATTCTGTAGTTATATTCTAAACAATTTTGTATTTTTTGCAAGTTGGAGGAACTTCAAAAGTTTAGGAGATTTAGGTCAGTTGAATACTTAAATAGAAATGTTTTTCCCTGATTTTAATCAAAATGTTTTGATCTATAAAACTAGGTTGAACTGTAGCAAAAACTGCTTATGGGGGAATTTGTGACACTTCTATTTCTGTTTAGCTGGAAAAGTTACAATAACAGGCACAGAGAACAAGTATAGAATTTTGACTTGATGGAAGGGAGGAGATAGAAAACTGTCATGCCTGTAAATAGTTTAATTTCTTATTCTGTCTGTGTGTCTTTCCTATTAAAATTACTTTCCTGTATGTTCATAAGGTCTTCAACTAAGGCCACATATTCTCTAGGATAAAATGTTTACCTTGTCATAGAAATCTCTGTGGATCCCATACAGCTGTGTAAGGACACAGAGTGGACCATGTCCAGGAAATGATGGTGCTAATTGTCATGACAGATACCAAAGCAAACACTAACTTTTATCACAATTGTGTAAAAAAATTTCCTGCAAGAACAGAAGAAATCCTTGTTCTTATTTGGCTCTAGTATAACATTATTCTTTTCTCCCATCTTGTGAAAAAGGCGAAATATCCAGAAAATAACAAGATTCCTAATGGAATGTGTCATTTTCTCTGCTGCAAAAATCCTAATCCTAGAAAACAATTTAAATGAGATTATTTATCAGAGAGGCCTCTGATTACAGGGGAAAAGTAGAGAAGCTGTCTGTTGTGGAAAAACTATGCTTTTTGCAAATCATTTTTTCATGTGATCACATGGATCAGAAGGCGCTTGATCCGGCTAAAATGCTTTAAGTGAGGATTTTCCAGAAATAATGGTAATAATATTATCTCCATTATATAGCACTATTCCCTTCAGTCTATTTCAGACAGTTTTACAGCTAAATGTACACAGTACTTGTGAAATGCGATTACCAGTGAGGTAGAAATCTCAGTCATTCAAAATGTAACACAACGGTAGAAACTCAGAATGTTTCAGCTGAAGGACTTTTCAGAGTTCAGGAAAAAATTAAGAAAAAGACATTATTAAAATAGACCAAATAAGACCCTGGGTTTAGAGACTGTTCTGAAGGAGCTACTCACAATAAGTGCATTCCCCTCAGGGTAACAGATTAAGAAGGGCCTGTTCTGAGTTATCTGCTTAACTTTTGTAATCTGTGACTCCTGAATTTTGAACCCTAAACAATGCCATGAAAAATCACTAATGGTTTGGCAAAGCAGAGCATTATAAGCAATCTTCTGCCAGTGAGCCAGCTCTTTTATAGTTACTTTACATATTTATGCAGTTCTGAATGTAATAGCTGAAATGATCTGTAATCAGCTTGCATATTCAACTCCTGGCTGATTTTCTCCTGTCACAAAGAAACATTATTTCTGTGAATAAAATTAAAGTCAAAGTTATTTTAAAATAAGGGTTTTTTTGTGGGACATCTGAGGAAACCATGCAAACCATTCAGCACACACCCAATATCTTTTTTGTCAGTAAGTTAACCAACCCTATTGGCAGATAGATAATTCCATTAAGACAATGAGACAGTGGAGCTTGTCCTGTGAAAGAAATCCTAGGTTTGGTACAGTTGTTAATAAGGTGTTAGAATCACAGAATCATAAAGCTAATTTGACTCTTGTTATGTAGTTTTATTTGTGTCAGACTCAGCCCAATTTAAGCTGGATCCACACTTAAGGGATGGTTCTTCATATTTCCAGAAATGCTGGAGCTCAAACATAGATACCTGACAAATGTGAAGACAGGGTTCAAAAAAATTATTTGCTCTTGCAGGGCATTTGTCAGAAACCTTCTGTATGGACAAGCCTCTCCAGAGAAAAGTTATTAGCACAGTGCTGCAGCAAGAAATGGTGTCCTGGTTGGAGCCTGGCAGGACCTTGTTGTAGAGATAGTTGCACTAATTTTGTAAATTGTGTTCTACTTCCCTAGACCACAGAGAGCTGATTACAATCTACTACACAGGATTTATAATATTTCTGTCTCAAATCTTCAAGTCTCTTATGTTTTCAGATAAATAGAAAGTGCATCTTTGAGGGTTATTCTCCATTTCCCCCTCCAAGTTCAGTTCTATACTGAAAATAATGAAATCCTTCAGAAAAATACTAAACAATTAGAAATGAGTGAGCATTTCAGAATCGCAGAAGCTCATATTCCGTCATCCTAAATTAGCACTTTAAACTGCTTGATTTTACCCGACTGATATTGATTAAACTCATCATGTGCTCATATATAAAAAATAAGGGAATTTTTTTTAAGAACTCATCTAGCTTTAATTCCAACCTGCTGTGTATTACACAGAAAATACTGTTCCAAAGTACTGCTTTCAGGTCACATTTGATATATTCAAATTAATTAATGGCTTAAATTTTAAATGACTAACAGAGAAACAAAGATAGCTGAATTGGATAGTTTAAATACTGTATGACCAGGTACTAGAAATGAGATAATTATTGTCTTGCATGGCATATCCAGTCCTAATTTTGCAAATCAGCTTCATTCACGTAGAGTGTACTTTTGCTTAGTAGAATGAGAAATTAGATTCCTTTTTTTCTTTTCTTTTGTATAACTTGTTCTCTTTAAATTAAAATCTTCCAGGAAAAAAATTTAAACATTAACTTTAAACTCATTTACTTCAGAGCTTTAATTTTGAAAGTGAATAAGTAAAACTACATTCCAGAATTAGGGCCCACTTCAGTCTAATCTTTCACTTAGAAGCAGTGACGAACTTTATTTCTTTTATTGATGGTGTATAACAAAGGCAATGCAAAGACTTTTTGGATACCTTAACTAGTAAAGCTAAGTTAGTCTGATTATTAAATTGTGGTCACAATAACTGATTTGATCTCCGCCTAGCCCTGCTTTTGTCAATGTGAGAAAATTTTGTGGTTCACTCTCTTATTAAGTGACTAAAAATTGTGACCTCCCTGTATTCTCCCAGTGAAAACCAAAACCAAAGCAAAGCTAAAATATTGTCTTGAAATATATTGAAAATTTGCAGCAATTTGAGGAAAGTAATTGTTTTTTGAAAATATTCAATTGTATCCATTTCCTACCAGTAAATAACCAATCAAAAAGGCCTGACATGCAGGAAAATAAAAAATAGAAACTCCCTACACCCTCAAAAAAACCCCAAACAAAATAAATCCCAAAAAATAAACCAACAACAGGCATATGAATAAAAGAAATCAACCTCAAACACAAAGAAAAAAAAAAGGAAAAGCAAAAAATAGGGAAAAATTGAAGCAAATTACTTAAGCTATCTGTCACCTCCCTTTAGAGATCAAATGCCTACTATCTAGGTTTTGGGAAATTAAATATGTCAAGCAAGCAATATGGTTCTTGGTCAAAGTCAATATAGAGAAAATCACTATATAATGTCAAAATGACAGTCTCATGTATGATGACAAAGAATAGAGAAGAATTCAGATAAATATCAAACCAAAAGGGGAGATTAAAAGCTAAACAGAGTTACATAACATACTAAACAAATAGATTTATCAAAGAGAACCTCATGAATTAGCTGCTTTAGGGAGAGTCTGAACATGCTGATGTGTGTGGGGTTAAAACTCAAAATTTAATATGCACACAAAACAGATTTTTTCATTAAAAAGATAGCAGAAATAAAAGAGTGACTTTCAAGCTAGGAAAAGTCAAAGTGGCCATATTATCTCACAATTAAAAGCAATTTACTTGGCATGCAAATAAAAATATTTCTTTTTTTTTTTTCTTTTTTTTTTTTTTTTGTTTACCTAAAAACACTTCAGATATTTGATTCTCAGAAGCAATTAAAAGGCAAACAAAAGGTCTATAAATGACATGCTGCTCTCAGGCTATATTTTAGATAAAGTACTAAGGAACAAATAAATCTATGTGCCAGCAGTAGCCAGTCTGAAGCAAAGGTAAATCTCCAGGAACAGTGGATATCCCCTTTGAATTTTATAGGATGTGTCGTAAGTCACTTGGGGGTAACCTTCAATTTTGTTATACTCTTCTACAAAGGTCTGATCTTTTGATGATTTTACTTGGCCAATCAACTGTGAATCATAAATAAAAAATAGAAAGACAATAGAATCCAAATTAAATTCCACATTCTCTGTCTTAGACAAGAGTTCAAAGTAGGTTCACAAAGGGTGAAACACTTTGTATTACTCACAAGATTTGCTCATGGTGTCAGAAAAAAACCCCAATTTTCTATGCTTTCACTAAATTTAAGCATACTTGACCTAGAATAGAGCAGAACGTCCTGTTTTAAGTCCTATCCCATATAGAACCCACGCTTCCTGCTCCATTCCAGGCACTTGAATGGCTTATTCACCTTTATACGACTAAAACCAGCTGCTTAAATCACCAGTGTTTATTTAATTCTCTTGTTTGAATTGCAGAGAAGCATGTTCATCATCACTTTTGCTGTTGGCAGGGACCACAGAACGTTTTGTAAAGAGGATAGAACCCTGTGAATCCATCATATGCATCTGACATGGAAGAATACAGTAGAAAAAAAGATTATAAAGTGATGATGTCATATTATTTTTACCTAACCTGAACAGTTGATTAAAATAAATACATAAAGCAATCTGTGATTTCAGGAAAGTGTCTGGCTACATAGTAGATAATGCCTGACAGAAAGTACCAGTTAAATATGCCTTACTCAAAGAAATTATTTCACCAGAGAACACTTGGATTTCATAACTTATTCAAGAATTAAAATTTCATGAATTCAAAATTTCAGTAAAAATGTAATACCAAAACACTGATACATTAAATAAACAAACAACATCTGAAGTGCCAAGAAGAAATGCTATTCCTTAACATGTGTTTTTGTTTGTGGAGGAACCAATAATTTTTAAGCGAAGATTTCATCAAATTATACATTTAATTTCAATTTTATCTAATAATCCACTCATATAGGTCACAGGCATCCATGTAAAATCAAAACAGATTAAGAATAGCAGAGTTCATATGCGAAACAAGGCAATTATTTTTTTAAATGTTGCATACTGCAATCAAAGTAGAAAGATCAATGTGTAAGAGGAATATAGATTTGAAGAAGAGAAATCTACATTTGAAAAAGCAGCACATCACCTATACTGCATTAGGAAGAAATGGTGCCATAGACAGAAATTACCTCAGAGATTTCCTTTTCACTTTTAGATTTGTCCCACTTTAAGAACAAAACACAAATGGTTTTGGTAGACATCACTGAAATCTTTATTTCACTCTCTTTTTTTACATAGGTTAACATGGAGTTTTCTGAGCTAATTTTAATTTGAACTAGATTATGCATTGAACAAGTAAACAATGTGGACCTTAAAACCATCAGTGAAATCATTAGAAGTCTGGATAAGTTATAAAAATGGCTAATTTTCCTGTTGAATGTGTACACTTAACATGAATTTATCTACACTTCTCATCTGGCCACTGGACATAAAACTTCAGCAGCATGCCACGCTGGGCAAATGCAAAGGAAACTCGGGCTTACTCCAGACTCTTCAATTTATATATCCAAAGTTATCATCTGACATACTACAGTATTCCTTATGCTAGTCATGTTCATGCCTTTATTACATATGTAGAACATTTCTTTGTATGAAAACACATTAAATAAAGGGCAGTTCTGTGGCTCCTGTGTTTCTGTCATCTTTCACTGCACCGAGGATGAAGTGTCCTGTTGGAAACATCGTATTTGTTTAATCTGGGTGAGCGCCTAAATGTACTTTTTCTACATCTTGTGGCAGTGAGCAATGTCAGAAAATCAATTATTTTTCCTGTAAGGTATAGGTAGGAGACTTCAGTTCTAATGTCTATGTCACCACTGCTATTTGCAGAATTCCAATGCTGCTTGTGAGAATGAATGGTTCTAGAGCAATGTATAGGAGGACTGTGTTAATGCCTTGGCATATATGGCATAAGATCTTTCAGCATACACCTTTACTTCACAGGGTTTGATTTATTTCTGAAAGGAATCTGCTCTAGAATGTTGTGGGACTCCTACATTCAGGAAATTGAATTCTTTCAAAGACTCCTCATTCTTCGGAGAAAGAAACATCATTTTTGATTCCAAGTTCTTGGGTTTTTTTATTAAGTGAAAGTCATTACATGCAAAGCTGCTCTTAGTAAAACAAAATATTTAAGAAATCAAATTCAGTTTCAAAACTATTTAATAAAATATTCCAGTGTAATAGTAGGGAAATCAGACAAAATAATAGAAATACTTTTCCTTAAGTGTGACAATTTTCGTCCTATGTCTGTTTTATATTCTCTTTCATTCTTTTGAATTTCTTGTAGAATCTTACATTAAACCAAAAGAATATATTTCAAGATCTTTGCCTTTCTCGGCACCTCTTTTTCTTTTTCTTTCAGGTGGGCTCTAGCTGGGGATTTTCATTAATTTTCTTCAAGGAGGTCTGTGCTTCAGATTTGTGGGAAATTCATATTTAATGGCTACATTTGCTCTTCAGAACCTTCTTTTTTTTCCCTGAAAATAAAATTATGTTTAATTTTGCAAAAAAGTTCTGTTAGTAATTTAACAGGCTTTTCATTGTGATTGTTCTCCACCCAGGAGATTTCTTTCTGGAATAACAGGGTTTATGTTTCTAGTAAATATATACTAGACTTTCTCTGCTCTAATCTTGCATCATAGCCTTTTAAAGTATTTCTCTTTCCTCTTTGCTCTTTTTCTGATGAAGAAAATTTTAATGAGCTGCAACATTTTGATTCCACTGTAAATAATGAAAATGAAAACTGCTATGACTGAGATTAACTTTGAAGACTTTAAAGTGTGTGTATTTTGGCTCTTTTCTCTTACTTTGTTCTATTAGATTATATTCATTGGCACTTTTTTCAGCTTGGATTCCATCCAGAATGATATTTCACTGCTGAGATTATCAAGGATGTTCTACAATACAAACTTAACCTTTCTTTAGAAGTTCCAAGAGTGTCCTGTTCAGCCCAATTTAATATTATTTAACACATTAATTTTTAGTATCTTCTGAGACTTGTGATGTGTGCATAAGTCTCTCACTATTGCCTTGAACATGAAATTCTGCTATTATTCTGGTCTTCTCTCCCTTTGATAACAATGATAATAAAAAAATGACAGAATTCCTTATTTTACTTACAGAGTTCTACTCCTACTTCACTTTCTATATAGTTTCATTAATTTTTCTACATTTAAAAAGGATTATGTGGTATATTTCTCTTCCGGTGATAGTCTTCACCAGGTCTTTTCCTCTAGCTGTTTTTTTGCCTTTCAGTTCGATAGATATGTCATATATATATATATATATATGACTATACATTTTATTCCCTCAGTGCATCATAGAAGATATATAATAATTTATCACTTTTTTTTTCTTTTCTGGATATATTTTATATACACTTATAAAGATCATAAACCCTAATGGGTTATAATTTCTGGGATACAATTGTAAAAAACTAATTTTTTATCACACAGTTTCATTATGATGCATTTATCATTCTTACTTTTTTCGTAATTTTTACAGGTTGCTTTCTCCTATTTAAGTTCTCTTTTTTTTTTAAATGAAGACTTTTTCCATTCTCACATTTGTTTTAAGTCTCTTTTTAAACTGATTCATTATTCTTTTTTTTTTCACATTTCAAAACACTATTATATTTAATTCCTTTGCCTATTAAGTTATATGGTAAAATATGAATTACTTTCAGCTTTTTTCACTTTCATAGCTGAAATGTATACCTTAAAATAAAAAGAAAGTGTTAGGCATGTAAGTGAAACAAATCAATGAATAGTATGATCTCCTTAACAACTCCAATTTCTATTTCCTTTTCTCAACACTGTTTCAGAAAAGAGTGCAAAAAATGAAAATTTGTTTTTCCTCTCTTTTCCATGTTATACTAAATGGGGAACTATCTATCTGCTTATTTATTCCAATCCAAGAGATTTGGGACTAAAACATACAGTTGTTCTGAGAAGACATTGCCAATTAATTAGAGGAGCTCTGTGTGTGTCTGAGGGATTTTCCACCTGGGAAGCTGTAGGAGAAGTAAACATACCCATGAAGTAGTCAAACCCAGTTACTTCAGAAGTGATTACATTTCAGAGAACTTTTGTCAAAGCATGAGTCTATTTCTGTCAGAATATTGTCCAATTCACCCATTTTGACTAACTAGCAGCTGGGGAACTGGAATGTTCAAAATCAGTCCACTTCTGATGCATGCCCCAAGGTCTCCACATCAGAAAATTTGAAACTCTAGGCAACTTGATAGGAGCACAGAACTTTAATATCCTCAAAGTTACCAAATCTAGGTCTCTTAATTCCTTTGTGTGCAGCTAGGAACCTGACAGCCCTACAAACCATGCCTTGATACGTATTTCTCAACACTTATGTTTTCCAATGCATGAAATATCTTAGGATTAAAGCCTTCTTTAAATGTTTGAATTTCAAAAAGAATGGAAAGTAAGCATTGAAAATGCTTTGAAAGTTTAGCCCTGGTATGTTGCCAACACCTAGCCCTCTATAGCTTCAAGTAGGATTTAGAAAGAATTAGCTAAATCAAGATGCATTCATGGACAGTGTTAGGTATATCAGATTTGCTCCACATGTTGGGAGTAGCTTTTAACTATACTTATTCAAATAACTTAAAAAATAGAATTTGTACATTTTTCATGCAACAACATTTAACAGTCTAATTCAAAGACCTTTGAAATCAATGATGAAAAGAGGGTAATTAAGAACCCTTAAAGTACTATAATATTAAATTGTTTAAAATACAAATAGCTGCCAAGTTACATGACATTTTTGGTAAGTGCATACACATTAATGTCTTCTTCTTGTTTACTGATATTTCTTAGATCTTCCAGAGGTATTGTACATCTAGTTGAAAAACATGAATAATAAGATGGAAATACTAAAAATCACAAATTTTGTTTAAAAAATAATTTTGAAAGTAAATATGTAGACTAATGTAAGAGAAAAAAATAATTTCTAGGTTTCTTTTCCCCTTTTTCTGTAAATTGTTTCTTTTGTGTGTGTGTGTGTGTGTGTGTGTGTGTGTGTGTGTGTGTGTTATTTACCAGTTTTTTACATCTATTTTTTCCTACCAGATTTTATCAGTTTTCACGTTTGTGTTCATTTTTTCTAATTCACTATGCAAAGGTGGATCCTAACACAAATGAGGACGTGAAGAGTAAGACAAACTCCAAAATGTACAGAACCACAAAAGAAGAAAACCAAAGCCCCATATTTTTAATATAGGTTTTGGCTGCATGGGATACCCACTCTCTGTTCTCTGTACAACTTTTAAACTTTCTGAGTGCCTCACCAATACTAACCTGAGCTAAAACGTGTGTACCTACAATGACTAAGCTAGGCCCACAATAGAAAGAAGGATTTTTTCAGATAGCACATGCTGGAAGTTTGATCTGAAACAGTTGTTCTTCCATGAATCCACCTCTAATAGTGATTTCTTTATTTGCATTGCACTGGATACCAAGTAATTTGCAGTGATGAGAGGCGTTTGAAGAAACTAACCTCTCTCTCCTACAAGAAACAGCTTTCTGGCTGAGAAACTAGCAGCTGATCATATCTGACCATTTTTTTTTTTTTTTGTAGTTTTAAAGAATTATTGGATCAGCAAGAATAGAAGAGGAATTCTTCACTACAATATGAGTATTGTCCAGATTTAACAGTCAAAAGACAAAGAAAAAAGTGGTATTTTTTTTTTTGGTACTGTTCTTCAAGCATATAACACAGCAATCTCAGTTCTGGAGTAGGGATGCTCACAAAGGCTGCCTGTGATCTCCGAGTCTCTCTGAGCTGGTTAGTGGACCAGAACAGCCCTGGCTGAAAATTTATTAATTCATGTATCGGTCCAGTCTTTTCAGTTGAAGATTAGTGAGCCTGAGCTCCATATTCAGGCCATTCAGGCAAACACTAACATCCCCTGTTTTTGTCTTTGTTAAGCTCCCCTCTGGCTAAACCTGAGGCTCTTAGATTGTTTTATGGCCCTCAAATATTTTCATTAAGAATTATGGGAGCTGCAGAAACCATGTGAGCCTCATATCCTCATTGTAAATCAAATGATAGTAGGACACACCAGGTGTTGCACAATGGTAAGTGAATGCCTGTTAGTCAGGGAACACAATAATGCAAGGTTGCTTAAGGTGTTGCCCTGTCATGTTAGCATGACAAACCCTTTGTAGAATGTTTCTGCTTGAACTACACAAAGGTATGATGCCACATTTTTCACACAACAGTCATTATGCTGTACTTTGTGACCATTGCACTGTGCCCACACACTTGAATAAATCTTAATCTTTCACATCCTTTCACTGTAAGAGCTCTTGTTCTGATAATTCATATAGAGATACTGGGGGCAGAAAATGCCTTTCAGAAACTACACATGATGGACAGTTTTTTGTATATTTGGATTTCACAGTGTTTAGATGCAATATTCAGTTGATTTTGTAGGGACAGTTGTAGCAATTAATCATTAATTGATCCCTTTATAAAAGAGATATGGTTTAGCAGGTTTATTTTAAAAATCTTCTGAGAAAGGTGTTAGATTTCCAGCAATTAGCACTGAAATACGACAATTCTTCAGTCTTGTCACAAAGAGAGGCCCTTTGACTTAACCAGAAATAAAACGATAGGTTAAATTTTCTGTGTGTAATTTTCAGTCTTTTAATCAGAAAGTGATCATATCTCTCTTCTTTTGATATTCAGCATTTGTAAACTTATTTGCAACATGGAGGTGTGTTTTGAACTGACAGCTATTTCTAGAAATGGAAAACATTTCTGGTAAATGAAAACCATTTAGAACCAAATGCATACAGTAGACTATTGAATCAAGAAGTGTGTTTCAGCTTCTAAGTTTCTCCACCTGTGAACTTTATCCAGCAACTTGATAGACTGAGTTGTAGTCACTGTGTGATGAAGGTATGATTCCAGAATACCTACATAAAATTAATGTAAGTAATTAGCAGAAATGTAACTAGATCTTTGGCAAGGGACGGGAAACAAGAGTGAACATGTTAAATGAGTCATTTCCGGCAGCAGTAGACAGCGTGTCTGTACTAATCAAAGATGAGGCAGAAGAAAAAGCCACATCAACCATTATGCAGGTTGCTATTAATCATAGTTTAAGATTACCAGGGATTTTATATCAAGTGTATTGCTGCACTTCTCTGCCTAATATCAACTCAAAGTGTAATTTCACACTGCTTGGAATACTAGATTTTTCTTTCTTCTTCCTTTTTCAGCATTTGGAGAGAAATATCAAGAGGATCTAATTGTTATGTTGGTGCAACTGATTTTGAACTCTCTTACCCTATAAAGTCAGCCATAACAGTGTTATGTAAAACTTTAGTAAGAGCCATTCTCAAGGGTTTCCTAGACCTCTAGAGAATATTTTCAAGGAACACTTACCTAATTGACACTTTAATTTAAGAGATATTATCTATAAATTCGAAATAAATGAAGGATATGATTTTTGAAGAGGCAGCCTTGTTCCAACTCCTATGAAGTGCTGCAGTGTCTGGATCAAGATTCTTAGAATATATTCTCAAAATTGTATGCTTTAATTAGTCAGGAAAACTACATTAATACACAACTTTGATAGTCTTGTCATCATGAGTGATATTTTTTCCTATAAATGTGAATGCAGTGTGGTTTAAAAATTAAGTATTTCAAGTCACAAAGTAGATATTGAACCATGTGTGGAAGATAAATCATTGGTAGCTACCATTTTCCACTGTATTTGTGATAAAATATTCCAAGTTGGCTGAAGGGAAAGAAAACAGAAAAGCTTTGGCAAAAGTACAGCTACTAAGCAGACATCTACACTGATGATTTCCCTGAAAAAGGCCAGTGCCAGAAACTAGAAAAAGGTTATTCCAGTTTATAGCCAGCTTTGGTGATTCCTTTGGTCTGGTACTGATCACAGTAACACATTAAACCTAGTGCTCTGAAGATATCACATATAGCACAATCAAAATGGTAGAGGATTTAGAGACATTCAAATACAGTTCATTTCTGTGCAATGTCAGAGTCAGCTTTGAACTGATTATGAGAGAATCAAAATATTCTCAAGGGAAGAAAAAGAACAAGGATCTCAATTCTTCATTGAGAAAGGTTTTTATCCTTAAAATAAAAGCATTTGTCGGTATTGACCAGCTGATCAGAAGGAAAAGGGGAATTTTTTTTTGCCTCACACTTCTTTCTATACCATGAGAAAAGAAATCTGAGGCAACTGTAGGGTGTCAAACCAACTAAAATGATCTGTAGATCACTCTTAAAAAGCAATGTCCCTGAGGAAGGTAAACTGAAGTCTTTCATATCACATATTTTTAAAAAACCAGCATGTCTAAAAATTAGAATGCACTAGAAGGAGTAGAACATCTATTTTGATTAGGTTGTTAATTTGCCTGCCTGGATGTGCTTTGTGCTTTGTGATTTTAGCATGTAAGTAGGTATGTTAAACAAAGGAATTAGTCCTTTCCTGTTTCAAAGTTACTTTTCTTGAATTTTTTTTCTGATATTTCAGATAAATAAAGAACTATTCAGAATTATTTCAAATAGAATAAAATATTTCTGATTTGGTTTCCAGGTGACACACAACAACATTTTATATCACATTTGTTATATCTTGAATCTACAACTTATTTCCTGGTATTACCAGGCCATAATTTCCTGGTTTCTTTCATATTACTAACTTTATTTACAGAGACACTGAATTTAGTCTGTATGAAATTTTCCATCCATGTAAGATTTTTATAGATAGTTCCCTCCACTATGTGAAATAATGCCCTTAAGAGGTACCTGGAGCCAAGCTCATGCCCCAAAAATGTGCTAAATAGGGATAGCACAGAAGAAGGAAGAAATGCAGACAGAACTTTCTACTTTTCTATTCCTATCACAAGAGTACTGAAGTAATGGGTGTAGTGATGCCATGATAGTATGTATTTCTGAGGTAGTCTATATTTCTGACATAATAGAAAAAAAAAAAAGAACACGTTTGTGTGTTATTTTTCCTAGTTGTTACTATTAAAGGTCATCCTGCATGGCATGATTTCATAACTTTTAAAATTTGAAGGTACAGTTAAAATAAACTATTTAGGTCTAATCATAGTCAGTGTACTTTGCAGACTCAGAAACTGGTCCAAAATTTTATTGTTCAAAAATAATCTTCTGCACAGAATCATAGCCATTGCATCAACAAAGAGACTAAGACAATTTTAGAAAGAAATTTTCCCCCTAAGGGAAAACATATTATGAAAAGGGAAAACTTTAAAGCTACTGGTTCTACTGTTTCCCATAGTGAACAAAAATTCCTATGAACTGGGCACAGAACAAACCAAAAGAATGAATTACTGAGTCAAAACAGTTTGAGACAGTGTCTGTTGTGAAAAATTAGGCAAACTCAGTTCCTGTGTAAATGAATGATGCAGTGAGGGGAAAAAAGTATGCATACTCTTGCGTTTTAAAACATTAAAGAACAGACTACATAGAAATTTGAGACTCAATAGTTTGGATTTTGCTGAAGTTCTTGGGATGTGTTCCAACCACCTTGAAGATTTTAGAAGAGATACAGTCAGTGTAGAATTCTTGATAGTATATCAAAAGATACTCTCAGATTAGTAACAGTAATTGTAATAGCCATAATTCTGACACAAGTTTTTCCTGAGAAGCCAGAAACAACATATGAAAAGCTGTCATATATTTCTTGACTCTGGCCGAATCTGATCTAAACAACAACTAAACAGATAAAATCAATAATGATTTGAGGGTGTAGGTTGTTAGAGCTGCCTAAGCCACAAATAGGCTTCCTGGAATAATTGCAATTGGATCCACTCACAGGTCTTCACCTTCCAATGAGAAGCTCTCACCCTTGTAAAAGAAACTTACTGAATATGTGGAAAGAGCTAAATTTTGTATTTTGAAGCCTGAACTGGTAGCTGGTTTGATTTTCCTTCTTAGGCTAGGCTAAATATGTGAGCAGAAGACTTTCCCTTGCAAGAGAGGCAGAGCTGGCACTAGGTGACAGGAACTTCTGTGGCTCTTCCCAGGCTCACTGGCTCCATTACTCCAAAGCCAGCTGGGTTGGCTTCACATCTGTGTGATTAACAGTGGTTCTCCCCACACCTGTCCTTCGATTCAAAAGCAAATGAGTTTCACTGGCTAATAAATTCATCAAAGCAGATGATCCCCAACCTGTATATGAGAATTCAAATATTCAGACATGAAAACTGGCTTGGGTTTTTTCTTGTGGTAGAGGAGAGATTATCCACAAATGTTTTGGTGAAATTTAGCTGTTTAACCAACTTTCCTTTCCTCTGGGGTCAATCAAATTATTCTTTCACCTTGATGTGGTGCACCAATCCTTATACTGATTTCTTTCTTACTGAGATCTAGAAAATTATTCTTAGTCAATAATTGCCAAACAAACAGCAACCCAGAGGAGAGAAAGTTTATTTTACTGCTTCGTCAAAGCTAAAATTGCTGTACTTGATTTTTAAAATTAGAAAAGCTGTTCAGTAACAGACGGATTTTCCATCCTTCTGTCTCTTGACCTGCTGATCTGACGAGCAATCAATCAATTGATCTATCTTTAAGCAGATGGAGTAATACCTTGTGTATCCATTGATCTATAAGTCTGTTTCTGTCTTATTCCACGAAAATGAAGTAATTTCTTCCTAAATGTGTTTCACATTAACATTGTTTTTTTCTTGATTTTATTGAAAGTAGTTCTGTGCCATTTCATCAGTTATGCAGTAATTTGTTATGATAGAGTCATAAGGGTAAAAAATCAGAAAAACACAAAGAATGTGGTACAACTGCAACACAAATTGAAAAGACATTCCTGTTCTGTAATATATTTGCAAACTGGCAGTTTATCAGAAACTTTCTCTAAAAAAAGAACGTCTCAGTTAGCAAGCCTGGAATAAACTCTTGCTCAAAACCAAAAGGTCTGACCCAGCTGTTGGCATTATTCATATGAAATATTTCACTGGCATAATTAAAAAATACTTTAATGTTTTGTTTCAAGTATTGTTGAATGCAAATACTGCAGGCCAAGAATCCTTCTTTCAAAATAAATGAGCAGTTGCAGAACAATAAAAACAGTTGAGGCATTTATGCTAAGACATGAAAAGCGAGATGCCAAGGCGGGTTTCAAAACCACATTCCAAGCATTTTAAATGCCTTTTGATTGTTACCACAAATCCACCGATTGTTGTGAAAAGGGTATGTGTCATCAAGCCACAGGCAAGGCCTTGAATACATCTGGCTCAATGTTTGTAGCATTGATGTTAAAACACTGCTCAGTCACAGTTATGCAGCAACTATTCCCAGTCCCTCATCACCATCCTTTTGTGGGAGCATGGCTGACTCTCTGCTAATGGAATAAATTAATTCAAAATATCAGGATGAATTCATGCATTCTTCTCTACATAAAACACATCTATGATTTTAAAGCTACACCACAGAGTAAAACTGCATTATTTCATCAGCCACTATTTGCTGTGATATTTTAAGGCTCTAAATGCCCCTAGAACTTTTCAGTCATGGAGGCATGTCTGTCTGTCTGTCCACATTGTAAGATGCTCCTTTATGCCACTCTAAGTACCAGAATAAGAGCACAAGTAGTTTAAACTGAAATGCTTCCTGTATAAATTTCTGTCACTCTCCAAACCAATAATAGTGACAAGAGCAGGGTTTCTGGGGACAATCTCACAGGTAGGATTTCTTTAATCCATTTTTCCCAAATATATTTTCTTCTGCACCTCAAAATTTATTTTGTGTTAGAAGGAAAAAATTTAAGGTTTTGGTTAGGCAGAAATCTGGCCAAAAGAGAATCCTCAGTAAATAGATTCTGCACACATACATTGACTCAGCAACTATCTTGCATTTGATCTTCAGTGTACAAAAGCAGAGGACTTGATATTTCCTGTGTTCAGCAGCCTCATTTCAGTTGATCTAGAAAGCCTATCAGCATCTATGTTAAAAACACATATCACTGGTCCAGTTCATCAGGGGTTCAAGGCTAGTATATCACGACTAGTACAGCCAAAATTCTGTTCAGAATTTCCTGGATCAAAATATACAAGAAGTCAGAGAAATCACACTTAATTGTAGATCTGTTAAAGAAGAAAAGCCCTTGGACTTGAACTTTGTGAGATTCTCATGGGCCCAATTCTCAAAACTGTGCAGGTCTCTCTGGATGGCATCCCTCCCTTCTGTTGTGTCAATTGCACTGCTCAGCTCTGTGTCATCTGCAAACTTTCTGAGGGGGTATTTGATCTCACTGCCTGTCATTGATAAAAGATATTAAAGAGCACTAGTTCCAATAAAAATCTCTGAGTGACACCACTTTTGACTGGTCTCCCACTGGACAGGCAACCATTGACAAAAACTCTGTGTGTCCCTCCATCCAATTCCTCATCCACCACATTCATGTCTACCCTCCAAATCCATGTCTACACTTCTCTCCAGTGTGGAGAGAAGGAAGTTTTGTGGGACCATCAAAGGCCTTACAGAAGTCCAGGTAGATGACATCATGCAGGTTTTCCCCACCAACCATTTCAGTCATTTCTTTATAGAAGGCCACCTGATTGTTCAGAAGAGTATTTGCATACAGAGATGGCATTTAATGCTTTAGAAATAAAATTAAATAACATGCTTTGTTTTCCAACATGGGTGCAAAAGTGAGGAAACTGAACATCAACTGTAGGCATTCACCTCTAGATAACAATATTTCTGTGATGAGGATATTGCCTTTATCCTGCAGAAAAACTTTCTCAACATTACAACAAAGAGATGAAACTAGACCTCAGGCAGTTGATTCTCTGTCCTCTCTACAGACACCACTTAGCTCTAGGAGGTAGTAGACGAAAATCTTTAATTTAAAGCAGTATTGGATGGACTTCAAATGATCTAGTGAGCCTTGATAGTTATCTGTTCCTCTTTGATGAGATGTCTGGAATAATTTCCTGCTTCTGCTGTGATCGAAAGTATTGAGACATTTTCCAGAGTAGTTTCATCACTTTTCACTTCTGATGTTGCTTACAATAAGGAAAAAGAGTCTTTGAAAATCAGGGGAACTCCCTCATAAAATGTTCCAGGAATTTTCTGAGCTTCCTGGAAGTTCAAAATTTGGCTCAGTCAGCATTAGCAAGGTCTTGAGTTATATCTTAGTTTCTTTCTTACGTGTCAGATCTTGCTTTTGTTTTATTCACAAGTAATGAAAGAGCAAGGACTAGGAAAAAAATAGCTGTCCCAGCATTGTCTTAGAAGTTCAGCTTTAGTCTTCTTTCAGTAGCCTCACCTGACAAGACAGAACAAGGATGTGTTATCCACAGTAGGGAAAAGGAGATGGAAGGGTGTGTGGGAGAGATTATTTTTCTATCAGTTTAACCCTATGCCTATATTGTTTGGGGGAATTGTTTTCCTTTGAAAACATCTGATAATGAAAAATATAGTTATTCTACAGAATGTGCCAGTGTGCAATCTGAACAGCCATGGAACTTTCACTGTCTGTATAATACTTGATATCATTCTAAACTCCATGCACTTCAGTGAGACTAGAAACATAATGTTATGACCATAAAACGTGCTTGTGCTTTCAAAACACTGCTTTTAAATTAGTATTATTTCTATTATAATTTATTGAATTCTCATATATTTAGGTTAATGGATGCTGTCTAATGGATCCATTAGGGTTTGGACAAGATCTAGAATTATATGGACAATCTTCATATAATTGTTCTAAAATCCTTTGCAGGAAGTTTGCAAACTGGAACTACTATTGAGTGCTACAACACATCCATACAGGTAATAAACAGGCCAAGGAAAATGCAATGAGAACTGGAATCTGATTTCTTACCCAGGCAGTGTAAATGCAATCTATATGACAGCAACAGAATGAAGCAAGTAAAATATTAACTCTAGAGAAAACATAAAGAGTCTAGGGAACATACAAACTTAAAAACTGCAGGTCAGGTGAATAAAGATATCAAGACATATGGGTGGGGCTACATAATACAAAGGAAAATATAAAACAGGCCAAATTCTGTTTTTCTGAATTAATATGTTAATGACTTAATTTGAATTTTAGAATTCATATTTTTTTCCTCATTGAGTTCACCCTCAATAGGTTTGTGTCACTGGAAAAGGGAGAAAGATTGTAGAAAGAAATGAAAACTGGATTTTAGAATAGGTAAGACTGGAAAGAACAGGGCAGATGGGTCAAACACTAAATGTCTATATACAGTAATGGAAGCCAAGAGAACAGTTGCTGCTGGAACTTCTGTATCTATTAAATATTCTTACACATATGGTAGAATAAGTTTCCATAAATGCAGTTATTTCAGACATACAAAGTGACCATAAATATTTGGTCATCAAACAGATGTTTTCTTGGATAGGAGGGGCTTTAGGATGTCTGTTTTTTTCTTAACCTGCAATATTAGACTGCTATTTCAAAACATAACCAAATATAATTATAGTATTTCAAAAGATTGTAAACTAAGATTAAGAAACACCAAAATTATATTTTTTTTGACAATTTAAATTAATTTCTTTTGTGCATATGCAAGTGTTGACAATCTTTAATGATATCACAGACATTATTTTTTGACCTTGTTCAGTGCTCAAGAGGCTGTGGAGGTGATTCAGGGTTGAAGACTGTGCCATCAAGGGATCTGCAACCTTGTTCATTGAAGAAGCTGCTTTGTTCATTGTTTACTAAATAAAGAAAAAAATGAGTTGGGGATCTGTGACTGTCTTGAATTAAATTATGAAACTCCTGGGAAATCCAAGCCTCCAATAAATCCAATGCTGTACAAGCCTGTAATAGACTATGGCTAATTTGATATTTTTCATTTTCTATGTGTCCACCATAATATTCTTGTCACAAATTTTTAGAAATACTGTGCATTAGCACCTCCTTCCTGAGTTGCACTAAGCTGTATGTTGACATTTTAGAGTGCTTAGCAGTGCTAATTTATCTGAAAAAACAAGCCCTAGACTGTTCAGTATGGCACCCTAAACTGGTAAAATTATTTGACCCTTATTTAATCTTGTGATATGCAAACCAATAAATTTTATGCACCAGAAATAATTCTCCCCCTTTTGTTGAAACATTTCCAAGATTAGTTCCTCAAATTGTAAAATATTAAAATATGATAGTGATAAATATGATTGAAAACTCACAAGAAAATTAATATTATGCCTTTGGTGTAATATTTGAATAATGTGCAAGAAGCAGGATATTTGGGCACCCAGTGAATAATAAAACAAATTGTGAAATAGTTTGTCATCCAGGAAAAAAACAATCTATCCTTGCAATTATAGAGGCAGAGTACCCATGAGGAGAAAATTTATACGATCACTTAAGTGAAAACTGTCAAAAACAGAGCTTTAATGTACCAGAAAATGCATTAAGACTTCAGTCTTAGCCCTCCACTTTTCTCGACATGTGAATGCTTCTTTTTCAATAGCATTTTCCCTTTTTAAGCCTTTTTATACATAATTTTGTATTTTGAGCAAAGAATTTTTCCCAGAACCACTTTTATATGTAAATTCTGTGCTTGTTAAATATTTTTTTCTGTTCCCAGTGTCAAATTTTTTATTGACATAAATAGCTACGTCAAGATGACTTGTCAATATGTTTTCCTGCTTGCAGACTCCCAGATTATTGTAATCTGCTGTTTGAACAACCAGATCTCTCACATTGTGTAAGAATGCAAAGTCTTTAGAGAATTAGGACCTTTTGGTTTACACGAGCTGGGAATAGTAAAGGAGAAAGATGAGATATGTAGGAAACAAAAGGAGTATTAATTATTTGGCCATTGAAGTTTCTCTGCACAGACAAAAAGTTTGTGTGCACAGCTACTGTTTTGATGCAACAAGGGCATGACAGGCACTTATGAATTCATTGCTTCAGGCTGCTTGGTCAGCAACCATAGAGGTATATTCTCTTCAGTGCTTCTTTGCAAACTTGAAAGTAATACAGTTTATTGAAAGCACATGGACTTAGTAATTCAAAAGTTAATATGGTTCAAAATGTCTGATGTCTTGCAGAGCCTTCCCAGTAAAGTACTTGGTGACCTTGTCTGGAGAGTTTCTTTTGAAAAGGTTCACAAAGCCATGGACATCCATTGTGTGAAGCCTCTTCAGCAACACGAGTTCCATGTGTACAAGCATAAAAGGTAAGTGAAAAATTAAAGTCAGCACTCTGACATAATTAGTAAGCTGAAACAGCTGGAATGCAAAAGGCATTTAAACCTTCCCGCTAAAGGTCAGGGCCAGACTGAGAACTGGGTCGTGAAATATGTAGCTAAGGCAGCTACGTATCCCTTAGCCAGATCATTCACTCTTTCTAAGCCCTTTAAGAGATATCTAAAAGCTTAGTACAGGGCAATATCAACTGATAGGGTTCCTACTGGTGAGGCAAATTTAACAGGCAAACTGCTTCACTTATTTTTAACAGTGATGAATTTTCATAAAAAAACAGCTGTTTTTGAAGCACAGGCCTGCAGTTAAAGCCTCTCCTCATGTGTCAGCCTGGCTCCTAGCAATGTAGGGTATCAGCACAGCAGAATAGCAAGTAGCCATTTCTCAGGTGGCAGCAGGGTCAGGAGCCAGCACTGTGTGCATTTGTAATTCTAATGACCACTGAAGATCAGAGTGCTATGTGTGTTGCATCAAATTTACCTCTGCAATTTACAGCGAGCTAATCAGATAACAATTTTAAAATTCAAACAGAGGAGGAAATGTTTTCAGCAGATAACACGTTTTTATAGCAATTCTCATGGCAAAACAGTACAAACTCTGGAATTCTTCCAGCTCAGAGGAATGTGAATGACTTCTGAAGTTATCTCCAGCAATTATGATGGCTATCATAAAAGCATTAGAGTCATTGTGATAAGTTGTATGTTAAGAAAAGTGACTACGCCAGCAATTAAAATCCACTCATGACAAAACAAACCAAAGATTGAACTGTGTCATCCTCTGGAAATGAAGAAAGCTTTGACTAGTAGATTCCCATTTAAATTTTAACCTCTTTGCGTCTGTCTAATGGTGATTGCATGATTTAAGACTGACCAGAGCAGTGCAGTTAGCAGTTTTGTGCTCAGCACAGACTCTGCAAACAACTGGCCCTATTGCAGCCTGACAATTGCACCACAAGCCCCTCTCCAGTGTTATGTATATTTCTCTGACAAAAAAAAATGTATTCCAACCTAGACTGTACGTATTATCTGAACAGAGTAGTACAAAGCATAATGTTTGTGGTGACCTCTATAATCACATTGTAGGTGCAACTACAGTATGGAATAAAATAAAGTATATTCTTACCCCAATTGTTGTCAAAACCCGCTGATTTTCAATTCAAGTGTTTATGCTCAGAAGGAATACAAAGCCATTAACTCAAGAAACCAGGTTTGAGTTCTCTTCCGGTTTGCATCACATACAAAAGCTAAGGCAAGGTATGTGTGTGAAAAGTCATAAGCAGTAGTAATTAGTTACATAACTTATGAAGCAAGACATGCTGTTTTGTTTTCACAGCTTTCAAAAGAATTCCGTTCAACGTTATCTCAGCGCTATTTGAAAGGCATTGATGTCAGCCTGAGCTATCTCTATACCATTAAAGTACCCTCTGATAGCAAGGGGGTTGCCAAAGGGCACTTGAGGCCATTAATGGAAACAAGTTTGGCTTTTGCATTCCAGACAATTTTCCAGAACTGTTAAAAACCTAGTGAGGTTGCTTTGACAATACCACTCACACATTTCAGAGCTCTCGATATCCAAACTACACTGGCCTAGGATTTTTCAGGATATTGCAAAAGAGCAATTACATACACAGAAGTGTTGTGGCATTAATCATCACCAGTTATATGTGCTGTGAAGCTATGAGTGTGTTTAAAAGCAAAATTAATATTGTAATTCCTCACACTGGGAATACTTCAGAAGGGAAAGTCTGAATGGTTTTTCTCCCCTAAGAATTTATATTATACTCTGTATACCAGCTGTACATATGTAGACCTTTTTTCTGTTTTTTCCAGAGTGTTTTAGATCATGTTCTAAACTTTTATCCTACTCACAGTACTTCTGGCACACACCAGAAACAATTTGAAATTGTAAAGGGACGTACTCCTGGAAGAAATCCCTGTGTAAAATTTTGACACTGTTCAGACTGCTTCCACTGAAATTATGCAGCTGCACAGGTATGTAGCAGAGACAGATGCCTTAGCAGGAAAGATGTAATTTTATTTCTTAACAGCGAATAAAAAAGTATTTCTTGCAAAGAATATGAGTATGTGTGCCAAGAGAAATTTTCTCACTCCTTGTTTATAGTTCTGAGGAAGTTTTTTGTTTAAATAAGAAAACACGTAATCATATTTTCATGTTCTAAAAAAGATTATCAGATCTCGAAGTAAAAATGAGTCCTGTGAAAGGCCTAGGCTAAGATATTTCCTACGTGTCTCTAAGGTATACATGTAATATCAAGGTAAACTCTTCAATGTTAAATCACTCTCACAGAGAAAGTGGGGTATCCCTTCCTCAGAGCTCTGCTTCAGAAAGCAGAGAAAACACAAATTTTTCAAGTTTTTTTCCAGAACTTTTTGATCAGGGTTTTAATTTTTGAAAATTCCAGCCTAAGCCCTGTAAATTTTACCTTGGAAAAATACTTCCCCCACCTTTTTGCTGTGCAGGTTGCTCCCATCCCTCACTGATTGTCTTGCTTTCTTTATAGTCCTTACTTTCCAAAGGTCAACTTTAGAATATTTTTCTCCTGTCCAGGGTCTGTTGCAATGTCTCCAGCTTCCTCTTTCCTGTTGGCAAAGCCCAGGAGGAGACAAGCTTGGATACACAAGCAGGAACAAGTACCTACCAACAGAAGGTGGGGAAAGACAGGGAGAGAAGTCATTTGGGAGTGTCTTAGGAAGATATTATTGCCCAATAATGAGCTTTATCCCAATTATCTTTGTAATTATATGCTTGAGGTCAGCTCAAGTTAGTTGAATATGTGAATAAAACTTCTGCCACATTTTTAAAAATACTATTTGCATCTGTGACTGGGGAAATTGTGGAACTTGGAAAGAGATGAATTAGTAGTTGGTTACAATTGAAAGTTAAGTTTGATTTAGCTTTTCTCAAAATTCAGCCTGAATTTAGAACTGGCTCATGGAGGCAGAGCATCAGTGTTTAAATTCTAATGTTTTGGTACTCATGACAATAAATGTGGCACTGTATATTTTTTTGTAGATATTTAAATTTGCTAATTCTTGGACTTTTAGTCAGATAAACTGTGCACATGTGTAAGCAAAATGATTTAAGTTGATCTAAGTAAATAAATAATAGGTTCCAAAGTAATATATTTTAACGGTCATGTATCACCTGTTACTAATCATTATCAGTCCAGTTATTCTCTGAAATAAACTGAAACCAATGCCTCATACCAGTGTCGAGATTTTCTTAATTTGCTGTCAGAACACTGGTAGATACATTTTTTCAGTAATGAAAAGGCTGTGAAATATTTTATTATTAACCAGACAGACACAGTCTCGTTAAAGTTGGATGGTTACCTTATTTCAAAATACAGACTAGAATTTACATGTATTATATATTTTGCTTTTGCTCAAGTCTAAGAGACTTCTGTATTAATTTTATATAATGTTCCTTGCAGAGACTTTGAATTTTAGGTTATATCAGTAGCTCAGTATCAAATTTCACTAGTATGCAATTATATTTACATAATAAACAAACTTTTAATATACATTGGACAGTGATGATAATCTGTTCTTAACCTTGTTGAGTTATTCGTGGCTAATGAGACCTAAATTAATGAACAAATACAGCTCTCACCAGCACAGTTCCGAGTAATCCCATTGAGAATAAATTTGCATGATGACAGGCACTGATGTGAAACTGTAGAAAATAAGGATGAACATTCATTCAGCAGAAATAATTTGCATACAACTGTCCTGGGAAAACACAGGGATTTTTTTTTTTTTTTTTATGACAGAACAGGTTTCTCATAAGGACAAATATAAAATATTAGCAAAATGAAACTCATTTTCTGGAAAACTTACCGTCTTTACAGTTGACATCAGTAGATTAATGGTATAAATAGTAGACTACATGTGGCAACTTAGCAGCATGTAGTCTGCTATCTAATACTCAACTAACACATTTTATTCTGGTCAATTAATTCACAATTTTGCCAACAAAGTCAATGAAATGATCTGACCTGTTGCTAAATTATCAAACAGGATTCTTCATCAAGAATTTTCTGAGCATTTCTGTATTTTTTTCTCCAGTTGTTGATCAGGATATATGATTATCCTGTGCATCATAGTATTGTTGAGCCAGTTTGGTCTCAATAAATCTTGAACTTTATACTATGGTTCAATGAAAGGAGTGGTACGCTGCAATTATATGATCATTACTGGACATTACTATTGCAACAATTATAACTGCTAAAGAAGACAATATGCTAAAAAATTATACAGTCATGATAATGCTGATGGAACCAAGTCTCTAAGCATTCTAGAACCCATTATTTCTCATGTTTATGGGCTGGTAAATGCCTAACTGCTGTCTTTTTTCCCTTGAGGGCAGAAGTTTACATATGCGTGTGCCTGTATAGTTTAAAGTTGCCATTAATTTTGACTGCCCATTCCCTGCTAAGTAGCTACATTTCCTTACCCCAGGCTCAGAGGAACTCCTTAAAACCTCAGGAAAAGATGTTCAGACACACACTTTTATGGGACTATGATGTTTGAGACTGTAGGCAAGATGGGATTTGTTTCCGTTTTCTAAATATAGTCTCTGAAGTGTAAGCTGAGATGCCCAAAGGTTTGTGAGACATTCCTGTGTTGTTAATAATTTTGATGAAGGACTTACAGGTGACTCATGAACTTTTGCACTTGCAGCCATTAGTCAGAGAGGGTACCCTAGAGAATCTCAGAACTAGATGACCCTCTCTTGGTAATGATATCCAAACTCATATTCAGTCAGTGGAATTTAGTTGATACAGTGGCATCCATAGAGCCATTTGAAGTACTCCTCAGTAAAAACAAATTTAGTGAGCTGATGTTTAGATTAACTAAACTAGGTTTCAATAGCTGTATCAATTTCATAAATTTCTATTGCCTATAAAGGAAGTCTAGACCATAATGACACTGTAAAGTCTATAAAGTAGACATAAATATTTAAGTACTTTGATCTGTAAGCTGAGCCCTGTATGACAGTATCCAGAAGGGTGTGAGTGCTTTGTGGCTCCCATGACTTATCTGAAAGCCCCAAGTAAACTTGCTGGATCTCCAGGGACATTTTATAGTCATTGGATGTCTGTACAGGTGAATGAATCAGACCTTGGATGTCTTAGGTGAGGTACATCTTTCTTGACCATTTAAAATTTATCAGAATTATTTACTTTGGACTTATTCTCATACTTTGGTATTAATGAGGAGTCAGATGCGTTTTAATACATTTTATACAATAAAATCAAATAGTATGTGACCAATAGGAAAAAGGCAGACTAAAACTTCCAGGATGTAGAAAACACACTTAAACTATAAATCTAATTTTGAAGGCTAGTTTTCCAAATAGAAGTAACTGACATAATTGAGATTTTAATAAATCCATGATAGGTGCTTACCACCTAGCTTCATGTTCTAACTAAAAGCATTGTAAAGAGACTGTTGTTCCTTGTCATGTCCCTCAAGATAGTTATTTTCATGTAAATTACAGAAGGAGAAAGTGAATCAGTTTCTATCTTAAAGCAAAACCTTGTGGCTCTGGGATATGCTAGGGATGTATTTGATTTTTCTCAAATTCATAAATCATGTTTATATTGATTATGAATATCCAATTATTTCAAAAACACTAGAAAGCATTGTACTGCTCTGATAGTAGACTACTTCCAGTAGTCCACGTAAAATGCAGTATATAATGCTTTATTTATTACTATTTGCAGTCAATTTTTCCCTAATGATTGTGGCAAAGAGATGAGGAACAGACATGCATTTTCCTTCTCTGCCTCTTGCCGGTTTAGATGAGAAAGGTCTAAGAGTTATTGTCCTAATGACCCAAGATAAAAAGATGGGAAAAATATTTTTAATAACTTTACTCCATTAAACAGAGAGATGAAGCTTTTGAAGATTTTGCTGTGAACACAGGCAATCAAGGGCATCATGAAACATAGAATAAAGTGATACTAGAAAACTCAGAGGCATTTTATAACTCAGTCTTCTGATGAAAACACATGTAACATATGCATGTTTAGAGACTTATATTTCCAATGACATCTGTTCTGTTTAGTACTCCTGTCTCCATGTGTGGACCACAGATGGACAGGCACAAAACTAAGTATGTCCAGCCCATAGACTATTTATTTTTGATGTATTATTATGATACATAGGGAAAGTACACGCATTTCTGGAAAACATCAATTGCCAGAAAAAAAAATGCTTTTGCACGTCTCAGCTAGCTCTCTCCCTGTCAATCTTCAACAAGGAGGAAGACTAGCATGATTTTGGTAGATGTGGTAAAAGAAAGGGCAGCCAAACTCTTGGACTAGAACTTATAAGAACAGGACACCTGTCTATGACACAGGAAGGCTTCCTGGTAGATTTTGACTGTGATGTCCATTAAGCTTTAGGACTGTATCAGCAAAATGTTGTAACATGTCTTGCACAGTAAAGTTGCAGGGAACAACATAATGAGATTATTGAAGTCTGAAGAGACATATGGAAAACAGTCTTGTCCCCTTTTCCCCCGCTACACACATTAACAAGCTGGGATTTATACATTGTGTGTGCAACAGCCAACCCTTGTGCTACCCAACATAAGGCTCAAATCATTAGTATGTTTTCAGTGTTCATGTGCTTTTGTGATAACTAATGAAGGAAATACTTACATAAAGGAAATGCATAATCCTTTAGCAGTAGAGGAATTTAAAACTATTTCTGTAATAGTAAATCTTATGGATGTAAACCCTGTTTTCTAGACTTTTATCCTGATGAAAAAGCACGGTTCGTGGTGATAATGTCTTACCTCATTTATCTTCAAAATTGTTGTGAATGGTCCCTGGTCTGTGCAAAATCTACTGCTGTTCCTATGAATTATTGTAAATTAGCATGAAACACCAACAAGCAGGATTCCTAGCAACTTAGTGACCCGGTCCTTAAGCTAGCTTCAGATTTCGTGAGCTGTGAAAAAAAATGGTTGAGCTTAAAAAAAGACTACTTGCATCACAAGAAAGGAAAATGTGAAATAACCATATTTTCAGAAATTCCTCCAAAAGCATTTAAATACAAATTCCTTTCCCCTGAAGTGTCAAATCTCACATTTCCAGTGGATGTCTTGGGCTTTGCCCATTAGAGAGTAGAGTCATCTTGAAAATATGAGGTGTCTCAAGGGAAGTGCTCTTGATCAGAATAACTCGTAATAACTAATTCATGACAAGACCTGGTTTAGGGACAGAACTTTTAAACAGTCATTTTATACATTTTATTGATTTCTCCACTTTACTTACAAACAAATGACTGCAATTTGCTTTTACCTGTAAAATTTTGCATGTAAAATGTTTTCCTTCATCAAAATACATTTGGGAGATGAGGGGGAAAAAACAAGCATTATTTTATTTATTTTTCCTTAAACTAGAAAAATCTCACAGATGTCATTTTAATTGACCCCATTGTTTGCAAAATTTTTTGACAAGTTGAGTCTTTTGAATAATTGCATTTATTGACCACAGTTTAAAAGGAGTTAAAGTGAATTTTTGAGTGCTCTCCCTTCAGAAAGGTAATTTTTTTCTTCCTATCCTCTTTTTCTTTATCTCTGTCTCTCCCTCTGGATGTGAATACATACCACGTCGTTGCTGGTTGTATGCCGAACATAGATGCCTGGGGCTGTGGCAGCCTGATTCTTTGTTCCAGCATGACTTCACTGGCTCTGTGCAGTTAGTGGGATGCACTAACTCTCAGGCACACCTATTTGCATTGAGTATTTGCATTACTCAGCATTTTCCAAGCTATTTTACTGGAAACAGTAAATATTAAACAATGCTTTTGGAATTTGTCCGATAAATTTTCAATGAGATACCTCGAGTGCTGTTAACAGTATTTCTGAAACATAAAGAACACAGAGTGTACAGTATGGGATGTTTAGAAATCCATTATTCTGTTTTTGAGGATAATGTATATTTATATATATGTGTGTATGTATCTTCAACCAGCTAAAAGAAATATTCGGGTTTTTTAACAGGTTGGTTACCAATTTCCAAGCTGGTTGCTTTTTTTTTTTTTTTTCTTTTTACTCCTTTTCTATAAAAAATTCACAACATTTTTTCTTGATTTTTTCATGATGTTCACATTTCAGACATTTCAGTCAACTCCAGTTTATAAATACTCATTTTTCTGAAGCCATGGACCTGGATACCAAAAACACATGGTACTTGATAAGAAAAAGTCATGGAACAGAAACAGCTTAGTAACTTCCTGGAAGGCAGATTGAGCATAGTGCAATGGGAAACCTGACACAGGTTGTGGTACCAGGTGCTTCCATGAACAAGATAAAGTGCTACTACACCAGTAACTAAAACCCCAGGATACTTCTCCACTTGCCATAAAAGACCCATCAGGCTGGGTGTTTTGCACATAAATGTGTTAATAATATTTTCAAAGCTACTATATGCACTTAGTACATTGATGTGGAAGATAGTGTGTCAGTGCACCCCAAATATCTGAAAACTTCGTCTTAAAAGCCAAAGATGTGTTTTAGAGCTTCGTGGTAATTATAAATCTGTTCTGAAACTTGTAGACTAACACCTTTCTTCCAGAAAAGAAGAGCACTGCTATTTGTATTCAATGATATTCACCCTGTGGTCCAGCCAAAATCATTATAGTTTAGGGGACTAAACAAATATTTCTTCAAAATATCTCACTATATAATAATGTCTGCCAAGGCACATATACTCTGCAGAAATTAATTATCTTCTCTTAATAATTACGATATACAATTCCAGGTGTAAATCATGGCTCCTGAAATACATTTTCTACAGTAGTCCAGTTTCTGTCGCTGTACTTTGGGATCTTGCTTCAGTTTTGTAGAATCAAACATTATTTTTTTAAGAAACAAAAAGTAACACTTTACTTTTGCCAACATGATTAGCATTAGATTTTGGTTCTCTTTTCTTACTTGCCAGCAACACAAAGCAATACAGACCTTGGAGTTCAACATTTTCTTTGCTTATTGTATTATAAATAAAATTGGGTTTGTCTCTAGAACTTCTAACCTACTATCTGTTTTGACACACATTTTAATCTAGTGTTTCTTTCCAAACTGTCTTAGACATTACAGAAGACTGTTTATCCTTTGCACTATGAGGTAGGAGAGGACGTTTCTTGATTCATTACCAGTTTAGTCCATTTTTCATTCATTTAACCCTGAGACTGGAGGCTGGTGGTACCTTTGAATTTACTCCAAATCGAGTTAGAAGTATCACATTAATCCATGCAGTTTTACAAAATTTGCCCTCTGTCAGAGTGCAGTTCCTCTGTAAAAAATACCTTGTTGTGGTTCTCTCTCTGGCTATTCTGATATGGATGAAATAATTCCCAACTCCTGTTTTTGCATGAGCAAATGCTTACATGTAGGCATAATCCATGTTCTATTACCTCATCACAATGCCATCTGACCATCTCACATTCACTAATGAACTCTACCAACACAATAGTTCTGTTTCTAAAGATGACACATTGACATACAATGAAAGATTAGTCCAAGGTCATGTTGGGAATGTGTCTGCATTGCATACAACAGGAAAGAAGGGAAGCACTCTGGGCTGTCCTACCCTGATCAGCAGCATAAACGTTCAGCATCATTTGCTTCTGGGCCTATCTGTATTATTTTAGATACAGAGGTACTTTGGCTGTGTTTAGATTTTTCTCCAAATTTATGGAGAAATAGCTACTCAGAAAAGCTACTCCTTAATAAACTTTTTTGGACTCAATTCTGGAGCAAAAGAAGCTAATTTACTTCAAAACCTGCTAAAATTTTCTCTTAAATCCAGTTTATTTTGCAAGTGCATTCTAATTTTATTAATTTGTTTATTTTATTTAATTCTTGAAAAGAATGCATAAAGGCAGGCAAGAAAATAAGTAAATTTCAATAAAGAGAGAAAACATCTGAAGATTATCAAAGGTCTGAATTCTCACCTCCATTTAAGTTATATTTACTGCACATGCTTTAAAGGTGTACATCCCATTAATGCATGAAATAATTATGATGTAGGGTCTGAACATAAAGTAAATGCTAACAGCACGAGGCTATATATAGCTCTGCTTATACTAGAATTTCAAATTTCTGGGTAAAAATAATAATATGTTGAAGGGAGCTTCAGGACACACAGAATCAAAGTCTTGAGAAAAGTGGAAAACTAGTTTTACACTACAGGAAAATTTGTGGAACACATATGAATACTCATTGGAGGTTGAGATGATCACATGTTTTCTTTCTGCCTTTTGATGACCTGGACAAGGACTCTCAGTCTTTTCAGATTTTTTGCCACTTTCTGTGTCTCAGATGTTTCTCCCAAATCTGATTAAAAATACATCCATTCAATCACAGACGTTTTTCAGAATGCAATAGCTGGGATTCTATTGCAGAAGAGACAGCATTGCTCTATGAATTTGATTGTAACTGACACTTACAGATGCCCTTTGACACATCAATTTGAACAAAAATTGCAAAAAACAGACACTAATTTCCAAAGTTAAAAATCATGATTTTCAGAATTTAAAATGTTGATGTTTACTGTTATACTCTAAAAAGATATTTCTAAACAGTTGAAGGGTTGTACTTCAAATGGAAGAAGTGAGCTGGAATGTGTTTGTTAGTTTTAACTAATGCTAAAGAATAAGTTACCTTCCTTCCTCTGTTATTCACTTGACTTTTTTCTTCCTATTATTTTCCCCTGTTTTTCATTTACTTCTTTCAATCAATAATCTTCATAATTTTAAATTCTCATAAAAATTCAGATGAGAGAGTTGCTCAGAACTTCTGAAAATCCAGAGGTTTGGTACCTTATGTTGAGACAAAAGCTCTTGTAAATTTTGGTCTTCACTCTCTTTACCTGTCTTCTGTCATGTATGACACATATCTGGCTAGATCCTCATCAGTAGCAGTGCCGTATGAGAAAGATGGAGAAAAGAATTTGGAAGACGTGTGGGTCAGTGCAGGCCATTGTGTGGTATTTGGATAGTCTTAAATATTTAATATTTTTTGTAATGTTTTGAGAGAAAAGGACCCTGTTTTCTGCTGTTATTTTCATGAAGATGCCATGTGCATGCTTGTTTACATATAATTGGTGTGTAGTGAAAATAACACAGCTGCTGTAAATAGCACAGCTCCACCGAATTCACGATATACAATCTGTGGATCATTCCATGATATCTACAGTCTACATCTATAACTCTACAGCTGTGAGTTTGAAATCAGGACAGATACTGAAGTTCTTTACAATTTTTGCATGAAAGGATTGATAACACTTTTCCCTCTCCACATTGAACCCTGATGCTAAATAAAGTCATTAAGGTGACTAAAGGAAAAAAACAAAACAGCGTCACCTTGTAATCAAGTTGTTTATCTTCTATCTGCTCCAGTGGAAAGAAATGTGTACATTAGCTGTGCATGAATTTATGCATATTATATAAATATACACACATTAAAAGCAGCATCTCCTTTCCCAATTAACACTTATATGTTTTGGCAGGCACTACAAAACAAACAGGTGGTCTGTTATGAACTGATAGTGTTGTCAAAATTGGAAGAGCTGAGGGAATTCAGACTGAATTTGCATTCAGCCAAACTTAGCATAATTGTTACTGGCACTTATTGCAATGAAACATGTCAGAGGTGGAAAGAAAGATTTGTCACTGTGTCTGGCCAAATGCAGGAGGGAAGAGAACAGAAATATTTCTAACCCATTTGTTTTTCAAGTTCTTCCCTGTGGAAAGCCACTCTTCTTATTCTTCCATGTTTGTTTGTAAGCCATTCATAGGTTATGAATTGTAACAGAACCTAACTAGTTATATTACAACAATATACAGACATCTGATGGAAAACTACAACTAGCAGTCACCACATGTTGTGTCTGGATGCTCTCTCTAGTTCCGTATCCTCCTAATATTAAATCCCAGATGCTTCAAGGAAAGATGTGTTCCCTGAATGTGTTTGCTAGAATAGTTCTGTGCATAGGGAGAAAATTTCTTCCTGATTCCACTAATTCAAACCGTACCCCAAAACATCTAGATATGTAGTATCTGTAACAGTGCCACTTCAACCACTATTTTTCCCTTTTTCCTTAGGATGTGTTTAATTTACTTTTTTCTGAATAGGTGTTGAAACTTTGGAGGGGATATACTAGTCTTCATCGTAACTTATCTCAGACTTCATGTGTTAATTATATGGTGAGTAAAATAATTACTCCTTTCATTATACTTCTTGAAAACACACATCTTCTCGAGACATCAAACCACAGTGCAGAGTGTGCCAGCTACTAATATCACAGGCAGCAGTGTATCACACACAGTCTGTGCACAGCCTTGTTCATGCCAGTGAAAATGAGGGGACAGAATGGAGTCACTGCTTGGAAAAGATTGATTTACATCTCTCAGCATGAGAAATTATGTGTATCAACCAATATCCTGGGAAGAACAAAACACCTGAGAATTTAGACTGGATGTCACATACCCTCTTTCTTTGGTAGTGAGCAGGCCTCAGGATTGAAGCTGAGACCTATAATTAATTTTCCTAGAAATCACCATTAAAACACTCTTAATAGCTGACCTGTGGGGAAATTTTGAACGTATTCCTTCATGTGTACTACCACAGATTTATCCACAAAGAGTACATTTTTTTACCCTTTTCATAAATTAACATGTTCTTATTCACAGAATATCAGGATCATGGTGGGAGCCTGATTTTCCTTTCTATACACTGCAGAGATTTGTCAAGAAATTAAGAGCTGCATATTTTAACTTTGGACTGCATACTGACATTTTTCAACATATGTTTATGTCTAGCATATCCAGTGTTAGTCTGAAAAACAACATGATGAGTGCTAAATTGCCAAGAACTCTTCTTTTAACTACATATGTATACATGCAACTCTCATATTCATATGAGTGAAGAACTCCACTCAAGCCAGCCCTTTAGGAAACTAAGACCTGCATCTTAGACAATCCATTGTTTCAGTTAAAATTTCATTTATCCATATACCACCAAAGCAAGGTGTTTCAATCTTTGTGCAAGTGATCATTCATTCACAGGGACAGGTCTTGCAACTAATTTCCTGACAGGTTTCAACAACAATAAAAATAAAATAAATCTTCTTAAATAGAGTCATAAATACTGTTACATTGATGGTTTCATACTTAATCTTATCAACTTACTAGAATACTAATTTATTAGTAAAGTGAAAATATGAATTACAAATTTAAAAAAAATATTTGCAGATACTGCTCATTAAACATTTCATTTCACTAAATATGTTATTCTTTGTTATCATAATTCTTTTTATTCTTTTCTTAAGAAGGTCAGAAGAAAAAATCAAAATACAACATGCTTGAAGTCTGACTTTTAAAAGAAATTAAAAATGTAGAGCTGGTAAAACCAGTAGTACAAAATGTTGGAAAAAATACTGTATTTTGTTTTACAGAAAGCTTATGTTTGGAGATGTTCGAAAGTAGCAACCTTTCAAGGGAGGAAAAAAACCAAACTGAAAAACCTCCGTAGTTTACATAAAGTACTTCCAGGTTACATTTGTTGCTTTCTGGTTTGGCTAGCCTTTCTTGTAGATAATGATACAAGTTACAAGTGAATCTGGTGACTAATGGTGTTTTTTGTTGTTGTTGGGGTTGTTTTTTTTGTTTGGTTGGTTTTTTTGTGTTTGTTTGTTTTTGGGTTTTTTGGGTTTTTTGTTTGTTTGTTCGTTTGTTTTGTTTTTAGTTTCTAGCCAGTCAAGAGCTTTCCCAGACTTTGATCCTGTCCGTCTCCTCCTGTAAGACACATAAAAGTTGGGGGAGAAGTAAAGAAGAAGAGAAAGAGATCAAATGATGAGGGGTTTAATTTGTAGGGGGCTGCAATTTACAGTCTATCCTTTTAGGAGTTAAAGCACAAATAGTGTAGCTGCTGAAGTGCCTTTGACCTTTCACTGATAATCGTGTGAGCAGAGAATCGTTCCACCATCGCAGCCCAGGGTGCTCACAGAGGTGCTCTGCTCTTTGTAGCACAGCTCACACACACAGTGCGAGCCCTGTTCCTCTGAAACCCACCAGACACAGAAAAGTGAGTGTTCACAAATACACTGGCTGGTTTATGAAATACTCCACGCAACTGTAAACAGTAATTTTGTTCTAACTTGGGGAATGTGCATAAGGTAGCAATCTCTGGCACAGCCTTATGCAACGAAATCTGAGGAATTATGAAAAGGAAAAGCTTTCCATATAAAAAAATATGTGTATATAATTCCAAGACATGATCATCAACAAGGGCATTCTTGGACCTCAGTTGAACTACAGAGTAGCACGTCCTGTTTTTATCAAAAGGGAAACATATTCCTGGGGTCAAAGGCCTATTTGTTAACCAAATGCCAGTTACACAGAAACACTTGGGGAAAAGAAATTCTGATGAACTGGAAAGAAACCAGAAAATATGCATTGGTGTATTGAATCCCAGTGAATTAACCAGCTAGACAATGGATTCTGGATGGCATGGTTTTTCTCAAAGTTTACCTAAAGCTCAATATGAGCCTCCAAATTCAGCTGTCTGACCACTGAAACACTGGGGTTACCTGCCTTAGCTTTGTATCTGAGGTTGTGGTGTGCACTTAAAATGAACCTCTTAATCACCTGCACCATATTTTTGCTCACATTGTGAAAATCTCCTAAAGAATGTGATATGGATTCTTTCAGATGAAACTAAATTGTGCATAGAGCCTCAGGAGCACACCCATCACATTGCTGCCACTAATGGGCATTTAGCAGCCAGGGCCAAGCAAAAGCCAAGCCAAAGTAAACCTCTAAAACATGTTTAACATAGTTCAGGCTTCAGCTACAGCTTTTCCCCATACACATCCACTGCACTGCACGAGTTGCAAATGTTGACATAGGCTGAGTGAACTTCTCCTTTGTCTGAGTAAGTGTGGTGATAAAGGGCTGCCTTTCATTCCTAACTCGAGGAAAAGAATTACAAATGTGTGAATATTAAGTGGAGAGATTTCTCTGCGCCTCAAGCTTAGAGATATCTTTGTAGCTGGAGGGTTAAGATGCTCACTTTGCCGTAGGTTAAGTGTAAGCGGCTGTGTTAATGTCCTGAATTTTATGGTTCCCACTTTTAAGTAACCAATTGACCACAGACATGACAATAACAGCTACTTGAGTCAGCATTAGGAATGCCACAAAATGCTGTGCACCTAAAACCTGGTATTTTAGCTAGCATTTAGTACTTCTTAATAACAACAGCTGAACAAAGTGCACTTTAGCATGTTTAAATGGCACTCACAATGTTTTTTATGAGAGGATGGGACAGCTCTTGGGACTTCATTTAAAGTACTCAAAGAAATGAGCTGGTATGACTTGTGCTACCTTGTGCTCACCAGAGGCTAAGAGTGTACATGTAAACAGTGACTATAAGTCAGCTGATACTCTTGTTACCCTGTTTACTTGCTTGTATGTCTGTATGTTTGCAGAGGTATTCAAATTAGACAAGTGTGGTTGCAATGTTTTGCTGCCCAGTATCAGTGGTTGCTTTGTTGAAGGAGTCATTAGTAAAAACTGGCAGTTGAGACAAGAATCATAAAAGCTAAAGACTAACACAAGCCCTTGCATTTGCTACTGGATAAATATACAGCAACTAACTGCATTTTTGGTATATGGAGTAGTAAGTCTGGTTTGAACTCAAAGCTGTCAGCCCATAAACACTCAGAGTTGGAGCAAGTAAATTTGATGTACAGCAGTCCATGAAGTAATCACTCAACGGCCTTTTCCACAGAGAGAGGGTAATTTACAACCAAGATAATTTTTCGCCATTTCATTTAAGAAGTTGAAGTAGGAAAATCAGGTGGAAGACAAAATGGGTTAATCTTGTTTCCTCATGTGTCTGCCTCCTGAGAAGCAGAGCATGTGCTTGATAAAAAGTATAGAGGTTCACATTCAGTGAGGTCAAACTAGAATAGCAAGTTGGGGCAAAAATCCTTTTCTAGTTTGAAAACCCTCTCCAAGCTGGAATCCTCTAATTTACTGACAGCATTGTGCTTATGGCATCTGGTCTGGATTTGAAGAATCTGAGCACTGCTGCCTTGAACACCTCTCCTTTCCTAAGGCAGCCACATGGCATGTAAACACCCTGGAAACCAGCTACAAGTGGAACACTGATAAAAGTACTAATGATCCAATTCTCAGAGCTCGAGTTCACTTCCATTCCTCTGTGATACTCATAAAAATCACTATCTTTGTATTCTAAAAAAAGCAGAAGTGACAAAAATGATCATAAAAATGCATTGTAATCTTCAAAAATACTATTTACTGCTCCACTGAACACTTGAGTCCCTGTCTTCTTAAACAGTGGATAGGTTGACAGCCATCAGCATGCACGTTTTCTGCTCTTCATCAACGAAGACCTAAACAACACCTAGAAAATTGTAGCTTCTCTTCTTGCTGTTAAAAATTGCTCTAGAACATGTACAGGCACCCCACAGAGCATTGCTGTCCTGTTAGGTCACGTATTGCTCTGAAAAAGATGATTTAGGGGTGATTCCAGACATACAGAAGAAGGTCAGACTGTGCTGTCAGCAAGTGAGGGCAGAACTGAAATCTGAAGGGCTGAATGTATGTTCAGGAATGCCATGCTTCTCTACCTTTATTATTTTGTAGACTTAGTTGTTGAAATTTATCATATAGAGACCAGGTGAGTATCATATCAGATGATTGCAGAATCTTCCTTTATAGTGTGATGGATTTTTGCTCATTTTTGTATGCTGAATTTAAGAATCCACATAAACTCTGACTCTTCTTTGTTTTCTTTTATTGTATGCTGTTTTTGATGACACATACTCAAAATCAACGTCAGTTATATAAAGATACACACAGACACAAAAGGAAAAAAAAAAAAAGAACCAGGCAGTGGAATTTGGAATGTCTTCAACCAAGCTATAAACTTACATTGTTAAGAAGAGCCAAACCACAGTCACTGCTGATTTAAAGGAACTCTTGTACTTAGTGATCATCTTCATGAAGCAGAATGCATGGAAAACAAACATTAAGGTTTATAAACAGAAAGTAAATAAATGGTGCCCAGTGTTGGTCAGCAACAATTCATTTATAGACTGCTTCTCTCAAACCATCTGCCATTAGAACAAAAGAGCACGGAAGTACTTTGAAACTTCAACTTTTATTACAGAGTATGAAAATATCCCAGACAAGCTGAAATTGAACACCCTTGTCTCTGTGTGTATGTGTGCATACACATGTGCTTTCTTGTTGACATGTATTATTATAGAGATGAGCTTCCTACAGACATTGGACTCCTCTTTTACATCAGCTATTTTGAGACCTAGAATAAACCAAGCAAAACTTTGCAGACATCAATAGTCTGGTCCTTACACAGAAGGTCGCCATGAACCTCTAGTCATCTAAAGTGCATTTGAATGTTGCCAGGTACATATGATTAACAGTCCACCCTTGCTCTTGGAGATTCTCTTTAGTTCTGAAGGAAATTCCCCAAAGAATTGTCTACAGAGCAGTGAAAACAGCAATAACATTGGGTGACTGTGATCCTGGTAAGAGCAGGTTATTGGGAAGAGTCATTGAGTAGAGCTAATATTTCTCACTGATTCTATATGTTTTCCTATATAAAATAGAATAGGGTGCAATTTATTATCAATCCAGTAAAAAATGCAAATATTTCATATTATATTTCTTATATTGCTAGTGAACAGTATAAGGAAAAAAGTGTGCAAGTTTTAAAGATACAACCAGGAAATTCCAAATCTATTTGAATCTATTTGAGCCTCCTGCAGCAGGCCTTCAATTAGAAACGACAAAAAAAAAGCCCATTGACTTCAGATAAGAGTTAGCCAAGCTTCTATACCTAGTAGATTTGATCAAACTACGAATTCTAGAATACTTTTTTAAAGAAATTTTTAATTACCCTTATAAGTTTAAGTTAATAATCTGTGAATAACTAAAATGTGTTTTATTATATAATACTTGTATCAAATGCAAATATTTAGAAGCAAGAACTGTTACATCAATAATAATATGATATTAGGGTGGTAAAATGGTGTCCTAGAGAGGATTCTTTTTAGGAAAAAGAAGTCTTATGGCTTTGCTGGCATTCCTCAGTGTTTAATGATGTGGGTTGTTCTGAATTTTCTGTTTGCAGCTAAACTGCTGCTTGGTCCCCTATGAAGAATGGGCTGGGGAGCCCAGTGGAACTCACTGGAGTTTTCTTCCTGACCGTGATCCCAAATATCTACAGAAAAGGATGGGACATACCAATATCTTAGTCCTGAATGATACTGTGCCTTCACAGGGGGTGTCACAGAGCTCTGGGCATCTGGATGAGCTGCAAAGTCAAGCTGAGTTTAGGAAGGGTCAGTCTTGCAAGCTAAGGATGTCTGGGAAATTGATGTTTCCTTTTTATGATGGCAGCCACTTCAGACTGTAACAGAAAGCCAGGTGCTGCTGGCCCACAGAACCTGAGGCAGGGAATAACTCCACTGATGTGGAGCTTGTGCCCAAATAAAGAACATCTGCTAGATTCACCTGAAAAAGTAGTCATTCTGAATTCTACCCACTGCTGAGTTAGTACTTGATAAAATAAGAAAAAAACACACAGAATTCTGCCCTAATTTGTGCCTCCAGTGAGGCCAAGCCTTTGTATGGTGGGTAGAAAACCACAGGAATACTTGACAGCATATTTGTGATAGTTAGTTGCAGCCTATTAGGGAGATTCTGAAGGTTGCTGACTTGCTGGAACAGGTGAGATGCAGCCTGCATATAAGAGATATAACAGCAGCCATAGGGAGAGAAAGGAAGAGGAAGTCAGTATCTGGAACAGATACGGTGGGAAAAAGCTTGTTGAGGCATTTTGCAGTACAGTCACAATGTTATGAATTCTTCTTCCTCCTGATAAAAAAAAATTCCAAACACATGACTTACCTAACTACAATGAGTGACACAGTGGAGATTTACCCTATTCTTTTAATATGAACATATCCAGCTGGGAGTGGAGGAAGAGCTATAATCCTAAAAGAAAAAGAAGAAAAAAAAAAACAAACAGAAAAAACAAGCAAACAAAAAACCCAACAACAACAAAAAAAACCCAAACAAACAAAAAACCAACCAAACCAAAAAAATCCCTGTATTTGTATTTCTACCATAGACATAAACTAGCAAATACTGCACATTTCACAGAAAACGTTGTTTGTATGAGGTCTTTACCATGATTTCCATGATTCTGAATTCTGATTCATTTGAATACTATCCCAAATCAGGTCTGCAAACCTAGTCAAATATCTCTGTAACTGTAAATCTGATCAGAGTGCTACACCTAGCCTTTAAATATTAATTGCTACAATTCAGTAAACGTGTGTTACATGAAAGAAAAGAAAATGGAGAGTGGCCAAAGTAGTGAGTGATTATATTCCTGTCCAGTAACTAGAAGCAGCCTAGTAAGATGTAGATTTTTATGCAAACCCTAACACCAGCTTAGAACTGAAATTTGTTTAGGAAGCGGAGTTCTTAAAACATTGTCCCTCAAATCAGATTTTCCCTCTTCCTTAACTACAGGACAAGGGGCAAAGTTTCTATCTCACCAATAAAAATATCTGAGAAAAAATGGATCAACATTTTTCTCCTGTGATACTGAAGCATTGTTCTGGAGCAACAATATGAAATCTTAATAAACAACCATTCTTACTCTGATCATTGCCTGGAGTTGGTCAGAAGTCATGGAAAGAGGACTTTAAGTTACTGGACTGTGAAATAGCTTGGTGAAAGGAACGTACACATTTAAAGCCATGCTCAATAAATACCTCCTAGGGTGGGGAGCAAAATCAAATGAAGATCCATTAATCTGTCCCAAGGCTGAAGACAACATCATCCAAAATCCTAAATTACTTCTGGCAAGCCATCAGCACGAGAATCCAATCTGTGTAGAAACTACTAGATAGTCTGGGGACTCCCAAAAGGCATTTGGCCCCCAAAAATACATCCATTATACATCTGGTGTAACAGGAGCATTGAATTACAGATAGTCCAAACCAGACTATACAGAAAGTCTCATAACTTTTTCACTGTTTTTTAGGTGCGTTTTCAGATAGAATTCTGGATTTTATCTTAGGGCATACAGATTTTTATTGCTGTACAAATATACTACACAGTATCTAGGTGTGGTCTATTCTTAAACCCATCATGGTTATTCTACTCTACTGTAAATAGCAACAGACACACGTGTTTACAAATGAGACTTTGTTCCCATAACCCCGTCCGTGCCTTGCCAGCTTCCTGGAGGGAAACTCAGTGATGCAGAACTTTATTCACTGGAAACTTTGTGTTTATTTGCAAACGAAACCTTTGCATGTGATCTGAAGCCCATGATTTGCCTACAGTATGTTGTCATCCCAACTGTGTTTGTTAACACCAGACTGAACAAATCAGAGGGAGCACAAATGTCAAAAGCTCAACTGAAGATTGAAAGCCTGGGTGTGTCTAGAGCATTCACTATTGTTTATCAACAAAGTCACATATTATAGCGTGGCATCCTTTGTGCCTATACAGCAAATGAAGATGGAAAATAAAACGTAGTAACTTTTCTTATAAACAGTGGGCTTACAACCATTGTAGTGCTAATCACTGCTTTAGTTTCCCCTGTAATAAGGGAAGCTTTTGAAATAGCTTTTCAAATTTATTGAATGCATATTTTCTACTACTTAAAATTTGTATGGTGGGCTCACTCCTTTTTAAAGATTTAAGATTTTCTTCTCTTTCATCCTGTGAAAAACTGGCAGCATCACATTGCCTGAAGTGTTTTATGGATAAAAGCATTAGTTTGCTAAGCCACTTTACCTGCCTGCTTCTTTCATTTAATTCTTATAAATGTCTCACTTCCCTCAAAGCCCATGTTTAATCCAGATCATGGATTAAACTCTTTTTCAGCAATCAAGTGCTCTTGCCATTCTATACTAACATGAATTCTCCTACTGAACATTTCAGAGGATCCCTTCTTGCAAACAGCAATGGAAAAGGACTGTCAAAAACAGAGCTCACTTTTTCATGGAAAAAGCCAGGTAAAGGACACTGATGCCGCTCTAGCATGGAGATCTTTTGGCATAACTCTTAATCAACCTCACTCCTCTTGCTGGCATGAGCAAGTCACTGGTGATCAAGGACACACACAGTTATTTTCACAGTACCTTAGTGTTCCTGGCAAATGTATAACTGAGAGCCATTTGCTACCCTGAAAACTTCTGTCAGTCAAGATGTACTAATTCAGGGTCAGTAGACTGGATCAAGGCACTGATGGCACTCCCACATGGATTGCATGTAGGACACTTAACTATGGTTAACACCTAACAAGGACTCCAGATTTCTCACCTGAAGGACCTCATCAACTTACCAACAGAAGACATTAACTACAGCTGGATTTTAGACAGGATCTGTGAAGCACCATGCTTAGAAAGAGTTTAGCCCACAGATGGAAATATAGCTATGTCAAAGGAACAGCCTAAAAACATCTTCCCAGTTACATAGCTGTTGTAAGAAAATTTGTGCAGCACACCACTGTACTAACAATCATATTGCTCTTGGGACTCTCTGCAGGGAGCTGTATTGTGTCATAAAGATGAGGCAGCTACTTTAAAGCAGCTCAAGTACCTCTCATGAACTTAAGCCTTCTAAGGCGTACAGATTCCCAGGCTGCAGACACAGGGGATGATCCATGTCACAGTGGGATTTCTGAAGAAAGCAGATAAAGTCACTTAGAACGCTACGGTTAAAGAACACTCCTCAAAATGATCTTTGAAGTCTGAAACGTGTCAGAAGCTTCTGCTCAGTTGCACATAGATATACTGTGATTTTACAAATACCCTGTTCCTGTTACCATATTTTGGCCAAAAATGATAGTGATAAACAAAACTTCACGACAATACATATTCTGCAGACTTCGAATTTTCTTCCCTTAACAATCTTTTGCTGAAGTATTACACCAGAGTATAGAAAATTGTATCTCACCAGCAAAAGACATTGTACCAGAAAAATTAGGAAGAAAGGACAAACTTAAGAGAAGTATATCTCTCCAAACCTCCTGATCTGTAACATCCCACGTATCAAAGCTAACCTAACTAATCCTAGCTAGAGGAATTAATTTGATAGATGAGTTCCACAATAAATGTTTCTATGTGAGGTACTGTATTACTTTAACTCACAGGCTACATTGCTACAATGGAGAATAGAGAGCATTGACTTCCTTCTTTGTTTATAGAGTAAGGCAAAGCTTTTGATTTTATCTTTAGACTTTGACTTTAGCTGAGTAGCAAAGGATAATTTTAGAAGTCTTCAATAAAAAGAAAAAATAAGGATAAATACAAAGAGGAAAAAAATCTGGAAAAACAGGAACATATTATCACCTGTAATACGAAAAGATTCTCCTCATGCAGATAGCCAAAAGGAAAGGGACTACAAAGGTGTCACCCCACCAAGAATAACAAAGAATTACAGGACAGCTATTTTGAACTTGAAAGCCTGTTTCAGCATTCTGCCCTTGGAATTTTTAGCTTATTATACTTATATAGACCTGGATCTACATCTTCAGTATTCTCTTCAATTCATTTCTACTAATATGCTTTTATATTATTCCTGTTTCTTGCTCCTTGTCTGCTGGTCACCCTTTCTCTCCCACCTTCTTTATTAAGTTTTCTACTTACAAAATGATTTTTAGGCCCTGCAGCCTGGAAGAAGTTTCTGAGGGCTTAAAAAGACCCCCCCCCATTCATACTAGTCAATGAAACTATAGAGACAGGCATGTGGAGAAGTGGTAGATCCTCTTTTATCCTTTTAGGAAAGAAATAATTTTGTATAGGTCAGTCAGACACTTTAGCAAATTATTACTATGCTACATGTTCACATAAATTTCTTCCTGTATATTCTGACAGGTCCTTTTGTCAGGACCTACTTTTATCTAGAATTCCTATTTTAAAGTAATTATAATTTAAAGCCTCAAAATTAATGTACATTTCTTATGAAGATATTACTTTTAGCATTTTCAGAATAAAATACATATCTTCTATAAGTTCCACTTCTGTACTTGCCTATATTGCAGATTCAGATTAAATCAAAGGCAAGTCTAAGAATGGATTGAAAAACATCTACATGTGGTTTTTGTTTGGATGCAATATGTAAGAAATTCTCAGGAAGCCTCAGTTTGCTTCCAACTGCTAGAGCTACCAAGTGAAAAAACATAAGGGAGAGAAATGGGTGCATAGTTTTTATTTTTTCAGTCTATATATCCACTTGCATTAAAGCTAGAGATATAATTGAATACTCCTATAAGCATTTGACAGGCTTGGATAAAGCTGTAGTCCAAAGAAAAAACTCCTGCATTAATAGAGATGTAGCAAAGGAAGCAAGCCACTGATATCTTGTCAGCATTGGGCTACTGCAGCTCTCCATACCAACAACAAAAGCATGACAGGCTCCAGAGCACGCAGAGATTGTACCCAGAGAGCATCAGTTTTGTCATTATTATCATTTTTTCTTACTTGAAATAGAGTGCACATGAAAGGAAAGTGAAATGGCAAGCAGTAGTAGATAAATGCTGAGTTTAAGCTAGTAAACCAGGAATGTCTCTGTGTTCCTTTGGGTAGGTTGTTGGTCAGACTCCTTTTCCACATGAAGTACAGCCATATGGTATATTGTGTGCTTATTCCTGTGCAAGAGGGCTTCATGCAGTAGCTACTGGAAATTACAATCTATTCAAGTAGTTCCTTCTTTTCAATCATTAAATCCCTAATTAACTTACCTGATAAAAGTCAGCACAGCCTAATTGGGACTTCTCCATTTCCTTTCTGTTTTTAACTTTTTAAATGTCATTGAGTTTCCTTGTTTAATTACTTTTAGTAATATTGATTAATTATTGCTAGAATTATTACATTTAGCAATATAGCTCTTTGAATAATGGTGATATGATCAGGCCATTGTGGATGGAATTTTTTTTGTCAGAGAACTCTGATGATGCCAAATGTCACATAGATTTGTCTTTTGATCTGCTACAACACAAATGGTATGAAAAGCCCCATACCTGCACAAGCAAAAAGGGAAAGCTACATCTTGAACTATTTTTGAATTGACTGAAGTTGATTACAGACTTATGGTTTTAATATTGCTGAGGAAAGGATTAAAAAAAAACCCTGTGCATGTTGAACAACAAAATTTAAGCCTAATGAAGAATAACTAACCCTCCTCATAGTTTTAGTAGCCCATTTTCTTTTAACTCCGGATTTAGCAATTTTAGCTCACAGAGGTGACAGACATCAACAATGTAAAGGGAAGCACAACCATCCATTTGATAAATGTTTATTATCTTATGTTTACTTTTGATGCATCAAAGCTAGCTCCACTTAGAAAGGCGCATTTGTAACAAAATATCATCACAAGTCAAGGTTTGAGTTACACAAAAAAAAAGCAGAATATGTTACAGAAGACAATTTTTGTAGAGAGATCAGTTTTACTGAAGTTGATAACAAACCCAACTGATGAAAAAGTAAATAAAAAGAAAATACTGTTGGTGAATGAACTGTAATATTACTAGCATATTAAAAAAATACTTTGAAAAATCCACACTTCAGGTGACAAGTGTGCTTTGCTCAGAGCAATTATTCATCTGGAACTCAATCTCTTTCCTACCTTCCTGTAATGCATCACATATCAACATGGAAATCTCTCTCACTAATTATTCTCATTTCTTCCCTTAATAAGGCCATCTTCCATTGTAAACCTGACATTCAGAGCAGTGGATAGAGGCAATTAAAGAGTGAAAATAATTACAGGAGGGAAGGTTACAGCACATGCTACTAAACGTAGAGAAACTACCATAAGACATGCTTGCAACAATGCAGAGGCTAATGCATTTTGAAAATAGCCACCCAAATACTTCTCACTCTTGGCCCAGTTTAATTACTCTGAAAATAAGTACAGAAAAAAAATTTGGTACTCAGTTTTGAAAGGCATTAATGAAAACCTATCTTCTCCCAACTGAAGGTCTATTTGCTGCCAGATGAACCATGAAGTGGCAACAGCTTGGGGCAACATTTTTTGATACGAGAGCTCTCCTAGAAACATGGCTTTGAGAGAGATTGAGAACCAGAGACACCCAAAAAAGAGGAGTACACAATGGAATTGATATAATAAAGGATATATTTTGTTAGAAAATTTAAAAAATATTTAAAAGGCGTTAATATATTACACAAATAAAGCTGATTGATTGCATTTGCAGTGTAGTTAAGCAATTTGAAGAGTGCCAGATCAGTATTCTTGTTCTATAATGGCCATGATAACTCATCATATTTGCTTTCCTACTTGTAATCATATTTTATTTTCTTTACCAGAATTCTACAAGTAATTGCTAGTGGCATATAGACTAAGTCACAGATGTTAAAACAAAAGATAAAACAAGTACACTGAGTGTACATTTCACATTTACACCCAACAAAGGTTGTCAGCTGTTTCTTCCTTGCAGCTGCTTAAAGGTCTTACTGCCCTCTTCCACTGGAACAGCTATCTGTTACACAGATTTAGAAGTTTGACTAAAGTTGTGGAAAATTAATTTTATTTATTGCCAATTAATAACAGAGGCGGACAGTGTGAAAACAAGGACAACAGCTAAAGTACCTTTCTCCCACCATTCCCCTTTTGCATAAGATCAACTTCACTTCTTCATTCCCAGCTCCTCTACCTCCTCCTCCCTGAGTGGTGCAGGCAGAGAACTGTGGAGTATGGTCACAGAATCACAGAATGGTTTGGGTTGAAAGTGACCTTAAAGGTTATCTAGTTCCAACATCTCTGCCATGGGCAGGGACACCTTCCACTAGGTGAGGTTTCTCAAAGCCCCATCCAACCTGACCTTCAATACTGCCTGAGATCAGTTACCACAACTTCTCTGGGCAGCCTGTTCCAGTGCCTCACCACTATCATAGTGGAGAATTTCTTCCCAACAACTAACATAGACCTACCCTCTTTCAGTTTAAAACTATTACACCTTATCTACCATCCACCCATAATAGTTGTTATGACTTGTTATGGTCAATCTATAACATTTCCTCTCTGCTGCTCCTTTCTTCTCACATGGGTCCTCTCCATGGACTGCAGCTCCTGCAAGGAACGTTCTCCTGCGTAGATATGGGGTCCTCCACAGGCTGCAGAGGAATCTCACCTGTTGCACAAGGAGCACCTCTTCCCTCTCTTACTTTTCTGGCCTTGGTGTTCCCAGGGCTATTTCTCACATTTTCTTCCCCTTCACTCCTCTCTGCTGTCCAGAGGCTTGAACTTGTGTTCTGAATGGGGCAATTCCAGCTTCTCATCACAGAGCCTATCCATGCAGCTCCCCAATAATAAAATTTTGCCATGAATATACAGTAAGAAATGATATTCACTTTTAGGATAAAGTCTCTCAATATTTAGCCTGAGGATTTGGAGAATAACGTCTGTAGAGTCCCTGCAGAGCTTGTCTTCCTCAGCAGCACAAAAGGGAATGTTAACAGGTATCAGGGAAAACTAGCCCCATATAGCATCAAGATGTTTTATGTTTCATATATGTTATATAAATATATTCTTTTATTTTGACCCTAAAAAGTCAGCTGAATAAATACTCTGGGGAAAAAAAACAATGCAAAGACCACAAACTATGTAAGTGAACAGTAGATTAAACTACTGCCTCATCCCTGCACGGGGCCTTCCCATTCTCCAGATGCCCTGACCAAGATCCTTCTGGGTGTTTGGGAAGGCACTCAGAGCTAACTTTTACCAGCCCTGAAATCTCCATGGGGCTGAAGCAGCAGATGATAGGCAGAAGAAGGCAAACTGTGTGCCATACTGTATCTATCTCAGCCCAGTCTACAAATCAAGTGGAAGCAAACTGAGATCTGGACTAAAAGGCAAAGACCAAATTTTCTCCCCCTGAGATTAGATGCACATCCAGTTATCTGAATGCAAAACTTAAAAAACAGCCTAAATACACCCAGGAAACCATTTGGAGTCTGGTTTGGATGCTCTAGTAATAGGTACAGACTGAAGAGATCTCCCACAAACCATGTTGTTTACATGCCTGATGAACATCTGGCTGGTGCTTGATGACTGTGAAAAAGAACTCACTTCAGAGGAAGAAGGCAACTGTGAGAATAATATTTAAGATGCATGGTTGTTTCATTTTTATATTTTCACCACTTGGTCAGGTAAGTGTAGCTCCAGTGAAGAAGTGGCTGTCATTCAGTCAAAAAAAAAAAGCTGGATTCACTGCATGACATGGGAAGGATTCTGACATATGAAACTGAAACAGTTTTATCCTCTCTCTTTCAAAGGCAGCTGAAACAAATATCCCTTAGACAACATTGCCACAGAGAAAACAAAGCTACTGTAATAATCTCAGCTACGCTATATACATTAGACACATAGGCTACCACTGCAATGCTGATATATAACAGAAGGAACATCAGTATATATAGTAATCATGCCAAGACAGACAACTGGCACCATCATCAGTCCCTTATTAAAAACTTTTCAAACATTCTCTCAGGCAGCTCCACACAGCACTGACTCATTCTCCCCTTCCCTCTCCAAGTTTCCTTCTCTCTTCTGCATGACTGGCTAAACCCCAACCTCTCCCTTACCCAGCCACCTAACCCTGTCTGTCCCTCACACAGCATCTTCTCACCTTATCTGTCTGGCCCTTGCACAACCACATGTCCCTGCCTCCTCACAGCCAGCAGAGTCCAATTTTCCAACTAACAACCAGCTAACTCACTCTTTTATAACCCCCATCCTCAATGGGCAGGCAGGGTTGTTTTCACTTCTCAGTAATCAGTACAGCTGTAATTCATTGGGAAGATTGCCTTCTGCACTATCCTAACAAGCCATCCTCCTACAAGTACAGGCACAGGACAAGTTGTCAACTCCCCTTTGCTGTGGGTTTAAAACAGGGTCAATTTTAGCTGTAGCCCAAACATTACTTGTCAAATCTCATTGTACAAATCTGATGTTTCTGCTGCTGGTAAAATAGAATAGACTGTATTAACTACAACACAGCTTTTGAAGTGCTGCTTCATCATCTTCAAGTGCATTTCTGTTAATTGTGAAATCATTTATTCTAGTCTAGAAACCCATATACATGAGCAACAGTAATAAAAAGAAAAGAAGAAAATAATTTTCACAGAAAAGTTATGCTCAGAAAATTAAAATAATGTATTGAACCAAACCAAAGTTTTTAACAATCAACTTTCTCTTTTTTTTTTTTTTTTTCAGTTGTACACTGGCTCAAAATTATTTTGTTTTAAACTGCTCACAGCTATCCTTCACTTTGTTCTTTTACAGAGGCACTGCCACCTTGGGTTGAGGGGCTCTTTGTTCCCTGTGGTAAGGGAGTTGGATCTGGCTGGAATCTCTGGCCTCCCCTCCCAGAGGCCACAGCCACTGCCTGGGCACTGACACCCAGCATGATGTGGGGACACTAACGAGACAGAAGGCAGCTCCTGCCTGGCTGGTGGCTCCCCAGTGATTTCTGCAATCACTTGTGAAGACTGGGCATTGCCACGTAAACAAGGATGAATTTCTGAACAGGCTGGCTCAACAGCTGGCACCCGTAATGCAAGCAGGGCTCAATGCTGTTACAGTCTCTCCGTGAAAGCACAATCTTCTATTTTACATTCAATCTTTGGATAAGATTTTAAACATATATGACTGGATGTTGCATTTTATCCCACCCTTCTGTCAAAAGGTGGTAGTATTGGTGAGCAGCTCACAACAGCTCCAAACATGTGAAAGCACCTTTTCTGATGACAATATATTAATGAGATGATTTAATATGACAGATTGGGGACATCTTATCTGACTGATAAAAGACTGATTACATCTGCTTCAGACTATTTCTACTGAGAATTTTAAGATGAGATTTTATACAAGCCCAAATATGAAAAATCATTTACTTGAGTGTTCTAGTGGAAAGTGAGCATGAGGGATCAATTACCCCTGGTAACAGTCTTTGAAGAATCTGCATCAACCCCCTCTTTGCATTGTTCTAGTTAATTAATAGTGTACTTAGAATTTATGTCTATAACTATCAAGTCACAGTGTATCTCAATAGCATCTCAATACTTAAAGATGTATAAAAAAGAGAATAAAGGCTTGAAGAATGTTTAAGAGATTAATATTTTCTTTCCTTCTTAATGCTCACAGAATATGCAATAATTTTTATTGCAGAAAACAATCAAAACAATTCTTGTTTAACACAGAGCATAATAGCCTTCAATAAATAAACTAGATGCAATAATACAGCATTCAAAATGTGGGTTGGTATTGGAGTTGAAATGCCAGGACTTTGTTCTTTAAAACTCAGGAAAAAACTTCCTTTGGAACCACTGGGTCCTCACTTTTTTTGGCTTCCTTGACCTTTGCAAACTTTGTCTTGTGCCTCCATTTGGGAAAGCATTTATGCACTTCATTTGAATTTAATTTTGGACAATTTCTAACCTGTAAAAGTCACCAGATCTAAAACAAATACAAGATATTCTATGGAAACCTGATCAGCATTATTCATACACAAAAAAGGGGAAAGTAAATAGAACCTGGACTTTTCCCTTTTTAAATCTTGACACCATCAATGTTGAAAACCCCTGGATGACAATCTCTGCCACATCTATGCCAGTCTCCATCTTAGAAGCAGCATGGCTACGTAACTCAATGATTGTAGCTGAGGACTCCTTTGGAAATTCACCTTTCTCCAACACCCAAGAATGTTTCCTTAAGGAAAGAAGGGGAAGAAGGTTTTCAGGAATTATTTTGAATGGATAGCAAATATACAAAGAGGGTATTTTAACTACTTTCTAAAGGAGAGCTAAATTACTGTTTCAAGCCCATTAGATACATAAATTAGAAAGATATTTTTTTGCCAGCCTCTTTCTCCTCTGTCATTTTCTGCCTCATTTATTCCAATTCTTTTATAAAAAGCATTCTTGAGAACTCTTGAGAAATGCTCAGAGACAGAAATTTTTTCACTTGTCCCCAAAAGGGAGAATATCCCCGTGTTTCTCTCTGTGTCATACCACCCTTCCCCACTCCCCTGGAAGACATCTGTCTTTTGAACTCAGCTGAAGGTGAGACCAGCTTGTCTATTAGGAGAGAATGATAAAATCTTAGATATATTTATCACAGAGCTCCTGACTGGGTGTTTAGTAAAGTTACAGAAACATCACAAGTGAAAAGTGACAAGGGGGTTGGGGAAAGCATCCTCTGGAAAAAGCACAATTACAGAGTCCAAAATCAGTGGGGAAATATGTATCACAATACTTATTATGGAAATGTGTACTCTAAAGTAAAAATAGAAAGACTCTGAGGGGTGGGAATTTCTTTCTACTTATTCTAGACAATTTTAATGACATTCTGGATTTCTATCCTCTTCACACAAGAGTGTGAAAGGAAATGCATATTTCTCTCAAACTCAGACTGTTTGGATAGAAATTTATTGATTGGAAGGCTCAGTCCACAAACGAAATACACATGTTACTGTTGTTCCTTACACCCCCAGCCTTTCTGCCAGTAATCCTGCAGACTCCCTGCTGGTCATCTCCTTGGCTGTGACTCATGGCATACTAACTGCTCTCCACATCTTTCCAGTCTGGCTTTAGGGTGGTCACTGTCAGCAAGCATTTTGTGCATTCTCTAGACAAGCTGTGAAACCTATTTTGAAGAATCAGTCAAAAGAACATTGAAACACAATCAATTACCACAACTGGCAATTAGTAACAGCACAGGGACCTGAGTAAAGCTTCAATTTCAAAACAGTTGTATCTCCAAGGCTGAGCTCAGAAAGCAGCTGTACCCAAATGCACAGTTCATAAGTAGGGAAAGAAAGAAGCCTTCCTCCCCTTCCTACCCCTCTGCAAGCTTCTGGTGCTAACACAAAGCTCATCTGATTGTACTTCAAACTATAACTGAGTAAGAGGCAAGGAGACATGAACTGGCACGAATAACCATGTAAGAGTAGAAGCTGGCTGAAAGGAAAGAATATGTGACTGAAAGCAGAGGCAGTAAAATGGAAGTACAGTGGAAGATGAGGACAGAGTAAAAGGATGGAGAATATGGGAGGTGAATGCCTGCTGACTTACAATTGTTTGGCTGTCTCATGAAAACACAGGTATAATATGATTCTGTAGGATGTTTCAGTGCATCTTAGGTTTGTTAATACCAGACCTGTGGCAGTTTTAGACCACAGGTATGTTTTCAAGCTGAGACATTTATCAATATTTGAAAATATTTCTTTCATTAGTTTGTTTTGCACATGAAATCTCAAAGGTGAACAAAATCACTTTTTACATTGTTTCACAGTTTTCTACAAACATTTTTCCTTCCATGCCTGCTGAATTTGTTTTTTTGCAGTACCCAGAGGCAAAGAGCCACATAGCATGTAAATTTCATCTGTTTGTTTTCCTGATAGCTATTTCCTCCCTAAGCTATCAGACAATTTGACTTGAGAGACCATTGAGGCCAAGGCCATCTACTCTCTTGAACAATTGCCTTCAATTCTGCCTTACCTGTGACCTGATATCTGCAAAGAAACTAGAGAAATAAATTTTTGGGGCTGGCAAAAAAACCCCACGTATTGAACGTTCCCTGTTTTCCTTCTCCCTAACTTATATCTGCATTGCTTATTTGTCTTCATCTTCCGTCAAATTTCTCCCCTTCTTTACATTTACATGCATTCAACATACGGAAGCATAGGCATAAAATAAAATTTGCTTACTTCCCAGCATTTTCTTTAACCTATGTTCAACCTGCATTAATACAGATGTAAACTTGATTTTCCCCTGTTGGGTCTTTGGAATCTTTTGATTTTGTTGTTTGTAGGAGATTCAACCCTTTCTGTGTACAGCAAAGCTAATGAAAGCATGAAATATTCATATTGCATCCCTAATTGTATAATAAAGTGGAACATGTGCTGTTATACTTGAAAACCTCCAGTCTAATTAGCAGTAGCCTAATAAATGCTTAAGTGAAACATAAAATGTTTAGTGCTACTCAACTAAATCTCCTTCCTCATTCAGGTATATTAAAAATGACAATAATAAGATAATTTAAAATAATACAAAACATATGTGCAAATATATATTCTTACTGTAAATATGTAAATATTAACTAAAGGGTTCCTTCAGGTTTTCATATTCAAAAATTGGCTTGTTTTATTATTACTTCTACTATATTTTGGTGGCTTTTTATTTTTCTTTACTTTTTTTTAAATGTGCTACTATTTAATTTATCAGCATATCAGTATAATTTTACGCATTATGGGAACATAATATACAGTTGGAAAAGTCTATTTCAGCTTTTAATTTATTCTGTAGCCCTGGAAAAATAATCCCAAATTTATCCTTTAAATCTAATCAAACAAACAAATTTTGAACAAAGAAATCTGAAACACCACAATCTTCTCCTTTTCTTTTTCAAAAATCTCTGCTGAAAAATCATTATCTCATTTCCAGGAAATATTTCTTCTGTAATAGATAGGAACACAAAGAACAAAATGACAGTTTCCATGAAAGAGCCAGCAGTGCAAAACTAAAAATTGCTTATCCATTTTCTCGAAGGTTATACATGATTTCAGATGAAAAAAACATTTTGTACAAGGCAAAGATGCTTCTGCATTTTAAGTATCATTATTAGAAAGATGAAGGAAAATGCTTGAATAACCAAAACACCTTCAAACAAAATAAATAGATTTATTTATTCCCCCATTGACTAATTGAACCACTACTGGAGCAACAATTGGATAAAAATGTGCCCTTTGGCTAGGGATTTCTACAGGTGTCTATTACAGTGATTATTTTCTTGTTCTCTTTCTCAAAATTTGTTGATATCAACCCCTGAGACACAATTTCAAACAAAATTAATCTGATGTAACAGAGAATAATATTTCTTCTCATTACAATGCTTTAGTGTAAGTGCTTCATAAATATACAAGTTAATTGCCTCCTTTTCTTGTTATAAAGCCAACAATAATGCTGGTATTGTGATGTGATAGTGTTTATTTTCTGTCATTATGGGGACCATTTTTGTTATATTATTAAGGTTTTATGTGTCATTATAACAAATTAAATATTAGCACTCTTTGGAAGTGTTAGTGTTTCCCTTTCCTTATTTATGTAATCAGAGAAAGTTGATTGACATTTAATATTGTCAATTTACTGACATTTCTTTCCAATTTATTTCCCTGTTTTCAGGTACTGTGGACAAGTGTATCTCATTGTTGAATTATTTATTCAAAATCAGGAGTTGTTTGGCATCGAAACAGTGCACCCCTTTATCTAAGTGAATAAAGAACAGATTGATGAGGAAATGCATTTACGTAATGAACATCTAATCTATATCTTCGTGAAATGCTTCAGGATTATTTTATCTGAAAATCACAGTGAGCATGACACAATTTTTTTTCCCTATTGCTTTAAAGTGTGGGTTAAATTATGCGTCACTTGCAGATTATTCTGAAAAAAAATATTGACTTTTCTCTCTCTCGAATCTCCTCAAAGTGCTTTTCCTCCTTCTTCTTAGTCACACAGAGCCTATACACCTATCAGATTTGAAGCTTTATGTACCATAGGTAAGCAATGAATTCCACCACAGGGTAAAGTATTGAATTCAGTATTCACAAAATCCCTGGGGGGGACAATTGCTTTATATTAGCAGAGGTCACATTTTACAGTTAATTTTAGAATAAATAACAATTTTTAGGTATTTCTATTCTGTTAATATTAATTTTTGTACATTTATACAATTTTGATGTCCCATAACAAGTAAAAAAACAAATATATAATTTAGCCATTAGGAGGGTTCTACTGACAGCCAAAATTAATATTCCTGTTATAATTCAAATAACAACAACTTCAGTGGCAGGTTTAAGCAGATTAATAGGTCATGAGTGACAGATATGACAAAGGGTCCTTAGATGTTTAATTGTTTAAAGGGTCCCTAAAGGGGATTTGAAAGGATCCCTAAAGTATTTGAAGCTAGTGTTCACTGCAGAGGTGCAGGAAAAATATTATGAAACAGACAGTATTAAAATGAATTTAAAATGTAGCCAGGAATTTACTGTATACTTCTCTAAGTCCAATGTGCAGACCAGTCTATGGTCTCTCAGAAGCCAGGAAAACCTCCCAGCTTTGTGTTGTCAGCAAACTTGCCGAGGAGGCACCCTAACCATTCATCCAAGTCCTTGATGAATAACTTCAGAGTGTGCCCAGTCCTGAGCCCTGGGGAACACCACCAGGGACAGGCTTCCAACCAGAACCTGTGCCACTGATCACAGCCCTCTGGCATCTGCTGTTCAACCAGCTCTCCACCCATCTCACTGTCCACTCACCCAGTCCACACTCCCTGAGTCTGTGTGATGGTGTGAGATTTGCTTTCTTCCAGTCAGCTCTGATAATCACCACAGCTGTTCAAAGACCAGCAGGAGTGACCTTGTTGTGGTGTCCACTGACTCTTTAGCATTCATGGATGCATCAGGCCCCATGGACTTATGGACGTCAAATTTGCTCAGGTATTATCGAATCCAATCTTCCTTGAACAAGGGAATAGTCTTAATTTCAACATTCCTTTACCCTGGTCTCCTGAGCCAGAGATTATTGAGAACTGGCTTTGTTACTGTGCAGCCATTCGGAACGACCTCACAAGGTTGGAGATATAGACTACTGCTTTTCCGTTCTAAAATTCATCTTTTTTCTAAAATTCACTTGTTTTTAAGTGTCTCCCAGCTTTTTGTCATGAGTAGCATACTCTTGCTCTTGAATGGAGGAATTCTCACTTGACAGCCACAATCACATGGCACTCCACATCTATATAAGCATGCAGGTACCTATGCCCTAAACCTATTATCAAACCACAGTGTTTTGGAAAAAGACCTATCTAGAAACTAATTCCTTCAGAAAGCTGTATTTTTCATTATTCCCTGTAGGAAGATATATTTTTTTTTCTCATCAATCTGTCTTTGCTTTATTCGAAAGGATTCAGTGAGATTTCAACTCACGCTGTTTCAGTTAACATGTAACTGTTCCTTCCCTTCACAGTGGTAGTTTTGGCAATTTGTTTAGCAGTGCCTAAAAAAAGCACTTAAGTAGAGAGTAATCACAGTCAGATCTTCTGTCTGGCAATGTTCTATTTATCAGTACAAATTTTGCAGCAAAATGAAACACATATAATTTAAATGATAATTATAATTTGTTAATCCCAAATTTCTAATTACTAATTTTCTAATTTCTTTCCCATTTTTCTAAGAATGAATCGGTAAAATACAGTGAAGCTGTGTATTTTCACATGACATTTACCCAGCCACTGACTGGGCAAATAAATTTTGCTTCAAAGACAAATTTCTAAATAACTGATAAACATCGAATATGAACTTAGCATATTGTTAATAAATTATTTTTTTAAAGATATGACTACAGAATTTGACAAATAACTTTATCATTTGTAGTCATAGACAGCAAGTGAATATAATACATTTTACTGTGGTGTTCATAATCATCCACAGCACATACCATATACACCTGTAACACATTTGACTCTTTCATTAATAATTAATAATTCCTAAATAAATTATGTATAAATTTACCTTTAGCTTAAGGTACAACCCTGAGGCTGGTAACAACCATGAAGAATTGAGTGAATCCTACAAAAGATTTTCTTCTATTAATCCAAATTTTCTATTAAGGAAAAGGTTATTTAATTGCGAGTTAGGTAAAACAATTGTAAGCCTTTATTATTACAACAATGTCTCCTTCAGGACTTGAAGATAATGATGATATTCCCATTTGCAGCCAGCTGCTTCCCTGAGGTTGCTGTGGTAGAAAATGTGCTTCTTTATGCAAGTGAACATTTATATGCAACAATAGCAGTCTGGAAATCCCATACTGAGCTTAAATAACCCTGAATATCAAGGTTTAAGAATCACAGTTGCATATTTTTCTCATTTATCCAGTAAGAGCATAGTGAATCAGACTGTTGTGATTGAAGATGCTTCATTAAAAAAGGCTTCAAGGTTCTTTATCAAAGTTCTATGTTTCTTGTTAAGAAAATAAATTATGGGTACCTTGAAGAGTTTATTTCCTTCCTTCTTTGAGTGATATTGCCTGCCTTGGTGAGCTGACTGTCCTACAGACTCAGTTTCTGATGCCTGATTTTTCAAGTCCACCTGTGACCCCACACCTCATCCACTTTAAGAAATGAGGCACCTTGGTGCTACCTACCTGCTTCATATAAACCAGGATTCAGGATCTTGTCTCTTTTTAAGCAAAGGCCAACTTACAACTCATTTTTCCTAACATTCTTGTGCACCTAAATTACAAAACCTTTCTCCAGTTCGTTTTACACACCGTCCTATATCAGGGAAGAATAATGATATTCATCCAGAATTACCCTCAAGGCTTTTACCATGGTGATGGAAACCAGCTGTTTGACTCCTGAAGTCTCTGAAGACAAGCATATTTATTTATTTAAAAGGTATCTAGATTGCAGAAGAGTCAGAAAGGCTGTTATAGCTGATCAAATAAAGCAAAAATGATTTGTTGAATAATTTATTTGACAAATATGGAAAAAAATCTGGCCAATACATTGTTCATCAAATAGTGCTTGCACAACTAAATTGAAAAAAACAGTCCTTAACAGTCATATGCCAACATATATAAAAATCTGTTTCTGAGTTATATTAAAAAGAATTTAAAAGAATTTCCTTGAAGGGACCAAGGGACAGGTTCACATAATTTAGGCATTTAAGTTTATTGGTGCTGTAATAAAATTCTCTCTCAAAATCCCTAGGTAGGGAAAGTCCATAAATATCCTATCTTTCATCACTATACCCCCTAAATAGCTAGCCACCTTCCACATTTTTCCAGAACTAATTTATTTTCATCAGATCTAACCAGTTTTGTATATATTTAGGATCCACAGACAAGGTTTTCCATGCTTATTCATGTTGAGGAGCCTGTTCTTAGGGTGTAATTATGAATTCCTCTAGGAATAGAGTCCAAATATCTTGAGGCCCTCTGCTTTTATTCAAAGCTCAAGGGAAGGAAATGTGACCTCACTTGCTATAGTTTAAAGATACAGGAGAGATAATTTTCTTTCTTTCTGGGGAGTTAAAGCACATATATCCTAGTTCCCAGGGGAGGCTCTTTAACTACTCTTGACTTTGCCAGATTGAGAATAAAATGACGGCAAAACAGCACAATCATTAGAATCTTATTTTTTGTCATTATGCATAGGCTGAAAAACTGCCCTGTAAAAGTTCAGACAAGACCAGATGATGTGATCTGAGAAAGAAGCAGAAAGCAGTGTGATATGACTGTGATGTAGAAATGCAAGCAGTAGCTACTTATGCTTACACTTCTCTCTTCTTCTTTCCTTCAACTCTGTTATCCTCCCTCACAAGTAAATCTATGGCTGGTTAAGGTTGCTTCTTTGCCAGAACAGGTAAAACCAGTCTAGCTTTGCACTGTGGTGAAATTACACAGTTTCAGTACACAATTCATCTGGAAAGCTTAAAGTTGCAGCTGAAAAACCTGTGTACACAGTGTTTGTGAACAGTGAGCTAGATGTCTTGGGTATCTGATGGAGGGAACATTAAAAGCTATGAGTTTTTTCATCCAAAAGTTAATAAAATGTTAATGCTGTTTTAACAATTCATTGCTTCAGGTAGGGAAAGCTATTCTCTCCCGACTTGGCCACGAGGGACACTTTGAAAATCACAAGGAAAGACAAACTTAAGTTTCCTTCTGTGGTTCGTGTGGCTTTTTCTGGGGAGCATTTTGTGGAATATAATCTTGCCTTGGACTACTTTAGGTGATACATATGAGAGTGTTAGACAACACTGCACCTTTTAGTGTTCTCTGACTCCTCGATCTTTGGGAAGTAAAAGGTTTTTCTTGTAGCTGTGGTACATAACTATAGTTAAGATCAAAAAATCAAGATGAATTAATAAACTATCTTCTACGTCCATCTTATTTCGAAAGAGTGATTGACCTTTGTTTTAAGCAGTATGCCACCTTTTTCCATGGGTTTCTATACAGGTACAACAACTTCACAGGGCTCTTTCAAGATCTATGTAGTGTAAATTGTTGCATGTAAAAAGAATTCAGATTAATATCTTAGAATATTTAAAGGAATAAGTGACACAATGGGTTACATTCAGCATGGGGCTCTTTTACCACAAGCAGTGTATGAGAAAGAGAGGAAGGAGCCTACCTCATAGCAAACATCTGTACAGTCGTCAGGAGGGAGAGCTTGCCATACTTATGGACACATCTGGTAGCAGATTTTCTTGTGAAGGAGTACACATCAGGCAATGACAGATCACTTGCTGAAGGTAACCTCCTGAGCAATGTTTGGCTTCTCAACAGCTGTGTTAGTTGAGGATTCCAGCTGAAGACAGCAACATTTGCAGTCACTGGAGGCTGAAAACTGGGATTAAATGATTAATAACTTTGTTTTATTACTCAGCTAGATGATTCATATTAATTGCACTGAAGCAGATTTGCATACAGTCTAGGTTTAAGTAATGATTTGATAGAGGTATATTAAGTATTTACTTTAAGGGAGGATTGCAGGAAGTGTAGATGAATATTCTCACCTTTCTTTTTCTCTTCCTATCATATTCTGTCCAACTTTCTACACACATGCTGTATTTTTCAGTCCAATTTCCTCTTTTTCTAAGCTTGTATGAATGCTTAGAAAATATGCACTTCCAAAATGAGATTCCAGAAGCTCTAGCATGTGCTGCATTTCTAGTAACCATTTACTTCAATATCTAATGTGACATACATCAAGGGAAAGAAAAAGGCAAAGAAGGCGTATTTTTAATTTGCAGTAATTAATCCAGTGAATTTTTTCAAATAAAATATTTGCATTTCTTTCATTTTGCTGCAGATTCCTAGAACCACACATGAAATATTAAAACATGGAAGGACAGCTATGAAAAGTGTAACTGTATGTAAACACTTGAAAAGACCCAATAGCTCAGTCAAAACATACATACAAACAAACAAACAAACAAAAAACCAAACCAAAACAAATCAAAAAAACCACCAGAAACACGGATGAAAGCCCAAACTAACAAAAAAACAGAAATATACATTTAAATAAACACCAGAAGAAAAATCCTCATCCTACTCCACCTTTAGTCAAACAGAGCTTTCTGCTCTGGACTCAAGACTGAAGACAACCTTATTATTTTGAGCACTGGTAAAACCAGTTTGGTTTCGTTTTCTTGTTTGTTGTTTTGGTGTGTTTTGTTTTGTTTTTTGAGGTTTTTTTTGTTTGTTTGTTTGTGTTTTATTTTGTCCAGTGAAAAGAGTCACATGCTTAATTGTTATTCAGCTCTTGCTATTAAGAATCAGGCAGTTTTGTCTACAGAAGCCATAATTGCATTTTAATTCATACCAGTTAGACTACAAGCACTTCTTCACCTTACAGTCTTGCATATTTTTGATGTGAGACTATCACTCTGATGTACCAAAACTGAGTCCCAGATACAGGTTCTCCTGTGGTTTTGCTCTGTCTGGTTTGTTTTTCACCCCAGGAAAAGAAAGTCTGAAGCCTTTATCTGTGTCTGCATGGTAAATTGCAGGTAGGTGAAAAACAGTCAATATGGTGAAGGCCATCACAGCATCAATGTATTGCTCCTCCTGAAATAATATACCCCGAGAAGAACCAGAAATACCTGCTTATGTTGCTGCCGTAAAACAGCTACATAATTTTTGGATTGATGTCACACTGCCCAGGTCCTGCTCAGAGGTTGCATGAAATGAGAATCTGTCTGCCTGCAATGCCCCATGCAGCTGTGCATTTTGATTGACTTTTTCCTTACACTCACTTCAGTGCAATTCCCTCAATCACAGGCTTCAGTGAGCTGAAGCTTTCAGAGTATCTTGCTACCTTTTGTTTCTAATTCCTCTGAAGTCTGATTATTCAGTTCTTCTGCCACACCAGAGACTTGTCTACTACTGTTTTATCACTTTTAATTCCAACCTAAATATTATTAAAGAAATGCAGTACATTTTAGTCATGGCTTTCCTTATGTGGCATATGTAGCCTCCATATGTATCTTTAAAATTGTTTGTTTTGACTAAAATATGTGTGTTCACACAACTATCACATGCCAATTTTACCTATGAAACATAGCTCTTTGGCATGTCTACATCTTGCCATCTTTCCTCAGCCACCAATTCAAACTGTGGAAGTGATTCAGGACATGGGATAGGAAGCTGCCTGTTTCAGATTCCTCATACCTAGCAAGAGAACTTCAAATGGACTTATCTTTTTCCAGTAACTGAAGCACTCCAGCATTATTCACTTCCTTGAGGTTTATGTTCTGTTTTCATATTTACAAAATTCTCTTCTTCCTTAACCACTGCCATGTGTCTCACTTTCAGCAGACATGTACATGCAAGGCATTTAATAAAATGGAAGTTCTCTTTAAGTGATATGTCATATTTTGGCTTCAGTCTGTTTCATTTCATAGTCTTGTAGCAGAGAGGAAATAAAAAGAAAAAACCTGCATCTCTTACTGAATATCGTAACAGGTTATGTGAGTTATCTTTTAATTATGCTAAGTGTTGTCTGTAAGTTCATGCAATGTGTTCTAGTTTATAATGGTATAAGTACTTTTCTTTTAGATTTATTCTTGATTAACAAAATCTGTAACAAAAAAAATTCAAAATATTTCAAAATAGCAAAATCTAATCAATAATAGTTTAGAGGTTTTACTTGTGCTAATATGTGTAGTCCTTTATTTCAAGTTATTTAATATTTTTGGGACATTAAAGTGTTTGGACCCCATAATTTCTCCTGTAAATAGGAGATGAATGTAAAGTCATTAAATTATTTTATAATTAATTTAAAATTTTATAATTCATTTAAAGATAAAACATAAGCAGCTATCTGCCAAATCAAGCATCCTGATTAAAAAAAAAGAAAGCATCTTACATTTGCTCAGGTATTAATTTTCCAGACTCTGACAGAGAAGAAAGTTCAAAAAGTAAGGTGGTCATCAAGCACTTCCATGCCTTTATCTGCAGCTATAGAGAAGAATGTGATGACATATTGGGTTCCAGACTGTGCTATTCCTGCGTGCATTATTCTGCATCTGACTGACACAAAACTTACTGCTTGTAACAAAATTGTTAGGATGTGTGGTCTGGCCTGTAATTCCTTTATTTGAAAACCAAGGAACTGACACGAGAACTGCCTTATTTCCAGGTCTTCCTCTGATTTGGAACTGACTTGTTATTTTCTGTTGCAGCATATATACCATTTGTGTTTTCATTTCCTTCCTGACCATTTAGGTATGAGTTTGAAATTCATCTTCATTATGCATTTCTTACCACAGGCACTTATTTCTATACCTTAGTTTTAATGTTTGTACAGGGATATTTGCGAGGCAATTTCTTATATTAGGAATTAAAGCATTAACAGGTTTAATTGCTGGAGCTACATCTGTAGGCAGGAGTCATTGTTTCTAGAAAACTGATATTTTAATAGGTTGGCACTACTGTTATGACTAAAGACTATGAGTTAAGCAACACTTAGTAATTTATTAAGCAGATATAATTGGAGAGAACATTACAGATGAGCAATTCTTCTTTAAATTTCTACTAAAATATTTTCAAGTCTTACATATTGTTCATAGTTTTTATAGAAACCCACAGTTTCCCATGTGACAGTAGAAGGTTGATCTTCTGAAACTTACATGTTTCGTTTTTACCAGTAGACAATGTAAATGCAAACCATTGCTTTTCACAGGGTTTGTACACCTTTCAATCAGAATAACAAAACTTAAGAGCTAACTACTTAGACTAGAGTCAATAAAATAGTTACATCCATCACTTCTCTGTGCTCTGCATTTCCAGGTTATCGAACATTAAAAGAAAGGGTTGTTTTAGATCAGAGATACTTAGTTAAGAGACAAAACTCCTTTCATGAACACTAAAACCAAGTCCAACAGGTATTTCTTTTCCAAATGGTTAATAAAGAGCAGAATATGCACAGAACAGATTAAGGACAGTAGTTGTCCCCATGGGAGACAGGCTAAGTAGGAAGAGTCCTTAAAAACAGAGGATTATTTAGGAAAAGTAATTTCAAGCACATCATAAGATGGTGAGTGTTTTGTATAAGAAAAAATGTTTGTATGTGTAAGAAAAGACACATGTTTTAGAGGAAAGACAAATCTAAAAGACAAAAAAAAAAAGCAAAATTACTCTTGTTTTGCAGGCCAAGTAGCATCAAGAATCTTTCTTGAATTGTTCTCTGTTAGTTGCGTTTTACAGAAATGGTTGATCAGTACAGTGAGCTCTTAAATGAATGCATTATAAAGTGACATCTGCAAAGACCTTTTCAAATATTCCCTGCAGACAAAGTGGAATATTGGTACAGTAAAATAATGCTGCAAAGAGAAGGAATAAGCAAAGGAACATGACTAAAGTAAAGGAGTCTTTTTTACATAATTTTAGCACACCAATGGACATTGTAAAATTTATTGAGGGAGAGAGTTTCATTCAGAACAATTTAACAGCATTTAGTTCCTTAGATGTACTTAGTGGCATACTTATGCAATCAATTTCTTCACTAGTAAAGCCCTTCCCTGCTCTCTCTGACAGCAGGGCAGTCTTACATAGAATAGCTGTCTTGATTTCTGCAGGGATACAGTGCTGTGTTTTGGATTCAGTATGGGGACAATGTTGATAACACATTGATGTTTTGGCAGTTGCTGAGTAGTGCTGATAATAAGTCAGGAGTTTCAGTGACCCATGCCCTGCTAGTGAGGAACTGCACAGGAAGCTGGGAGGGAACATGGCCAGCACAGGTGACCTGGCCTGGCCAAAGGGATGTTCCCCACCACAGAACACCATGCCCAGTATATAAACTGCAGGAACAGTCGTATTGTGCATCACTCCTTTCTCTGAGATTTTATTCCCGTTTCTCTCTTTTTCATTGTTATTATTTTTTTTCCCTATTATTCACATTATTAGCATATATTTTAAAATTTATTTTTTTATCTGTTGTTATCTCAAGCCATAAAGTTACCTTTTTCTCCCCTCTCCAGTTCTCTTTTTCACTGGGGAGGACAGCAAGGAGCGAATGAGTGGCTGAATGATATTTAGTTGCTGACTGTGGTTAAACTGTGACAGCTTTTTGACACAGTTTGACATAGTAAAACTTGTATTGTTATGGATGTTTATGGGTCAAAATCATTAAATTGCTCTTGACTTTAAAACACCTGTCAAAAAAAGCACCAAAACCCAATTAAAATCAACCCATGTCATCCAGGTCAGTATAGACCTGTGTAGAGTTTTCTCTGGTAATGTAGAATGATTTCTTAAAATCATCTTGCCAAGGAAGGAAACACTTTCTATAAATAAATCTTAAGAGCGAAGTTACAGAAGACAGCTAAGCCAATCACTGTGAAAAGGTCCTGCTTCTCTTTTCACTTTCTTTCCTGTTTTGTTTTTTTTTTCTTTTTTTTTCTTAACCAATTTGACTCAACACAGTACTATTCACTTTAATTCCAGAGTGTGAGAAGAGGGATTTTTTTTTTTTTTTTTTTTTTTTTTTTTTTTTTCTGCTTTCATGACAAATCCCCTCATCCTTGGGCTGCAGAGACTATATAAGAGAAGAAGAATAGTGGACTACTGAAAGGAGAAGTGAAGATATCTGCTCTACATTTCCTACAGCTGCACTCTAACTATGTCTGTGGATATCACTGATGTCTACTGGCAGTGCTATGTGGACCTGACACCTTATATGTAATAAGCCTTTGAACCCACTTACCTGAACAATCAATTATAAACATCTCTATTCCCCAGCACATCACACATCCTCTAAAACATTTGAATATCAGCAATGTCATCCCTCCATATTCTCCCTTTCAGTGACAAAAAAAGGTCTGATCCCCTCTTTGTACCATTGACTTTGATGAAAAAGATGAAAATATGTCCTTCATTATGTGATCTCATCCTGTTAATCACAAACATCTTTCCAACTCTTCTTTAAGGATACATCACTTAAATAATTAGTCATATTAGGGTACAGAGAAAGATGGTACTTTGGCAGGTGATTTCTGACTAATAAGTCAGAAAAGTGCAGTCCTCAGCTGAGAAAATGGTAAAGTGGAGCAAGTAGAGAATTTTGGCATATATTTTTAAAAGTTTTTTGTGCATTTTCTTTGCAATTACAGTAAATATAATTTTGAAATTAATTTGTGCAAACCAATGTTATTTTTTTTCCCTGTAGACTGCTAGAACCACCTAGAACTCAATCTGACTCTCATGCAAAACCATGATTAACTTTAATTGATGATGAAAACTGATTATAGATTTTGTCTTAATGCTGACACATCCAATTGTTTTTAGAAGAGACAGACTTTATAGAGCCCTGGTCTTGAGTCTATGTTTACAGATGATGAGAAATAAGGATATAAGAGAATCTTTATTCATATAAGAGGGTTAAAAGTTAAAACTGGCAAGGACCTGTGGGTGGCCACAGACCTTGAAGAAGATGGGAGAGAGGAAAGAAAATCTACTCCAAGGGTGTGGTTTCGTCACTGGATTAAGGAGCTATAAAACTGGGCTGCTGCTAGTGTTCCTCCTCCCTTCCTGAGATCTTGCACTTGTACATCTACCAAGCCAGATCAGCTCTCTGACTCAGGTGAAAAACAAGGGATTAATTTATCTGCAGTCAGCTTTCTGCCACTTTGACTCACTGAGAAGCCTCACAAACCCAGTACTGATGCAAGTGATGATTGTGAAAACTACCCTAAGGGAATATTATGGTGTTTTGGAAGATCAGAAACTCTTGACATTATTGTCAAAATTCATGCAAACAAATAGTGTGTTCCTCCTCTCAGGAAGTGACTGGTTTGTTTCTCTGAAATTTATAGTCTCTTCTAACTAATTGTAGTGATTTTAATTTCTTCTCTCCATTTTGAAAAATCTACATTTTGATTTGTTTTAATAGCTAGTTCATAAACTGTATTTATTATTTCAAAGGATTTTGTTATGCTTTCCCACCTGCTGCTCATAGTTTACCAATTCTGAATAACTGGCAAAAGACATTTGATTAAAAATATGAGATATTTATTCATATTTCCACCTTTATTAAGCCCTGGAATCTGTGGTATACCAGAATTTGTCTCAGTTGGTAAGTGTCACTCACAGTGGCAGGCCACAGAACAGTTTTGCCAGCCTAGAGGAATCATGTGCAGGAGAAAGCTGCCATACATATTCCTATGCTACTGACCTTCACAGAGCCAGCACAACACCTTTGAAAACCATTTAAACTTCCCAATGTATCAATGCCCATGAACTGAAACAACAGGAAAACTCCTTAACGGTCAATTTAAATTAAAAAATAGTCTATAATTACATTACTCAGTAATTTTCACCAGGCTTCTGGCAGCTTTGATTAATTATGGATGACAATAGGTCCAATGAGCTATTAGGTAAGTCAATGACTGGCCCAGTTAAAAAATGCTTTATATGTTTGCCTATTTTTCCTTGTTCAGTTTGACCACCCTCTTCACTCTGTCCTGCACAAAGAATTTGCGGTGACAAGGCTTTGATAAAAGCATTTAATATTGGCTAAATTATGTTAATAAAAACTTATGCAGGGAAATGGAATAAATCAGTCCTAAAGCCACAGGATAATGACAGAGGAAGTAGACTGAATAAATTTCCCAGACAACTAAGAGTCATAGAAAATGGTGTCTCAAGACCACTATCACAGCAACTGAGCAAATTCATGAAGCAGAGGATGTCAAGCTCCTATATAGAATACTCTTTATGGATTAAGATATCCTCAATATAATTAACTTTACAAATTCAGGTATCACTCTATGTAATGTGCTGCTAGACTTATAAATTAGCTTCTTACTAAACTCTTGCTTTTCCCTTACATGTCATCATTCAAGAAATTCTTCAGCTTTCTTCTATCTATCTGAGACTATGAAGAGGTTTTAAGTATGGCTAAATATTTAGGGTTGACGTGTTTCACTGTTGTTGTGACTTGAAAAATCAAGAGGATCAGACACCAGAGCTACACTCATGAGTCCGTTCTGTTGATAATTAATTTGTCTGAAATTTTCTCATCTCTGAACATTTTGATCTGGCTCTTGAGGCACTCAGATCAGTAGGGATACTCCGAGTCCTACTGTGCTTATATAGGTACAGTCACTTCTGGCATTTCCAGCTTCCTTAATTTTGGCCATAGCATACAGTAGAAACTCAAACAATCTTAAAAGCACTTAAAAACACTTCCTAGGCCACTGTGCCTCCAGACTTTCTACTGCTTTTTTGTTTTCCCCTCTATGTGCCTCAGTGTTTTTTCTCTCAGTTCCAAATAATTTGTGATCTGGAAAGACTACAGAGACTATTTTTAATATGAAAATTAGTTTACAAAATAGATTTAGTTTTTCATTATAGAAACAAGCAGTTCTTTAACACAGTCTAACTAGAGAAGTTATTTCATAGTTATATAGTTGTGACATATTAAAAAAAAAAGAACAAGAAGCTCCAGTACAGCTTAAGAATACCTCCAGTACAGTTCTGTTCATTAGCATAGAGTGATGCCAAAAAACTGGCATATCAAGGCATCATTATCCTTCCAAGTGCACAGCTGCAGAGCAACAGTATGTAAATAATAAAAGAAAAATAAGTTTATTTTAATTAGTGCAACACAGGCTGCAAATACCATTAATGAACTATATTTAATTTGCTAATTAAAACTTTCAGCGGGAACTTATTTCAAATTCTGCACTGAATTCTCAAATATCTACTACTAAGCCAGAGATGAAAAGAAAAGCTTGTCCCTGATTCCAGTGCAGCCATTTCAGTATAAGATTGGTGGACAGTTGAGTGGTTTGTCCTCTTGATTCACGTTTTCCATTCTGACTCTGTGAAGGCCTATGCTAAGGGTTTGCCTTGCCTCAACATGTAACTATCCAAATGGAAGGTTTCTATGTAAAATGAACTGATAAGAGACAACCCCTGAATGACCACACAGTGTAACATCAAGCAGTGATATTTGAGGCAATTTCAGACGACTCATCAAGGTCCAAATCAGTAGAGACATAAAAATTTGAAGCTGTAGCTGAGCTAAATAGCAGGGACTTTCATTTCTTTCAGCCTAGAAGACCTCATCCAACTATAAACCCTTCAAAAGAAAAGAAAAATAAATGAGATTTGTCCAACTGAATAAGCTAAACCTATAAAAGTAATAAATCATCTGCAGTAAACAAAAATAAATACAGTGGCAGTGATCTGATTGGTGATGTTTTCCTGTGCATAGACAGAACCTGAGTCTCCCTTCCACCCTCATATTCTGCCGTATGTAATAAATGGAGAAATCACCCTTTTCCTCTGTAGGAAGAAATCTACACACTCTGTCTTTCCATTTCTCAGCTGTTTATTTTGTTAATATTTGGAAGCATGGCATTGACTTCAATATTCCCACCACTTTGTAAAATTTATTTAAGTCAGTTATCATTTAAAAGGATTAATTTTGTTTGAATTTTAGAGGCTTTTTTAGTAGTGAGGAGGAGAGACAGACATTTATTTAAGGATATATACATAAGCTGCATCCTCTTAGTACTTAGGACATAGCTTCATTTTCTAAAAAATGTACCTGTGCTCTGAAAGTTCATGATAACTTTAAGATTGTGAGCATGACATCAGTACATACAAGCAACTGAGTAGTCAGCAATTCACATCTAAACATTTAGGCATATCTGAAATGCCTAATTATTATGATAATATGTTAAAATGTATCAGTATTGGCAAATAAGCGTAAGTAGACATGATAGTATATTTCATGCTGAGCTGTTCAAAGGTTATCGACCTGTAACACCAGAGAAAAAATGTTACAGACTGGTATTCACACCAGAAACAGGGAAAAACAGAAATTTATTGCCAGTCAGAAAACTAATCGGAACTGAAGCAAGAAAAAAAATTGATAAACCTTGAGTTAAATTCAGCTCTAATTTAATGAATCAGACACTTTGATAATGCAACACAAATTAAATACTTTGATAAATCTTAGAAAGTTCTGCTCTTTGTTATAATTTTTTTTTTTCTTGTACCCCAAGATAAAAAGCAAGAAAATAGATTTAGAGAAAATCTCCAGTCAGGAATCTGGGCTTAGTATCCTCTGACAGTATCCTGAAAGGTACCTGAGATTTTTTAAGCAAACCAAGCACTACCTTGAAATTTCCAAAGGCTGTGTCTAATTTTCTAAGTATCTAGAAACCCTATGCTTAGATTTATGAACTTGTTCAAGGACTCTCCAGAGTCTTATGGAGCCTCAGATTGGCATTACTCAATTCTGAGATACAAGACAAATAAGTTTATTTGTCTTGCAGTTCTTTTAGAACTTCATCCACTGAAAATAATGGAAATTAACCAATTTTGTTGTCTGCTTACATTTATTAATATATACTGATGGGTTTTATTTATATTAAGATAGAATTTCTCTTGCTACAGTAGAATTTCTCTTCAAATATTTATAAAATTTTTAAACACTGCAGGTAAGGCAGACATAATTATGGGAAAATAATATCGTTTTCTGTTAGGTTAAAAATAGATGATAAAATTATTCATGTGGAACAAAATGGAATTTTTTTTGCATCTTCTGGCAAACCAAGAAACAAAAATGTTACTGCAAAATAATTTATTTCACCTTACTCTGACAATTAAATGCTATCTTTATATTCTCTTTATTAAGTTAATATGTCTTAATTACAAGACCAAACTCTGCCCTAGGAAACCATTTGGTGTAAACATATAATAAATTCTAAAAATTAAGTGCTCAGTTTAAAAGATATGGAAATTAAATTGCTAGTCTCCTACGGAAACATAAGGTCTCACTTTCTTAAAGTAACTGGTCAGGAGCCTTCCACAAAGATTAAAATGTAGATTAAAAAGATACAGTTGATAAAGAACTTTGAAAGGTCAGAGAAAAAGGGAGATTTCTTGGACCTTCCTGGCATACTGGCCTGGAGAGGTTTTGCAGACAGACCAGCCTCATCCTACCAATGAAATTTAATGACATGTGTAAGATATATCAGACTAGATACCATCTAGCCAAGGTTCTTACCATCAGTCTCTACAGCTTGTACTAGAACGCACTATCAGTTATTGCTGTTTTTACTTTCCTTTTAGCCACTCTTTGATGTGTTTATGGGTGATAAGGGAGGCAAACGGGATAGATTAGATAGATAGATAGATAGATAGATAGATAGATAGATAGATAGATAGACAGATAGATAGACAGATAGATTTATTATTTCTTATACTACATAGAACCACAAAGAAAAAAATGCTGCAAAGTATAAGCTGTGTCAAAACCAATAACTGAATGTCTTCAAGTATAGAAATGTTCCCAAGGCAGAGAGGTAAGGGCAATGACCAAAGATCTTCATTATCTCCATGTCACCTCTGTAGTCTTAGGCATGAGAGTGACCACTGAATAAAATTAATTATTTAAATTGTTTCATTAATAAACTGTATATTTGTTTAAGGAGCTCACTGAAGATGGTAGAATAAGAGTTAAATTATAGCAAGAGGACAACAAAACAGAATCATACATTATATTGACTATAACCCAGGACCACAGAAACTTGACATGAACAAGGACACAATTGTAAAACAAATAGTAACCACCAGAATTATCAAGTCACTTATCTGTGATTTCTGAAAACAATTAGGGAATTCCATACCTACAAAAGGCAATTTAGCACTATCATATGAAACCAGTTTATGTGACTGGTTGCATCAGGATACCTTTGCTTCATTCTACAGTAAAACTTGTCACAGACATTCTTACTTTCTCTCCATATGCATTGAATGGAACTAAGGAAGCATTTAAATTATTAATAATGATGAGTAATAAGCTACAGCTTATTTTCCCAGGTTATTTACCTCTTTTATGTGGTGATGAAGAAGAAGTTTAATTTTGTCATTGTCATTACCAAGACAACAAAACCAGAAGCACAGTAAGAAACTTGTCTATACAATCAGTCTGATGTTTTAATATGCTTGTGTTGGCACATTTGACTCCAGTGTATAACCTTGAAATAAAACCAAAGCTGTATTATACAGGCTTTGAATATCTGAGTCTGATTAGGGCTAAAGTTCTGAGATTTTTTTATATCCCAGAGAGTCTAAAACATATCCTAAAACTACACATCATAAAGTTGTTTTGAAAGTGACATATTTATTTAAGAATGTTTTAATGCCTAGTAGAAGTAAGCAAATTCGGAAAAGTTGGTTTAGGTAGCTAGCCCTATTATCAGAATTTAATGCCAGTCTATGGAGCCTGATGAAATTCATCCCAGAGTAGTAAGAGTGTTGGGTGAGGTTACTGTGAGACCTTTCTCAGTTTCTTATCAATGGTGTTGGAGACCTGCAGAGATCCCAGTCAGGTGGAAGCTAGCATGTTATTCATACTTCAAAAAGGGCAAGACAAGATCCTAGTAATTATAGGCCTGCCAGTCTTACTTTGGCGCCTAGTATAATTACAGAGATTATTCTGTAAAGTATTGAAAAACTCATGAAAGACAATGCAGTCATCTGTCAAAACTGATGTGGGTATATAGAGGGAAAGTCATACCTTACTAACTGAGTATCCTATTATGACAGTTACCTTCCTCCCAGATGGAGGCAAGATAGTGGATGTGTTGTTGAATGTTGGGTTTTTTCATTTAACAAAGTTTTGGCACTGTCTCTCATGGTATTCTCCAAGACAAAATGTCCATCACACAGATAGACATATACACACTGCAATGAGTGAACAACTGGCTGAAGGGTTGGGCTAAAAGAGTTTGTAGTAAATGGAGTAATATCTATCTGGCTAGCAGTCAGATATTAGTGGGATTCCACATGACTCAATTTTAGGAGGCCTTTTAACTTTTTCAATATTTTTATCAATGACTTGAACAAAGGAGTTGAGGACACACTAAGTTTGCCAACAGTACAAAATTTGGATAAGCTGTTGATTGCCTTCATGAGAGATCTTGATGGACTAGAGCCTTGGACAGGCATCAAGCATATGAAATTTAACAAGGACACATGCCAGATTCTGCACCTGGAACAATGTGATCCTGGATATATGCATAGAATGGGGGGACAAGAGCCGGAGTGCAGAAAGGAATATGAGGGTTTTGGTTGATGGAAAACTCACTATGAGTCAACAAGGTACCCTGGCAGACAAAAGGTCCAATTATATCTGGGAGTGCACGAAGTACAGTATAGCTAAGCAGTAGAAAGGAGTGATTGTCCCACAATACAGCTTTGCTGCAGCCTCAACTCACATCCTGATTTGCAGTTTTGAGCCCCACAATATAAGAAGGACATAGAAATATTAGAATGTGTCCAGAAGAGAGCGACAAAAATCATTGAAGGACTAGAAGACAACACTCAGGAAGAGTGGCTGAGGAAATTTAGTTTGTTCACCTTAGAAGAGACTGAGATGTGACCTCGTTGCTGTCCACAACTTCACAATGAAGGTGAGGAGAGAACGAAGTGCTGATCTCTTATCTCTGGTGTCTATTGAGGCATGTAAGGGAATGGCTTGAAAAGATATATCATGAGGATACGTCTATTCACACTGGATATTAGGAATATGCAATTTCCTGAGAAGATGGGTCAATCATTAGCACAATCTCCCCAGGTATGAGTCCATTGCCCAAAGTCTGTTGATGTTCTGGATATGTGTGAACAATATTCTTTAATATGTGTTTTTACCTCTAGATTTTTAGTGTGGAAGCAGAATTTGGGCTTGATCTTCTTGTGTCCCTTCCAAATCAAGATAATCTATGATTCTGTTAATCTAATGAGAGTCCACACACTTCAGGTATTGGTCCTCAGCAATTTTTTATTGTCTGCTTTTTCTCAGCAGATTTTCTGTTCTTGAACGCTGCTGATGTGGGAAAGACTACATAGATTTTCTGATTCCTCTAAGAAAGGAAATCTTACTATAAATATGGCAGCCTCACAAAAGAAGGATTGAGACAGAGGATGAAATACAAAGTACCAAGGTCTTGATCTGGAGAGGGATTGCATTTTCTTTCTGATAGGCAGAGAGAAGAAAGAACAACCTCATTGCCTGGTGAAAGCAGCATCAAAAATATGGAAATAGGAAAGAGATTAATCTACTTTTAAACTCTTTGTGAGAGGCAATGTGGATTTTTTAATTGATCATTTTAATTTACAGGATTGTTAGTTACTTACAAGGATGAAACTCTTCCCACATGATGAATAAGCATTTAATGGGACAAAGAAAGTTCATTAATGCATTACTGGCCCCATTCCAGGAAATTATATTGCTTATGCTCTTTGATAGAATCAATATTTTAGTCTGTGATGGTAAAAATCTTGAAAATTCTTGCTCAGTTGCAAGTAATAGGCACTCAAACCACACATCTAGTCCAAGTCTTCACCAGTACTGTGCATTAAGTACTTCAGCAACATGTCCAGTCAAACTTTATGTGTTACAGAGAGATATAGCATCCCCAGCTTCTCTCTCAAGAGCCAGTTTTGCAATCTGATAGGTGTCAGGGACTTGAAACACACAATTTACAGTTCTGTACTCAGCTCACCACTATAACTTTCCAGAAATTTGCTTGCAGTTTTTATTTAAGTTCAAGCCCTTTTTTTATTGTTTCTTTGTCTTAAATAATCTGTATGTTGTCAGGGATTTTGCATCATTTAAATATGAACAGACTCTTTCCATGTTTCATCTTGATTATTATTTAAACATGATAAATATATGATCTAGTTCTTTCAGTCTTCCCCCCATGTATCATTCCCTCAATCTTTTTTATCAATTGTGCTACTTTTTTGTCATTCCCTTCAAATTTGTCAATATCTGTCACCAGTGGAAAGACAGAACTAATTGTAGTGGTTTGGGTGTATGTTCTAAGCAGTTACATATCAAAGCATCATTAACTTGTTGATTTAGGTGTAACGATTTTTATCAGGAAAGGATGGCACAGTGGTTTAAATGCTAACCAGGGCATCAAAAGTTTTGGACTTATTTCTCTGAAAAAACAGAGATATCCTCTGTAACTTTAGGCAAATCCTTTAGGGCCAAACGCAAAGGTCTTAAGGCAGACCTTTACTGTGCTTTGCCAGGCAAGGCAATGACCACTGAGCAACCTGTGTGGGATCTCTGCAGCAAATTACAGAGTTGTAAAAAATAGAAAAGTAGTCCTAGCTTGGGATAAGTCTGGTATTTAGGCTGCTAACTGTGTTTCTATTTTTCCAATACACCTGTTTCAGGTGAATTAGCATAGCTGTCACACTGTGTTAAGTTGGCTATTGGCTTGGTAGGTTCTCTTCCATAATGTCCAGGACCATGCTCAGTGAGCATGCTAGCCATGTATTTTATTGTTATTGCTGTCTCACTACATCCATGTGAATTCAATGTGTCAGTGTTCATGTGGTTTCAGAAATTAAGATGAGAATCTGATCTTCAATTAGATGTAAGGGTACATGTCTATTCCTGCTACCAGCCCCATGCCCTTTACAACAAAGTGCTGTGAATAACACAAACATGACCCATCTAAAAGATTGCTGCTACGAGGTTCAAGTACTTAATGAAACCTTGGTTCCTATTCTCTAGACATGCAGTTTACCACATTCAATTCCCTGTTGAATGGGAGAATGGAGATGAATATGGTGGCATAAGCCACCATAGTCATTCTTGAATAGTCATTCAAGAGAAAACATGAAAGATTATGTATGTCTGAAATCATGTTCCTTTGTAAAACTGGCTGTCCATTCAGGAAATTCCACGTCATTCTGTGTAGAATCCACAGTCCTGAATTCTTCTTTATGCATGTATCTACAAAAATTCTCTTAAAGAAACGTCCTTTCATAATAACGGCCGAGTAACTAGAAGACTTAGGAGAAGAGAAACACCAGGAAGGGATCTTAACAGCATTCAACTTTAGACTTTTAAGTAGGACTAAGATATGAAGCCAGTCACCTTAAGCTTCCTATATAAGTATTGCAAAAAGACAATCTCGTCTAGGGGATTATTCAGAGCAGGAATTTAACTTTGAAAGACAAGTAAATTATATACCTAAAGTTAGGAGGATTGAATAACCCTGAGTAACTTTGTATAGCGGATGCAATTGCTAGGTTTGAAGAGTTCCTAGCCAACAGTCTGTCAAATGTTTATGTGAACCCAAGATCCCCTCTAGCACCTTAAATAAAAAATATTAATCAAGTCAGAGGTGGAAGGGTACTGGTGGAGTTCATAGAACTATGTGACATGAGAATACTTTGAAGTCCAAGACCTAGGCTCTTAAAGGAGAACAGAAACTATGGCAATGTGGCATAGTAGTATCTCAATCTATAAGCATTACAGCCAAATTAACAACATCATTGAAGGCAGAATTCTAGTAGGTGAAGAGGGAGATCATCAAGATCTCAGAAACTTGAACCATGAGAGTTATAAAAGTATAGGTCAGTGCTGCATTTACAGTTTTGGGACATGATTATTTTCTGAAACATTCTTGATTAAAGAGGTTAAGTAGCTGTAAATGTTGCTAGCTGTTAAGTTTATTTCAAACTATATTTTATTTCAATATTTAGGTAATTAGGACATTTTATTCTGGAATCAAATACATTTTACATATTGTATTACCTAAATTCAAACCCCAAATCCTGCTTTGTTCTCTTTTTCCTCTGTCCTTTTTTTTTGGTTGGTAAGTTTGAAGTCCCTCCTGCGGTTGTGGCAAACATTTGTTTTTAGTTCTGGGTAAAGAACTCAGCTAGGAACTACTGTCTACACAGAGGTGATTGAAGTTCAGTTTCCTTGGCAGTGAATATATTCCTGCCATTAAATTAGTGGGGCCTTGAAGAGGGACAGGGTAGGAAGCAGAGCCTTGCATTACATTTAATTAATTATATCAATTTCAAGTCAACCTATATGTTTTTTTACACAATAACTACTAGGAAAGTCCTCTATTGGTTCTAGTTGCTAATCTTCCTGTATGCATAGGTTGCCTGTCTAAAAGATAAAAATAATTGCATATTCAAATAATTGTCTTAAAAACATTTTCCTTGCAGAGCTAAAATATGGCTGAATGTTCTTGAGATTTTGAGATACCCCTGTAATATGGAATGAGAGATAATTAAGACCCTTCAAGAAATAGTAGGTTGCCTAAAACTCCAGGGTTTTATGTGCAACTTTCTTTTAAACTAGAGTTAATTAACTTTCCACTTTTAATTAACTTCTCACACTTTTATTGGTTTACAAAATTATTCCTTCATGTTACTCATTTTACATGTACACACAATCTATACATGTTGTACAGATGCAAACTCACTTATTTTCCTCTGTGCTGAAACATAATTTCCTGAACTGTTTTTTTTTTTTCTTTCTAGCTTACGTTTCCATGGGATCCCATCCCATTATTTTATTATATATATCAGAAACAGATCAACAGAGAGTTTCATTAACATGACACTAATCCCCTTTTCCAGTTCATTAACAAAGATATTAACTACTGCAATACTTAACATTGATTTCTTTCCATACTATAATTTGCTTCTTCCCATTCAATACAATGCCATTTACTACAAATATTCAGTAACAGACCTGCAAAACACTTCTGTAATACACAGTTTACATGTGTTGTTTATAATTAAATTTAGAATGGGAATACTTTACTTGTTTGTGTCTTTCTTACACAGTACTGAAACTTGCCAAACATCAAAGCCTTTCATACATTGCATTTGGTCTGTCTTACAATATTTGTGCCCCTTAGCTAGGGTCAATTGTACAAAAGATGACTGTATCAGATCACAGAATCATGGAATGGTTGGTGTTGGAAGAGACCTCTGGAGATCCAGGTGTTCAACTCCCCTGCTCAATAAAGGCCACTTAGGGCAGGTTATCCAAGAACATGTAGAGACAGTTGCTTAGGATCTTCAAGGATGGACTTTCCACAACTTCTCTGGGTGATCTCTGCCTGTGCACAATCAGTGCACAGTAAAAAAGTGTTTCTCTATGTTCAGGCAAAATCTCCCATGTTTTGATTTGTGCCCATTGCCTCTTGTGCTGTCACTGGACACCACTGAAAAGAACCTGGCTCCATCTATACCTTGCCTCAGGTATTTAGATGCACTGACAAAATCCCTCCTGAACAGTCCCAGCTCTCTTAGCTTTTCCTGATATGAGAGATGCTCCAGTCTCTTCATCATCTGAATGACCCTTCACTGGACTCTAATATGTCCATATCTTTCTTGCACTGGTACCCCAGTACTGAACACAGTACTCCAGTTGCAGTCTCACCAATATTGAACAAAGGGGAAGGATAATTCCCCTCCACTTGCTGGCAAGACTCCTCCTAATGTAGCTGAGGATACTGTTAATTTTCTTCGCCAGAAGATCACTAGCTCATGTTCAACTTGATGAACACTAGGGTAAAGTAACTGAGGGTAGTGGATGCCTATCTACAAAATATGTGGTATCCAGAAGTAAATGAGTGACACTGAAGACGGATAATATATTTTGGTTGAAACAAGATGGTCTTGTCCCTTCTTCTGAACGTTTGAGAACAAGTGAAAATGTCTGCTAAAAGAACTCAAATTACTGCATTAGCAGTTTTGACTAAACAAACTCAGAGTAATTTGAAGGAGCAATTTATAAATGTTCAGTAGCTAGAGTTTCAGAAGAATGTCAATCTGCTCCTGAAAAGATGCAAGAAACTATTCTTTATTAAAAAGACACTTCTAAATGCAACCTCACATTTTCCCCCACCATGTCATGTTATACCAGCAGTGTCTTTCTTTTTATACAGATGTCTAGACATCTGCTAACGCTCATTGCTTTGATGACAACTTATTCCATATGTGTCCTGTCTCAAAGAAATTGCACTGCCTGAAACTGGAATTTCTTCAGCTTTCTATGTTTCAGATATTGTGTGTGCTCTTACTTTGAACTTAAATACTCCACTCCTTGCTTCTAACCTGTGAACTGTTTGAAATTCAAAAGACCGTATGTACTCTCACTTGTCAGTTTTAATGCTTTGATACCATTTTCCCCTGCATTTTTCCTCTTGCACCTGTTTCAGCTATTGGCCACTGCAGATAGAGGTATCTCTGACGGCCTTTCCCTTTTGTCTACACTGCTTTTCTCTCTTGCCCTCCTTCATTCCTGGTTTATTCCCTGCCTTCTCAGCTCTCTTTCCTTTACTTTTGGCCTCTGTGTACTAGGCCTCTCCCCATCGGTTTTTGGTTTACTCATTCCTTTGAAATGGGTGGATGGGAGGCTGGCAAGATGTTTCAGAGAAGAGCAGCTATGAGGCTGCAAATCCTCCTCTCACCTGCTGAGCACCAGATGGTGCCTCAGGAGGAGTTGCTTGGACAGGACAGCAAGAGGACCTGATCTTCTTGCCACTTGCACTTGTTTTTCCCAGATGCTTTGATGGCTTTGAATGAACAGCTGGGGCCAAGAGGGAAAAGGATCCAGGAGGGGCAGCCCTCAGTTTGACTGGATCCACTGGGCAGTCTGCAAACAGCAGTGTGTCTCATGGTTGCACCACTGCCCATGTCTGCAGCTTTCTCTTTCAGCTGTATTTTCAATAAAGGCAGGCCAGGAGTTGAAAAAGCCCTGCTCCCCCCTTCCCTCCCCCTCAACAAGCCAAACTAACTTGCCTACTGAGTTTAGCTATAAGCCAACCATTTTATGGAGGGGTCTGTGTTTGTTTATGCAGTGACAACAAAGATGTAAAGTGAGCCACTGTTCTAAAAGGGCTTCCATGAAAGCCCTTGTTTGATGCCCTGGAGAGGTTTCTGGTACTAACATGACTCCAGCTCTCTGAGTAATGCTTTCCTTAACAATATTGCCAAGTGTTAATTAAAAAAGAAATGAGAGATAGTTCTTTGACCTGATTGTAGTTTTGCATTAGAATTGAGTTTGCCAAGCGATTTTTAATTTTAAAGGAAAAAAAAGTGTATAATTCCTCTTATTTTTAAAAGGACATTGTACTTTTATATATTATGTATCATGTCCCAAAAATGTCTTGAAAAGACAAAAAGAAAGAAAAGGACAGGTATAAACTCTATGCCAATTAATGCTTTTCACTGATATCAATTTGTGGGCATTAGCCCCTTGTAACTGACCTTTGGACATACGATTAGACAGACAGTGAGCTCTGCTGACCAGCACATATATAATTAGCAAATAGCAAGGTGAGGTAGAACTGGTTTAATCTCATTTCATCCCTGAGACTTTATCACCATTTGGCCTAGTTCCCTTTATCCAGAGATAACAGCTTTATTTGGCAGTGAATTAAAGAACCAAGTAGCTCTGCATTGTAATATAGGTCAAACAAAACCAGTACATTTGGTGTTGGGTTGTTTGACAAGCAGAATGCCTGGAGATTGTTGAGGGTGGGAATAAAACAGTTACAAAGAGCTGTAGAAGTTTTTCAGTCTTTAAATAATGCAAAAAAAAGTCAGAGATTTTAGTTGGAGCCATTCAGCAGGTCCAGTGGCAGTTCATTGTGCCATCAAGCTGGAAATCAGAATTTAAATTCCAAACCACCTGGCAAGGACTTGGCGATATGTGAAGACTGGGAAGATTTGGCCAGTGTCTGGGAGATTTCCCCTCATGATAATGTTAAATAAAATCTCTTATTTGACTCAGGAGTAAAAATCTGCATGAGGAGGAAAGTGAGCCTTGCTTCAACTCCTTCAGTTTCCACATGAGTAGTAGCACTGGTAAGATTCAAGTGAAGAAAGAGAAAGATTGTGTCAGAGATTCTGTCCCCCCACTCAGCTGATCTTTTCAATAAAGACAGCCTGTTTTCTCACTTACGAAATAATCTAAGCATTAGGTTATTAGATCCTTACTGGTCATCCTGATTTGTCACTCAGCATATTCAATAAACAGCCCAGAACTGATTGAATAACTTCTGTGATTTTAAAGATTTGTAAAGTCATCTCTACCTGTGGGGTATGATGGTATTAACTCATTTGATGCTACACTAAATTATTTCAGCATATGCTCGATCACATGAAACTAAAAATATCCTCGTGACTCATAAAGCACGTAGCAGGTTTTATTAGAATTTTTTGCTATATCATTTATTTAAAAGTGGATGGCTGCAGGTATTATTCATGAGCAGCAGATAAGGTACAGTGCTACAACTCCCACTCATACAAGCTTTTTCAGTTTCTATTGCACCAGTGACTGTCTGTACTCAGTAATCTGTCCCAGACAAATGTGTTGCAAGTTTTGTTCAGGTTTTCTAAATATCACAGTGTTTACAAACTGATCTGCAGAAGCATGCAAAAAAATTAGAGAAAGACGAACTGTACGTAAAGTAGATTTTGCAGACTTTTCCTTTTAATTTGATTATTAGCATAAATAAAATTACATTTCTTTCTGTTGTGGGGATAGAGAAAGGGAAATAATAGTATATCTTTGATCTGTTGCTGGGACAATGCCATTAATTGGGACTTTGACCATTAAAAAGAACTCTTTTACCTAATGGGTAAGTGCTCTGTGCCTCTCCTCAGAAAACTTACTGGAAAGAAATCTTCAGCTTGATAAACAATGGGTTGATCACTGACCCAGAGCTTTGCTAGGGAGATTGGACCTAGGACAATGGCTCTGGAGATTCGTTCTTTACTGACTGCCATCCAGAAAACTACCTTGTGGCCTTAGTTGGAGGGGATGCAGTGGACCCTTCAGAGTCTTGAACATATCTGAAACTCAGTGCTTCATGTGTGTATATGGACTCTAAGCATAACCATGGGGTTAAATTACAAGCACAAGCCATATTGGTGATCCTGGGTTCATGAAGGAAAATGCTTTCCACATATCCACGTGCTCTGAAGAAAGCGGTATCAGCTACCTAAATTTTATTTGGACAGCCAAATACTCATAGCTGTGCTGTGTCTGCACAAGCACAATTGATTATATATGGGTGGAGATCTAGCAGGGCAGGAAATAGTCTCTAATTCCACTGAAGCAGCTGTATAATGGAGTGGACAATGTTCTTCAATTACGCCATGTCTTGTATGGAGGCGGCTCGTGGTTGCACTGAAACTCCTTCAGACTAATTTAACAGAAAGAAAAGGGGGAGGACTTAAAGCTGCCTTCATGCATCTATTCATGTTTTTAATAGAGAACTAGGCTATAAAAACTGACAGAACAGGAACTACAGAAACAAATTTAGGATGGAACTCTAATTTGCAATCTCACTACTGAGGCTGCAAAATCAGAAAAAATAGCTGTGAAATGCACTCTAGTCAGACAGGAGTAACACCATTTTTGGAATTCAAGGAAGATTAGTTATTTTGATTTATTTTCCTGTTTCAAGAAATGAACATATTTAATTTTGCCAAGTCTTAGTGATTTTGCCATATCTTAGAGACCTCTGTGATTGCAGCATAATATTTGCTTCTAAAGATGGTAATCAAAACTTTTTTTGAATTTACAAAGATATTTTAAATTATTGTCAGGAATCCAAATGGACAATAATGTCAATAAAGAACATATTCCTTCAGATTTTACTTCTACTACTGTTTCTGAGAATTGAGGAGCAAAGGAGTGTGTATAAGGAGCTTAGTGCCTATTAGCTACTAGGATGATATTAATGATTTTGTAACTAGATTTCAGAATTATGTTCTTCAATCTGAATAAACAGATAGATTTAGGTATGTAGTTTTGATACCACACACATAATCCAAGGGATCCTACGGAGCTTCTTACATTACCCTGTGCAAATGCAGTATAAACACCACTCATCAAACAGTTTAGAAAGATGACACATGCACACAGTAGTAATAGACCATAATGTGGTTCTTTTTCCATAAAGTACCGCATTTCTGGTTTATATGAAAAATTGTGTAGATAAACTTTAGATTTTGAAATCCTCAGGACCAAAGAGAATCAAAGAAAACTATGTCAGACTTGCCTTAAAGTGCTAAGAAATGTGTCTGATAATCTAAATTTCTATGTTCTTTCTCTTAGAGTCTACCAGATAATGAATAGAACTTCTACAACAATGCAAACAAAAGTAAAATTTAGGGCTTGAGGAAGAAATGTCAACACAACAAGATTAATTCCATAAAAATATCATCAGCATGAAAAGAAAGACTTGACCCTTTGTAACATATCTCCAATTTTTAAGTTAAAATCATTTTTGGCAACTTTTATTAAAATTTTTACTGTTCCCTTTTGCTAATATTCAGGTAAAAAAATGACATTACTGTGAATGATTCCAAGAAAATAATATCAGGCCTACAGATTTTCGTTATAGAATGAAATATATTTCATGACATGAGTATTGCCTAAATTTAAGATGGGGCTCACATTCCAGAATAAGACACATAAAGGTAATCCATACACATCATGGCTCACTTGAGATGCTTTACAGATTCACATTGCACTTCCAATTTCTACTCCTGTGTTTTAAAAAACAGATCATGAAGCTAATTCTTGACCTCTTATAGCCCCTAAAATGCACAAGTTCTTAAAGAGTGCTTGTATAGGAGAAGTTGAGTATTTCTGTTTATCCTTAGTTTATCCTACACTCACCTAGAACTGGTGAGTATACAAGTTTTAGCACAGCATGAGAGCAAGACAGGGGTGTGACACATTTACCATTCTGAATCCAGGGTTTGGTCCTGTAAATCTGGGTGCAGATGTGGAGCTCCACACTCCTGTGCACAGAGTGGTCACCACTCTGCAGGGACACAGCCCCATCCAGGGACACGGTGGTGTCCGTGGTCTGCCTCCTGCCTCTGCTCCTTGCTCCTAACACCTAAGCTCTGAACTGTCTCCAAAATAGGGTTAGGTCTCCTTAGTGCAATTTACTTTTTCACAAGAAGTTATGCATACAGATTTATTTCCTATGATTCACCCTCAAGCCACCATAAGTTTCTAAAAAATTATGCAGATGACTGAATAAAAAGCTTACTTTTATTAGGAAATAAATGTCATTTTATTTCAGTCAGGATACGAGAGGGAAAAGGTAATATGATATGACATAAAAGGAGTGCAGCCATAGAATGAGAAATGTTGAAATTATGCTGAAAAAAAGAAAGTGCAATATAGGCCTTGCAATGAAATGCATATTTAACTGGATAAGCTAAGCTTCATAAAGTCTAGATTTTTAGAAATTTTGAGTGCTTTCTTTTTGGTGTTCAGCTACCAAATCTTAAATTAAGCTCTGGAAAATGTTTATTTTTTCAAAACTGTATGCAAAAGAATGTTTACAATATTTCTTTAGTTCTGTAATATCCCCAACTGTCCCTAAACAGCAGGGCTTCACAGATAGCTAAACTGTGCCCACACTACTCATATATTTTGGTTGCAGGATGTCACTATGGGATTTCTAGATATTTGCACATATTTCTGCAGATAGCTTAATTTAAATCTTGTCAGGGAGTTCAAAATAAAACTAAAAATAAAAGTTTGATTTATTTTGTCTTCTAAGCAATCTTAGAAAAACATTACAAAACAAAGAGAAGCCGAGAGTTTTGAATTCAGAGTCCTAGAGGAAGAAAAATTATTTTAGGTATATAGGCACATCAAATCTAGGTTATAGTGCCATTACAAGTAAAATTAACACCTACAAGGATTAATTTGACTCAGAACTGTGAGTGATGCTGTTGTTCATGCTATTCATATGTTCACCCAGAAAAAAATTTTAAAAAGGAAAAAAATAAAGAATGAAAAAGGTTAAAGAATAATATGGTGCATAAAAAAGGTTCTCATCTTTGCAGAACAGAAGATTATTGTTGACCTGAGTAGCCAATATTACTCATTTTTCCAGGTAAACCTTTACCATTTGCCATCCCTTTGATTATAAAGTTCACTGATTCCAACACCACTCTTGGTTGTGCTTCACTCTGCAATATGTCATATCATTGGAAGATGTTCAGCATAGATAATTAGCAGGTGACCTTTAAAGTTATCTCTAAAACTGTTCTAATTTATTTTAACAGAAAAGATGTAATAGTGGACGTGTAAGCCATCCATGCATCAACCCCAGTCATCTAAAGTAAATTCCAGTTCACCTTTAAGTATCAAAAGGTTTAAGCCTATTTACAGCTTGGATTTACCAATATTTAGAGAAAAAATATCGTTTAGCACATCCTGTCTGAAGTTAAAAATCGCACAATACAATGTTTGCCTTCTAAATGTCATACTGAAGGAAGCTTCTCTGGCAAATGAGAGCACAGTATGAGGGTTAAACCCATTTTCTTAAGAATCTTTGAGAACCAAGATAGAAAAGTGGTGCAGCAGATTCATTCTCATGTTTATTCTTAAAAATTAGTGTTTGCCTTTCCTTTAACCACAACTTTTGACAAGAGTAAATGCCTTTAAGAATTATTGTTTTGGATTGACTGATATTCTCTTAATTATTTAACATCCGCAGCATTACGAGAGAAATAAATTTGCTTTGAATATCTGTTTTTCAGTAAGTGTTTTATTTTACACACTTTTCACCTGAGCAAGTTGTACTAGTAATATAGTATAAAAGTAATGTAATAACTAGTAGTTTCTGTTAAATTTTTTTAAAAACTATTATATTAACCTGTTCTTCCTCTTTTCCTTTCATACATATTGAAATAGCCATCATACAAATAAAAATACTCAAAGACATGAGCTTTTCTTTATAACTCCTGAACAGCTCAGCAGTTACATTCATTATGCCTACATCTTAATTATTATAGACCTAAAGCAAAAGGCTTAGGCTGAAAGACAATATTTCGTGTAAGACAGTTTATGTACTTTAAAACCAGGGAAGATACAGGATGTATCAGTAGAGTGTTTGATAATAAAGTTGTTTCTATAAAGGTAGGTCCTGTGCTAGAGTAGAACAAAGAAAATTAAATTGTCCATGGCCCTTCTAACGCCACCTGGATCTAATATCTTCTGCCTTTTTTGCACTTACCTGGATCTCAGATAAGAAGATGAAGCAATTCTGTATAGCTGTGATGTAAAAAAACGGAGAACTATCCTAATCTCTTCTGACTGCTACTGAAGACATTATACTTGTGCTATTTGGCCAAAACCAGCAAGATCCTACATTACTGGGAGGGCACGTCTGTTGGGTTTTGATTTCTTCAACGTTTTTCATTCTGAAAAACAGATTAAAAAGACATGATTGAAATATTATTTGTGTATGATGTAAAGTATTTGCTTCAAAAACACTGGAAATTCTGAGAGTTTGTGGAAAATATGAACATGTACTCATTTATGAGAACAACTATGACTGTCTGAGATTTCTTGCAAATTGTAGATAACTAAGATAACTCTTTCTAGATGATGATGATTCTCTGTGATATCTTGGCCTCTATGATATACAATAGATAGAACCACCTATTACAATTATTTTTGATCAAGTCATCATCCTGCCTTATTGATCTGTTTGATAGGAGACATTCAGGAAAATAAATTTCCTGGCCCTACTAACAACTAATAATGTACTAGCTGAACGAGCAATATAGCTAAATACTAGCAAGGCTTCTGCTGGGTTGTCTTCAACAGCTGTGCTTGCTTTAAACATTGGGCTTTAGTAAATACTTAAGAAAAGGCATGTGTTGTATGTACCTACCACTTTGCTGTCTTAGCTGGATGGCTTGATGTAATATAAGCTTGTGCAAAATAAGAAAAATTATTTCAATGGAGCACTCTAAGATTTAGGTAAAGTATATTCAAATGTTTCATACTTAGACCAATCCTTCCATTATGCCAGTGATGTCACCTTTAATTCCCTTTCAGAGAACTGACATTTCTGGTTCACAAAGTGCCAAAGACATTCTCAGTCCTAAACAAGTTCTAAAATACATGAGACCAATATAAGCAGTAAGAATAATGCCTGTAAAAACAAATGAGTAGGATTTTAATGAAAACCTCTGCATACATTTCACCATCTAAGAGCCTTCCTAGGAATTAAATTTACAAAACAAATTATCTATACTCAGTTTTCAAAAGAGTTAATTATCAACTAGGAGACCAATGTCTCACCACATGCAAAATGTTAGGAAAGTTAGAAAACAACATTTATGTTTTAGATTAAATATCATAGCTCATAACATGGCTATATGCTGTGGAAGCAAAAATTTGCAGTGCTCTTTTTCAGCTATATAAATATCAGTTGCATTTTGAAGTTTTGGTCTTTTAATGTTTAACAAAAAGGACAAATTTTAGCACAGCACTTCAGAAAGATATTTTTATTTTACTCTACGCTGTATATTTTCAATTTAAGACCTCAAGAACAGTAGTGCCAACTCAGACCTGGAGGGCTGTTTAGTATAGAATCTAATAATGGATACTGAGGAAAAACATACAAAACAACACAAGTACACAGAATGAGTCTATTCCTTTTATACTGCAGACAGCAATGGTTTAAGGGCTTCTAAAGCTGATGATTGCTGCAGGCCATCATCTTTAGCTGACAACAGTGGACCTCTTATCATGCATTTGTTTATTTTTTTCTGAATCCTCCTGTATTTTTCACCTTATTGTTTTATTCTTCACCTCATCCTGTGGAAAGAAAATTCATCATTTTATTATGAATTGGATGGAAAGAATTATTTTAATTGTAATAAAATTTTCAGCATCATGGTATTTTTGATGCACTTAATACTGAACAGGAAGTGGTGAATACTTGTTTGCTATTCATTCTTTCATTTTATAGCCTCAGCCATCTTTTTGCTAAGCAGAAAAGCTCCAGTTTGACTTCCATTCACAGGAAAGCTTCTCAACATCTCATTTCAAAAAGAGGTTCGTTTTTCTTAGTTAAGCAAATTGCTTGTCAAAATAATTTCAGCCTGACTTCCTAAGAGTTTGCATTTCACTTGTTTCTTCTTCATTCATTAGTTTTTAAATACTGACACAATTTACAATTTCTAAACAATGTTCTTCTTTTTGGTATCATCTGTTAGAGTGCCAGTAAACTCCACTAATCTTTGTGTTTATTTCTTTACATTTTGGTAAAAATTGTGGGGTTTTTTGTTTTTTTTTCAGTCAGGGATACACATGAACACTGAACAACTGAAGTGTTAATTGTAAGCAGTCTAAGTTTCAGCTGCTACTTAGAATGGATTTGTAATTAGCATTCTCATTTTAATCTCATTGCTTTACTTGAAGGTAGACAATGCAGTGTGCATTTTTTATGTCTCCTTTCATCCAACCAAGCAGATAAAGTCTACACTTTACACTCATTCTGAGAAAATGGCTCTTTAACAGTTACATATAGAACTGTGCTGCATAAAATAAAATCAAGTATTACTTCTGTTCTTGCACATTTTTTAAGTATATTCTCTTAGTAACTGATTTTTCAAAAACATAGTCTGTACACTTCCCTCTACATTATATTTATCTTGTTCACTTGGGTAAATGACCAACCTGAAGAACCAAGTTTACTACTGCTATTCCTTTACAGCTTCACTAATTCCCTTTGACATTTTGAAGTCATAACTGCTTTATGAATCAAATTGGTGGCTTTATAAATCTCTGAACACTTCCTACTTGGGCATGCAAGTTCAGTTGATCTAAACCAGATGGTATAATTTCACAGTATAAGCTTATTTACTTTAACTAAATAATCCTTTTTTTTTGTATATACTATTCACTAGAATGATATAAAAAAAGGAGATGTATGTTCATATCAACTGACCTACAAGGTATACGGAACTTACCCTGTCAGAGCAATCCCAGCCTGGATCACAGCTTAAATAATTGCCTTTAAGGTCATCTTTCTGATGTATCTCCAGACAAAGCTGCCTTCTGGCACTTAAGGAACCTGGAAAGAGTAGGTCTAATGCCCTGCTTCTCTACTCAATGAAATTCCCATGGGAGGTGGTTCAAAGGCCAGGGCAAGTAAAAGTGGTTCTTCAACCATGATGTCTGAGAAGACATACATACTATCATGTCTCTAAAACACCACGTGGTATAACAAGGGTTTTGACTCTTTGCTCCTGTCTTTATTTAATAAATTGCAAAATAATATAATTAGGCTATGAAAGGATCAAGTGTACACTTTTGATATTTTTTGGAAGACCTTTATGTACAGGGAGTCCAAAGATGTTCTCTCTGCGCATATGGAAAAATAAGAGTCATCCTCTTTTACATTCTATATTGAAATTTTACAAAATGCACAAGAGTATATTCTGTGTTCAAAGGTTACTTTATGGGGGAATGAAAGAGGAATTATCCGATCATGAGGAGAAACAGAAACTAAAGGTATAATTAATTTCTGCCTTTGCAATTTTTCAGACACATGGAGTAGTTTCTAGCATTCTTATTCTAGACAATAACATGTTGCAGCAAAATATTTTAAGAAAGTGAAGGCAATGAAATCTTTTGGAGTGTTCTTCCTGTTGTTGTTGTTGTTGTTGTTGTTGTTGTTGTTATTATTATTATTATTATTATTACTTCTTTTACTGTCTCTAATGAGTTTCTGCATCAGTCCTGGACAGGCTAAAGCATATGACTCATAGTGCATGCTTGATTTTCAAACTCATTTTTAAGATTGTTTGTATAGTTTCTGTTCCTAATTGATTATGTTTTGTTCATACTTTTGAAAAGCAGCAGCTGCCCAGTGTTGCAAAGGCCTAATTTCGAAGCAGAGGCACGCGGGCTGAGCACTGGAATGCTGGTGTGGTTGCTTGGTGCTTCAGCCAGAATTCTAACTATTTACTGACAGCTGAGGTGACTAGGAGTCTGCCCCACATAAAAGGGGTCTTCTCATATTTCTTAGAGAAGATAATTTAGCGTGTATGTGCACATGTCTTTAATGATTCTCTTCTGAAAAAGAGAACTTACGTTGGGTCAGACAGTGTGCAGACTGCACAAATGTATTATTTATGAGCAGTGCTCAGAATGGCTTTTGGGAAATACACAGGCAAAAATGTTCCAGGCCCTTAGGAGCTTACATGTCTAATAGCAGACCTAACAAAACCAGTGGGAGCTGAAAACAATAGATGGAGAAATGAAAAAAACAGACAAATGTAGATTTCAAGATCAAAGGTAAATTAGATAGTTTATCATATGAGTCCTTCCAAAATATTCTTCACTCTGCTAAGTAATCCATTCCAAGCCAGTGACATTTCTTCCTGTTGCCAAAACCCTTGGAACTACTTTCACAAATATCTCAGGTTTTCATTCTCTTACATGATCAAAGAGACTCCTTCCTTACATGTCTTTCCCCACTCCTCACCCTACTCTGGACTTCACATCCCATGAAGATAAACTCTCTGTGCTTCTCAAGTTATATTAAGGGCTGTATTCCATTAGTTAACAAAAACAAAAACAAAAACAAACAAAAAAAACCCAAAACCAAACAAACAAAAAAAAAGCACCACTCTGAAGAACATCCATACCTGATCTTGGTGAATTTGGATGTTCAAGGCCATGTCAGATGGGACTTGGACCCACCTGGTCTAGTTGAAGGTATCAATGCCCGTGGCAGGAGGGTTGGACTAGGTGATCTTTAAAGTCTCTTTCAACTCAAGCGATTCTATTACTAAAGATATGTCAAAAGAGTACATAACTTTTATTGATTAATGAAGTTATGTCACTTAGTTACCATGATGAAGGTTCAGGAAGGACCAACCTTCAAAGCTTTAATATTCTACTAGAATTAATGATACTTTTAATCATAACTTAAACTGAGCCTGACCATTTCAATGGTAAAATTGTATAGATTATTGGTAAACCTTTAAAATGTGTAGGCATGGTTTAGATGCAGAAGAATACAGAATATTGTTTTCATAATAAATAGTTAATATTTTATGGAAAATGATAAAACTATGTCTAATATTAACCCTAGATGTGTCTTCAAATAGTAGTGACCACTGAGAAGGCTTACAATATCATCAAAGCCCCACTAAGAACTTTACAATAAAAATGCAGTGTTTCTAAACCCCATAAATCATCTGAAAATTGAGGGCACTTCCCCAGTAGTTTATCCAGAGCTTCAAGAACAGGCTTCAAGATACTCTAGAATTCGGCTACTTATTTCTATTAAAGGTAATTAAATAACAGCAACATCCAAAAACTCTTCTTCAAATTACCTTCGCTTTCGGTGCAACACAAATTATTTGTATTTTTAAAATTTAGGGCACAATAAGCCTTCTGTAGATATCCTTCATATAAAATTGCATTAAGGGCAGCTGTCTCTCCCGTGTTTTCTGGGAAATATTGCAATGGAGAAAACGGCTATTTGTTTTGTGCTGGAAAATTATTGATCACACATGTCTTATGAATCACTTGACGCTATGGATTTTTTGCTGAGACCATTAAAGGAACAGCCTCAAGCCCTCTGTGTCCTGTATATACTGTCAACACTCTCACGTTCAAATTTATGTGCATGCTACTAATGACACAAAGAGAAAACAAAACCTTAAAAAGACAATTTTGAAGCAGGTGGTTTAAACAAAAGAAATTAGAAAATAATTTTTAAATGCTTAAAAATATGAAAATGTGTAGCTAGCCATTCAAAAAGAGATAATAAGTGTCCAGAATGTGCACAGTATTTGTAAACAGAGAGCTTAAGACTTAAGACAAGTGAAAAAGAAACCAGTGGTACTAATGTATCTCTTTTTTATTTCATTAGAAATCTCCTAATTTTCAAAATCTTTTTTTTTTTTTGGACATGGGTATGAATAGAAATAGTTGGATGTGGATAGAAAGAGTCTGCAGCTATATTGGCACTAAAGAACTGGGAAGGTGGGCTGTTAAGCCCTCTCTCCTAAGGCTCAGGTCAGAAAAAAACACAGAACTAATTCTAATTTATATACTCTTGTCCTCCTGTAAACTCTTGACTGCCAAACAGCACAGAAAGTAAGTCACTGGCTGTCCCACAGATTCCACTACACCTGAGGTTCTCAAGGTAAGGACACCAATATTTTGACTACAGTCTGTGCAGGTTTATGCAGGGGACTTCCTTCACATTCTCCTTCATCATCTCATTCAAATAACAGCTCATAAAATTTAGCTCATAAGTCATGCTATAGAACAATACCATGTGTTGAATTGCCATGTTGTATAAATGCCTTTCTTTTATGAAGCCTCATTTTCAGTTGTTTATAACCTTGCCCAATTTTAACTGTTTATGCTGAACATTTCAGTGATGGCAAATTTTACCAAAACTATTCCAATGATTTCTCATATTTTTTAAGAAAGAAAGTATTGCCAGTTTCTTCTAGGCAGTAAAGAAACATCTGAAGTTTAGTTCAGGAGAGGCAGCTGTGGAATTCAGGTAAAAGGAAGACAATGTAAGATAATTTTTTTTTGTTGCTGCCCTATTGTTTGATTGCTAAAGACCTATCAATACCTCTTTATTTCCAGAGAAAAGCAATGACATTACATTGGGAGACAGCCACTTTACACTTTTGACATCACTTCAAGATATACTAAAAAGTACTCAACTTGGCATCTCTTGAAAGTCTCATTTCATACAACACCAGCAGCTTCCTTCTACTAACCCTCAGAACAGTCTACCTGCATGAACACGAAGGACTAAAATGAATATGGAGAAGACTGACAGCAACCAATCTATAGGAAACTGTTGGTGCTTCTCCTGAGACTTCATTTCCTCTCTCCCTTTGGTGTTTTGCCCTCCTGATCTAGACAATCACCATAAAAAGTGTTAAACTAAGAAAGATCAAATATGATCAAAAGAAAAGGAAGGATATTCAGCTACAGTTAGGGTGTTGGTGACTGATGGAGAAAGGATGATGAAGTTAAATCATTTGTGCAGAAAGTTGAGTGATGGAAAATATGTGGAACGTTTGGAAAAAGATATCAGAAGGGAAATGGCGTCATGTGCAGATGAAGTCAGTGGCAAAAAAAAAAAAAAAGAAAAGGTCAGGAGCAGAGGGAAGTGGAAGCCCCAGGAAATAAGGAAATTATAGCAGTATAATTCTATATTATAGAATATAGAAATTATAGTTCTATAGCATCTGTAGGAGTTTGATATCCTTCTCCAGCAAGTCACCTAGCTAACAGAGTAGGGAGGGGCTACACAGCAAAGACCTGGAAGTATGCTGGAAAATAATTTGTGGAACTGGAGAGCAACAAAATTAAGATCACCAAGAATTTTATTTGGTTATATGGACATATTTGTTATAACTCAAGCTTCAAAAACCGTCTTACATTTCCTGCAAGATTTTTTTCCTAATTTAGTCTTCTGGGGTTTTGCATTTCTTTACCATGGTATGTTAATTTTATTTTTTGGGAAAGCAAATAGCATAATTTATTCTTTTTTCCTTTGACTATATCCACTCCCTCCTTTGAACAGTTCTATGTAGTAACTCCTCATATCAAGATTTTAGATGTTTCAAATTGGCTAAGACTCTTTACCATGGGTATGTTTAAAGCTTTATGTAAACCTATACTGTTTATAAAGTTTCTTAGGGACTTGGACACAATTGTAGAAATTTGTTGAATATTGAGAGTTATTTTATGGTGAAATTTTACTCTCTCATGATGTTATTAAATTAGTAACAGGCTTCAAAAGAAATTACATGATATCGCATGTACAAGATGACAAGCCTTGAGTAGAAATAGTTGTGTAGGAGGTTCTCTTTTAAATGTGAATGTACTAGTCTCACCCCACCAAAACTACAGAGTAATGGATAATTTTTTGTTATGTTATGCAACATTCTTTCAAACTGTAGACATTTGAGAATCAGTTTTCATACACAACTCTTAAGCAAATACTTGTAACATCATCCTGCAAAGAGAAAAACTCTGTAAAAATTATTTAAGATCCATATGCTATGTAAAGAAATTTACCTGGAGGCATTCTTCTACCTTTTACTGAAAATAGCCTATAGAAAGGTGGTGCTAAGGTGCACGTATCCTTCACGTACTGGAAGCTTTAAGAGGGTCCAAAGCTATTTATAATTTCTAACTTTGCAACCCTATTTTAATGCTACTTCCTTTAGCTTTGGTTCTGATTCCCAGGACTTTCAGAAAGCGAATAGACTACCTATGTGTAAGAGATTTTAGATAAGGCTGCAACTGCCTTCATTCTTTGCATTTTTTGGTTGCATTTCCTGCTAATGTGATTTGCATAAGCCAATTACATTGAAATTTGGCCCATGGTTGTGCAAATAAGTTCATCAGTGTGGATCTCTCTCTTCAGTAGATTTAGGAAGTGACTGCAACTCATTTTGTTGCATAAGGGGTCTGCACAGGATACTGGGGTCATGTTTTGTGCTCTTTTCTGAGGTTCCATTTGCACTATAATGGAGGAAGATTTCAGGAAAATAGGACATTCAAATAAATAAAGAAAGCCTTTAAAAAGTACTGAAATGCTAAAAATATAAGCTGAATTTTATTTTCTAGGTGCAGTCTGCAAACATGAAGTTTCAGCACTTAATATAAGAGATCATCTATAAAAAATCTCTGGGAAATTATCACTGACAGCTTGATGAAAACATTCCCAAATGTCCATTGTGTACAGTAAAACACTGATCAAAAGCACTACTGTAAGAATTATTTTATTTAAGTGTAAGATCTCTTCAACAGTAATGGGCACAATTAAGCTTGATTCACACCAGCCATGTACTCCAGAAAAAAATTATTTCTTTTTCAAAGTAATGGAATTTCCTGATACTCTTTAAGTGCTAGTGACCTTAAGACAGAATAATTTTTCAGCAAGCGCTTCTTCACATATTGACACTGACACTGACAGCAGTTTTACTTTCTGTGTGTTGTTACACTTCCTTCACAGCTCTGTAGTGATTCCAGATGAAGTCAAACAATTGGGATTTTTTCAGTAAATTATATTCCAGGCAAAGAACAACAATCTCTGTTCTCACTAAAGGAGACATTCCTGAGACACCACTGTAGTACTCTGTGTGCAAATGCTGAATTCCACAATTAGTCTGTAAACAATAGATATGTGGGCTAAATGGAGAGACTTGCCAAATTTGCTGCGGTGAGGGTTGCTAGAAACAAAGAGGAGTAAATATAAATGCTCTGGTATGTGAACACCTACAACAACAATTATCCACTCCCTCCCAAGTTTAGCAGGTTGAATTCCCACATTATAATGCTCTTAGTTTTGGGAGAAAGCCAGGTGTCAAATTCTGTTCTAGAGAGGAAAGAAAGAGACAAAATCACTTAGTGTCTGAGATACTGCATTAAAAATGGGTCAATGTCATTTTATATAAAGATACACAGCCAAATGCTGCACAACACAAACTTGATCTCATCTTCTTTTTCTTTCAAAGGCAAAGTACACAACTGAAACTATCTACACAGACATGCAGGGTGTTAGAATGAGCAGTTTTGAGAGTAAAATCATGGCCACATTAGAAGAAGATATGAATTTTATTTAAAAAAATTAAAATTTGAGGATAGTACAGATAATCATTATACTAGAAAACTTTAGAAATAGTATATATACCAGGTAAATAGATTTTAAAAGAACAGTTATTTGACATTCAGTTATTTTAACATATCTAAATGGCTGTAATAATGCATCCAAAATAAGGTGACCATAACATGACCTTTATGGTGTCATGACAAATCCATTTCTTCTCCCATACCCTATAAGACTAAAAAGTTAGAGGAAAAGAAATCAATAAACTCTTACAACACTCAATTTTAATCCCTTAGAAATATGAACATCACTTTCCTTTATTTCTAAATGAAAATGTATTCTAAGCCTTCAGCCTTGAGGAAAATTATTTTCTAACTTCCTTTTGGTAGTTATGAAGTACCCTAGAAAATGTATGATTACAAAACAAACCTGTTTTACATAGGAGGCTTTCTGACACCATAGTGACAGCAATAACACAAACCTCAAAGTCGATCATTATTTATTTTCTCCCTCAGTTTCCTATTTGTGTTCCTTGTGGGAAAATTTATGTCATTAAAAGCAGAGCAAGACATAGAGGCATAGAACACTAGTGGGAATTTTTATTGCATATCCTTTTCAAAAAAACCATTTAAATTACTTTTACCTGAATACTTGTTTGCCTAAATAGTTATTTTATTTATTTTTCTATCCAGTGTCTCATATTTTTTCCCAGAACACTAATTTAAAGCCTCCTATACACATGTTTTGTGATAGCAAAAAATCAAATTTTCAAGAGATGTAAACCCAGTGTCTGAGCTGTTACACACAGAGCCTGAAGCTCCTGGTGAGAGCTCACAGCACTTATACACAAATGCATGTCAGGAGTCTATCCAGCATAATATCTCTCTGTCCAAATAACTGTGACAAGCAACACTAGACTTTGAATAAGGACTCTGCTTTCTGTAAAGTATATTTTTATGTGGTAGGGAAATGATCTCAAGATCTTAGAAAAAAAAAAAAGACACTACTGTACTCAGACCTCACAAGGAGATCAAGACCAAAGAAGATGACATTTGATCTCGAACATACTTTTCTCCAACTTCCCAGGGCCTTCTACTGCAGGAAGTACTCATATTCAAATCAGCAGGACTTCACACATGCTTAAAGACAGGCATGTGCACAATGGGTTTCTGAGCTTGAGGCCATCCTTTAAATTTTTATTAAATAAGAGAAGCTTGTAATCTGATGTTAAACAGTGGCCCAGACCTCAAGAACTACTCAGCTTTTACTCAGTCAGTGACTCTATTTGACTGACAGACTTAGGGTTTGGCAAGCCTGATTTTTTCAAAAAAACTTCCTGTACAGTATGTCAAAGCTAGTATGTCCTCTAGTTCCACTAAGATGATGGCCCTGAAGGCAAGAGCACTAAATCAGTTGCAGATTAGAGCCAGGTTCACTTATTTGACATACAAAAGCTGTTCCTAATATAAATGTCTGGAGAAAATGCACACAATATGACAGAACTGAATAAAGATTTTCCCCAGTAACAATAACTGCAACACAAATTGATCAGTAATACAAGGTGGGCAGCCTTCCCTTCCCTTCCCTTCCCTTCCCTTCCCTTCCCTTCCCTTCCCTTCCCTTCCCTTCCCTTCCCTTCCCTTCCCTTCCCTTCCCTTCCCTTCCCTTCCCTTCCCTTCCCTTCCCTTCCCTTCCCTTCCCTTCCCTTCCCTTCCCTTCCTTCCCTTCCCTTCCCTTCCCTTCCCTTCCCTTCCCTTCCCTTCCCTTCCCTTCCCTTCCCTTCCCTTCCCTTCCCTTCCCTATCCTTTTAAAGGATAAGAAATCGTTTTACAATAAGCATCTTGTTACTAATTTTTATGACTAAAAATATGCTTAATTAAAGTCAATGTCAAAAATAACTAATGTTTTTTAGTACTTTGGAGACCAGAAAATAAAATTATATCAAGATATGAAATATAAAATTATTTTTGTATATATTTGGTAAGATAGCTTGTGCTCCCACACACCTTTTTCCTCTCTTCTGCTATTAGTTTCAAAATCAATTTAAAGTGCTTTCTGCATCTGAATAAATTGTACCGGAACTGTCATTTCAATAATGCATAGTTTCCTACTGAAGCTAAAAATATTTATTTATTTAAATCATAGGAAAAAAAGAAAAAAAAAAGATTTTAAGTGGGTGGAGGCTGTTCTGTAAATTTCTGAAACTCATTTCTTACCCTGATATATATTGCCAGCTCTTTGGCCCATATTTTTCATTGCCATCATCATAGAGACATCTCAGCCTTCCCATGCCCCTGCTTCCTAGAGTGTTTCCACAATAGGAACACCTGCTCTGATCAGGCAGGCTCTATTTTGAATTCATTCTCCAGTTCACTTCTACACAAGCAAGACTTCACTACACTGCTTAAACTCGTGCATTCTGTGTGCCTGTCTCCTTCACTGAAACAAATAAAAAAGGTACATAAACACATAACAACACACCTCACTTGGATGCTGTAATTCCAAAACCTTAGGTGACTCACATTGTGGAAAGGAGAAGAGAAAAGAAAAGATACAAATACTTAATCTGTTCAGGTTAAATCTCTGGGTTTTGAGAGGAGTGTTTTGTCTTGCTCACATGGAGGAAACTAGCACTCGTTAGGACAGCTTAGAGAAAACCCATAACTTGTAGTTTCAAAACAAGAATTTAGAAAAGAAATCTCAAATTCTTGTGCTATAAAAAACCCCAAGTGAACAGAAAAAAGACCTCCCTACAAATCGTACATGACTAGGTCCAACCCCTTGGACGTCCCCTTTTCCTCCCTTTCTTCCTGCTCCCCATGGGGATGCAGTGCCTGGGACGTCTCCCCTCTGCGGCTGATCTGGCAGGATTCCATGGCAAATGGAGGAGGATATAAGAGCACCACAAACACGTGCCTTCTCTGAAAATTTGAATAGACCCTATGAGGCTTATTTCCCCATGAGTGAATTGCAATCAGATCTCAGTTTCATAATCCGAATAATAGCTTATATAACAGCCATGAAGTCTGAGGGGGTGGACTGAGGTCTTACAGTAAGGGGACATGTAACATGTTATCTTATCAAGAAATTAGAACAGAAATTCCACCCCCTCCATCCTTTATTTGCAATAAGGTCTCAAACTATCAAAACCTTTCTATTGTTACAACTTCAAGCAACACAATCACTTCACATTTCTTAACTAATGAACTGTACCCCTCTCCTTCCTTTTCTCTCCCCCTTCTCAGACACGCAATGACATCAGGAGATTATGTTTAGTTTAAACAAGTCAGGGAGATACAAACATTCCTGAAAATATATTAATTCCTTCCTGCTCAACAGATTAGTAGCATTTGATTTGACATGACTATAAGTTTACACACTTCAAATAATTTTTAAAGTAATATCTTCTAAAAAAGGAATTAATAAAAAAATGCTCTTGCATATTCTGCATGATTAAATGATGGATTATATTCACAATCTGTTTTCATGCCTTGGTGCTAACGAAAATCAACTCCAGTATTGTAGCATTAATGGGGAACAGTCTGGCCTCCACCTAACCCTGAAGATAATTATGCTAAAACAATAGTGATGAACATTCAGCTAACTAGCTATAACAAGAAAAGACTGCTGCTGCCATCCATCAAAAAGGCCATTTAGATAATGAGGAGAGATGGCTACTGACATATTTCAGCAGGGAAGGCCATCCTGCTGGGAGTTTCTTTCAAAATGCCAAATTCTATCCATTTAAAAAGCAAACATCATGCCCTCTTTGGTTTGTCGGGTGATCTGGGGAGCAGAGACAGGAGTTGCATAGTACTGTCCAAGTTGGACTAAAGAGCTGGAAGAGACACTGAAGGAGAAAAAAAATGCCATAGTGTATGTATCATTGTAATCTTCAGTCTCCTGAAAGGACTAATGCTAATTATGAGCAACATGACTGCTGTCAGTCAGGAAGAGCAAATCCCTTGCTTTCTGTAAGAAGCTACTAATCTGATTATTGATTTACAATTCTGGTGATTAGTTAAAGAATGTGCATCTCAAGGAATCTGAATATCCTGACTGGACAGACAGTAAAACAGAGGTCTAGAAGAAGTATTTTGCTTCAACTGAATAAAATAGTAGATAAACCATAGTTTCCAAACATATTTAGACTAGCAACTATTGTGTGAATAAAATGGAATTAATATTAACCAATATGTCTGTTTTTTTAAGTACTGTCTAATATGACAGCCACTTCATCACAGCAGAGGTCACAGATGATTTCCTAAAATAAAAACAAGAAGGAAGATAAAAGAGTGATGGACTTTTCAAGTAAAAATTAGTACAAATGTGTTGTACTGTCATGTGTTTCCTGTCTGAAGACAATTTCTCCCATTTAAAACTGGTATTTGTTGTGACGGTGAGGAAAAGTATTTTAATTTGTCTGAAAAATACGTTTTTAAAAGTGGTTTTCATACAAAAAAGGAAGCAAGGAAATATATGTCCTCTTTTTCAGTGACTTGCCTGAACAGAGGTGCTTTACAGAATAATAAGCAAGGATCATATTGGAAATTTCTCCAGTTCCATCCATTGTCAGCTGCCAAAGACTGTGGAAATCTCAGCACAGCTTCAGCCGCTCTGCTGCTAGGATGTCAGGGTCCTCCTATTCACTGGCTCATCACACAAGGATGAATATATTTACTTCCTTAAAAAGCTCACTAACAAATCCATGACTATATGGCAAAGAAGATATTAAGATAATAGAAAAACACCTGGAGGAGAAGGATATTCAGTGGGATTTTTCTGAAAGAAAATGTGAGCCCAGTGCACCTAATCTCCATGGGTTTATTCTACAGTCTTCAGAAGGTAAGAAGATCCTCCACTGAAGTTATTCAGAGAAAGATTTTGGCAACTGTTTCTAGAAGAATCTATCTTTCTCCACAGGCTGTATGAGACTTACAGAATTTGGCTTCAGTAGGCTAAAATTCATCTCTTGTCATACTCTATGCAGTGAGCCCGCTCAAAAAATGAAAAAGGACTGTGTTAAGGGAGCATCTATTCTCTTCCATTTCCAAAGAGTCAATTTCAGAGAAGCATTTTGAGATGCTAGAACTTATAGCTGAAAATTAGGAAACCTTCTGAAGACAAAATTGGTTTTTTGGATTGTGTTGGATCATGGTGTCAAAAAGAGTTTGTACTCCTCACCTAGAATTCAAATAAGCACATGTTTTTTTCCAGTTACTAATAAAGCGAGTCATAGAATCATAGAATATCCTGGGTTGGAAGGTACTGAGAGGGATCATCAAAATTAATCTCCTGACCTGCACAGGACCATCCCAAGAATCACATCTTTTAAGCCATTACTCTGTCAAGAAATAAGGTATGGCATGTAAACATGTTTTCACATGTAAGGAGCAGCTAATAATTCTAAAATCTAAAAAACTTAGCATACATATAACTGTGTTCAGTTGCATTAATTGGACTTTGTCACACAACTGTGTGTTCCTACTGAACTTTCTCTGTTCATGCTGAAGTAATTGCAAGAGGTTGATCATAATGTACTTGGGTTCTTCAAGGTGTTTGAAGTCAGGAGAGCACACCACAGCTTGCTGAATACCATTAGACAGCAGATTAATACTGTTATACCTTGGGTAAAAACTGTTTCTTGAAACCAGTTACAAACACACAGACTTCTTTTGGCACAGTATGGGCTTTGCTATGTACATTTCTAAGTTGATGAGCTCTGCAAAAGACAAGCTGCTAAAAGTGTTTACATTGCGTATTCCTTCTACTGATCTATGTTTCTTCAGTGCTATGTGAAAAATGAAGAAATAGAAAAGGAAAGATTATTTGCCTTTCATTGTGCCATACATGATCATGACTAATTTGATACTAGAACTGGAATCAAAGGAGCTTAGTAAAAGGTTCCATATCTAATTCTTTCCCACGTTCAGTCTTACCTTGATCTCTAAAATGCTTTCATTCTCTCCTTAGGGCGTGAATACTTGTTATTTACATGTCTGTATTTTTGTAGGAGAGGTAAATTAGGGCAAAAATTTTCAACAACAAACTTCCACAGTGAAGATAGATAACCTCATATATCTAGCCATGCTGAACTCCAGGAAAATAAAATTCACTGCAGCTATGTGCAAGTGGTCACAAAAGTACATATTGTCTCAAAACCCAGGCATGTAGCAGAGTTTTGCTATAATAAAGTCAACTGTCTCTAATATTTGGAGCCAGTAACAATAACTTTTCTACTGTCATCATGGCCTTTTGGACTTTATAACATTCAAATACAAAACTAACAAACGAACTCCTCACATATCTCTTTGCACTAATGACAAAAGAACAGGGTGGTGCCAGGTTGGCAGCACTGCTGGATTGCACCTATCTCTGTCATTTTTGGCAAATAATGAATCAGCTTGGCCCCTCTGAAAATCTCATGTGAGGTTAGAGATATTCTATTAGTGTAGAGCTAAAAAATACTGCTGTGGTGTTTATAGAAAGCCCTTGCTCAGATTATTCTATTTGAAGTCAATTAGAAGACTGCTTTGATCTTACTGGCATGGGATCTCACAGCAAACACCAGGCAGTTGTTATCACTAACACTGAAGAATGCAGCTGTCCCAGGAGAATGCAAAGGCTCACTTTTGGAGCTATTCACTATCTCTGTTGATGCTCATTGCATATATGTTTGTTCTGCAAAGTCAGATCAAAATCATTGCCACTAACCATTATGTAGACACGCAAAGGTTGTCATACACCTGCCAGTTTTTACAGCACAGTCCACATATCTGCTGGGCATTGTGGTTCCACACAGTGTTATTAATTTCTAGTATACCTTCTGAAACATTAACAGTGCCCAACACACCACTGCTTTGAAGAAAGAACCAACTCAAGAATAGAAAGAGAATGTAGGTCAGTATAATATTTTAATTCATTTTTATTTTGTTTTTTCCATTTGCTTTCATTGCTGCCACAGCCTTATTTATGACTGTTTTCTGCCCACTTTGGTGATATTGAGAAACACCTAACAGTAAACCTTTCACTTACATTAGTCTCCCAAACCAAAACCAGGTTGCATACACATATCTGCATCTCTCTGTCTTGCCTATATAAGCACAGTAAAATATGTGGTGTAAAGTCACCACATCTGGCACATGCTTGACAGACAGAAGAGGACAACATTAAGATCTTCCATACCAGAGTGCAGGGAAAATGTATGTGCAAGGGAAATCTGAAAGTATTCTGAGGTAGAGGTGTTATCCTTTGGTTTGCCTTTTCTGTGTATTTTGTTCAATGTGTTTTCTCAGTCATACTGTTCCTGTTCAAAGCATTTCTCATCAAATGCTAAAGCCCACCTTGCCCACTCAAGGGAATATCTTTAGCTACAAAGCTTCAACAGGAGATGCACACCTGATGTCACTTCCATTACTTCTGCAAGTATAGTGTAATACGAGATCAGGTTTGCATTCATTTTCTCATTTTTTAGCAATAATATGTTACAGCACATTCCTTGTATATTCAATATATTGCTTTGCTCTTCAACAGCTGTGTTGAATATGGTCCTTTCTTTCTACAATTTTTTCTTCTGTTCTTGAGCTCAAAAGAGACTTCACAGTGGGCAGCATCATCCATATTGTGGAATCCCACTTGCAAGGCATTTTGCAAAACATAGAGGAAAATCAAAGGGATCAGAGGCAGAGAAGAAAAGGCTTTTCAGGTTTTGTAAGCTAGATATCGGATTCTTACAGCTGCCAAGTTTGCATCATATGTGTTCTGATTTTATGAAGTGAAAAACAGAGTTTGATTTCAGTCTTAATTCAGCTTTTCCCTCTATAAGCCCAAGATTTATAGTCATGACGTTTTCTTTCTCTGACTTTTTAAGAACACGTTGTTATGTTTCTTGTACAAAAATCCTTCTTTCCTAAATTACTGTGCTCTGAGAGATCAAATAGAATACCATGATGTTCTTTCTACACACCACCAGATATCTCTGAGGAATTACACTGAGACATCAGCCTGGCATTTGAACATTAAAACAGAAGCAATAAAGTTAGCAACAAATCCTGTTAGCTATAGAGCCAAAACTTTTTCACTGATTTTTATGAGCTAAAAAAGCTGTATAATTCGTGAATCAAGTATACATGCACATACATGTGCAGGCATCTAGCATATAATGTACTGCTTCAGATAAAGCATTTGTAAAATAGAATTTTATCTGCTGTGATGTCAAAATCTGTAATGTGATTGCTGATAGATAAACAGATTACTTTATTAGTTCATCCTTGAATATACCGAGTGACCTTTTTTAATTTCAGGAAGTGTTGTGCATCTGCTTTCCAAATTTACCCCTCTGCCTTGGTTTCCTCTATCACTGATGACTTCTGGGAATATAGACCAGCACTACAATTTGCATCATGAAGCAAGAATGGATTTTTGATTAAAAAATTCAAATGGAATTTTGAAACTGATCTAACACGACATGCAAATTCATGAAGTGTTCCACATTTTTTGACTGCCCATGACAGTGAGGTGGGAAGTAGATAATCTTTAAGATAATTTCCAATTCAGGCCATTCTGTGATTCCATTCTGTGCTTCTCCTATATAGCAAACATTTTTAAATTTTGATTTAAATTTTAGAAGTCTTTCTGGAAACAAGATCTCTCTACTTGTAGACTGTAAGGTCTACTTTCTATAAGTATCACGTTCAGACAGACGTCTGGAGAGCTGAATGAGCAGTGACATACGTATAATGACTTATTTTGCTGGAGAATTAATTCAACAGGAAAGCAAACTTTCTATCTTATGGTGGACTATTTTAACTGTTGACTAAAAATTTAAAACACTGAGTTTTTAAGACTAATGAAGGGTTTGCTTTCCCATGTATTTATGCATCTGATTGCTGTTAAACTCACTATATAATTAACTTTAAATAGTAATGAATAAATAGCAAATATTTAATTTATACTTCAATTCACCATCAAAAATGAAGTAGAGGTATGGGTAAAACATATGAAACATATCTTCAGCAATTTCTAGCAGCACAATAAAACTTATCCTCCTACCCAGAGCATATCACTTTCTTGATAAATAAAAATATGTTAAACTTTACAAGACAATCCTATGAATTTGTTAGACAATCTGTTCAATGTTCCTAGTCAGACTATGCATAACATATAAACCCTGTATCCCCCAAACCAGAAGAGAAAATAGTCCACTTCTCTACTTTTATTCTCACTTCCATCTCTTTTTTTATTCTTTATGACAAATGACTATGTCCTTTGATTTCTAGTCTATAATAGAGTATTTCATCACCTATTAGTCTTGCAAATGTTTCTTATATTTGGGAACATAATTGAGGTTTAAAAAAATAAGAATAAAAGTGTGAGTAAAACTATTGTTTTTTTCTTTAAAAAGTAAAATCATGACTGAATAAAACAAATTTTGTCAGATCACTGTCTTTCTCAGTCTGCAAGCAGACTAAAATGGGAGTTATGGGGAACTTTAGGCATAGGATTAACTTTGGAGCCTTGCTACTGTGATTTAAATGTCTCTACTGCTAATTACATCATTAATTGTTCTAGAATAAAGAAAAACAAAGGGAAAAAAGGTGCTTATTTTACAATTCTTTACTATTTTTAATTCTTTGCTTGCTGACAAGCTAGAAAGCATCTTTTGCCATGGCTAATTTCAAAGCTTTTATCAATCTTAATGGCATAGCTAATAGCGTTTTGGTCCTGTTTGCTCCATGAACACTTATGGTCCCAGGTGTGCATAGAGCTAATGAATCCATCTACAAAGCTAGAAAAGATGCATTAGACTCCTGTGCTGGTTTTGAAAGACTTGTTCCTTCACTAATTGGACTAAGACTTACACAAGATATGCATGTCTATTTGGAGATAGCCTACAGTTCAACACTCTCTAGAAAGAGCACACTATCAAAAAATATTTCACTGGAAATCATGTTCAATAACTCACATATCCTCCTCTGATTTTATCTTTTTAGTTGCTTTTTTTTTCCCTTTCTCTTTGTTCAGTTTGGTAAAAACAGAAAATTTCATCACAGAAGCCAAGGCAGCATCTCAACCAGGGAACACACAGGGTCCCTCATACCCCACTGAGATGTCTGACTGCTCCTTATTTGTGCTGATTTGTATCCAACAGAGCATATAACCAACCTAACCAGTTAATTCCTCTGCTGAGACTGTTTCCCTTAATTGCAAGGAAAAAAAAATCATGGAAGAGAGAAATAAGAAAAATCATTATACTTAAAGAAAAATAATTAGATATGCGTTGGAAAGAATATAAAAGAGTAAAATTCAAAAATAGTTTATAGAATTACATCCTTTATAATTGCTTAACTATTTCTCATCTCCTTTAGATTGGTGTGGATTCTGTTGAGGAGCTAAAAAATCCTAATTTAACTCCACCATAAATAAATGAAAGCAACAAGGAAATTAGCTGCAGTTTGTTCTATATTTGACGTAAACCTTTTAAATTCCCATCACGTTCCTTCAGACAGCATCTTTCATTTAATTAATTTAATTACAAAATAATGGCATGAGGTACATAATAATGGGGGAAAAGGGTAGAAAACAAGTGACTCAATAATCTTCAAACTGTTCTTCTAAAGCAGAGAATATTTTTTAGTTATTATTATATATATTATGTGATTATTATTACATTTATTAGAATATAAATGTACTATTAAACTGTTGCAAAACTGACACTAATTACTAATTCTGTGTCTGTGATCTGTCAAGATTTGTGCTGTTTCAGGATACAAATGCAGGCACTTCTTTACCAGTCCTACCTGCAAAACTCCATGTTAGGGATATCCATGGGACAAATTTCCCAGACTAAACTGTGGGGAAGATGGTAGGGCTGCTGCTGGCAAATTCTCTTCAGTTTAGCAGAACAGAGTATAGTATGTAGGAAATCAGTTCCCGTGCATTCCCTTGCAAAGGGGTTTTAAATTTCCATCCTACATGAATCATATGAGATTGATGTTTTGCTTAACAAAGCCAGTTCAGTGACGTTTGAAAACTGAGGTATTGTGTACACCTAAGGATAGTAATAACAACTTAATATTATCTTTTATATGTCTTCTACTTAATAGTTCAAAAAATACTATTTCAAAGATGCTACTTTCATATTTCTGGACTAAGGACCATAGCTGTGCCCAGGATATTTTTCTAGCCAGTATCAGGACCAAAAGTAACACCCCACCTCCCATGCTGACCTGCTACACCGAGATTGGACAGACAGCCCTTTGAGAACCATCCCTTCTGGGGCTTGTGATGTGCACAAGATGTTGGGTAACTAGTAATCAAAAGGTTTTAATGAGTGAAGACTGAAAATTTTGTTTTGTGTTAGACTTCTGAATTTCAACAATTGTTTTCAAACTCTGAAAATATTTCATGTTAATAATGTTTAATGTTTTCCTTTTTGTAATGAAAATTTTAAAGTATACAGTTGTTGTTGTGCAATGTTTTGCTTTGTAATGGAAACTTTCCTTAAAAGAAAAAAACAGAATATTTTGTTTCAAGAAGGCTGAAATAGAAATAATTTTAGAGACCTGATTTGCTTATTTTTCAATGGAGATGTATGAAAAAGATAATCCCTTATTAACCTTCAGTTTAAAGTGCTGAAATTTTACTACTACAAACACATGCAGGAATCCTATTGTAGACAATAATCAAGATTTGCAAAGCCAGTTGAGGAATATAGGTCTACAAATTTCATGGAAAGTCTACGAGTTTGTTGGAAGTCATGCAACAAAATAGCTCAGAACAGCTCTGGGCATTTTAAGAAATGTGTGTATATTTAAAAGCCAGAATTTGCCCCTTTGAGTTTAACTAAGGAATGGCCAAGTGAGCCCGAATAATGAATGAGACTGATAAGGCAAGTATAGCAGTCAAGAATGATAGAAAACTAGGAAAGCTGCTTCAGATCCTATTTTATTATAGATCTACAAAGATTTGATTTTTCAGATCTTAATCAGTGATCCGAAGAACTTAAAGATTTCCAATCACTCTTAAAGTCAGAAAAAGAAAACAAAAATTCTCATCCTCTACCTCTAACAAGTACATTAGTAAGGACCTTTTAAGAACAAATAGTAAAGCCAAAATATATGAGAAGCTCTTGAGAAAATAAAACTATATAATTAAAACAACATAGAGAGTGTCACTTCTATTTCCGTCTGGAAAGAATTTAGTTGGATTTCTCTGACCTCGTTTGTCTGTTTTTTTTTCCAGAGTTATGCCAAATTATCTGAAGGTCTTTTATACCGTCAGAGACCCTGAAGAGCTGTTAGTCAGAGATGCTGCAGATGTGGCTGGATATTCACTGCTACAAACACAGCTCTCATCAAACTGCATCACACCACCCTGGATTCTCAGTCCCCAGCAGCACATGAAAAGCGCAAAATATGAGAAACAAAGCTAACCATGGTATAATAGACAAATTTTTAGCATGTCTGCACTCATGCCTTTAATTTTGTCCTCTGTAAATTTTAGAAAGTCATCATGTAAATGTGGTCACTGTCTAAATAAGGGCCAAAAGATGTGAAATTTGATTCATTATTAGAAAGGCAGAGTCACAACATCACTGGTTGTTCATAAATCCATTAAGCTCCTATACAGAATCCCGCTCTGAAAAATACACCTCCCAAGTGTGACAGACTGCATGTTTATACTCCCAAGTATCTGTGCCAGGTATATTACTGAGTCAATACATTGAGAAACAGGAAAAGGTTTTTAAATGGTTCCTAACTACGCAAAAGTCTAATATGTCTTAAAGCACCTAATGAAACAACTGCTAAACAAATGCTCTCTGCAAAGTCTAGTGTTTGCATTGCAGGTCACTGCATTTTAGTAGAATTCTCACAGCTCTGACGTGCATGCAGTCAGAGAAAGAAGTTCCCATAAGACATTATTACAGGAAAAAGACTCATTCATGTATGCAATTGTTTGTTATCAATAGACAACATGTACTCTAATTTATTTTGACTTGTTGGATTTGATTCACTGCTTTTGCATATGTTTGCTTTAAACTGGATAATCAAATCTGGCTGTGTATGAGCTGAACTTTCTGCCTCTATGAAAGTGTGCATTGACCATTCAGTGGCACTTCTCCAAAGGGAAGTACACACCTTTCTCACCAACGTGACCCTTCCACCTTACTTTTCCTTTCTCAGAACAAAAGACTGAAAATTTCTTCAGAAAGCTCAGCAAGTAATCCACCCTTCTCTTGTCAGACTAAAGAAAAAGGTATTTATTAGTACATTTGCCTCTCTGCCTAGAGAAATATAGTGTATGTAATCATGTTCAGGGTGTGTCTCCCCCTACCTAGGCGGAAGATAAAGTTAGTGATACAGTTTGGAGGGTAAAGGTCTGAAAGCAAATTCATTTCTTTCAGCTATGAAGATAAATGGCTTGGGGAGGCTAAATGGATCAGAATTGCCAATAAAGTGTCATGTTTGAGGGAAAGGCTCAGGTGCAAGACTAGTATTAAATACAGTACAATCTTCATAAATATCCTAATTGCAGTCTGTCCCAGCTGTTAAAGCTGGTGGTCAGCAAGTTAGGGTTTTGTAGGAAACCACACTTCATTGCTGCCATTCCTCACAGAATCACTGTGAGCTGTTGGTTTGATAACTATTGTAGAAGTAGAGTCTTATTTGTGGATTGGAAAACTGTATCCCGGAAGGATGCTCAACGTATTATTTGCTACAGAGATACAAACTTCTCCTTTTGGCATCCTGATGCAGACAGAAGGGTGCAGAGGACACTGCCTGCTCTCTAAAAATACCGTGACTAATTCAAAATGTAGCCTCTTGAATATGCTAGTTATTTTCTGAAGCTTTTTCAGGAGGCCTTGAGGAAGAATGCTGCTGCATTCTTTCTGGGGCTTTGGCTGAAGGGTAGCAAGCCTGAGCATAGTCTCTATAATGGCAAGCTTAGTCATTAGGATGGAGTTAGCAGCAAAACCCTCTGAGCAGGTTCTGTAATCACATTGCAAGATCTGTAGAGCAGTGGCTAAACCTGCTGCATGGGGGAGAGACTTCCTACCTGCCTCTGTGGGTCACCTTGGTCTGGGCTTTACCTCATCAGGGTGTGAATTGCACAGACAACACAAATCACCAGCTGCAGGCCAGATGTCACTCAGGCGGCTTTTGATGTGACAGTGTCACAGGACAGAGCGCATGCCTACGAGGAATTAAACCTGCAGGGGCAGCACGGTGCCCTGGAACCATGCAGAGACACCATCGTGGTGGCTGTGATACCAATTCACACTCATTTTAAAGACACCTTGTCCCACTTTCCCTTCTCTGTAAGACAGGAATACAGGTAAAGGCTTCTGTATTCCACACAGAACTATTGCTGGAAATGAATCATTTCTGATATCACAGTGCACTGAAAAATTAACATTATAAAAGAACTGGGCATAATTTTAAATGCTTTTTTTGTGTTATAATCTACATACATCCACACAGCACCATTACAGAGTATGTACATCCACTTGCCAACAAACCAGTTCTGGTAAGCATGTACTCCTATGCCCTGGATGATATAGTGGTCAGAAACCCCATGGAGATAGCAGCTATCAGAATTCTATCAGAATTCTGCTGTGTTCCAAAGCATTATCAATTTCATCTTCTAAAGGTGGGAAAACATATGAAATGTAGAATTCCATTATTTTGTGTTAATACGTTTTCACTGAAAATAAGACTATTTCAATTTTCATTCTTGCAATAATTTTATATGCAACAAATAATTTTTTTATTATCCTTTATGATTCTTGATTATTTATTGCAACTAAACCTAAGAAATTTTTTGCTGTTGTTTAATTTTTTTAACTTGTTTAGTTAATCCAGAATGGTATTGGATGCTTTTTCCTGTCTGACAGTGGTTGTTATAAAAGTAGGTGGGGGGACTGGTGATAATTAATAGCTAATACTTATAAACCACTTCTCATCAATAGTTATTCTGATTTTTTCCAGAATTTTACCAAATTTTCTGTTGTCTCCATTTTACAGATGAACTGAAATATTTTTGAGGACTAAATATAGGAGGAGGGTAAATAAATATTGTGTATCTTTAAAATACTGCAGAAATGTGAGCAGTTTAAAATAAAAACCAAAACAATCAAGTCACACAACAGATATTTTTCACCATTTCACTGACTCAAATTTAAAATCTGAGACTTTCAAAAGTGATTTCCTTTCCCACAAAGGAAAATTACTGTTGTTGTTTGTTTCTCTCTGATAAATTTTTGAGGGGACATCCCAATGTCTATAATTTTCAGCAGCACTACTTTTCATTTGGACAGCCTTGGTCTTCTCAGTCCCAGTCCAAGAGACAGCTGTCCTGTGTGCTCCTCTGCAAGGGCTGCCCACGCCACCACTTACACAACAGGAACACCCATTTCTCAGTTTCGTGCTTTTCATTAGACAACGTGGTCTTGTCAGGTGGCAGTGTGTTTTGGCTCCTGCATACACAGCTGTTTTTACTACTCAGGGTATTTGAATGCTTACTCCACCCATTTGTTTAATGAGACCTGTAATCAGTTTCAATTCCAATAGGTCATTAACACCTCACCCACAGCAATATGAAGCCAAAATTGGACAGGTTTGTTATGCCTGTTACAGCATGCAGTGGAAATACTTTCTGCAGGTTTTAAAATGTTTTTATTATAATTCATGTTGGTAATAACTATGAGCCATCCTCCTTGCTACAGCAGCAACAAAAATTAAGAACTCTTCTTGCCTTTTTCCTGTGTGATTATGCTTTAAAGTGTACATATTTTTCCTAACTTTAGAATTTCATTTCATAAATATATCAGGCAAATAAAATCACTATCATGAATGAGTCTCAATATTTTGTTCCTTACAGGAGAAAAATGTAAAAGATTAATAAATATATAGGAACTATATCTGGCTTAGTGTGGCTTACTAAACCCCACTTAGTAACTGGTGGAAAAAAAGGTGTCATAAGTATCTATTCTTGTAATCATCTGACAGTACCTTCATTTCTGTGACAAAATACTGGGCTGAATGCAACCTGAGTGGCCTTTCTCTTGTTCTTAAAGGACAAGAAATAGTTAACATCTGGATTCCACGTGCTAAATGCACCTTACTGTAGCATATTGCGCCACGGAGCTGGCATTTCCAGACTGGAGAGTGAGTATGTGAATGACACACCTTCGTTCATGCCTGTTGTTTCTTTTTTCCTTTCTGGGAATAAAGATGAGGGTAATAGTCTGGTATCTGCTTATGCCTGAGACAAAATGGGAGGAACATGACAGAGGCAAAAAGGCAGGATGTGGAGAAGCAGAAGATATATATCCCAAAAAGTGATCTGTGCAGTAAACTGGGAAATCACCGTTTCTTTACATTGCAAAAGTTTTAGTATATTTTCATTATCTTCAGTATATCTAAGCATTTTGCTGTGAACTGTTGCTGTTCCATGCTATACAGACAGTCTATAAACAAGGGTGAGTATTAGCAAGTGCTTTGAATTTAACAATGGGCAGAGAAACATCACTGTAATGCACAGAACATCTCTTGCCTGTATGTTGCACCTCTGCATTTTACTGGCAGGCGGTACAATACCTGTATATATCTATACTCAGAAAGTGACTAAGATCCATAAATGAGAGAAAAGAATGGGTTCTCTTTCAGTGGATTTTCATCCTGATTTTATATCTATTCACTTGCATGATCTAGAATCAGAACTAGCTGAGAGAGCTGGAACCCACCACAAAAAAATGAGCTGATTTCCAGCAACTGAGCATGTGGCTCTTTTCCTCTAAGGGAAAAAAATTATATGACATAGATTGACATAGATGGTTTTTAAAAATGGCCAACATAAGGCATTAATGTGTAAAATTTTGTTGGTTTTTTTGTTAGTATGCAGAACAGGAATATAGATATTCAGTCCAATTGGAGTTTGGCAATTGTCAGTATGAAAAAATCTAGTATTAATTTTGTTCCTTATTTCAGATACCTTAGTGAAAACGACAAGGACAGAAAGTACATGAAGGTGGAGCTCCACCTCTCACTCCCAAATGTCTCCTCTGTGTCACAGCTCAGCTGGTTTGCAGGGAACAGACAGAAAGGGAACAGACAGAACTCTCTGACTTCTCTGGCTAAGCCTGTAGCTCACCTAAGTGCTCAGTCTCCATTGCTCTCACTCTAATTCTTTTCCCAAGCTCTAAATTTATTTCATAACAGGGACAAAGAATTATTCCTGGAAATATAAAGAGAAAAGTAGGTCAAGACACAGACTTACTTTGACGATCTCCCTTTAGCACTTTTGTGTAGTTGTAATTGAACTGTCCTTTTTAAAAGTGTGTCTCGTATTTTTATTTTTCTTTTTGGCGACAAGTCAGCTTGGAAATGAACTGCACTATGTAATTCAATTTTTCTGAAGATTTGCAACTGTAATTAATTATTTTATTGCACTTCAGGTTCTTTAGAGCCCATAAAAAAAGGTGTACCCTTGGAAATACAATGAGGAGGTAAATAGGATGGAGTTCACTTACATTCTGCTACATACATTGCAAAGACCTATATAGACTTTAAGGTAATCAGATACGGTATTTTCACCAATGAAACATGAAATTGCCTGCCCAGACTTCTCTATGCTCCTCACATACAAAAGCAAGCAAATAGGTTGATAAAAACTATGGATTTGGAAGAATTGTGAGGATATTGGTCCTGGAACTCCTTCACAATATTTTCATCTGCAGATTCTAGCAAAATGCCTTATGATTTTGATTGAGCCTTAAACACATTGTTACGGTAGAACTATAATCAGTATAATAAAAAATAGTCATCAGTGGAGAATCCACATCACCTGCAGCATTCTTTGCTTCCTTCTTATAGATCTAAGGCTATTTAATGGAATGTTTTAAATTAGAAAATAACCCCAAACTATTTACCAATTTAATTTGTTAATCCCATAATTAAATAAAAAGAGAACATTGTGTTTTTATATTAATCATGTGAGGTTGGATACAATTTGTTGTTTCATGACTCTAGCTCTTCCTTCAAGTTCCCAGACGGCACTTCAGAGAGAAAACCCAAGCCTTGAGTTTAGTATTTCAGCTGCCACAAAAATAAATGTCAGTTATGTGACTCAAAAAGAAGATGCACTTTTTAAATGATGCAGATATTTGTTGCACTGTTTGAATTGTGCTATTGGCAAGACTAGACCAGTTTAACCATACAGAGTGACAGTGGTCCAAAAATACTAATCAGCAAAGACAGAAAAATTGCTTAATTTGGGTGCAGATGGCTTGGGTTTACATGATGCTGCCAAGCTATTTTTATCATTGTAGTCCAGGTCTTGGCCAAAAGTTAGGAACAAAATCTAAGCACATATAAACTTCAAGGATCTTTTAGATTTCAGCTAAACCCAAACTTTGTTGACATTTCCATGTCTGAGTTCTGAAGCTATCAATTTTATGGTGCTTTAAAACCATTGCATAAGTTTGTGTCTGTAAATAGCACTAGAGAAAGCAAGCAAAAGTCCAGAGTGAAGTGATAGAATTTTTTGGAGCTCTCAGGATAATTTTAACAGATTTTTCCTGTTGTTATATTTCCAGTAGAGGCAAAAAATTTAGTCATATACCATTATTAATAAACGTGTGGTCTTAATTTCAGTGGAAGAATTGAGTTTAAACTTAGTTTAAAACTCTACATAGAAATTACATTGGTGGTTACTTAAGAAGTGCCTTGGTTTATAACAATGTGATGTTCAGGGTAATCTGTCTATTCACTACTGATTGATTCTGTTCAGTTTTGGTGACTCTTTCATTGTCAACTGTATGAAAAGTCTGAATGTTTGAGTATCACATTTGGCTGTTTCCTGGGATATTAGAGTTCATCTTGGACTGAAAAAGTACAGGATTGGCCCCAGGGCTAATTAGAAACTTAAATTTTCATGGTTCTCTATGACATGAAACCCTGTGAAAATAGTATTCAGTGGCTCAGGACCACTCCTTTGTTTTGAGGCAAGGAGGTACCAAAGCAACAGGACATGGACTTTGACAGCTCAGCAGGGCCGGGCAGTAGCTATGCCCTGAGAGAACTCCATGCATTTTTTAGCAAGTAAGGTTATTTTATGAGAGGGGGAAGAAATGCATTACAAAAAATAGTAAATATTTTTAAACGCCCTGCTAAATTCCTGGTGAGCACAAAAGTAATAGCAGTTGGACTAGTTGGTCAATGTAGGTCCCTTCCAACTGAAATATTTTATTCTGTTCTATTAAGTAACTAAAATCTGACTGTGATCCATAATGTACACCCATCTTGCTCTAACAGTGAACACCTGAGCATATACATCTTCCATACATGTGAAATTTTGTGAATGGGTAAAATGCAACTGTTAAGAGGTTTCTGGACATATAATAGGAAATGGCTTAAAAAAGCATGAAATTGAAAATTGCAAAATTTTACTTCAGATGCACAAGTTAGAATGTCTCATGAAATGCTTATGAATATACAGTATGCATAAATAGCAAGTTGAGGTCTAGATCTTGTTCAGATGGGGTTTTATCTCCTTAACAGCATCTTATTGCATGAATAGGTGCTGGAGTCACTAAGGCTTTTCTAGTCTTTAGTGGTTTTATGCCATATGATAATGGAACTACCAGCCTGCTTCCCAGCACCACTTTCATTTTGTGCTCATTGTCTATATATATATTGTTGTCCAGTACAAAGATATCAAAGTTTTGCCCTTTTGGCATAACCTTTTTTAAAATGATGAGACACTTCCAGAGGAAAAAGACAACTCACTTTGAATTAAGATAATAGAATATGACTCCCATTATAGGAATAACCTCTTTCATCCTTGTGATCCTGTGATCACAGGGTACAGTGATGATGACAGGGGAGGGAATGCACAGAGATTGCTCTCATGCGGGAGAAACACAGCACTCTCTGTCGAAAGACCTTCTCTAAATAGTGCTCCAGTATCTCTGCAGAGAGCACAGCTCATTCAGAATGCAAATCTAACAGACATATCCATCGGTACAGCCACTTGTCTGAGAACTGAGCAGAAGGGTTTACTTTTTGTTTCTTTACTCTGAGGAGTAATTTACAACAACAATATTCATTCTGTCTAAGCAGTCTCTGGCACCAGAGTATGCATATCAGCAATTGTAATACAGTCATTCACTATTGGCACTTCAGGCCAATAAAGTTTATTTCACTTGGAGTGCTGACATGGCTGTCTGCAAACAAGGCTCTGAGAACTGAGACAGCTGGAATGTCATTAAAGAATATTGATTCTCTCTCTTCTTTTTTATCTGTTTCCCTTTGGTGGAACTTTAGTGCATTTACGAATGCTAGTTGCCTCCCAAAACATGAAAGCAAAACAGGTAAAATCTCTTTTTATAAGTTCCTTCATGTATATCACAAGTAACATAAATTAGTGAAGAAGATTAAACCATGAAACAGATTTGGGGAAGAATAAAAAGGTGCCCAGATGTGCCCAGATGGTTATATCAGAGATTTCATGAGGGCTTTTTGTGAGTTTAAAATTGGCTGAGTAAGGAGGGGCTGATTATTAATAATTTAGCACCTTTGCCAGGATCAATATGACTAATTTGTTATGTCTGCAGAGCTAATTCCTATTCCTTTGTGAACTGAAGCCTTGAAAAATTGAAGTAACAATTTAAAAGGAAAAGCACTTATAGGGATTAAAGGAAACTGATTGATTCTTGTTTAGTCTTGAAAAGAATTAATAAGCTAAAATTAGGGCGTTCTTTTACAGTTGTAGTATGTGCAACTTGAAGAACTTGCTACTTCACTGTTTTACTGCTAGAAGGGGTTTCTGAAAACTTCAAACTTCACAAATGCTACCTTTGCAATAGCAACACCCCTCTGGTTTGGTTCTGTGGCAGCTTATAGAAGCAGTTCCAAGCACTCTCAAAGCTTAATACAGACTACAGGAATGTAGGAAACCAAGTCCTGGCAAAAAGGGAGGGAGTGTGAAAGAAACTGGTCTTTGTCTTTCTTTCCTGAACTATTCAAGTAAATAAACAAAGTTCATGCCACAGTAATAGTATTTGTCCTTCACAGAGATTTCTGTGCTGGCTCAGACTCGGTGGGGAGAGCCCTGAAGAATAAACGTCACCGATAAAGGTTTGTAAGGGCAGAAAGCTCCCACACCTTCTCAGTTAAGGAGAGGTGAAGGACCAAATCTATGGCTTGGAAATACCAGACCCTGCTACCAGTGCTATTCCTATCCATCTGCTCCATCTACTCAATCTGCTCCATCTACTGCCTAAAGCACTCTCCTATGCTGGGCTCAGAGTCTTTGGTGAGAGCCTTCCCCAGCTGACACCCTGTGCATCAGCAGTCCTCCCTCTGGTGACAGCCACCACTGGCACAGGGCAGGACTGGTGCCACGCTCCTTCTCAATCATCCCCATTTTCATGACCTTTGAATTAGCACTTCATACCTCCAGGGTGAGAGAGAACAGCTGTCTCCCTGCTGTGCATTATCTGCTACATAATAATGGGAAAGAATCTCTCTACAGCATGGATTAAAAGGAAAGACAGAAATAGGATGTTTTATGAAGAATGAGAACAAAACACCAAAAAAAAAAAAAAAGACATGAAACAATTGTATCACATTCAAAAGGAAATTTCTAAGAGAAGTTAATGGTGAAATTAACTGCTTGTAATATTTACAGCTATTAAATACAGAACTGAATATTATATTTGGCTCTAGGAAGTAGAAAAGAATTATTACTGAAATGATAGTTTATAGAGTGTCCTAGAGTGGGTTCTATTTCACACAAAGGAGAAACAAAGCTGAAGAATTCTTGAAAAACCTTTAAAGAATTCAATTTAAGTAGCTATACTATGCACTGCGGGGGAATTAACACTTACAGCTTGAAGAAATGCCACTGTGGACTTGCACTACTTGGAGCAAAAAACTGTATTACACTACCATAATTAAAATATATGCATAAGATTTAAGTCATCAGGCACCGGTAAAGGACTGTGAAACACAAAATATTTCAATGTTTCAATGTTAACACCTGAACACTAGAAAGAAGGTTGCACTAGGATCAGTCTCTATTAAAATGTTCAAGGTTTTTCGGTTTTTTTTTCAGGAGGTTGGTTTCAGGGGAGAGAGTTGTTGCTTTTTGTTTTAGTACTCGGCTGATTTGTAAAGAAGACTGGACATTTGGGTCCTTTTCTAATGTTTTATACACTTAATTTGCTTGCAAGTACATCACTAGCACAGACAAGTACATATATTCATGTCCTTAAAAGGAGTAAAGCCTGTTATAGCTCAAGATATGCTGGCTTTGGCTTATGAAATGTGTGGAATAACACTGTAGATTGCGACAGTTATTTTCTTTTTCATGCAAAAGTAGTAACTAAGTAAGTTATTGAAAAAACTGGAGTAGTCCCTGCAAAATAAAACCATTTTCGTAATATATGAAGTAATATCATTTCTAATTGCTGTGATAATGGGTTTAATAGATTTCCTAAATAAAATAAAATAAAGGAAAATAATTCTTTATAATAGTGCAAAATAATCTGGTTTTACACAAGAATAACCATGATCCTTGGATTGTTAATAAGAATAAACAATGCATACATATGCACTTAATTTCCTTCTTTGAATACATGTGCTAGATGTACAGGCATTCTGCTTTTCACATACACTTTGAAATTGTATAAAATTGTATAAATAATAACATTGTGCAAGAAAATAGGTAGTCTAGGCCCTGTATGCACAGTGAACAATGATATTGAATTTAGGATAAGTCTTTCTTTGACAGAAGTAATGGAAAGGATGTTGATGGAGAATCCTGTCCAATGTAATCTGCTAATGAATAAACAGCAATTATCAGAAATACTAATTATAATAGAATTTTCTTTTCTTCAACATTACTTCAGAGGTTTTCTTATATAGTCCCTGAATATTCCATGCCGTTCATGGCGCATATTACATTGTTTGTTTAAAATCTTAAATTATTAAATAAAAGAGATTGACAGGAAAAACGTAGCAGCCTTCTGGACAGGGTTAAAATTCAGAGCTAATTTTGCTCAAATTACTTACATTCCAGGCTCACTCTTACATTTCAGACAGTTAATTCTGAAGTTGCAACACACTTTCGAGATGTTTCTACTTTTTCTTCTGTACTCCATTGCAAAAGTAAAATATAACAACTTCAATCTTCAAAACATTTGCCTAGAATTTTCTTACATCTGAAGGATCGAGTAGCAAATTATGACTATTAGGCCAAATAAAAAGAAAAATTCCATGCTGGGTTCTTCTCAATAGTGCTCTATTAGCAATTTTTTCCTAATTAAAGGGCCTCAGCTGACCTAGTACTTCAAGAACCTCATAATGGAGATTTTTAAATTTTTAGAAAACTTAATTACAGCAAATAAATTTACCAGCAGAAACACATTGATTACAACAGAAACTAATACCATCCCAAAGTCCTTGTGTTTCAAACAGAGAAAACTAAAAAGCTGAAATAAACTTACTGGTAAAATTATTTCTGCCTACATCTAAAATAAAATACAACTTTCAGAGTGGTGAAAAGGTCACAAAAAAAAATCTTCTTCAAGACTTTCCAATGGATGCTGTTTGTCAATAGCAAAAAAATCCCAACTACACGATGTCCCAAATTCCTGGTGAATTCAGGATTTTGTTTGGTTTTCTTTTTGAATATAATAGAAAAACCTCTGGATTGTAGTGGTTCTAGAAAATTTGTTTTGACTAATCTAGTCTGCATATATAATTAGGAAAATCAAGGTGAGTCCATGGGTTTTTTTAGTATATTGAAAATGGGCATAAATAAGTTACAAAAGCTGCTGAAAATGGTGAATGTGCATATACTCATGGAGTAAATAATTATTTACCTGTTGTAAATAATTATTTTTCTCCTTGAAAATACATCACTATTTTAGTTTTGCTCAGGAGTTTTCACAGGGTTCCTTGTAAAGAAAATTACTGAATACAGAGAAACTACAAAGGCTTGAAGATGAGCCATGAAGTGCACATTTTATAAGTGCAAGTCCAGTATGACTTCATTGTGTTGTAGTTCTCTTCTGGTAGCTCATTCATATCCTTTAGATAAGTGGCAACTCCCAAGTCTGTCTGTACCTCGAAGAGCAAAGTGTTTCTCTCGTGCCTACAGCCCAAAATGTAACCCACAGCAATGGGTGCAGGTAGCTGTGAGAGGCTGGAGAGAGGCAGCAGAGACAACTCAAACCCCTGGAAACAGAGCAACCAGGGCCTTGCAGAGCTGCTCTGAGCTGTTTCTGGAGGTCTCATTCCTCTTGGTTGTGGATACATCTCTTGTGACTGAGACACATGAAGAATTTCCTGTGCAGCTCATAGGACAAGCCAAGTTGCACACTCCTCTCAAAAGAATTTCCATGTAACCTCAAATTCTTTTTAAGTTATGCTTTGTTTTACCTCTTAGAAAGGGCCAACAGTAGACTGTTAGCCAATTTTGCTTTGTACTCGGCTATGTGAGTAATTATGTTGAAGCACAATGTATTTATCCTGGTAGAAAAAAGAAATTACTAATTACCAGAAAGACTTAATTGCACTTCTTTTAAATCAATATAAAATATTTAAATTATTTCTATTATCTCTACCTCACAGAATCCTTTCTCCAGTCTATTTTCTCTTCAGCTAGCTTTTTCAATTAGTGTAACAGATCAGATCAATAGATTAGTTTCTATATATAGAATCAGCAAAGCAGGGCCTTTTAAATTACACTACTGACTGAAGAACTTTTCAGCCCATTAGACCAATCATAGAAAATTTTATTTGATTCATGGGTTTTATAAATTTTTTCTCAGATGACAGAATTTTCCTCTATCAAATTTAGCTTAATAGTAGGTTATTTAGAGATAAGTAAAGAAACAATCTTCAGCTTTCCACCAGAGACTGATAAGCTAATTTGTCTCACTTAGCTCTGAGAGTGCTGAGAATATCTTCACACTTTCTAAGGCTCTAGGTTGTGCCATAAAAGCAAAGTCCTATGCTGGGTGAAACTCCAGCACTGAGCCCTAAGGGAGCACAGAAAACACAGTGTAAAGGGGGGAATAGAGAGTAGTTCCTCTAATCCTCTACCCCTCGTGGCTTTAGATCCATTGACTCCTGAAAAGGAAAGGAAGCTGATTACTGCATCCAAGAACACTGGCCAATCTTTGTCCATTCATTCTTTGTCCTGTGAATATGGGTAAGGAATGAGAATATTATAATCCTATAAACTGTAGTTAATTTTGCTTTTTGCCCGTTGTAGTTTTATGCCTTAGTGACTTGCAAATCATTTCATGTCCTACAGCTATCCCACACTGTATGGTATGTAATTCATCCATGAGGAAGGAACATTTTTCACCATAAAATGATTATTCTTGATAGAAATCTCCATTTGAAAAAATACCCTGCTCAGGGAGGATACATAATTTGTGAAAGAAGGAAGCCTTTTTCAGTAATAGAACCTCGGAAAATGTCTCTAATTCTCTTGAAGGCAGGTCATTTAATCTAACTAACTGTTGCTGCAGAGCTGTAGAAAAGCAAGTATTTCTGGGTAACTTGACCAGAGGGAAAACAATTAGGCTACATTACTGAACTGTAGTAATATGTTTTCTTGGCAGCAGACCTTCCTCTGTGGTTACCGCCACATATAATGTACCCTCTTTGAGGACTAGAAGCTGGAAAAACAAACAATTCAGAAGTGTACTGCACTAAGTCCCACACACTGAATACATGTTTGAAAACTGTATTGCAGTTATGGATTCATAAGCTTGCTTTACCTCATTTCACGTGTACTCAGACCTGCTGGTTAAGACACTCTATTTTATATTCAGAGAGAATTGGGTTGCATTTTCAAAGCTCAGCTAAATCATTACTTAATTCCCCTAATTCATTGGCAAAATGATGGAAAGAGAAGCAGTGAGGAAGCATGACAAAAAGTCTCGTGAAAAAAACTGGTACTATGATTATACCAGAAACACACACTTGTATCTCATAAATACTTGTATGCCTAAATGCGCATGAAATGCTGTTTGAACTTTAATAAGATTTAAACATCTAGTACTCAGTTTAGAATAAATACCTTTAAGATTACCCACTCAACTCTAATTCTACTTTTTTGTATATTTACTTTAAGATATCAATCGGAATTACATGACTATGTGCTCTTATTTTTAAGGGCATTTTATTGCTTAATGCAAACGAAAGAAGATAGTCACTCATTTGGGAAAATGTCTAGAACTGTGGTTTGGGTTAACCAAGTGTAGTTATCAGTGCAAAAGATCATTGGATCAGGTTTTATCTACTTCAAAGAATCCTATCCTACATGTGGCAGAATAATAATTTTAAAGTGAATAGTTCTTATGCTGTTCAATATTAGAGATTAGTATTTGATCATGTCACAGACATTCCTAAATTTGATTCTACAACACCCCTATTAACCAAGGCCATTTTAACCCTCAATTTGCAAGTGCAGGACAGGATAGAGGAAAAGGGTTCAAAGGTCAAAGCATCCATGGTAGTTTAAGGTGCCAGCTTGAGACTCTCAATTTTCCCAAGAAGCTCATGTTATAGAGTATTTCATGTTTTTCAAGTTCAGGTTCCAGTAGATTAAGTTATAGTTCTGAGTGTAGAGAATTTCTCATAGGTCCTTATGTCTCATGGTGAACATATAGAACATGAGGACGTGCAATTAGTGATGACCCCAGAAAAGTTTGGGTTGCATGATTTGCTTAGCACCACACAGATGGGAAGAATGAGAGAAGAAATTCCTCAGGACCATATTCAAAGATCTGAAACAGGAAATCCTCACTTTTCTGTTTGATGTTCCATTTTAGTTACAAGCAAACTCTTAATAATAACACCCGATTCACTCTTTAAATATGCCTCTTATGCACTAAATGCAGGTGGATTCTTGGAGAAATTATCACATCGCTAAAGACTGTTTCATAATGCTTCTGTAGAAGCAGGCTGAATTAATATTACCCTAACAATTTTATCTTGGAATTTTATAACTTCTCAATAACTTAAGTTTTGGGTGTGGTTGTTTTTGGTTTTTTGTTGCTTTGGTTTTTTGTTTTGTTTTTGTTTTGTTTGTTTTTTTTGTTTGGGGGTTTTTTGTTTGTTTTTTGGTTTTGTGGGTTTTTTTTAATGTAGATATGTATCCATATGTTTTGTGTGTGTGTGTGTGTGTGTGTGTGACTTTGTGACTTCCTTTCAAGCTGCAACCTGATAACAGAGACATTTCCTCTCTAGGCATCATGGTGCCTCCCCATGTGTCCTGAGCATGGATTGTGGTCTGTCTGGAGCTAAAGGAGTAACTAAAACATAGAAGTTGCAGAGTTTTAGGCTCTGTGCACAAGAAGTAAGTGCAAATGTCACCCACATAAGTGCTTCTAGTAGCAGATACAAGAAGAAATTTGCTAATAGAAGAAATCTGGAATTAAAATCAAGGGTCCATCCTGGACTCTAGCAGGAGCTTCCATTCATTCCAGACATAAGCTGTCTTTTTGGCCCCCTTCAAGCATCCGATTGCCATTTCACCATCCTGGTTTCTTGCTCCTTTCTCTTTTCTTCTTGACCCTTAAACTCAACATAGCTCATTTGCCGTTTCCTTTAGTTTTTTGAAGCTGCTAAAACAAAAACAACAACAAAAAATCTTTTACTGTTCCTACAACCTCCTTTTCACAGACTAGTTTTACAGTCAGTTCCTACAATACTTGATCTCTTACATTTTACCTAAGTTTTCTAAGCAATCCTACTTCCAGCCTGCTGTATCATGTAGCAGTTTTATTCTTTACCTCAGAAAGCTGTCTAATCATTCTTTCCTTGTCATTCTTTTTCAGCATTTTCTCCACTGCTTCCTTGATTCATGCTATTTTTCTTGTCAGACCAACCTATACTTTGTCTCTTCACCAGCTTTTGGATGCAATCGCCCACTCACCAGACTCCAGTCTCATTCTTCACTGCAAACCTCATGTAGATTTGCTTCCCTCAGGCATCCAGTCTCATGCTTGATTAGTCCAATTTTCTGTTTTCCGACTGTTGATCCCAATTCTCCTCCTCCCCAATCCTATTGTTGCTTGTACTTACTCATTAATGCAATCTCATTCCTCCCTCACTCTTCTGCCTTGCATTTTCCTTTGTACTTGTTGGAGAAGAGCCTGAGAGAGAGCCAGGGGCAGATAAATCAGACTACACAGGATGGGCAAGTTCTCTGCCTGTGGTTGTGGTGGCAGGCTCAGTATTCCTGCTAGGACATTTATGTAGGTATGATCATACACAGGTATTCTGGAGAATAAGTCAAAGCAGGCCCTGCAGAGCACAGATGCAGGAGGCAGAAATACTGTCCAAATATAAATGTGCTTACATGGTGAAAAGCCTGGTACAAGGTGAACAGTCTTGTTAAAAAAAAAAAAAAAGGCAAAAATATGTTTAAAAAAAGGGGGAGAAAAAGAAAACAAATTTATGAATCATTGGGTCTTCCTGTACTATATGATAGATTAAGTAAGTAGAAATCCAGATGAGGATGCAAGTACAATGTAACATGTAAGCATCTTGACCTCTATAAATAAATGGGGGTGAAAAAGCTTGCAGGTCTCAGAAATGCTTAGTGGCGTTGTGACAATACATGGCAAGAGCACACAAGAGTTAGCACCTGTCTGTCAGAGTGCAAGTGTGTAAGAGCTCTGCCCTGTATTCTGGGCTTAGTCCATGGTCATTCAAATTCAAAGAAATTCTGCTGGAGTTCCTGAACAGCAGATCAACCTGCACCAAGGCCCCTGAGATTACAACAGTGACACAAACTGGCAAATGCTAAACAAACAGGTCCAAGCTCAGATAAAAGCAACTATTTATGGCTTTTCTGAGTTTTCCCATTTGACCTGCTAAGTCCAGACAGATTTAAAACCTAGACAAATCTGTGTAGCCTTTCCTGAGGGTGGCAAAAGGAACATCCCTGACAGAAAGACCTTTTCCTTTTCCTTCAAATAGCTTTTACTTTATTTCAAAGGAAACCTTTCTCTTATTTAATATGAACAAAGAAATATATTTTCTCAAGCTTCATTTTCAGAAATATCCAAATCATTCTGACTTAAATTAAAATATATATAAAAATAATGTAATTTGGCCTAAGAAAGGCAATCAGCTTTTGAAATGTCAGCTCAATTATTTAAAACACAACAAAATTATAGGTTGCAGAGTGCAACGACTTATAATGGGAATCTTAATAAAAGACAGTGTTACCACTTCCACCTCTAACACTGAAACTAATTTAGTGTGTTCTTTTCCTAGAGGGTGTTTTACCTATTTTGCAACTGTTTCTGCCTTTATTTGGTTTTCTAGCTTTTATCACCACTGAAGAAAAAAAAAAAACAATAAACAACAGAAACAACTCACTGTTTACATTCAGATTACAGTTGCAAACAGGCCCATAATTACTGAAAGTTGGGCTGTAAAAATATTAAATAGAAACAGTTGCCCATCTGCATGGCTATAGAAGGGATTACCCTTTACAGAACAGGTTGGTCTTGGGACTCTCTTTTAGTGAATCAAACCACACAGAAATTCAACAGTAGCAAGAATCTGCAAGATCAGCAAATTCACACATATTTTTTTTTCCATATAGGAAATTTTAGGGGATTGAGGGGGTAGAAAATGCTTCAATATCTATTTTTCTCTTCTAAAATATTTAAAAATAATTCTAAATCCTTCTGAAATGTCTTTCAACAATCTGCTTTCAAAGGTCTTGTCTATTAAGGGCTGGCACAGCTCTAGCCTTTTCATAACTCACCAAAAATTTCCCCCATAGTCTCTCACCCCAGCACAACTTGTGTGTCAGCAAAACCACAGTTGTAAATCTCCTGTAAAACTTCTCAAATGACTGTCATGCCAGCATGCTGTTTCCATTATCATGCTGCTGTTCAAACCTTGACATGAACATGACATGGCCTGGGTTATGGGACCTGGTCAAACTCTAACAGCTGGATGTAAAACTGCTCAGCAGAGAGTGGAAAATCAAACAGTAGGAAAGATCTAAAGAACTCTGGGAAGATACAGGTGGCAGAGCTCTCACAAGCTGATAACCTTGGAAGGTTCCTTACTCTCTGTGTGTCTAAAACCTTTTTTATCAGTTTTGCTCAGGGATTAAATACATTGTTTTGGAAAAATTAAGTCAAAATGAGATGGAAAATAAACCAATGATGTTTGGAAGATTAGGATAATTTAAATGCTAGACTTTTTGTCTGCCTAATTTAAATACCTGCTTTCCCTCTCAAAATATATGTGTGTGTATACACATGAACATATATACCTATGTGTATGCATATACTATTTTGTTTATGTAAACTCTCATTTGCACACTGATAGCATAGTCAATTATTTCCAGTGAAAAGCATTTGAATTTTTTTTTCTCTCAGTTGTACCTATTTGCATGTGATATCAAACCTCATATTGTTTAATTTAGTTCTCCTCAAAATACTCCTTAAAGGGTGGGAATGTTTCTGTGGCTGGAGAACTAAAGAACAGAGAGCGACAGTCTAAGTGATTACAAGAATGTCTCCAATACAATAGGAACTGAAATAGGATGAACAAGTGCTTCAAACAGTTCCTGGATTTTGATATTAAAATAAAGGCACAATGAATTGTCTCCTTTAACTTAAATATGAGCAGATGTAACTTAAAAGTAAATATTCCAGAAGTTAAAACTCCTGTGATTTAAAGTGATTTGTAAGGCTTCACTTTTGAAAGATTTAAATAATAATAAATAAGTAGACATGTTTGCAAAACCCTCTGAAAAGTATATGAATCTTTTAAAGAATCGCTTTATTCTTTTGAGGACAGAATTTGGACAGATTTTTTTTCCCAGTCGTATCCCCATATTATCAAACTCCTTCCAAATTCTGCTCCTCTTCTCTTAAGTGAAAGTTCATAATTTTAAGACAGGACGTAATTGTTTGCAAGTCCATATCAATGACACTGTTCAAATTGTACTTTATTGTACTTTATTGATGCTGAGAACATCAAATTAAAAAATGGAATCTTGTTATTGCTGAAAAGGGCAAACAGCCATAGCAAAAACAGGAATTAAAAGGAAATGAGAATAACAGGGAGTTTAAAAATAACTTCACACCTGTATGCCTGATATATATATTCTTTCCTGCAATGTCCAAAGATTTCAATTACCTTAGATAAGAGGTTATAGATGTCGTCCATTGTTACCTTTTTAGAAACTCCAGAAGCTTATAGGTCTGCTAAGTTCTTGATGATGTGTGTTTTTGTACTATTAAGAGGTACTTCTAGGCATCCTTCTGTTCTGTCATAAGGGACTCTGGTCAAATCTGCTACATCTGAGAACATTTTCAAAACTCTTTTTGTGGATGTCTGAAAGCTCTTTACCCAGACTTCAAGCTTTTTGCTTTGCTTTTTCACCAGGGGGCAAGTGAAGTACAGAGAGTCGACTAGAACTACAGAATTCTTAAAGACTGGGACCTAAATGCCCCCAGAGAGAGACCAGCCTGAAAATTAAATAATCTTTTGCTAACAGATGGTCTTTCATGTGATAGATGAAACAAAGGGATAAAGGAAGACGGCGAAGTTAAAAAAGAGGCTCCCTCTATTAAATTTTTTCTAAGATATGCAGAACATTTCTCTCTACGTTGCTCTCAAACATATTGAAACACTCATGGATATAGATTTTAAAATAATAGGAAAAAAATGTACACTGTGCATTTTTTTCTTTGACTTCTTTTCTGTCAGAATCTCATTTTCCTGCACTTTTAATCTGCTACAAAAATACATTATTATTTCTATGCATATTTTTGGCACTTTTCTCCCAACATAAGACCTTTACACAGTGTTTATTGAATGCTTTCTATTTACTCTATACTGAATGAGGTAGTTCAGAAGTCCTATTCTTTAATCCTACATGATCAGACTAGTTAGTTTCAGCCAGCTTCTCAATAAAAGCCCAAAGTGAGGTTATCCATCCTATGTGAAGTTATGCAGAAATCTCTGCTGTCACCTGCCTTGTTCAGTGTGTACATGAGGTTGGCTGGGTAATTAGAATGAAAATCTGTACAGCACTGACACAGATCAATGTTTCTTTCCCTGCAAAACAGCAAACCCAGATGGCACAATGTCTTTGCTTTCACAGTGTCTGAGTGCGATTGAAACTTGGCACTCAGATCAGATAAAAGAGAGATAATTGATGAGGACAGGAGGGAGAGGAGGTGGGCAGCAAAAAGAAATGGCAGGAATTGGGTTTTCTCCTATAATCATAGCTATAGCTCTTCTTTCTCAAATAAGACCATAGTATAGAGCTCTGCCATATAACTTATTGTAATTAGTTCTTCCAGTACTTGAGTGTTGAGCACTTCTTCCATCTATGGCCAAAACTACTCTTTATAAAGCATAGATATTTTCAAGATAGAAGAAAACCCCAACAAAACAGCAAAAAACCACAGATTATTTTCATAAGTGCTTCATCATGTGGCATGCTGATTCAAATGTGTACATATTCAGCATATGTCTACTTGAGAGGCAACCCTTTAGAGCAGGTGTTAAGGCAGCAGTTAATTTCTTTTTTGGATCACAAGAGCAATGTCCACACAGCAGACAAGCAAGCACTCGGTTTGGAAACCATGGGAGGTGCTACACCCATGTCCCATCACATCTTGAGGGTAGATGTGATAAATGAACAGCATGCTAGTCATCAGAAAATATCAAAATCAAGAAAAATCCTTTAACATTGTTCAGTATGAGTTTCCCAGTGGAAGATTTTATGTAGTATAAGCAATGGAGACATAAAAATATCCTTATCTCATATGTTTTTAGAGAAGCACAATATATTAAAAAATAGTGACCTCATTCCTTGGGTTATTCTGAAGTGGCTAAACTCAGAGGACTTCAGTTATCAAGTCAAGGCTTTTGAACCACTAGTTTTTCTTTCCAGCAGCACTTAACTCATTCAGACTCAACATTGTTATAATGCCATCACACAGCTTGTATCCTGATATCTTGGCACTGTCATGAGCAGACAGACTCCTGTCTGCCCAAATTGTAATGTTTATAAGTACCTTGAGTGAACCATTAGCCTGTGATAGAGCCCATATTGTCCTCATGCCTATGAATCAGTGAACGGTTTTCATATGTATCTCAAGGTAGAAGGTCCTCAGGGAATGAAGTCTGAAGCAAGGACTTCCTGAAAAATCCAGTTAACTTTACAAAAACACTTTCTCCCACACAAATTGTGAACTAACTTCGCATTTCACCAATTCGTATTTTGTCATCACTCATCAGACAAAATTTATACGGTTGATATTTACAGAGAAGGATAAGTGCAAAAAATACAATAAATGTATTGATCCCCTATCATTCTGCACTTGAAATAGTTTAAAAAAATCTGTGTGCACTAACCTAAAATAGAGGGTCAAAATTAAAATATACCAGTAAAAAATACATTCTTTTGTACCTACATGCTACTGCACTTTTTTTCTACATCACTTTTTAAGTTAATTATCTCTCTCCTAGACCATTAATAAACAAAAAGGAATAAACCTCTACATCAGCAATATTTTTTCTGCTTTCTATGACTTTTAGCTAAATGTATGTTTATTATGTAGAAGCAGCAGAGCATGTTAATTTTTCTTGAACAAAATGACAATCAGCAGAGAAGAAGAAAACATGGATAATGATGTGCATGTATCTGCTTATCAGTGCTCTCCATGGAAGCATGCACAAGCAGCATTTCTGGTAGCCCTGTGTGAAAGTTACTGTTGGTGCACACAAATCAGAGGTATAGAGCACTTCCAATTTCAATAATTGACTACAAGGTCTACTTCTGCAGTCCCCCCTGGGAGTTCATGAGGACATGCATCTGGCACAATGTTAATCATATTTGCTCTGATACACAGCAGTACACTATTTCCCCTGGCAGATTACTTTCTATTACCCAATATAAAAATGGCTGACATCTTCAAAATGTTAATGAGAGATATATCAATTTTTAAAGAGCTTGGATGGCTTCCAAGTATTTTTAAATGTACTCAACAGATTGTGAAATACATTCAGTACATGGTTATAAATGCAATATGTTAACTTTCTTTGTTGTTGTATCCCTTGTAATCTACACCGGCAGAGATATGACTGGATGAGCAAGTGCCCCTGAAATATTGGTTTATTCTTTTGCTTAATTGCTTGTTTTTCTTCAGCTATTTCTTATGCTCTAATTGAAGAAAATATAATATCTTTACGGTTGCTACATCAGCTACAAAGAAGTCTGGCCCATTGCATTTTGAGCCAGAAAATGAAATTATGATTGGATTACAGAAATAAAACTCTAAACCAATTGGAGTGTGGAAATACTTTTTCTTTCTTATTACACTGTGATGTAAATGTTCTAAATTTATGCCTCTACCTATTTTCTTTTAAACATTTTCCTAACAGAATATCTTCCAGTTCAGGGGTAATCTGGTTTTATTGCAAGCTTTATTGTAACTAAGACACCAATTGCCCCAATTCAGTGTAAGGAGACACGCTCATGAACAGATTTACCTTCCAAGATGTAGATTTGGGATTAGAACTATAATATAGTATTCCTATGCACAGACACATGCAAAAAAAATTGCAGCGGGAGGGAGGGAGGGAGGGAGGGAGGGAGGAAGGAAGGAAGGAAGGAAGGAAGGAAGGAAGGAAGGAAGGAAGGAAGGAAGGAAGGAAGGAAGGAAGGAAGGAAGGAAGGAAGGAAGGAAGGAAGGAAGGAAGGAAGGAAGGAAGGAAGGAAGGAAGGAAGGAAGGAAGGAAGGAAGGAAGGAAGGAAGGAAGGAAGGAAGGAAGGAAGGAAGGAAGGAAGGAAGGAAGGAAGGAAGGAAGGAAGGAAGGAAGGAAGGAAGGAAGGAAGGAAGGAAGGAAGGAAGGAAAAGCACTGCAAAATTATCAAAACATTATGGTTTATACTGTTTTGCAGAGGATCTGCAAGACATTGATTTTGCAACATGGCCAAAAATTTTATGGGATATTGCTTGTTGCTGCATCAATTCTAGTGAGAAGTGGAACACTCTGCAGCAAATTCAATCCTAAGAATTGCAATTGTGTCTTTTCTAAGTATGATGTCATGAACAAAGTATAGCAACTTAGTAAAAATAGCTTTTTGTTAGAAAGAGATAATTGAATTTTTTGAAAGACAGTGAATGTGTTCAGAAAATGTGCATCTTCCAGAATAACTCTAATTATTGCATACAACTCCAGGAAGTGGTTTTGGGTTTTGTTTGTTTGTTTGGGGGTTTTGGGGTTTTTTTGGTTGGTTGGTTGCTTTGTTGTTGTTATGGTTGTTGTTGTTGTTAATAACCCCAACAATAATGTTGAAAGCATCACAAAAAGTAGAATAAATTAATATATGGCAGAAGAAAAATTAGTTTTAGCATAACAAGTGAAAGATAACTGATAAAAAAACACTAAATGCTTAGCCAAGGTAATAATTTTGAGCTGCATCAAAATGTAATCATTGTGTCCACAAAAGTATGCAGCAAACTAAAGAATTGGCTCCTGAAATTATCCTGTTCTTGGTAGAACATAATAAATAGATAAATTAGTTTCCCATTGTAATCATAGTGGAATAACAGTTTTTTGAGTGGTGTAAATGAAGACTATATCATACAATTTCTTAGATTGTATGCATTCATTCTGAAAAAGGACCAGTTATAGGCAAAAATATTCTACTTTATTTCTAAAGTCTCAGCTGTACATCTAAAGACCCTGACATACAAACATTGCTACATTTAGGAACAGAGTCATGGTGGTTATATCCTAAGCCTTTTCTAGTAGTCTCTCAGGGGCTTCTGCATCAGTAGCATCCTCAGAGGATAGAAATTAGTGTCAGCACTTCAGCCACCACAGTTTACAACCCAGTATATAAACCTTCAGTACCTTCAGTAACAGCCCCAGCTATAGTTCTGGCTGCTTTCTGGCCCTGCTGCAGTGAGGACATGTTTTATTGATTCTGCCATGGGAACAGGAAGTTAGGGGTGGTTAAAGCTTCACTCGTGTTGGTAGGAGTTAGCAAAACTCCCATCAGCACATCAATCTTTCAAATCTGCTGATCAGTGTAGACTAAAATAACAGTTCTCTGAAGCAACCATTTCCTATCTTGGCCACAGTTGCTTCAGCAGTTTTATGGAGCCTTTTTTAATAAACAAAACCCTGTGAATATGTTTTTCTGGAGCTAAGGAGGTGAAGGGCATCTACTCAAGATCACATCTAGCACAAGATCAGTGACTTGTCATGAAGGGAACTGCAGCCTGAGAACAATGTCTTTGCCCTTGTGATATGGGGACACAGAAATCACATTGATGCATGAAGAGAAACACTATAAATGGCCTATTAATAGATTTTGACTGAAGAAATACCATGGAAAAATACCAATGGAAAAAATACCATGCAGGACACCAATTTCTGTGAAAAGCTGAAGCAATCTGAGGCTAAATCAAACAAAATGCTCTTGAAGAGGTGCCTCTATTTTACTTCATAAAGTGTATTCCTGATTCTGATAAGCATCTTTTTGCTATTATAATGTGTGATAAATAACACTGATAAAAATGAGATATGATCTTATATAACAATTAAAAATTAATTTGGTTTAGTAATAGGATTATAACTGATCCTATGTGTTAATTTTTACTAATACAGAGTTGATGTTTACTGTAAAATTAATTGTTTAAATCAGTTTCATTATTTTTTTTTTCATTGGAATGTTAGGCTAGATACACAAACCATTATAAAACATTTATGAGAAATATCTCTTTGCCACTGCATTATACAGTTGTGGTCATTGAAACTTGTCATGCTTTGACCCTGGCCATCAACTCAGGACTGCACAGTGATTCACTCACTTCCTTGCTGGTGGGATGGGAAAGAGAGTCAGAAGGGTGAAAATAAGAAAACTCATGGGTTGAGATAAAGAAATTTTGATAGGTAAAGCAAAATCCATGTGTGCAGGAAAAGCAAGACAGGGCATTAATTAATTTGCCATGGGCAGGCAGGTGCTCAGCAGGGTCCTATTGCATGTAATATTTACCTGGGAAGATAAACACCATCACTCTGAATATTACCCCCCTTCTTCTTCCCCCAGGTCTATATTCTGAGCCACATGGTCTGGAATATTCTTTGGGTCAGTTGAGGTAAGCTCTCCTAGCTGTGTACCCTCCCAACTCCTTGTCCACTTGATGTTGTGGTGGTGTGAGAAACAGAGAAGGCCTTGGCACTCTGCAAGTGCTGCTCAGCAACAATGAAAACATCCCTGTCTTACTAACACTGTTTCCAGCACAAATCCAAAGCATAGTCCCACACGAGCTACTGTGAAGAACGTTTGCTCTGCTCCACTCAAACCCAGCACAAGGCTGTAGCACACTTGGTAGAACTGTGCCAGGAGAAGAGCAAATATAAATTGTTGGAAAAGTAACAGTTAGCTGTTGACCCTCTCGCTAAGTTCAACTAATTTACTGATAACTTGTTCTTAAACTCTGTACCCGCTGGATATAAACCATTGCCTTATTACAGCTGTGAGATAGACAAATTACTGCAGAAAACAAACAAAGTCCGATAAGGGAACTCAGCTGAACCCGTGGCCAGCAGATCACCTGTAATGGGACCTCTTCCAGTTCATAGCAGTTTTGGCACATGGATAAAGTACTGAATGAAACATGAGAAATGGTTATCCTACAAGCTGGGTGGACATTTTTGCAGTAGATACATTATTTAGTGAAAGCCATCTTCTCAGCATTGAATAAATTATTTAAAATTACTTGCTTTGTATACAAATGTACCTAATAAAATACTGTTCATTAAGTAATGTATTTGAAGAGTAGTAACAAACATTAATTAGACAATTTGCTAAGGATCATTTTCACAGATATTTAAACAATTTTGGCTCTGGTCATGCAAAAATGGCTCTCTAATGATAGCACCTATATTTATATGGATTCCAAATGAAACCAATGAGGCTGAGATTATATCTATACTACTGTAGTAAAATAAGATTGCATCTCTTCTCTTGCACCAATGTAATTACAAATGAAATGGTCAGTTTTAGTACTACCAAACACACTTAGGCTCCATGACAAGAAAATCACACAAACTACAATAGTCTTGAACTCTGCCACTTCATTCACCTTGGCCAGGTATGATTTGGACAAGGAAGAATTGTAATATTGCATACATGTTCTATATAATGTATGTATCAATGACAGTGAATTCCATGTGTAGATCACATATTTTTTTATCATATTTTCGAGTCACCATTAGGATATAGGACTTTATCAGTAGAAATACATGCTGCTGGAGACAAGCAGTGATACCAAAGCAGTGTTTTTAGTCCTTTGAGTGTGATGCGTCCTAATCTTGTGGGGTTCAGAGCATTCCTTACTGTGTCAGTCACCGAGGCCTCCAAGGAGAAGGAAATTGTGGAAGAATGCTTATAGCCATGTGGATGAGTGTGTGACTCGATGGGAAATGGAGCAGTGGAACAAAACATGAGTAATTAGTGCTTCTTGAATGGGCTTTACTCTTGTTTTTGTGCCTGAGGGTCCCTCCTGGACAATGCTAAATAAATAAATAGAATGCAAAGTTAAGCAAAAGCTTAAACTATAAGTCTGGGCAGAAGAAGGTGTTTATTCACCTGTTGTTTCTTTGGTTGTCCTCATCTTCCAAGACTTAATATTTTATGGGGAATGTATTTGACCAATGGGCAGAGGTGTGACACACAGTTAATATGACAGTAACTTGAGTGAAGGACACCTAAAGTTGGTAGAGATTCAGTGTGTTAACAGAAAGATCAAAAAAAAAGGAGTATTAATCCAGCAACTTCAACACTCTACAAAGGAGGCTGATATTAATATCTCAGTTTTACAATTTGAGAAAATGAAACAAGAGTATGAGTCAGTTTGACCATTTTGTGCTACTATCTGCTTTTGTAACATCAGATAAAGATTTAATTTCAAGATTTTATCAATATTTTTCAAAGGAAAATATTGGGATACAAAATACTGTGGAAATCATATTTTGGAGAGCAAAGCTCAAATCCCATCTTTTCTTGACCCTTTGCTTGAGAGAAATGAAAATTTCACTTTGCAAAGTGAGTGGCCATTTGAAAAAATTACAGGATATGCTGATTTGCCAAATATCTCCTATTCAAGTTTCTCCATTTTCCAAAGATAGTTAAAGTCTTCAGGAAAATCTACTCACTGCAATTTCACTGTCCCTAGGAAGAGTCTAAAGAAAGTTCATGTCAGAAGGTTTTTGACACAGTTAGTTATAATACATTTCAGACAGAAACTTCTGGTTCAGTATCCAGTTCAGATCAAACAGACTTTATATTTGAATTTGAATCTCTCATCTGCCAAGTGCATACAAACTTTAATAAATGCTTTTTAGAAAGGGTAGTGTTCTTGTATGGTATATAAACTATTAAAAAGATCAGAGAAGAGTGACATTAACATGCTTGTTTTAAACAGGAAAGGCAGTTGAGTTTTCCTGCTAAAATCAGAAAATATCAAATTCCACAGAGTTCAAAAATTATTTCAGAATAAAGGAAAAATATCTGCATTCCACAAACCATATACAAAAAAAATCAAAAATTCATTAGAGATTTGTTCCTGTTGAAAATACCACAAAAACTTCTACTGACATAAAGGACAATTTTTTGACAGTACTGCCTATCCAATGCCTATAGGTTTTCTAGATTTATTTATATTTGAAAGTAAAAATAGTGACACCTGTTATCCTGAACTGTGGTAAAATCTACAGAAGAAAATAAATTCCGTGAGTATTCTTCACAGCGATTCACTGCTTCATTGTTTTAAAATTACTTCATTCTCATCTACTAAGATAAAACATTAAAATTACCACCAAGCTTAGGTAATATTTGAGAAGGAAGAAAACAAGTCTATCTCAAACTTCTCGACTGACCTGCAGAAGCCTTTGCTGCTATTCCACAGTGTCTTTGTTAGCGTGACTCACTGGGAGCCATGGCTGATCACTCAATTAACATTTCTTGTTCTTGCAGCTGCATTAGGCAGTCCCAGATGTTCCATGAATAAAATAATTCTAGTGTCCCTGAGAGTGTCAATTTTTATTTGTCACTTCACTTCTGGAATCTGCTAGAGCTCATTCCAACTTTTTTAAAGCTGATCTGTCCACATTTTTACCTGTGGTTTCTGTCCTGTAGGATACCCAAAACCAGAGGATACAACCATTCAAAGATTTGTTCATTTCAGGGTCATGCCAATGAAAGGACAGATTTGCAGCCAAGAGATTATTTGCAGTTTACATTTTAATAGTGGTCAAATCCTAAAAATAGTTAAGCACTCGATTCCATTAGTTACTCCCTCATCCTTTTTAGGATTTAGACCCCTGTACCTGAAAAATGCAGGGTACCCAAATAAATGCACAAATTGTCCTCAGGGGTCCTGAGTCTGAGCTGTAGATTTTGCTTCTGTTCTTCTGTTTTATTCAATATTCTGCCTTTTGTATCGGACAAACTTGAAATGAATTCAGTGCAATCCCAGCTACAATATCTTAAAGAAGACTGGTACTAAGTCCTAAACTGTGTTGCTCCAAATAAAATATACTCATCAGAAGAGATTAATGTCCTGTCATTAATTAATGTATTTACTTTTACATTTATAAACTTTATTTCTCAGATTTCTATGTCTGACTTGCTATGAACTCAACAGAGAATTGTTATATCATGCTATTTAGACATTCCTGATATGATGCCATAGATTTTATTTGGCATGTTATTTTCTCTTTCCTAAGAATTTAAAAGAATCAAAACAAATTAAGACAGCAATAGCAAGGAAATCACTTTATTGAATAATAAAAAGGACTAAGTAGGACAGAACACAGAAATTCAGAATATATGAAATATAAGTAGTCAGGATGAACATGAGAAGGAAAGAAAATGGAAAAATGTCTGACACCGTATTTAATATAGAAAACTATTCTTTTAACAGAGTCTTAGAAGAAATTTTAATGTGACCATTTACATAAGGAATTGTTTCACACTAGTGGTGTGAAAATGTCCTGACTGGAAAAAAATTAAGTGCCTATATGATAAGCCCGTAAGATAAGCTTTACTGTTGTTGTATTTGAGGAGGGGTGGAAAGTGTTCAGAAAGCTTTCCACTTACAGGACTGTTTATTCTCAACTTTGGTTCACTAATTTAAATGTCACAGTTGAAGGTTTTTATCTCTACCTGTGTGAAAAGTGCAGGCAGGCATTTCACTTAATCTTCAGCTTGTTTCTGTGGAATGATTAACCTGGGTAAAACTTTAAATAGCTATTGATCATTCCATTACCTAAGCACCTAATAGAGCAGAGGTTAAGTTTATGGAAAAGTAACAATGTTTTGCCTGTTTTTTTCCTCCTGATTCTGTTCTCTGAATACGTCGTCTCAGATCTACAAATGTGTATGAACTTGGGTAGAAATTGTGTCCCTAAAGCCAAGGATATTATTTGCTTACTTAACATCAAATATATATTTAAGAGTTGTGATAGATGAAGGGCATATCTAATATAGCACAATCAAGCTTAAATTAAGTTAGTGCTAAGCTTTATATTAATTTATAGCTCCTACTGAGGAATTTAACTTTCACATGACAATAGAGAATGTTTTTTTAGTATTTCTTGTTAGATTGTCTCCTTTTAGCTTCTCTGTTTTGATGTGTTTTAGTGAGACAGATGATGTTTGAAGCAAAAAATATACAGGAAATATAAACCAAAAATTACATAAGAAAAACGTAAAGGCTTCTTCTGCATCATGAAACTGTGAGGTTCACAGTTATAGTGTGAGTGTTCACAGACACAGTGTGAGGATATTCCTATTGCTGTAATAATATCTATTATCCCTATGTATGCTACTGGGAACTCCTAGTTTCCTTTATATTTAGTGAATAAGACCAAGTTTTATAAGCAGATATCTAAGAATATCTGGGAAATATTAGTTTCTTTTAACTTGGTAGAAATCTAGACAGGATGACTTGCTCATATTTAATCACCTTTATCACAGACATGTAAAACTAAACAAGATGAACATTCAATCATCTTTCTACAATGATAATTTATTTAATTACATGTAACAGTGAAAGGGATAAAGCAGTCCTCAGTGTTCCTGACTGCAGAAGACTGTACCTTCTTGCTGGTATATTTGAGCCAGTATAATTCAGTCCCTATACTAGCTCAAATAACAAATGGGTCACTCCACTGCTGAAGGAGACCTAGAACATACTAAGATTTAATGTATGATTAATGTAAGTTTTTCCCTGAGAGTAGAGTTGCTAACATGCTAACCTTTTTCAGGGAAAATTGAGAAATTACAATCTAGTTAAATAGGATTTGTTTTTCCACTCCTTTTTATAATCAATATATTCAAAACACTTTCAAGCAAATATTTTTAATGTTGCTGTACTGTAATCATGGCTTACCTAGGAATAGATATAGCTGTAACTATTAAGGTCCTCTATGTCTCTGAAATTCCTATCCTGTAAAGCCTGTCCAATTGAGTAAATAAAACAGTAGGGTACTGAGTTTTCATCCTAATTTTAGTAATGACCTTTTACACTACAGAAATAATATCTACAGGGCACAAGCAGAGATTTAGATGAGCAGGTTTCAATTTAATGCCTCTTCTTACAAAGTGAGCTTGGGAACATCCTAAAATCCAAGCCTTTTATACAAATATCAATGTATATTGCCACAAAGCCTCCATATTTTATTTAGTGTAAGAATGGGGGAATTGACTTAAAGAGATCCAATTCATGTTCTATCCAAATTAATATTTAATAATTAAAAAATAATTTTAAAAAAATTGTATCATTGCATGTATCATTACTTCTACCATCCATCATTCTATCTCTCTACATTCTTCCAAGACATCACTGGAATAATAGAATTTGTAAGACTGATTTCTGTCTGTGATACATTCCTAAAGGGATTACCAATTCTTGATTTAAAAGAAATAAAAAAGTTTTCCAGCAAGATTTCATTTAAATCAGTACTAAGAATTTAGGAATTAATTCAGATCAGCATTCAGATTATTCAGTGTATTGGGAAGATGTGAGGGGAGCGTATTGGAGGGAGACAAGAAATCCCCACAATAGTATTCTAGAATATGAAATGTGTATATTCCAACCTGCAGGATATCTGCTATTATTTTTAATCTATATGAATCTTAAATTATAGTTCATCTGTTACTGAAGTCATTCTTATCAATGGATATTCTATCAGTATTATAATTTGGATTAATACATTCCTCATTGCTTAATTGACTTGCAGGTTTTGAAAAATGCTGAAAATAAATTGTAACTGCACTTTCCCAAGTGCAATGTGAGCCATGCCAGCATGTAAATATAGCAATGTTACTGTTAAAATTGCCAGCACTTATACTTTTAAATATGAAGACTTATATGTTAAAATACTGAAAATACATTTCCCTTTTGATTTTAACTTGATATGAAGAAAAATATTAATTGTCTAAATATACTTTGCTTACTAAGGATAAATTACGAAAAACAAGCATAACTGTTACCTATTTTTGCTGAGTTTGGGGGTTTGTCTTTGGAGTCTTTTTTTAGTTTAAGCCACTTATAAATTGTATTATGATTATCCAAAATGTCCTGAATATGAAGACAAAAAGTTATAACTATTCAAATGTCTGCTCTATACTAAAATTCAGGTTTGCTTTCTCCTGCCTGCTGGCTGCATATGCCAGTTATTTGTTGTCTCTCAGGCAGTAAGCTCCTTGGAGCAGGAGCTCTTGTCATCTCCTTTAAGGGAGCAATACAAAACCTACTTGATTTAGCCTCCACGTGCTCCTGCAGTATATATTGTTTATAGTATTATTCAGCTGCAAGAAATAGGTGATTAAGGTAATTTTTATTTTACATATGGCTTTGGGAAAGACAGGAAATTATACAATTTGTGACAACTCAACACAGTATTTAAGTGACCTTATTTTCACATTTTAAGAAAGGCATTGATACATAAAGTGTTAGGGATTTTTGAAAGGATGAAGCAAAACATTTGTGCCAGTCTGACTATACTGATCACGTGAAGGTTATAATGCTGGTACCACCTCAGCAGCCCCAGCTCCAATATTTGCTCTTGTAAGCAGCAGCTGAGCTATAGAACTATAAAGTGATCTGAGATTGGTCTTTCTTGCACTATACAATTCTTAGCTTCTAAAAGTCTTCTCCTTTCCTGATATAGGAAAATGATTTGGATTTTCCCTTTCTTTATGGACTTGCATTTTAACAAGAGAGTTTTATTTCTTCCATTGTGATGTTAAGAAATGGTCTTTTTACTCAGTTGCCATCAATGTGGGAAACCTTTTTCAATGACACAGGTTTCATGCTTCAATGAGACAACTCATATGCCTGAAGTATTGAAATTTTTGCAGAATAAAGATACTAGTTATGAAATTAGATTTTCAGCTATCAAATCTCCAAATGTTTTCATATATGAACCATTTCCACATACTTGTTTTACCTGAAATATCACTATACCTGAATGCACTAAATCTTTCAGTGTGGGTCATACATTTACAATAAATTTACAAAATATGTGCCATTACCTGTGCATAGAAAGAGAGAGAGACCTTTTAAACAGAGTAGCAATATTTTCAACCCTGTGGATCCAGTCAAGAATTAACTTCATGTACATGAGTGATGCTACTAATAGATCAACTTGTAGGTGTCCATGATCAGATTTCTGTAGAATATTAATTTGCTGCAGCTCATCCTAATGGGAGTTATAAAAATTACCATAAGCACTCAAGAATTTTGAATGCATCCAGAAATTACTTTAGAATTAAAACAAACAGCAAAATTTGCATTTCTGTATCTGGTCACACCCACAGAACTAGCAATTATTCTGCAAAGCCCTTAGCAGAATTCCCAAGCCAAGGAAAAAAAATTGTATCAGCTTTTACATTGGTTGTCTTAGTTTTGGAAAGTCAGGACAGGACTACTCATTCAACTCAGAGCAAAGTCTAGAATAGATGTAATACTTGGCTCAGGGAAAACAGAAAAATTATATGGCTCAACTATTTATTAGTGAATATACATGCAAGGGTAATCATGCAAGAAGCCACACATAATCTTGATTATTTGTCTGCTAGATGCAAAGAAGCTATATTCTATGATTCTATATAGAATACTTTTATTTTCTCAAAGCAATGTCAAACTGCTTCCTGTTCATGGTAAGTCTTTGAAAGGCAGAGAAAAAGGAGAGATTGTCGCCTCCGTTTACATACGGCAGCATTGAACTGCAAGTTGTGGGTCATAGTCAGAATTATTTGATAGTCAGAATATTTGAGTTGGAAAGGAGCTTAAAGATCATCTTGTTCCAGCCCTCCAGTCCTGAGTGGGGACACCTTTCACTAGAGCAGTCTGCTCAAACCCCATCCAGTCTTGAGCACTAGTAGAGATTGCAGAGGCACACAACTTTTCTGGCAACCTGTTACGGTGCCTCAGCACCCTCAGAGTGAAGAATTTCGTAATAATATCTAATCTAAACCTCTCCTCTTTCAGCCTGAAGCCATTACGCTTTGTCCTATCACCACATGTCCTTTTGCAGCTCTCTTGATTACTCTTTAGATACTGGAAGGCTATTATTTCTATCACCAGTCTGTATGGATGGTTGTAGCAACTGAATAGAAGGAATAGGAAAGCTGGACGTGTCCTTCCTCTGTCTCTACCAAATCACCCGACCAGAGTGATGAATTGAATGGAGTGCACTCCTATCAGGTTTGCAGCTGGCAGCAAATTGAGGGGAACTGTCAATATACTTGAGATCATGGCTGCCATCCAGAGGGGCCTTCTGGAGGAATAAATTCAAGGACAAATGCAAATCCTTGTACCTTTTTTTGCAAGGAAGTGGCTCTTGAAACAGTACAGACAAGGATGGGGGACAGTTTTGTAGAACAGCCCCTAGAGATCCTGGCAGACATAAAGTTGAGCATGAGACAAGAGAGTCTGCTCTGGCAATGAAGGCAGCCAACAGCATCCCAGACTTCTGTGACACAGCCTGTCAATTAGGGAAGTGATTATCTCCATGTGCACTGCACTTGCTGGGCTGCCTTAAGTATTGAGTTCCTGCCCAGTTTGGGCATTCCAATAAGGAAGACAGAAATATACTGGACTGAGTTTGGCACATATTATTGGCCGGACAACATCTAGCTTGTCTGGAGAGAGAGGGAAGCTGAGCTTCTTCCTCCTGGAGCAGAGATGACTTCAGGAGGAAAAGGCAGCAGCCCTCAACATCTGAAGGGAGGGCATCAAGAAGGTGGAGGCAAAGGGGCAGGACAAGAGACAACAGATGCTGTCTGAAATAACAAACATATGGCCAGATATAGGAAAAAAACTATATCATGATGAGGACATGTCCAAGGAGGATATACAACTTCCATAGTTACTGATTTCCAAGGCCAAATTGACTAAGCCCTGAGTAATCTGTCTGGCCCTGCAGCTCATTCTGCTCTGAGCAGGAGGCTGAACAAGACATTTCCTTGAGGTCCCTTCGACCTGACCCATCCTATGAACAACCTGAACCAACAGGGCTTACATGACTGACAATGGTTTTCACCAAGGAAAGACTTTATGGTCTTTGGGAGAAATTGGAGTATAGGGTTTTTTTGTTTGTGAGTTTGATTTTTGTTTTGTTTTAGTTGTTTTTTTTTTTTTTTTCTGGGGGAGGGGTGTGGTGTTTCCCCACAAATCAAACATTTCTGTCTCTTTTCTACAGAAAATAGAAATTTGCTGATATAAAGTGGAATACTGTGTCCCAGAGTTTTGGTGCCAGCATGGTGATGACAAGTGTCCATGCAAATCTCTGAACCCAACAGCTGGAAAGTGCTCCCAAGTCCAAAAATTCACACACTCATATAGGAAATAGAAAAGTATGGAGAGCAAATTTGTAAATTTGGCTGATGATCTTGGTGCAGTGTGGCACAGTAGCTGCTATTTGAACAATTTTCATTATTAGAAGAGAGACCTGCAAACTGCACATACTGGATTTAGGGAGTCCTGTTGCTATATCAAATTGCACACCTATTTACATAATAAACATATTTTTTTCTGATTCTGAGCCATAACTGAATTTCCAGTGTATTCTCTGAATGTGTATTATTTTATTGTTAGTTGTAATATCACGGAATTTTGAACAACTGCTTATCAGTCATATGATTTGGCTTTGAAAAAGAAATTTTCTTCTCTCCCTTTCTTTTTCCTTGTGGGGCAGAGTGCCAACAGGTATAAATCAGGCAAGGGACTGCTTTGTCAACAAAATGCATTACAGTATAAGCATGTTTTTTGCTATAACACTTAATTTAGTTGCTTTTTACAGGGAAAGCTAGTCCACTAACCTATGCTGGACTATTTGTGTGCAACATGGGCACACTAACTTAAAGTACATTTATTTATTTGTTTGATTACATGGGAAATTTCGTATATATCACTTCTGCACAGGGAATCACTTAGCTCACAGGATTGGCAGGATATATTTTCAATAAAGATGTCAAGTTGTTCATTAATGAAGATATTCTATCTGCCTGAAACATACAAAGCAAATTTCTGGAAAGCTGGAAGTGAAGACTATTTGGGTTTTTTTGTTGTTGTTGTTGGTTGGTTGGTTGGTTGGTTTTTTGCAAGTGCAGCAGCACTGAATCACAAAGAGAAACTGACTTGCATATATAGAGAAGGTAATCAGACGGGTGTATCCTCAAATGCCATCAGCATTGGGTTGTGCATAATAAATGGGATGATTAAATGATGGCTGTAAATAAATGAAGCAATATGTAATAGGTTAGCAGAAACATTGTAATGACTGACCTAACAACACTGGTATAGACATGAAGGTAAGTCAGGATGCATTTAGAGGTGGCATGCCACACGATGCTATTATTAACAGGCATTTACAAGCTTTATTAGTCTTTTTTTCCAGAAGTTACCTTTGAGCTTAAACAAAAATTTGACTCTGATGCAGAAAATTTCTAGGCAAATGTATAATCTGTATTACACAAGGGGTCATATTATTTGGTTAGAATGGTCCCTTCTGGCCTGAAAATCTGCAACTTGACAAATACATTGTAATTAACCTAATGACTTGCTTGAGGTATATATGGTAGTACAAAGCCAGGCTACGTGTAAGCATGCAGATAGGTGATGACCATAATGTGTTTTACCTTCACAGATTGCTGAGTCTGGACATCACTCTGTCATGGCATAATAACAAATGGCAACTTTTGAGCTGTGAGGCAAGTGTTTCTAATCCATTCATGTTCTTATCATTTGAACCTGAAGGTGTGGTGGTTATCCACAACTTCTAATGGAATCAAGAGATGCAGATAATTAGCAGACATGAAAATCATGCTCATAAAAATTGCTAGGTATCTATTTCCAAATATAAAGCTGAATAATAATCTCATAATTAAATTAAGAATCCTATCCAGTATAGGTCTGGTTTATGGTACGTATAAAATTTAATGGAACATTAAGCAACGGACCTATTTTATTTTATTTAGTTCTGCTAGAATCTTATACAAAGAATTTGTGATTTTAGAGGCATTTATGGCCAAGTAAGCAGAGCATAGACAGCATGCATACTCTAGCTGCTAGGTTATTCTAATAGCTCGTGCAGTGGCTTAAAAAGACAAACATATTTCATTGCAGTTTCTTCACAGGTAAGTTGATCAGATATACATTTTATTATTCTAAGATAGAAATACTCTGTATGGTCTTAATTACTGAAGTAAACTGTACTGAGGGCTAATCAGATGAGAGTAGTCTACGCCAATGTAATGTTGCTTCCCCAGGCCTTTTAGAAAACATATGATATCTTGTGAAATACTTAAACAGCTAAATTAAGTAAAGCACACATTTAACTTTATTAAAATTAGAGCATCCTTGCTTTAATAAGGAGTTTCTTGCAGAGGATGTTAGAATCATCATTGTAATTTTATTTTAATACTTGAAATAGGCTTTTTGAAACATGATGTCACATTTTTTACAGTTTGAACAGTGTTAAAAATTTTGTTTGCCTCAGAATTTACCCAAAGGAAACATGGCTCAAGAAGCAATGAACATATTTATTTATGCTAGTTTACAGTGTTTTCACTGTACTGAAACTTACATAAACCTAATGGTTTTCACAGCTTAACTCTAATTTCTATTATTTTTTATTATTTATCTATTCTATTATTTCTATTATTTATTTATTATTCATAATTATTTATTTTCTAGTATTGTTATTTATTTCTTTCTATTATTTATTTCTATTATATCACCCCGTTCTTCAATTTGATCTGTGGATTGAAGTTTCCTCAGCTGTAGAAAAAGGTTATACTTGTCTGATGCTTTTTCAGGTAGCTGATGTGGGCATGGGGGCAGAGGGTAGGAAGGAAAAGGTTCTGACTTAGCAAAACACATAAGTAGTTGCTTGAAGTTAATTCCCATTTTAAATGGCTTATCCAGAAGTTATTAGCTTAAGTATATGATTCAAGATAAGCTTTTATGTGTGTGATGAACTGAATCCATGTTTTGAAGACTTAGAGCTGAATTTGTCAATACAGGCATAACAATGTATTTTTGCAAGATACATATTAAATTAGATTAGATGAGCTGTAAGTAAATGGTATTCTATATCGCCATGTCAAATATAAAAGATAGAGCCATAAATAAGTCACAGAGATATATAATGTTCCTGAAAGAGACTGAATTTTATAATGCGCTTCTTGAGCTCTCCATTTTGGAAAGCAACTCAATTTCCCATTAAAAATTAGGTAATTTTCCAGGTAGGAAAAGTACCTGGTAGGTACCCAGGTAGGAAGGACAAGTATCACCCTAAAGGAAATAATTTTAAGCATAATATAACAATCTGATTTATAACTATGAAGTCCCTTTGGCATTAACATTTTGGGAACTGAAGAATAGTTCTGAAAGGCCATGATTGAGTAACAACAATTAAAGTCTTATTTGTTTTTTAATTAGTAGCCACAATGCAAAACAAGGGGTAGTTCTATCCTTTAGACTTGATTCTTATACTGTAACAGATTCACAAGATGTTGCTCTAATGAAGTCAGAGGATTTATTCTTCATTTACACAATGAGAGAAGAATTGAATCTTATGGTGTAGCACATACCTTTGGTATCTTAAATTTAATATTTTCTTTTTACTTTTGAATGCTTAAATGTATTACCACCTTATTCTTGTTCCTCTTCAGCACATAATTCCTGTAAGCATAACAGATATATTCTTCCCTCAGGATTCTATCAGAAAAACTATCATAGCAGGAGACCAAGGAGCTATGCAAGCATAGAGAATATGAATGTTTGATAATTGTTTTATACTTCCAAATAAGATTAAATGGGTACCCCATTGTTTCACAGGTTGCTGAGATCATGCTACAGTATCAATCAGAAAGGCATAAGAAGCACTTATTGATTTTTCCTGCAGGACTGTAATTACAGCTAGTCTGCTTTTTGTATCCTACAGGATGTTGTGGTAATGATTTCATTGCACACAGCCCATTCATTTCTAATGATTTCTTCATTTGAGATTTGAATGTTTTCCACTACATTCTTCCCTTTTTAACTTAGTCATAGAATAACATGCAACATAAAGCAGATAGAATATGTTTCAACCCATTATTTCTCTATTTTCACAGCCTTGTTAAGTGGAAGCAATCACATAATATTTTCTTACCAAAAAAATAGGTCAGCACTCACCTGTTCAAATCTGATACAATCTTATATCTATTTTAGACTGGATGACTGAAAGTGATTTTACATGGGGTGCTAATCTTCTGCTACATAATAGTATGTGAAAATGTGCTCCAGATTGTGAACTTGTGTCTCCCTTAATAGATGCCCCACTGAATTCTGTCACATTTAGTACCTCAGGGACATATTGTCAGCTTTTCTCAAGTATCCTGCTCCGTGAGCTGTCCATATCTGTAGAACTGCTATTGAATATAGTGGTAGGTGAATATAGCAGTGAGAATGCTCTATGTCCAATGATCATAATTTATTTCTGCACTAAGAATTTTAAAAATAATATAAGGCCTCATTCTTTTTAACCCTAGGTGTTAGCGCATCTGCGTTCCAAACCAAAATAGTGTGTGTTTGTATAACTATAGCAAAATGTTGATTGATAAGAGCATTCACTGCATCTGGGCAAATCACTGCATAGAGTCCCCCATAACATCTCAAAACTAGAAGAGAAAAATCACAATTCCATAATTCAAAAAGTTCTTCATATCACAGACAATACTATGAGTAGATTTATCTGAACTTGGTTGCTTGGCCTGAAGACAGAAATTAAGATGATGAAAAGAGCAATATTCACCTTGACTATCAAAATCTAAGACTACACATTGTCCTTTTTATACCAAGACTTGACTTTTCACTCCTATTCCAATTTATGTACACCAAGCAAAATAGATTAAGTCAGATGAAATATTCTCATGTTTTTGATCACACTATGTGGGCCATAATTTTTTGCAGGATTTGTATAGCATAAATAGATACTCTAAATGTTACTTCAGAGCATTTTAGTCAGCTTTCTGGTCCAGTTAATGTTAGAAGTCTGTCTTCCCACAACGTCATAGGTGACCTGCTGGCCAACTTAGGCATCTAAGCCAAAGGCATAAAGCTATACAACATAAATATTCCCCCATGCCACTTCAGCCACTTGCATGATCCATAAATTCTATTCTGAACATATGGAGACAGCATAGAAATCTGATGTAGTGTTATCTACTGTCATAAAATCTGCACTGTTTTATTCATCACACTCCTGTTCTCTTCTTTCTAGTTTTGTCTAGTCTATTCTACTTCAGTCTATTCTAATTATGTTTATTTTATATAGTGGACATTTTAATATAATTAGTGCAAACCTTATGTACTTTACATATAAATACTTAGAAACATATATTATATAGTTTCTTATATTCTCATGTATTGCAATATATTTTGCATACACACATACCCTCCCCTAATATATATTTTGGGTTTGATGTTCCAGCCTTTGTGGAGATATCTGTAAAATTAGATTTCAATTTTCTAATTTCACCCTTCCTTTCTCTGAGAAGTTATGTTACAGGAGAATGGAGAAGTGAAAAACCACTGTGACTTCAAAATGAAAAGCATCTTTTTCTGCTTATTATGACCTCATATAACACAGAAAACTTTATTAACAGAAAATATATACACAATATATTCCCCTTGAAGGAGGTTATGTCTTTGGTGGATAAGGAAAAGAAGCAGGAAGAGGGGAAAAAAAATTATATGTATGAAATGCACGACTCCTTTAAAAATGCACGTATTAGGACCAGATGAGAAAGAAAAAGGCAGCATCCAATTGAGAAATTAATTAGGGAACGACAAAGCGAAATTATTATATTGCAATAAACAAAGAACAGAGGCAGGAAGTGAATGAAGCATCAATGAAAATAGTCCTAAGGTAAATGGATGCCCCATTACTGAGGACACTTACAGATGTAATCTCTCAAGATTACATTCTCCAGAGAAATCTTTCCTCCAGTAATAACAGCCAGGCAGTTAGCAGAACTGTTTGGATTAGAACCCCCTTCTTTGTCAAGGCCTTAATGTTTTCCCAGTTTTCCTTGTGTGGTAAAACAGTTATGGAAAGCACATATAATAGACAGACTCCTTTTTATATCCAGGACACAAGGTATTAAAGAGATATGTGTGTTTTGAGACTGACATACACAAAGAGAAGATACATAAAAGTATAAAGAAGACTTTGTTGTCAAATGTTCAATCAGTAGAAGTGTCCCTTATGCCAGCGTAAGAGCAATGTGCCAGGCAAATGGGAAAAAGAAAATGGGAAAAGTTATGCCAAATTATTGGTTTGCTAAAAAGACAGCTGTTAAATATCTAAGGGAGAGCAAATGACTTCATCTGAAATTTCAGAAGAATGTGTTAGCCTGAATGGTGATTGTGAACAAACTGTTTTACTAGAGTGGTCTTATATGTACTTTGTAAACAAACATGCTCCCTTGAAAAGTGAGTCTTGGAAACACAAAAGGTGATACACCAAGATATTAGTTCTTGATATGTTTGGCTCCTCAGGCTCTAAATGTTGAGAAAATGGATATAGAGCATTCTTAACTGTAGACTGCCAAGCTGCCCCTCAAAGAACATCTCTTACAAATATGCTTGAAAGGAACAATACGGCAACAAAACACTCATTGTAATTATAAATTAAGACTATGTTGCCCTAACATATCTTTTGAAATATTTCTCTTTTGTTTCTTACATACAGAATAGATTAGAAAGCATGTCCCAATATTCAATTAGTCCAGTGTTTTTATAGGCAGGAATTGAAGTGTTGCAAAAGGAAATAAATTCTTTTTAAAGGAAGTAAACCTCCAATTTTGAGCAATACCATCTCCAACACAGATTTAATTTCTCTACTTTCAATTCTTCCTCAGGAAAATTACCAGAGAATTTCTTAGTTGTTTGATTAAGAAATGTAATAGAGACAAATGACACAGTATGCTTTATTAATTTAAAAATTGTTTTAAAAATATTTGTATTTCCAAAGCTCTATGGTGCAAGCAGAGAAAAAGCATCATGTCTGGGTTTTCGAAATTACATCCAGTGTTTCAAGACGTTAATTTATATTTTATTGGTCAGTCTCAAAGCTAAGCTATACTGACAAAATTCTACTTCAAGGAAACATGTATTTTTTGCAAATGATTTGACATTCTTCAGCTTCAGACTCACAAACTGATCTAACAACAATAACGATCTCTGGAAAGCAGAAAGTTGTTGATACCGGCTTCTTGAAAATTTCATATGCCCTCAGGCTTTGCCTTGAGGTTAAGCCCTTGGGTGAGATATAATCACGAACAATCACTTCCTTTTCCTCAAACCTTCCTGGTCAAAGCCATGTTTCAGTGTAGTGTTTATCAATTTATGCACCTGATTGGCAAAAACCAGATCTATATTTTTAATGAGAGTCAAAATTTATTCTGCTCTCAGACGTGAACTTTGAACTCCTGATATGAACTCCAATTTTACACATGGATGGTCTTTGTGCATGAGTGGTCCTATGGAACTGGACAGGGACCACTTGGATGAATGAAGCTAGTCACATGCTTAAGTGGTTTTAGAACTGAGCTAATAAGCTATTGCTTCTAAGAGCAAGTCCCTCTTGACAAACCTTCCACATGCAAAAATAGAAATTTTAACAGTCCCTTATATTTTCAAGATATTAACAAGGCAGCAGAACTTAACCCTGCATTACAGTGCCTAGTGCTTCTGGTACTGCTTGGAAAATGTTTACCTGGCATATTACAGACATAACAAGGGATACCCGCAATGCTCTGAGCATCCTTGAACTCACACCGTGTGTGTTCATGCAAACTAATGTCTATGCAGGTGCTGACAGTGCCATGCTACCCCAGCTAATGAGCCCCTCAAGAGGCAGAGCTAGAGACTGGGGCTGTTGGAATGTGGCTTTGGAACCAGGGCCAGCCTGGTTCGAGACCAAGCACAAATACCCATTTATAGGCATGGCCCTAAAGGTACTAGGGGGCATCTCTAGGCATTTTGCCAACTCTCTACACCAGTGGCAACAGACCACCAGAACTTCCCTTATCCTTGCAGATCTGTTGTGCCTCCTCCCCACCCATCCCTAGTTCACTGATACTCTAGGTAGGAATGTGGAGGCAAAGATTGAAAAATATACTTGCAAAGGGAATTCCCCTTAACCAGGACACTTCCTTCCATAAGTAACCTCTCTGTGATGGGTATTCTACAATGAAGGTTAAGCTGGTGTTTGACACATACTTCAGACACTTGCTGAACTCAAGGATTTTGTGGAGAAAGGAGAACTGAGATGTACAACTGTTCTTCTGCTTAATTAGAAAGGAAATTGTTGGCATGCATCAGCAAGTCAGTATATTTAAAATATTGCATACTGTTCCTGATTGAATTGATGGGATTGAATACTCCCATTCAATCAAAACTAACCAAAACTCATCTAGCACTAACCACCTAAATACTAAAATTTAACACCAGAGTTCCTCCCAGAAGTTCCCTTTTGCAACAACAGGATACAAATAAGCTCCTCCACAGTGGAATGACTAATTTTAAAATATGCAACTATAATATATGTAGATTCTCCATTGAGAAGTCTCTATTCTGAAGTGTCAATTCTATTGAATAGACTAATATTGAGTTACTTAGCTAGATGTTAAAAATTGAATTATGGCAGATGCGCTGGTGTTGGCTCCAACATAAACAGTGTGAAAAGGAGGCAAAGGATTCCAACCTTGAGTCTTCTGGAACAGACCTTCTCAGCTGAGCTGTCTGCATGGTGTCAGCCCCAGAGCAACACAGAAAAACTCAGGATGAGATCAAAGTTGCAGAACCTGACATTGGAAACCTGCACAATGAGAAGTGTTTTAGTCTCTGCAGGGGAATGTAGGAGCCTGAATTTTTTCCTTGGGGTGCTGTTGACTCAGAAGAGTCTTGCATCAAAGTAGATGTGAAGAAAGTTTGGGCTTGAATCAGGACCCAGCATTCTCCATGTAGCTTTTTGTGGAGCAGCTAAAACTGTCTGTATTCTCATAAATCATTTCAGATGTGTTTTCTTCCTAAAGAGGAAACATTTAGCAGCTGCTTCCACTATTGATGACCTCCTTAAAATAATGCTAAGGAACAATATTTGCATTAAAATATTCTATATATTTTCCTATTCTAAGACGATATTTTTGCCACATAGGGTAAGACCAGGGATTATTATTTTCTTTATTATAAGGAAATGTGAAAAAGTATTATTTCATAATAAAATTTAGCTGTTTTCTAATAAACACACTTTTTAATGTTTGTTTTAATGATAACTTCCCATCTGCAAGTTATCAGTCTCTGCGCTTTCTTTTTTTTTTTATTAATGTCATGGTTTATTTCACTTAACAAATATTTATCTTCTATTAACCACTACAGGCTGAGTCCTTGACAAAATGAGGCATTTCAACAACAGTCTTGACCCCCTCATGAAGCAAGGTTTCTCTCGGTATGACGCAAATCTTGGCCTCTTCATCAGCACTTGTAAAAACAGTTGACTCATACACCTGAATCTTCCCATACCTGTTCCTCATAAGATCACAAGTTTCATTCTCTCAATTAAAGGTCAAGGTAAAACAAAACAAAACACAAATCCTAACACTCCAGTAAAAAGACAGACTGCTAAGAACAGTGTGGAGCCTGAAGCTTCTCTGATTTCTCTGCACTGCTGATATACTCCATTTTCATTCAGTTTACTTCACAGAATTAAAGAATATTCTGAGTTTGGAGGGACTGGACCTATAAACATCATCAAGTCCAACTCTTAAGTGAATGGCCTATACAGGAATCGAACCCATAATCTTGGCAACCCTGTTCTAACTAGCTGAGCTAATCTTGAAGATGATTTTCAGACAGGTTGCTTTGTGAAAGTATTGCTAACACTTAAACTGATTTCAAGAATTCTGCAAAAGATAACCTAAGTTTTGGTGAAAATATTTCTGCCATTAATTCTTTACTTTCTCATGAGTATATAACATGCTCTGGAGCACATTCAGGTTGCCTACATGGGCCAAGCCTGTGGCCATTTAGTAACCTTTTTCATAAAGAGAAAGATAATGTCAAAATGTGGTATCACTTTACAAGGCCACCTGGGAAATCCACCTACATTCAAGGTAATTAATTATTTTTTTCCCCATTTATTTTCACTGTTCAGACTAGCAGAATTCCCTCATATAACCTCAGGTTGATTTCATTATTTTATTTTCAGGGTGGAGCACTACCATGATTACTTTCAGTAAACTATTGTAGATTGAGATTGTGAAAAAGAGGGTGAGAGTACTCAGCTGTATAACTCTGGCACAATGAGCAGTTTCAAGGGATCAGAATCTTTGCTACGATTTAGGGTGAGTCACTTTGGAAACTATCCCAATTACATAGAAATCTTCCTTTCCCCCTCTACCTTTATTCATTTTCTAAGCACTGGATACACCCCATTGAGTTCAGGCTCTTACCTGTAAGTCACATGGAAGGCAGGTCAAGAAGACGGATCCTCCCTGTAACACTTTTCCTTGAAAAAAAAAAATATTAATTCCTCCTTATTTCCTGGTTAATTGAGATGGTGTAAGTGAATGAACTGACTTCTTAAACAACTTTGACGACTTTGAAGACTAAACTAGCCCAGTGTAACCACAAAGTATTCTTACTGCACACAATGGATACTGTGCTGTGCATTATGCCTTAATAGAGACCTACAAAAAACTTAACAAGAAAAATAGTTTTGCAGATATGCTTTCACTTTTTTTTTGTCTACGTAAAATATCATGAGTCCCTACTACTTACAAATTGGGGCAGCTACACATCACTCCATTAAGGTGATCTGTATCATGGGACACTGTCAACACATATGTGTGAACTGGTTGCCTGCAGTAGAATGCAAGCAGAAGATGCTAAGTTCTAGGAAGAAATTAACATCTCAAGAAAAACAAACAAATAGACCAAGAACAACAACAAAAACAACCAACCAAGCAAACAAAAAGCACCAGAGAAAAGCAAAGGAAGGGTTTATAAATCAACCATTAAGAAAGTTCAGATTATTACTGGCTGGTATAGTGACCATCATGTTTGAGAAGCCAAACCATTGCCCTACAAATAAAACTACTGGGCACATATACACACTATTGAGAATATTAGAAAAAAATCAAATGGCCATTTGATCTAGTAGCTCTTAAATGGAAAGAAAAATTATACTGTCTCAATATACACGAATTTCAACACAATTATTTGTGGCACAAGCAGCAAGGTACTTAAACTGCTGTATAACTACTACTAGGAGACATTAATATAATGACTTAGAAGTCCTCAGCACTGTGAATTACAAAATCTTTATTTCAAGTATGCTATTAAACAATATTTCATATTCTGAATATACACTTGCCAATTACATTCACTTTCTATCTTGACTCTTTTTGCAAACTAAGTAGCACTTCATCTTATAGGAAGTCTTGTCAAAAGGGGTTTTTACTTATAAGCCACTGTAATTAAGACAAATAAATGTTGGTTTTCCCTAGCAGAGAAAATGTTCCACTCTACGCCGTCCCTTCCTATTTTCTCTTAGAATCACAGGCTAATCAAGAGTGCCTATAGCTCAGCACTTCAACTGATTGCAGTCTCAGTATTTAAAACCAGATCTTCCACCTGCCAGCTTGTTTAGCTGAATGACTTGCTCACATTATTGCACTGCTCGTACTTAACTGTTTTGTGGGGAGCTTGCTGTTGAACAACACAGACTTCATATTATCATCTATCACTGTCATGTTCCTAAGCAATTTAAATAAATGAATGTAGCCATAGGTAGGACTGCATTGTGCACCCAGACTGGTTATAGAACAATTAAACTCACTCTGAAAGAAAACCAATAAAGATTTGCTTAACTTTTAGTGGCAGATGTCCACTTGTATTTCAACTTGAAGTGAGAAAAAATGATTGGAAAAGGCTAAACCCATGGTTTTTCACATCAACCACCTACATTTCAAGCTAAATACATATAAACAAATGTTTTCTAGATTCTGATGTACAAGATTTTCAAAATCATTAAATGGCCTGGAGTTTATATTACTTTATTGTAAGTATTATATTTAATTTTTTTTCAAAAGTATTTCTATTTGTACAAGCTATAGTAATTTTAAAGGATTGTTTTTATGCTGTTGATAGTGCATTTTCTTCACTTGCACTTACAAACAAAAATTTTTTCGCAAAAATGTTAAAATTCCACTTTGTATTGGAGTACTTTTTCCATATGAATGTGTGTAAAATCACTTTCACAAAACCCTACAATACAGACCTTTTCTGGGTTTTGCAGGCTGCATCAGTTTCTAACGTTAGTGACTCTAACCTCCAGGACCAGGAGTCCTAGAGACTCTAGTCTCCAGGACTTTCTTCCTCATAGAGATATGAAATCTGGATTTGTCCTACAGAAAGTAATCTTTGTTCCTTACCACATAATTCTCTTGGCTCCAATGCTCTGCAGATGTATTTCTACATAGAAGAATAATGAACTTTATTCAGGCAATCTGACAGGAAAGTAACTATGATGAAAAGAACATGAAAATTTAAAGGAAAAAAAGAAAAAACAGTGAACAATTCTGACTGCTTACTTTACAGGTGTGCCAGTCTTTGGCAACTTAAGCTGTTGTTAAAAAGAAGGTGCTGTGATGTCTATTAGACCTGGCCACTGCAGACAGTCTATTTAATTAGCCATTGCAGTGTTTGTGCACCTCCTGCTTTCATTCTGCTCCATGTTCCAGATTTCTTAGAGAGATATTTCCCATTATTTAGCACAGTTAGAAGTAGCCATGGTTCTTTGCAGCAATTCAAAAATAAGTTGTCATGGAAGGCCAGGCCACAAAGGCGTTTGAGCAAAAATAGGGTATTAAGCCTCCAACTACAACATGCACAAGTCTGCATGGAAACAAAATCCTTTATTCCCAATAGAAGACTTTGGAGCTTTTTTTTTTCCATATAGTTACAAATTTTGCTAGAGAAAAAAAAATCTGAATTTATAAACTGTCCTAGTGACACTTGGAAAGAGGAAGAGAAAAAAAAAATGAGGTATTTATCGGGATTTTCAAAAAGAAAGTTCAGACTGGAAAGGGAGTAGTCACAATCTTCCTCATCTCAAGAAGGCTTGATGCTACCAAAAGAGAGAGAAAAAAATTTTGCACACTTCCAGAACAAACTAAAAATGCATCACATGTTTCAAATAATTGGAATATATTGTGATCTTTGAGCAATTTTCTCTCATGTGACACATTTCATATATACTGATTGTTTTCTTTGATATTTCACAGGCAGAATTAGATTTCCTTCTTCCTTACCTGTCTCACATGCACACACATATATGCATACACACATATACACATACATCTGTAGTGAAATGTAATAAACTACTGTTGATTTCAACATAAATTAGGTGAAGTGGGATAAAGCAAAAATAGTATCTGCTGAGGTAGGCTTCACCTTTGGTCATTAAGAAGGCATTTAAAAAATAAGTGCTTGATGAGTATCTCTGCAATAACTACAATCACTTGCTATCCAGAAAAATTTAGCAGTGCTGCAATGCTTTGCTAAAACAGTCACATGTCTAGTTTTTAATATTTTCATAGACCTGCACAGTAAAGTCTCGTGTCCCACTTCATCTCCATTCCCCACTGTGAGTGGTCACAGTACTTTACGGCCTCTCACGTTGCTGACTAAAATCATACACGTTTGCACATCGAAAAGCCTAAGACAAGATCAGTTTACAGGCCAGTTATTTCATTTCATCAGTGTAATCAGTGTTACATAATAAAGCATAGTATAAATGTTAGACAAAGGTTGCCCAAATATACAGAGCTTTAATCCACTGAAATGGTAACATGACAGCATCAAAAGAAGGCATCCACTGTAGAGAAGGATGAGTGATATTCTACACTGAGGTGATCAATACATAAAGGGCATTAAGTGAGGAGTTGAAAGAAATCTAAATTACTAAATGACCAAGGGGCTTGCAGAGATTTCCAGAAACTGTCTTTCAGGTCCCCACTGACTGGATCATATGCTGTATCTGTTCTGCTGTTCACAGTGAAGGCCCCATGATTTTCAGGTGAATTATAATGTTTACAACTTCCTGCTAAGGGTTTGCACATTCTGTACCCAGTTTGATTTATTCTGACCTGGGAAATGCTGTGAACTGAGAGGAGAACAATTAAAGCATTAATTGCCAAATCAGTTTAAGTTATCGCTTAAAGCTGTTCCAGAGGTCAGGTCCACTGATGTGCCCTGGCAATGGTGGAGGCTTAGCAGCACACCAGACTGTATCAACTGGAGGATAACCAAGAGATGAAGGAAAATCATCATCCCACATTACCTAGCATTTGTTGGGCTGTATCTGGATCCTTGCATACAGTTTTAGGCCCTCAGGACAAAAAGAATGCTGGTCAAGTGGAATGAGTTCAGCATGGGGTCACTGTGATGGGTGGGCTGGAGCAATTGGCTGGTGGGGGGAGGTTGAAGGGCCTGCACTTGTCCAGCCTGGGGCAGGGTTGGCTTCAGTGGGACTGACCAGTACCCATGGACACCAAGGAGACAAAGCCAGAATCTGCACAGTGGAGGATGAGAGAAGGACATAAACCAAACCTGGAGGAGTTCCAGACAGGTATAAGGAGATGTTTTCAACTGCAAGAATAACTAAGCATTGAAACAGGTTGTGCAGAAAGGCCAGGAAATCTCCATCTTGGAAGAGCTGGTAAGGTCCTGAGTAGCCTGATCTGCTTTCAGTTTTGCCCCTCTGGAGCAAGAGCACTCTAAGTTCCCTTCCAAACTGAATTACTCTGTCATTTGGCAGTCCAAATCAGACAGAGAATACAATGGGTTAAGTAAGAATGAGAGTGCATGCAGCAAGAAGATAGAAGGATGGACAGAAACAGGCAGTTTTAAAAAAACATTATTGCTACAAACAATACTTTTTACAGTCCTTAGCTTATTGTCTTTTTTATTCTTTCTGTGTGAATGACCACAGCAAATACTTCAGTGCTAGTGTTAAGAACTAAAGGTCTGTTATTCTCTTCTTCAAGACAGAGGTTTGGGGACTTGAGGTGAGGGGGTTCTTTGTAGTAGGAGGTTAATATTATTCAGAAATATTAATTTGCCAGGATAACTTGCATTTAAAGCTATTAAAGAAATCCAGTGGAGCCACTGTATAATACTAAATGAATTTGCTTGGTTTTGTTTTAAATAGATTAACAACGACAAGATTAAAACCAGGACAGTTGAGTAAAGACAGAAAACAGGTGGTTACCTGTTATTTTACCTTCCAAGCAAAGTCTCTGGTGAGAGTCTATACAGTCCAAGTTTTAAATTAACTTCTAGTTTTACACTCTGTGTTACACTCTGTCATTCTTCTGCATGATTGAAAGATGCAATTTTTTTTCTGTGGTTTATTTTTCCATGATGTATTTCTCACTAGCTCATTCCTTCTTAGTTTTAGTAGACTTCATGGTTCATAATTCTCAAGTCATCTGCATTCATAGAAGACCACCATTTGAAGCATTATATCCTCTGGTCTTCAAGCTGCTAAATATCTCCTCTCACACCCCCAAAGGCAGACAGGAGGATCTATATATTTTGTTTCCAAAACAATATTTAGCAACGATGATTATGATGTACAGGATGAAATGAGGGTTTCAGTGACACTGAATGCATATTAACTTAGAAACGACTAAAAAGTCCAACTTGTCTAGAAGAGATGGTAAAATTCATCAGTTTACCACACAGGTGGGATCCATGCAAATGGGGGTAAACATAATAGGCTTGTACTGCACTTTTAGAACAAGTTATTTACTGTGTTAATTTTTTGTTCCTAGTTAGATAGAGCTATAATGGTTATTTGGTACGAAATACAAAACCTCTTCTAATTGCAATCTGAGTCCTCTGGCCAGATCATGAAGCAACAAACAATACTAAAGCAGCAACAAGGGTGTATGAACACATCAAAATAAAGGTGCAATAAGCATTGCCACCTTAAGTGCAGTGGCCAAATAACATAAAAATAGACCTGGCAGCACCATTGCATAAATACCTGCAATGGGATAGAAATTTAAGCACGAAAACTCCAGTGTACAGTTTCATAATATGCTAACATTCTGCACCTTCAGCCTGATCAGAAACCTGTGGTAACACCTCCCAGATGCTATTGTTATCTTATTACAGCTATATTCAAGAAAGCATAGTCAGACTTTGGCTTGGATAAAATAGCCATACCCTGTTTCAGTTTCAGTAGAGAAACAGAGTAGAGTTTGCTCAGGGGAAACTGTTCTCACCTGCTGAGACTGGAATAGAGGAACACTGGCAAACACAACTGGAGGAGGAAAGCACTTGCACAATACTAAAAGCAGGGAAGGTGGGAACCTCACCAGACTATTTTGGCTTTGAAAATTTGTAGTTGTATAAATATACAGTATATGGTATAAGCTACAACTCAATTCTGACTAAGCCATCTGGCAGACAAACCAACAATTTCTGCGAATACTGAATTCAAAGAAAAGAGGCCACATATTTGTTAGAATTTTTTTCTTACGCCTAATGAAACAACAGAAGTTACAAAGTATTTAAGTATGAAGGAAACCACACCTACGAGTCATTTTAAAGAGAGAAAATAGTACTTTGGGGATATTACTGAAAAAGAGATATCAACCTGTATTTTTGTATATTAAGGATGCACAGAACATTCACTTGCAACAGCTAGTGTTGCTTCTCTGATTTGAGACCTGTGCAGAAGGATGAGAATTTTTAAATCTGGCATGTTTTGTTGTTTTGGGTTTTTTTTCCTTATTCCCTGCAGTGAGTTTATTGCCAGGTGAGCTCTTCTGTCAGGATCTCTCAGCTCCATTTAGCAGGTTTCTACATGTTTCAGAACTTGAAAGACTCACCCAACGTATCATCAGTGCTCCCATCATCGGTCACGTTGACACTGGCTTACTCCCAAATCAAACATGAATGTCTTTTTTCCTTCTCACTTTTTTTTTTAAGTTTCTGTAAAAGAGATTAGTCAATAAAGTTTAAAAAAACCCTTAAAAACAAAACAAAAAAAACCCCCAACCAAACAAAAAAAAGCAACAAAAAAAACCACCAAAAGCCAAAAAACATAAGCTTGAAAAGAAACCGTAAACTTAAAACAAAACAACAACAAAAACCAAAACAAAATCAAAACTAATCCACAGAAAAACCCACTTCACTTTAAAATAGTATGCAAATATGTTATTCCCATCATAACTGTTTAAAGTGTACGAAGTAGTAAATATCTAAATGGAGCAAGTAAGAAATTCATCAGAAGCAGAACAATGTGGGATTTTAGGATAACAGTTTAAACCAAATAAAGGCATGTAGTTCAGATCACTGGTACTGATTAAATGTTTTGGGGTTACTCATCAATGTCTTCTTACTGGCCTCAATTCAGCAAAGCACTATACATGACTAATTAGGAATACAATGGAAATACAATACATATGGAAATAGGATTTAAACTTCAGAACAACCATATGGGGGCTTACAGCATCTTACTAAATAAGGGCTTGGAGCCTTAGCTAGCAACTTTCTTCGTGTAGTGTTTTACTCTCAGTTTGCTGGAAATGTCATCCCTTCAGTCTCATGATTTTTTTTCTCTTGTGCTCTTGTATTCCATGTAGCAGAGTTTCTATTTCCTCCTACATATTGGGGGAGAATTTGAAGGGAGAAGACAGTCAAGATGTATTTGGTTAATTTCTATGCTTATATTTGACACATATAGCAATAGGCTAGGACTTTGTTTATACAATTCGGTTATTTCTCACAGAGTTTGGTACAGTGTTGTGAAAGCGTGCATTTTTTGTGAGTGCCTCAGTACCAGATTTGAGAGTTAGGAATGAGAGGAACAATATTGTACAACCATAGACTTCTGAGGAAAAAGTACACTGTATTAAAATAGCATTGTATAGCTGCTTATTGTTTCTAAACAATTTCCAGATGAAATCTGAAAACAAGGAGATGGTTCTCCTAACTGCCAACTCTGCAAACACAATGTGTGAGAGTCGAGCAAGAGTTATATAACAAATTAAAACCAAATTAATTTAATCAAAACCATTAAACACTCATTACCCATGCAGCTGCATTATCTTTTCAGTTTACCTTTATCCTCTCCCCCTTGCTGTATTGGTTACACCAACCTCTTATTTCTGGTCTGAAAATAGACAGGCTTTTAGGAAAGGAAATGCATCTCTCTGTGTACCAGCACATTACCTGTCTCGATCTAGATCAGGGGCAACTGTAATGCAAATAAAAACATCAGTGGAAAAAGACAAATATAAACAAAGTACATAGGTAACTTGCTATTTTAGACATTATTCAAGACAACTAATTTGAATCTTCTCAGCCATTCATGCAGTGGAGAAATATTTTCCTAAAACTTGTGGTCAATCATAGTTTCTCTCCATACAATAAAAGAACCTTTTAAGATGACATAAATTTACAACTTGAACAGGTGAATAAAGATATTTTATTCAGCCAAGCAGTCAGCTTCTGAAATTGGACACCTTCGAAACTGGGTGAGGTTTTTTACAGAGCATTGAGAAACTTCATATTGCTTCAGAACTTTGAAGATTAGTTTTATTGCAATGAAAGCCAGAGGGTTTACAAGTGAACATTAAAAACAGACAATATTTATTATAAAGAATAAATTTTGCAGACGCTGTACATAATTTCTACTTTGGGATTATTATTTAATGACATGACGGAAAGAAAGACTTTGCTTTTATTTGTATGGTGCTCTCTCTTAGAATGGATGCTCAAGGCAAAATCCTCACTTGCAATGCAAGGCGTGCCAAGTAGGGAAAAGAACACAGGCAGCTTCTTCCTTTTCCTCATACACCTGTACAGGTTTGGGGCAGGATGGTGCCATGTGCTGAGAGGCTTGAGGAGTGAAGGGGTGGCCACATACTTAAGTGAAATTACAGATGTGGGTCAGTGGTGTGCAGGAAAGGAGCCCTCTCTATCCCTCTCCCTCCTTCCCTCTCTAAATGCCTTTGGGTGTCTGCCCAAGGCGGTGTCTATGCCACAAAACAGAGACATGGTGGAAACCTCAGGCTGGGAGACCTCAACTGAAAGCACACCAGGACATGCCCAGGTTTGTGGCCCTGGAGACACTACAGGTGCAATAGTTTATGCTGCATCCAGAGCACTAAGGATTGACAGAAGAACATGTCAAAAGAAATGGCTAACACTACCACAAAGAAATGCCCAAGCTAACCCTAAAATAGGAAACCAGGGACTGGGGAACATGGAGCAAGGGTGCCTGGCTTTGTAGTGTACAAATTGGAAAGAGTCAACATCTAAGAACTGACAAGGTCAGATTCTAGTTGTGTCTTTGCCACTTCTGGACACAAGTTTGCGTTCATGCAGCCAGCTCAGAAATCTTTGCATGGTATTCCCAGAAAGCTTTATGAAACTTTGGAAAGGATGCAGATATATTTGTCAGTGCAAACTCTTATGCATGTGGCACTTGGGGATATGTTTTATTGGTGAATGGCAATGCTGGTTGAATGGTAGGGCTTGATGAGCTTAGAGGTCTTTTCCAACCTTAATGATTCTACGGTTCTATAAAGAACACGTTGACCATTGTTTTAAGTACATGAAAATTAAACTTAAAATCTGGATTCATTGTGATTAAACAAAATCGTTATGATCAAAAAACAGTTGTGTTTATTCTGTGAAGAACAAACAATTATTTGACAGAAAGAGCAACCTGAACTTCTGCTGTATTTACTTAATTTTTTTCTGCAACACTTTTCTACACCGTTTGAGAGACACAAGCATTAACCCTGCTGTGATCACAATTACTCCAATGACTATTTTGTCTGAGATATAACACAATTCCTGCTTTCTGTCAGAAAATCTTCAATTCAGAAAACTCTCATATCAAAGTCTGAAAAATTGTCTAAAAATAAAAATTGCTAAGTGAAAGCTGAGACTTATCAGTGTAATAAAGATCTGCATAACATAGTATTCAAAGTCATCAGAGATATTCTGACAAGGTATGGAATTGGTAAAGAGGAATGAATAACAGAACATCCTCACTCACCTCAATGACTAAAAAGAATGAGGGAATATAAGGCCTGCATTTGCCAATATCTTTTGTAGCCGAAAGGTCAATGAAAAAATCTCACTGGACTATTGGAGCAAGACTCCTATAAGACCAGGCATACCTCCACTTTGAAAAGGGATTCTGAAAAGAGGAAATAATTTCCCACATGTAACCCATAGTCACTTTAATTTTCATGTTCGTGGAAAATATGGGAAAGATTAAAAAAAATCACAGTGTCTTTCAGCTGTTATGAAGAAGCAGATAATTATTACTGAAATATGACCCCAACTGTCATATTCAAGAGAAAATAAACTGAAAATCATTATATATCACAAATGAAGAACTATCTTCTTTATCTGCTCGTAATTTCTTCATAACAAAATGTGATGAGTCTGCTCTGGTAAATAAAATTATTTAATAAAATGGAAGAGGTGAAAGAACATAAGAGAGAACTCATAGTTCTTTCTTTTCATTTGTAAGAGGGGAAATTATTCATTTCACAGAAAGAAATCACTTCAAGTTAATATGACTATACAAGTGTACAACTGGTATGAGCAAAACCACAATCTGGCCCTGTAAATCAAGCTGAGACTGTCTATTTGCTTGGAACATTTATCTTTCAGAGTTCATATCTCTCCCTTAGCACTCCAGGCACTCCAGAAAAATGGGCTTGTCTGTAAGAAGTACACTGAAAATTTGTCTAAAATTGAGGTTTGAGGAAGGGCAAATGTCCAAATGAGAAGTTTGAACTTATGAAGTCTTTGCCCAGATTTTTATTTGACAATTTCTATACTAGTGAGTAGTAGCAAAATATCGAAGATAGTAAACTGATGTGGTGTTATTCTCTAGGCAGCTCAGAGGGGAGATGAGTCCTTACCAAAATTATTGTCACTGACACCAATGACGGATCTCTAAACTAAATCACAGACGAAAATAGGGCCATGTTACTCCTTGCACAAAAAATATTGCTCCCTTTTTTAGTTTTTATTTTTGTTGCAGAAGCACTGTAAACATCAAAATCGACAAAGCAAAGACATGGAACGGAAGGTTATTGTTCTCAACAACCAATCTCAGCATAAGAGTGAGATTAACTGGTCAGTGTTGTTTCTCTGGTTTTTGATGTCACCATTCATGCACAGTGTTTTATGCTTCCATATGCTTTACTGTGTCCATATCGTAATAATATTGTAATGCTCTTTTTTAGAGAGAAAAAAGAGATAAATTTTTTTGGGGAAAAATCCTTTATGCAGGATCAGTTAGAACAACAAATGGAAATGCTATCAGGGCCGATGACTTACATCATGGATCTCCTCTCCAAACACATAACCTTCTTATGGAAATAGGAAAAGTGGAACAGAGCAGAAAAATCCCTGCACTCATGGAACTGAACTTCCTGATTTCATCCATGAACTTAGCTTTAGGATCCGCAAACCAAAGAACATAACTTAAGATTTCACTCATGGAATGTTATCCATATGTGACCCATGGAAAAATATCTGATACTGTTTGGGGTGGGTATGAAATGCTACAGTTTACCCCTTTTACCACACAGTTTCTGTTTATCATTGCCCTACTGCATAATGTGTATTATACAATAGATAGAAAAATAATTGGAAAATTAATCGTTTGTCTGTGCACATTATGTTGGATGACATTAAGAAGCATTTTCCAGTGTAACTGAATCATTGTAGTTTTATTAACCTCTTTATGTTCTAGAAGTTTGAAAATGACAAGTCTATAAGAACTCCACAACCACTTTTTCACATGTAAATTACAGTTGTTTCTTGGGCATTTTTACTGGTTTTAAATATCAAAAACTTTCAAACTTATTATCTCCCTCTACTACTTGTTTTTCCAGAAAGCCATAAGTAATTTTACTTTAATTTTTGAGTATGAAAATTAAACATGATAAATTTGAGATCTTTGCTGCACTATATTTACAGCCCATATTTATATTTCTTATTATGTGATGAAACTGTTCATTTAATCCAAATCCCCTTGAAGGCCCCAAGCCAAACTTTAAAATGTTGATGAGAACATTTCCTGACTATAGGTAAGGATATTGTTCTCTATGAGCTTTTTGCTGCCACTTCAGAAAGCTGACAGGAGTTCTGCTCCTTTTAACATTTTGATGTGTCTACTTTTTAATTATCATAGAAGAAAAAAGAAAACCCCAAAATAAATCAGGTTGCATACAATTAAGCCATAGGGTGGAACTCTCATTAAATCTTAAGGGGCAGTAATGGTTTTCCTCAATACTTTAAAAACAAAAATTGCCCAAACACCTGCATATGGAACACCTAACATAAAATCTCTCATTTTTCATCTTATTAAAAGTTATTACAGAGAATGCCTTTCCTCAGAATACCTAACACCAATTTTTGACTGACTGTGTTTAATATAGGAGGGGTCTTTTTCATACCTAGGACAAGAAAGCTTGGAGATAAATATGATCTTCAACAAACTATATAGAATATATAGCTATAGAAAATATATTTACATTATGGAAGAATTATATAATATATAAATAGGCCTTTATCCATTTAACTTTTTGTGTCAAATAGACACATGTATTGGCCTGAGTCTTTAAAATCGGAGTTGAGCTAGATGCAGTTAGACACCTTCTGTCAGGAATTATGATGGCTAAGCAAGTCTCCTAGGACAGGACAAAGGACAGAAGCTATATGGAACAGAGGGAATACTTACTTGGAAATCATAATGTGGAAATTTACTTGAAGAGGACTTAATACAAAGACATCTTCTGAGAAGCTGCAGTGCTCTGGCTTTGCTTAAATGCAAAATTTTGCATTTTGCAGGATAGTAAAGGGACAGAGGAAGATGTGCTCAGTAAGTGGTGCCTCTTCACCCTGGGTTGATTTGTCAACAGCCTCCTGACACCTCTGATATGGTGGTGGGGGCAGTACACAAATACTTCCTTAGCTCCTGCAAAGTGAACAGACCAGGCTTGCAAAGCCCTTATTCAGCATAACAGCCACATTTGCCTTGACCACCTCTTCTGAGCTTGGGCTACTGATGGGCAGGGACCTGAGCATGCCTGGAGGGAGTGTTTCTAGGACAGCCTCGTGGTTTCTAGCTGCCTGTGCTTCTCAGGCTTCCTGCAGTGGTTATTGTAACCAAGCCACGTGTTTAATGTGAGCCCGTCCACCATAATAGCCACTTTTCAAAATTGTTTATACCTCTGGTTTATACGACATTCTGCATCAGTGAGTATCACCATCAGGCATCGTGTGAGGAAAAAAAAGTTTCTTTTTTTTGTTTTGTTCTTGCTCGTTTAATCCTGATTATAAAGGACAATAATGCATCTCCAAACTTGATGCTGAATGGCAGGCCAGCAACCTCTCTGAAAAACAGAGGACTGAAGGTGGCTCTCATCACAATTCCAGTGAGATTTCCAAAGGGCTCTTTGTGCTCTCACATTTATTTGAATCAATTTCAGACACTTAATTAGAGCAGAAAGAATCTGATAGCCTATCCTTACTGAAAACACAAACCAGAAAACTTTAGAGTTTTCTGTTTACACCAATTTCCATTTACTCTGATTTCCACTTTGGAAGTTTCTTTGCATTTATATAAAAATCACACTCTGTCAGAGATTGTACCTGAATTAAATAAACCATACAGTAAGGACATTTCTATTGGCATATCTATGCTGCCATTATTCAGCCAGGATAGTGATGTTGCTTAGCACAGTGATTTTTAATGTGTCGAATACACTTAGCTTTGTTGGCATAAATTTAGCATATAGACTAGGTTTTGCTCCCATTTCTTTCTTCTTTTGTTTTGCTTCATTTAGCTCACATTTCCTCTTAATTTACCTAAACCAAACTAAAATAAACCTTATGTACACTGGAAAAAGAAAAGTATTTCTACTGGCTTAATTATCCTGTTTTAAAAAACAAATGCAAAATCAAACAAGGATATATCTTTGTAAAGCACACAGCAAAACATCCAAAAAATAATTTCAATGGGGATAACTCTGTAAAATATACTGTGAACACAGTATAGAAGAACCACTAAGTTTTGAAGAAATGTGGAGAACTCAATTTTATGGGAGGCTGTTTGTTCTCATTATATGTTAAGCATAAGAAATCTAAAAATTGAACAGTGCAGTGAGTCAGGTTTGGAGACGTGCCGACATTAGACATTGGGGCTGCAGGCCATGCAGAGTGTGCTGTCACAGAGAGGATCAGGGGAACAGGACATGCTGGCAGAAGGGCTGAGGCTTGATGAACTCATATTCCTCTTCTTGCATATCTATCAGTGGTAGCTTTTGAACTTGTTTTTGCTGAGTGTGCAAAGATATATCCTGTCAGGCTTAACACTGTACCATTATCTGCTTTAAAGACTCATCTTCACTCCCACTGTTTTCTTCTACAATGCTGGACTTGCTGCTGCTGTAATTGCTGTAACAGCTGTCTGTGTCACAAGTGGTTTCTGTAAGTTTGCATAGCATTTAGCCAAAATGAGGCTTTGGTACTTCTTGGGGTCATTAATATATCACCAGCAAAGAACATAATCAAATATTTATGTGGCTATTCTTTTCCATGTTAAATTTTATTTTATTTTATTTTTAATGAGATCTCTGAGCCTCAATTTATACCTTTAGTAAGATCACTCCAACATCTTTCTGCAGGGTAGCAGCTTTTTGACCTCTTGTGAAAGGCAAGCAGGCAGAAAGCAGTGTTTCACCCAGAGAACTCTGACTAGGATTGCAGACCAGAGGGATATACAAAGAACGGGTTAACTACAAGAATTAGAAAAAAATTCTATTCATGTATCCTAAGATTTTTTTTCCATAGTGTGCATTATTTCCCCATGGCAAAACAAACTTTGCAGTATTGTAGGGCAATCAAATAATAAGCAATTTGTTCTTGGTTTTTGTTCTTCAAGAATGGTTGTTCAGACTTTAGTCACAGTCTGCTCCTTTCATATCTGTCCAGTAAAAATACGGGGCTTTTCAAGAATGTCAGAGATTTAGGAAGTTTCTATAAACATTAGGGATTATATTCTATAGTAAAATGCCTATCTCTGTAATTAACAAAACTCATTTAAACCAAATATGTGCACTTTTACCTTGTAAAATAAAGCACTTCTTTAGTTCTTTCTTTACTCGCCAAGTTAGCTGAGATATTTCCATGAGTTAATGACTTACTTTTGCTATTACAACAAGTGAATTGCTTGCCCTTCAACCACCTTGAAGTACACAAACAGCTATTAGCTTGTGTTAGTCATTAGCAACACACTGGTCTAGGCCTTTTGTGCTGCACTGAAATAGATATATTGGGACATTATTGTGTGCTTTGAATTCTACTCACTTATGTAATTCTGCAGAAACTGGAGATTGCTTGTCATACCATGTATATTTGGTAACACTTGGCTCTCATGAATTAATGAAAAAAGAAAAAAAACAACTGTATTATATCTTCAAACATATGGAATTTCTGCTCCATGCCCACAATATTAGGCATACATGCAGCATGCAAAATACCTGTACCATTATTTATGACCTTCAGAAATGCTGATACAACAGCATATATTCAGAGTTGAGTACAAAACCACCCCATTTCTGTTGGACTCCTTTGACAGAAGAATTATAAACATAATGACTATGTACACACTTGATAAGGACACCATTATGCCATTTATACTAATATATGATTATATCAGCATAAACACTGCTTTCAACATATACAGAGCACAAGACACGCCTACAAAAATCTTGCAATTAAGACTTTTGTCAATGCACAGCTGCCAGCACTGTAGGGTTTGCAGGGTATATGTGCTTTGCTGTTTCCTCCCCTTCCCTGTCCTTCCCTGTCCTTCCCTGTCCTTCCCTGTCCTTCCCTGTTCCATGTCATTGATTCAAGAGCTACTGAGGCACAGAGTGTCTCATAGATTAATACCTGAGTGTTAAACACCTATTTCATACAGATGGGCCCCAGACTGGTCCTCAGATCTTAAAGCAAATGTAGGGAAGAGGGTTTCACTTCTCACAGTTTCCTTCCTTCTTCCTCTGAAGTTTTGAATAGTTTTTTGATAGTTATAGCTCATTTTGCCTCTGCTATGTTGTTGCCAGAAACATGGAACTGTATGATTAATAACATTCATTTTTAGTTCCCTTTAGAGATGGAGCTCATATCTTGAATGTTTGCTGAATACCGATGTCCATGCTATTGATCTTCAGTAGTACAAAAAAGATTAACAAACTAAAGAACAAACAAGGAAAACCTGAACATGCTATAGGCATTCACACACCAGTTACATACAGCTGTCCTGTTATCCTGGCCCAAGAGATGAGGAAATGGACTTATACCATGGGGTACATCTGAATGAAATACCTGCTAATATAATTTTTTTTTTCTAGTTCTTGAAAACCATTTTCCCTATTTACTTGGTGTATATACAATTTTCAATTTTTGTTGTTGTTGTTTTTTTTGTTTGTTTAGCTTAGTTAATTTAGGAATATACAACTATAAGAAATCTCTCCACTCAGTGAATCCAATCATCTTCTCTGACTTTGAACCGCAGTTACACTATATATATTGCAAACTTTTTCTTTTTACTTTTATCATTTTTATATAATTATTATGATGAAATATTGTTTGGTCTTAGCTTTGATTTGTTTGTTTTTTCACTCCCTAGGGTTTATTTCACTTGTGTTTCAATAGTTCAGTAATCTTAGAGTTATTTCTGTGATGCTAAGCAACTGAGAATCTTCCTTTCCTACTGCAGGGTAGACTCAAAGTCACTTAATAATTCTTATAGCAAGATCCAATGTTAATATTTCATGTTCAAATATGTATGATAAAAGAAGTACACAGCTCACTGGTGTGTCAAATGTAAATAATATTGCCTTCAGATTTCAAAGGGCATTGCAGTTGCTTCTTCAGTCTCAGTTCTAAATAGACTGTGAGACAGAGTCTTCTTTGATGATGTTGCTGATTCCTAATTCTGTACAGACTATCACCTCCTTAACATTCCCGTAATCCTTGCATTCTCCTTCTTTTTTTTTTTTAATATTGTGGACCTGCCAGTGACTATTATTTCACTATGTACTAGTTCTATAATACTTTCACTGAATAACAATTTTCAAGACTTGTATTGCCTTTCTCAGCTGTAAATATTTATTACTAAATCTGCAGTGTCAATTTGCTTCATTATAATTTATTTTATTTTGCTACATCTAGTAAATCTATAACAAGTTTATAACATTCTTTATTGGATAGCAAAATAACGAGCAACTAAATTGAAACGAATGCATTTTGACATGTATCAGCACTTACAAAGGCATTGTTATTGAACTTCAATTATGTTAATTAATAAGGTATAGCAGATCCTTCTAGTACTGATTATACACCATTACATTCATTATCGTAGCCCTTGTGCTTCTCCATTCATGTTTAGTATGGTAGGGATAAGAATGCAGGTGGCTGACGTCTCAGGGGGAGCAAGGTGCTGCATAGGTGCACATACAGAAGTTCATGCACAGGGCTACTGTGAAAGCCTTCACAAATAAAGAAAACTGACTTGTTGGAACTCCCACAGAATAAAACTAAACTGATTGGAAGCAATAGTATTTATAGATAATATATTTTCTCAGCTCAGTGACTAAAATCAGAAGGGCAGGAAACAGAGGTGTTCAACGACACTTTTTATACTATTCTTCATAATGAATTATTATGATAATATATACTTTCTAAGGGAAAGAAAAATAGTCAGCCCTTCCTATAAAGGTATCAGGAAAATTTGAGGAGCATCTATAAATTTTTTTCAATAAGTTGACAGGACAAATAAGATGTTTGCAGCACTAGAGGTGGAAGAAAGGAAGGAAGGAAGGAAGGAAGGAAGGAAGGAAGGAAGGAAGGAAGGAAGGAAGGAAGGAAGGAAGGAAGGAAGGAAGGAAGGAAGGAAGGAAAGAAAGAAAGAAAGAAGGAAGGAAGGAAAGAAGGAAGGAAAGAAGGAAGGAAGGAAGGAAGGAAGGAAAGGAAGAAAGAAAGAAAGAAAGAAAGAAAGAAAGAAAGAAAGAAAGAAAGAAAGAAAGAAAGAAAGAAAGAAAGAAAGAAAGAAAGAAAGAAAGAAAGAAAGAAAGAAAGAAAGAAAGAAAGAAAGAAAGAAAGAAAGAAAGAAAGAAAGAAAGAAAGAAAGAAAGAAAGAAAGAAAGAAAGAAAGAAAGAAAGAAAGAAAGAAAGAAAGAAAGAAAGAAAGAAAGAAAGAAAGAAAAGAAAGAAAGAAAAGAAAGAAAGAAAGATAGAAAGTGCTTTTACATCTGTCTAAGCCTAGTAGGTCACACTACATAGAGCAGCATTTTTTAAAAAAATTTACACTACATGGAAAGAAATGTTTCAGTGTGTGAAAACATTTTTACTAATGTCATTCCGGCCAAAAAAACTAAAGAAATTAGAGATATTTTTGGACTCTACTATCATTTTTATCATTACTAAAGGTTTTCTGAGCCAAAAGCTTGTATGTTTTTAAAGAAGTATATGTTGGTATAAAAAAGACATTATCTTATAAAAGGTATGCTCGATGGTAAGTTGGAAACAGCGTGGATGCAATCCTTCTGTTCTAACTTGCCTATGAAGCTACTCTTTAAAATCTAGGAACTTCAGCTGTCTCAGAGGTTCACTGTAAGATAATACTTTAAGTGTCATACATTTATGCTTAAATATTAGATTCAATATTTCTTCATTAATATTTACCATGAAATGATTTTTATTAATATGTTGTTGGTTTAACTTAGTAAAAAAAAAAAAAAAAAAATTAGTCTTTCTGCCACAAAACTATGAAAACTAAATTATTCTAATATATTCTTATTTTCACATAAGATTAATTTCACTTGTGTATTTTTCTTATCAAAATTGAAGAATTTTGTTTGCTGCTTTAATTCTTCAAAGTATTTTAGTGTTGGAATGTAGTTGTAAAATATGCCCTGATCATCCTCCATCTATTTCAATGTTTATTTTTGCTCCTACTTTCTTGACACATGTTCCTGAAACATTTGGCTGGGAGAACATCTGTGTTGATAGTATTAGGAAGAGGAAGATATTCCCCGTCTCATATCTGAACCATGAGGTCTGCAAATTTCCAGTGAAAAAATAAAATTAGCAGTTGAAAACTCCAGACAATATTATTTGCTTTCTGCTTGATTCAGTTCACATTTCAGTGTCTAATAGTAGTGAGAAGGGATAGACTGGAAGTCACTAGAACAGGTCCATGGAGATAGTGACATTGCACTCTCCAAGGAGAGTGGATGAAGGCAAATCCAGTCCAAAGGAATCATCTATTGTAATAAAGAAAATGTATTTTCCTAATATATTCAGAATTGCTAATTCTGAGACTGAATGTCTCCATGAGCTTCTGGATACAGCTATTTGAAACAATGGGGTTTTGTCCATCAAAATTAAAATTTCTGAAAAGGGTGGAATAAGAAAATATTTGGGGTTTGTTTTCTTTTTTTAGTTTCAGTGATTTTAAATGGATGAATGTGCAATTTATTTTTCCCAATTGTTTTTGTTTTAAGAATATTTTGAGCATTTGAAAGCAAATTATTGTTTCAAATTACTGAAATCAAGTATATGGAATTATCTTCTTTTTCCTGGAAAAATTGCCTCAAAAAAAAAAGAAAAAAGGTAGAAGAAAAAGATTATTAAGTTACGCATTAGTCAGGAACACTACAAGAGTCTGTGAGCTTGGAAGAAACCTAGAAATTTGCTCCAGGTATTCATCTGCAAAGTCAAGATGTTGGGCATTAGGACTGAGAACTGACTGGGTGAAAATACCTTCTTCTTCTATCCTCAATCAGTTCCCAATAGAAGTGTCTTGCATTATTTATTCTCAAAATATAAAATGCAAGGCAATACAAGACTTTTGTTGGTCTATAGACCATATTTATCTGGGACTATGAAGTTATAGTAATGTCAGCTTTGATAGATATGAATTGAAGTAGGATGAGGATGTGGATGTCTTTCTTCTTGGTCATCTACAGCAATTTAAATATCTCTGTGGTTTTGGAAGAAACAACTAACTCACTGCACCTCTCTGTCTGGATGCAGAGGAGAAATCTTCACCATGTGGAAAACATCTCATTAGCATCAGAAAGGATATTTTCACAGAAAATTCCCACCACTTCTATGTGTTTCCTCATAAGAAAGAGTGATGATTACAAAACCATATTTCATGTATTTGTAAAGTCAGTGTGTAAGTAATATTTCACTTCAGCTAGCACATATGCAGAGCAAAGTTCATAAACAAACCAACAAGTGTTATATTTTATTAGATCAGCAAGTACAGATGAAAATTTTTCACAAGACTTCAGACACAATTCATACTTCAAACTCAGAAAAAATACCTGCAGGAGGACTTGTATAACTACAGTTTTGCTTTATTTTGCTTCTGTTATGCTAAGTAGTCTTATATAAAATGTTGTTTCTATTTATAAGCTTTTCTGTGTTTTGAGAGAGACAACTTGTGTTAGTACTTCATAATAAAAACCTACTCTTAATCATTAATTCTGGGAGAAAATAATAATAATTTACATCATTTATTGCTTCTACAGAATTAAGTACAGCTGAGAGAAATTAATCTTAGTCATTTTGTTTATGAAATTTTCTTTATGATGACAATTCTTCATTCTTCTGCTCAGAAATCAAGCATAAAAAAACCCAAACGAACAAAAAAACTCATTTTAGTGTCTTAGTAAATAAATAGCATATTTGTTTATTTGATTTTCTTATTCCAGGGTCTTTTTGGTAATTTCCTATGAAAAAAACCTGTCATTTAAGAAAGAAAAAAATATACAGAAATCGATATTTCATTACCTTACAATTTTCACTCAAATTTTTGTCCTTTATTTTTACATAGATGCCATTTTCTCATTTTTTAAACATAACAAAACTTTGTGCATGCATTACACAGCATTATGTATGTTACAGAGCTTAGTATGCTAATTTGAAGTATTTGTGTCAAAGTTGTGTACAAATATTTTCTTAAAGTTGGTATATAACAGCATGTTGGTAGCTGCAGATACAATTGGAACTATATTGAGGTTTTTGCTTATGTGATTATACTAGCAGCAATGACAAAAATAAGTGACTTTATACTGGTAATTGGCACCCTGGCCCTTATTGGACTTAGTAACGGGAATAAATAATTTTTTATTTATTATTTATTTATTTTTATTTATTATTATTTATTTAATATTTAACTCTAGTTAAGAGCAGCCTCCTCTTCTACCCATGGTATTTACATAGGTTTATGTAGTGGGGTTAGGGTACTCAGTGCCTTACAACACAAATATTCTGCAGCAGTCACAGCTCTCTGAGGTCCAAAGAGCCAGGCTCATTTCTAATATGCAATGCACATGACTAGTGAAAAGAAAATTAGGGATAAAATAGGGGTAGCATTTTTGAGCTTGTGGACAGAGACAGAAGGCTGCAGGTTGTTGGTATTCTCTTCAGGCAAGCAACAACCAGCTGAACTCCAAACATAACCAGGCACGCATGCTAACCCGGACTGTGGGATTCAGATCTCAAAATATAAAAAAAAATTTGTAATTCTCATGGAAAAGTCCTTCATGCAGGGCCCAAACTAAATCCAGTTCCCAAATACCACAGTGGGGAATGAAGATAAAGCAACACTCTATGTGTCCTACAGGATTTGTGTCCAAAAGCCTGATGGTCTCTTGTGAGTGGACACTTCCTTTGAAGTGGAAGGGAACTTGTCTCTAGAAATTGTCCACAAGGAAAAAATCCTCCATCTCTGGCAATTACTATCACATCACTGAAATAATTGCAACTATGCTGTTCTGAAACCTTCAAAGGTTTTGCTACTTATACCTGATATAAAATAGTGCATATATGTATGCAGCTCTCTTAGGGCCTTATGAAGTGCATTCTTTTGCATTGTGCATTCACGTAGGCAAAGAAAGTTTGTTAGTTGCTTCTATTTTAATCGGGTTGTCTCTGACATACATTCAAATGGCTGAATGACTAAATGTGGGTCAGTCAATTGGGATAACAGGAATAATGGAATAATTGCAGAATTTCTGTTCCCTGCTTTGCAAATAAGTGTCTTGGTTTCATTTCTGTCTGCCACAAGAAACAAGTGGCTTTCTTTGTTGTCACATATCAATTTCCGTGCTGACAGGGTTCTTGTACAACTCCCTCAATAATGTTCAGAGAATTTAAGATGCTGATAAACAAATTCCCTAATGCCTTTTGTAATAGCTTCTGAGAAAGTTCTTTATGTGATGGAGAGAAACAATTAAGAGTAGTTCTCTGATATCAGAATATCTCCATGGTTTTGGAAAGTTCCAGCAATTTCTTCAGAGTTCCTAATTTCCCTATGCAGGATGCGATATTGAATTCAGCAATTCTTTTACTGGCCAGGAGTGAAGCACCTTAATCTTCTGTAATACTTTAAAAGTACTGTTGTTTTGAGTTCTGTTGGTTCTTCTGTTTGAGTTGTTTTGTTTTGGGGGTTTTCCCTCCCCTATGTATCTTCAGTTCTCTTTCTAGATACTTTAATGGTTATTGTATTTACATTTTACAGTTCCATGATCTGAGTGCTTGTTCAATGTGATCAAGGTGATCATCATATCAGGTGGTGAATTTCATAGGTTGATCTAGGTAGGAGAGAGCAAAGAAAGAATATAGCAGACTTTTCTATTTAGCACTACTCAGTGAAGCAGAAATAAGGTCTTCTCACATGATGCAGCAAAAGTTCAGGGTTGTGCATGATCTCTTGATTCTCTCTCCCAGTGTAACAGATGCCTTAAACTGTCACCCAAATCTTATCAAGAAACAGATATATGGTGTTAATATTTCTTTGACTATTTATCTTTAGATAGCACTTGTACTTGTTTTTATATTTTTGTTTTGTTTTGTTGATGATAAAAAGTGGAAACTTCTGGAGATTTAAATATATCAATATTTCCATTATAAATAGAAAGTCCATTAGATTTACCTTCAGGCTGTGGAGTTCATTTTCTACTATAAAACATCATTAGTTTTGGAAAATGTCTCTAACTTTTTTTTTTTAGTGCAGCTTGTGAAATTGCAACATTCAAATAAAATTGTTTACACAGAAGTATGTTCAATGATTTTCATCATGAAGGCACTTGTATTTTTGCCATAATCACAATTAGTATCTTGCCATTTTGTACAATAAAACTGGAGAAAGAACAGAATGAGCTAGCCCTGTTCAAGTTCCAAAAGCATACAGAAACAGAAAATGTAGATCAACTTATTATCACTTTATATACATAGCTGTCATGTTAAGTCACCACACTTCAAAGTAGTAAATTACTAAAGCGTATTATGTCAGAACTTGAAAACTATAATACATTGTTCTTGATACTCTAGACCCCTAAGGCAATATCACAATCTGCAGTTTCTAGCACAGATATTTACTCTGCAATGAAGTGGTAATAGCAAAAGCTCACAAAGTCTTTTACTCTTTGGCTTCCTGGAGTTTGGCAGGCTGTTCATCCACCTGACACAATTAATCCCAACAACTAGACAATGTAACAACAGCAACACATGAACTTTTTCTGAGAACCACTTTATCCTATGTTGCATAAAAATATTTGAGGGCTGGGGAATGGTTGGATTGAAAGTTCAGTTCATGACTGTTTACAATACAGCAAACTTTAGTCTAAACGGAGACAGTGAATAGCTTTGCCATCTGTTGTTTAAAAAAACAGAAAGAAAGAAAAAAGAGAAAAATTAGTTCCATTTGCTTCAAACAGCTATGAGGTGGTCAAGCTAGAATACTTGGCACAGGAGATGTTTAGAATTGAAAAGAAGTTTACATCTGGTCTCTGCTCACAGCTTATTTAACTCATCTGTAGCTGCCTTTGTTATCCCAGGCTCTGAAACCTATTTCTGCCGTTCTTCTCTGGCCTTGCTGCAGCTAGTCCTGGCTACCAAGAGCAGGGATGTGAAGCTGCCCGGGACTGTCCGTGGCTGTGGCAGGCAGCCCAGGGCAGGAGTTTCTGCAAGTACAGCTTCCTCCTGCAGACACAGGCTGCCAGAGCTCACCCAGCTGCCCAGGCAGATCCTGCTCCCAGGAAAAACAGCGGAGGGAGCAGGACCCTGCAAACTAAGGAGGAACCAAGTTCTTAAGTCAAAGTCTCTTTCTTAACTCATAAGGGTGCATAGGTATTTTAGTCTGTAGATGGTGTTTCGTTTTTCAACAGAAACAATTTTGGGCACCAGTGAACTAGATAGAAGCTGAGCTGTAGTTGCCACTGCCATCAAAGGTGCTTAACTTGTCTGTGTCAACCCAACTGACACCCCAGCTGGAGAGGTTCCAGTGGTGGCAGAACCCGACACACACACAGCCACAATTTGGCCTTAGCAGGGTTTATAAGACATCATTTGCTTTTGTACTGGAAGAAATCCCAGGACTGGAAGACATAAGTAGAACCAAGGTAGTTATTTTAGGCTGTTGAAAAAACTCCTGTGGACTTCTGTCTGAAACCAGCAGTTTGAAAATAACCATGTAAAAGGTCTTGTACAACTGAATATTTTCAGATTTTTAGATGTATATGTGTTGGTCATATCCTATACTCAAAGGAAGCCAATGCTGCCTGTCTTCCACTGTACTTCACCATTATTATTATACTATCAGGGGAATATGGTGAGCATTCAATATCCATATAAATACACTAGAATACATAATGCACAAACCTTACAAAGTTAGCTATCTTTAAGTTTACCTGGATTTCAGTTAACTTAATAAAAAAAACCTGAACATTCAGTGAGGCAAAATATGTTTGAGACACTTTCTGAAGACTTTTTTATGTAAATCAATAGACTATTCTAAAGATAACTCTTAGATAATTTCTAGATAATCTCACCGTTTTCTACCCCTTTTTGACAGCTTGAGTAGGACTTCAAATGGAAAATATTTGCTGAAAAATCTGTTGAATAATTAGGAGATATACAGTATTTTGCTTGTCAACTGCAGTAAAAAGTCATTAATCCTTTACAGTCATTTCAGATATCTGGTGTTAAGAGTAAACTGAAATATTACCCTAACTTTAAGTAAAAAATAGTTAAATGTGGCTTGGTTTTAAAACTTGCTGTTCTTTTGAAGTTGTTATATAAGCCTCTAGCAAAAAGAGAAAAATTTAAATACCTGGAATTTTCTTCCTATTTTCACGTGTCTTGTCTAGGAAGACAAATTCCTCAAGTCATTGTGTAACCTAAGTAGCATCTATTGCACATAGATGCAATACCTGCTACAATGCTTTGGCTGGAGCACATTTCTTACCCTTGGGATGAAGGGTTAGCCATTTACACAGAGATTGTGAGTAGATACTGAGCCTCACCCAAGATCTCCAACACATGTTTTACATTTCCTAGTCAGATTGAGAATTGTATTTTGGGTTCCTTATATTTTGCTTTCCAATTGGAACAGATAGTCCCAGGATAAGAGAATAGATGTCTTAGAATGTTATTAACCTCTATGTGTCACTGTATTAAAGTGATTGTTCTTAAAACACTTTTTTTTTGAAATTTTTTTCAATTTCCATCTAATTATAGAATTCATATATGTGAGAAGATGTTCCTATTACTTTTACAGGGATTTTTTTTTTCTATTGCCTGGTATTTGTTTGATCTTGAATTTTATTTTTACATCCAAAACCTTTTTTTTCTATATAACCACTTAATTTTTAAACATAGTGTTTTTTAGATAATAGATAATATTTTGCTTCAGAGCTTTCCTAGCTTTTAGGGGAATTTGAAGTCAATGTATTTCTGGCAGCAGCTCTGTCATTGGACGAATTTATGAAATAATTCAGATGTTGGTCCCAGTAAGAGAAAATGCTGCTATCCTATGATATGAAATCTGTGCTTCTGCAGTACTACTGGGTTTTGCAGAATCATAAAAAAAATGCATGAAGGTCATCTAGTCCATCTGCTTGATTTGATCCACATTTACCTGTGGCAATCCTGGCAGATGTTTGTCTAACCTTTTTGTAAAGGCATCCATTGACATCCACAGTAAATGGTTCTTTATTCCTCCAGTGCAAGTCTATGTCCATTTTTTATGCATGAGCACACACAAAGGTGTGCTGGGTAAAACTTTGGGCCTCTGTATCCCTCATATGTGACAGCTAATTTTTAGAAAATCTTTTCTATGAAAGCAGCAACACTTTCAGAACCAAAGTTTTGATAGATGGTCATTTTATCTGTGTGATAAAAGCAGTGGTTAATAGCTGTATGTTAGTGAAAGAATTGATGAAACAAAATGAAAAAAGAAAATAATTATCCAAAATGAATTAAGCATAGAAAGCAAGACTTGTATACAATGCTCTCCTTTCTTTCATTAGTTCATTAACTAATTAATGATGTCTGTGTTGACCAGATAGAATGGGACAGATTCTAGTTTGGGTTATGTTGTGCTGGTCAAGACATTTAAAATTACTCATATAACTGCCTCAGCATTTAGGTCTACATATAAAGAGTAAAATTAGTTTGATATATTACGTTTCACAGATCTGATTTTGAAATATTTTTCATTGAAATTCAACGTATTCATTTACAAAGCTAAGCAGTATGCATATTAGTAGTGAGTACTGTGTTCTTTAGATTCTCTCTTTAGAAACAATTTCATGTCATGAATGACTGATAGAGAAATATCAGACAAACTAAGCAGAGGAAGAGCACCGATAAAAACAATTATCTCTGTCAAAGCAAGTGGGATTGTTTCCAGTTATTCATAGTTTAGATTCAATCAGTGCATGTCTAATTTAAAGTAAGACCTTTCCATCCTGTGCTGTGCTTCTGGACTCTGATTGTCTTTATCAGTTTAGCCATGATAGTATAAAGTAATGGAAGATCATGCCTTACTTAAAACAGACATTTAGCTCTGATTTGTGTTTGCTTACTACTCTGCAAAAGTGACCACTCACAGAAGTCTCTCGAGGGAAATGCAATATAGTTATAGCCTGCATGCTTGTCTCACATTAAGCCAAGAGACTTAAATCAAAAATATTTTTAATGGAAGACAAGTACAACAAGCCTAATGCATTATAGAAAATTCATCTACAATCCTATCTAGAAAAAACTTACTTTTCATTTCTGTGTATCACAAATCCAGTTGATTGAAACCTACAGCAAGCTCTTGTTAATTTGGAAAAGTATTTAACCAGAATATAATTGTTGGTAATGCAAAGCTGGCTGTCTGTGGCTGGCCTGAAATTTGTTGTCAGCAGAAAGAAGATTAATTTCATTTACTGTCTTTGTCATGTCTCACTGGCTTCCTGTCTTTTTAGCTTGTTACCCCAGTGGGCTGCTGCTGTCACTCTCAATTCACTTTCTGCTCAGTTATTTGTTATCTGATGGATCTGTCTACACATTTTCCCAAAATGCCTTTTTCCCCACCTGAACTGGAACTGTTATCATGAAGTCTACACTATGAGAGAAAATCTACACTGAACTTAAAAATATTAAGAAAGAAAGAATTATATTTGTACTATTCTACAACAATGCTCCTGTCCAGGTACTCTGGCTGCCTGAGGAAAACTGCTTTTTTCCTTGTATTTTTTTCCACGCAAATGAAAGAAGCAGTGATAAAGTATGAAAGCATGCATTTATAGGCTCCAGACCTTACGTCTCAGTCCCTGCATCTGTGAGGAGGCCCAAGAATAACAGGAGTACTCCACAGTGTTCAGGATAATATGGTACATAGACGAGGAATTGTTAAGAGTATGTTTGGAGTACTTTAGTCCCCTTGCAAAGTGTTCTGGAATCAGAGGACGTGGAGTGTTCTGCCAGCAATGATGAGTTCTAACAGGATTACCCTGTAAGGGGACATCCATATTTCAAAATGTTTATCATATGCGTATGTACATGTGCCTGTGGACATGATGTTTCTATTACATTATCTCCTCCTGACCTAACAGATCTCTCTTTAATGCTGCTCTGTAGATGCTTAAGGATAAAATGGGAGGACCAGGGTTAGACTGTCTTGCTCCTTCCCCAGGGGAGCAAAGGAAAATCTATTCTATCGTTTTATACCCTCTGGCTGCATACAGGATATGTTTAAGTACTTTGCTAAATTGTCTTTAATGGTTGGGCTAAATGAATGCTATACCATGCCAAATGAGTGACAAAGGACTATTCTCAGTGAATGTGCAAGTGTCTTAACCCTATCGTTTCTTCTAAGGCTAATAAAATTTCACAACTGAGAGTGACCTTTTAATGTGCTTAGAAACCATACAGTTTTGTTATAAAAGCAACTTCTCAAAAGTACACAGAAACAAAAACTACATTATCAGAGGTGTCCCTGCCTTGTCATACCCTGTTTTGGTGTAGGACAGAGGCTGTTCACCAAGGCCAGTTTTGGTGAAAGACTCCAACACTGTAGGCTCCTTTTATTGTCAGAAGAGACAGACTTCCTGAACAGGCAACCCTGAGAAATCTTGAAATTGCCTCCAAGAGATGACTTCCTCTTACTGTTGACAACAGCATCAGTATGTTAATTCTTTACAGTTTTATGTGCCTCCAATGCTGATCAGCAATGTGACATTGATTTCAGGTTTGTTTGTGATTATATTTATTTCGGATTGTCAGAACACGAGAAACAGTTAAATGATTATATTGAGGTCTAAACCTGGGCAGCAAACAAAACAGCAAGAGAATTTGAGGAATGGATAAGGGTATAATCATGTTTTCCCACGACCATCCAAATTTCAAGTAATTTGTGGCTCAGGGAAATACAAAATGACCCACAGTTTATACTTCTTTAAAATCAGCCCTGAAAAACACTGTGGTGTGATCTGATCTGCCAGCCTTCCTGCTAACAGTATAAAGTTCTCATTTGGGGGTGTATCCTGGCTGGACTAAAAGAAAAAACTTGGATTAGGTGGAATCATATCATAGAGCAGATGGAAGGGAACTTAGACATCATCTAGTTCCAAATCCCCTTCCATGGCCAGGGACACCTTACACTAGACCTTGTTTCTCAAAATCTCATCAAGGCTGTCCAGTGTCCCCCTGGAAGGCATCCCTTCCCTCCTTTGCACAAGTCCAGGTAGATGACATAAGTTGCTCTTCTCTTTTCCACCAACACTGTAACCACATCAAAGAAGGCCAACCAGATTTGTCAGGCACAATTTGCCCTTGATGAGGCCATGTTGGCTGTCACAAACCACCTCCTTTTCCATGTGCCTCAGCATAATTTCCAGGGGGATTTGCTCTGTCTTTCTAGGCACAGTCATGAAACTCACTGAGACCTATAGTTCTCGAGGTCTTCACTTTTTGTTTTTCTTTTTAAAAACGGGGTTTATGCTTCCCCTTTTCCAGTAAAGAACATCTTTACTGGATTGTCACAATTTCTCAAATATGATGGATAGTGGCTTAACCACTTAATCTGGCAGTTCCCTTAGGACCCACAGATGTGTCCTATCAGGTACCATGCACTATGATGGATGCAAACCCAGTGTATCACTTGCTTTGCAGGAAGAATTAAAAAACATATTATCCAAGTGAAGAGTTGAGATCATACTTTGGCTGTTGCACGGGAAGCTCAGTCTCCAAACTTAGTCATTACCTGCAGTAAGCAGAGTGCTATGTCAAGAACATTTCTAAAGGGAAAGTTACCTAGCACTGCTAAAATGCAAAGGAAAGTTGTCTCCCCACTCCTGGAGTGAGGGGAATGGAAGTGAGGAAAGTCCTTGCATTAATTCTGGAATGTGAGCTTTGTGAGCTTGCAATACATGGCCATTTACAGACAGCTGTGGCAAAAATCCCATAGCACTACTCTCATAAATTTTTGCTTTTGCCCAAGTCAGCTGGAAATTTTCTGCCTGAAAGATGAGTTTTACTATTCTTTAAAAACAAACAAATGAACCTCTGGTACCTCTTCAAATAAAAGACAGATGTTTTCTATTACAGCAAAGTGGTAGCTTTACTACCATGAAAGAATGCTAGCTTACTTTTAAAAAAACATTAGAGACATTAATCAGAGAAACAGATGCTATAGCTAATTTGCTTTGTAGGTGAGGTATGGTCCATGCAGTGCCTTTTTCAACATGCAAGTACATAAATACATTCTCAAAGTATCCTGGAAGGTGGCAGTATCTAACACCAAACAAATGGAAAAGTAGATCATTTTTCAGGCAAAAAGAATAAAGAAGGAGTTATAAAAACTAAAACATTAATTTTTAAACTAAAGCAGGGAAACTTAAAGTAGAAAAAGAGCATAGTTTGAAATTATTTGATAAATCTGGAGACAACAATAAATGGTGAAATTGGGGTGTGCCCTTTTCTGTCCATCTCTTAATACAAAAGAGTCGATGTTGATAATATTACAGAATATTGTCTTGTGACCAGAAGTAACAGTTATGAGCTTTAATGTACTATTCAGTTTCACTTTTGTAATCTCTATAATGACTTTAGGTGCCATTCATGCTGTTAACCCACACACAAACCAACCACAATGTTTTTTCAAATTATGGTTGACAGACTGTCTTTGTTTAGCAGAGTTTGAGCAACCAAGCAAACTCATCTCTTTCCAGTAGTTTTCTACAACTGTCTATTAATTTGTTTGCCACTTTCAGTTACCATCAACAACATCATTGTTCAGCAGAGTAGACTGGGGATAGGATGGTAGATATTTCCTGAAGCTGTATTTTTGTTACACTTGATGCAAGCATGTACAGGAATCTCTGATGTTATACAGATGAAGGTTTCGAGTTCAACAATCATCTAATTCTGGTTTAGGTCACTCCATAATTGTTTTCTTTTTTTTTCCTGCTGTTTTTACTACAGGCAAGAAGAAATTAAATCAAACATCCTTGTAGAAAAGTTTTTGTTGAATCTGTACTGTTTGACATATGAGAAAAATGTATCTTGTAGTAACAGAATTATTTTTAAAATAACTGTTAGGGGATAGAAAGGAAAAATCTACAATATCCACAATGACATCTAAAGACAAAAGTGAATTTAATTTATTACACATACATTTCCCGTATGAAAATCAGGTTCTGAGAAGAACTTGTGAAAGGACTGATTTCAGTTGAATAGCTAGAGTTATTTTCATACAAGGAGTCACACAAGCACGATATATTTATATATATATATATATATATATATATATATATATATATGTTTATAAATAATTTTGGGCAGGCTTCATTACCTCCCAACTGGAGAACCAAATTACTAACAATAAAACATTACACTATACTAAAACATTATACTGTATGGATGGCAAACACCACCTTTATTACAAAATGACATTTAGAATACTTTGAAGCATTTGCATCTTTATTGTGACTGCATGTTGTAGCCTTTCATCTATAAAACTAATTTTCTCAGACACCATCAGACCTTTTTCTAGAGGTGTCATCACATACTACAAAACCTATTAAATTTTTTTATTTTTAATTTCTTGAACTGCAAAATTTTGTGGTTTACACAAAATCTGATATTGGTGGGAAATTCCAAGGCTAGAAGTGAATATAAAATCCCACTGGAAACCTGGAAATATCTTCTTTCCCAGAATGGGAATATGCATTGGCAGAGTAAAGAAATAATACATGATTTTTCTGTCTTGTGCCTTGGATGGTATAGCACTAACATGTGGTTTGGGGTTGCTACAATTTAAAGAAGTAAAGGGAAGATATTTTTTGCCAACACATTTGAAAAGATACATGTCTGATTATGAATTTGGGAATTTATTTACAACCACATAAAAAAGTAATAAAGGAAGAGTACAGGTGTAGTAAGCAATGTGTAGAATAACAAGAAAAGGATATCTATCACAAAAGCAAGATTTCTCTTATTTAAGTTGTTAACACAAAATTGTATAAATGTGATGCTACTATCGTGTCTTTTCTCAAATCAGATAAATCCAAATTTAGTGTAAAAAAAACCATTCTAGGTTGTTTGGGTTTGTTTGGTTGATTGGATTTTCTTATTATTAAGAAGTATAGGAAATAATTTGCTCACGAAAAAGTAAATTGAAGAGTCCAGTGTAGGAGAATTCACAGATAACAAAATACTGTTTTCTGAATCTCTTATTTTTCCATTTTTATGTCATGAGTACAATGACAATGGCATTACTCTGGAAACTAGGAAAACATTTGTCATCATGACTTTGTTTGGCCCTGGGCAAGTCAGTCAATATCTCTACTTCTGTATGCTGAACAGTGGAACAGAGATAATAAAGCTGTATATACACTGTAAATCCCTGAGAGCTGGATTACAGCATCCTGCAGAAATACATTTAGAAGGGATGAAAAAGCTTTGCAATGTGGCCCTGGCACTTCTCAAGTATTGCAAGAAGTGCTGTGCCTCAGAGTTGGCTGTAACACCTCCGTTAAACACCTGCAGTGTCTGGTAGTAAGGTTTACCAATTGTTTATGATATCAAGAAAAAAAGTCAAGATCTTTCCACTCAGCTATAAAAAAGGTAGCTACACATCTGAATTGAGGTCATACAGTTTACCCTGGTTTGCCTTTTTCTGCTTCCTGCACCTGCCCTCACACGAGAACCCTGGCATCAAGTGGATGTGCCATAACCTCAGGATCCTTTATCCAGTGCTTGTCCCCCAGAATTCCTATACCTCACCTCACTCTTCCTCACCTGACCTCTCCTTTTCCTTTGTGGCTTTCAAGGCTGGTATAAAGAGCAGTGCAGAGTCATCATGCCAAGAATAAAGCTCATCTTAATATGAGTCTTAGAATATGCTGATTTCCTTTATGAATTTTGCATGAAGAACTTAATGTAAATGGAAAATACAATTACCTTCTCTCACAAAAGTGCTGTGAGTATTAAATAGTTAATGACCACTAGGCTTTGTTAAGTATAATTTTGCAATTTTGATTTCTCAATTCCAAAGTATTATTTAAGAAGGTATTGCATCTAATCTGTCACCTCTGTCTGGAGCAGAGATCATGCATTTTAGCTGGACTACTATTGCAGAATCTCCTGTCACAGAAGGACTGTTACCTAATTTGGGATGAAACAATTAAACATTAAACGTTCTTTTCAGATCTCTTTACAGACTTCAAGATTTGAAGCCAAGGCTTTTTTTATTTTTTTAATGAGATTTCTTAAAAAATAAATAATTTGAACTTCTAATGAAATTCTGGAATTTATGTGACCAATAACTGGTATTAATACCACCACGACATCGGTATACTTTTTTTTCTTAGGAACTTAAGCTTTATTTTTAGGAACAGCAAACTGTTTAATAAAGCAGGTGTGTTCATTAAAGATACTTAAGAGCAGAAGCAGGAAAGAAAATGCTTGCATTATGTCAATGAGCACAATGTCCTTTGCAACTTTTATCTTCTTTAATTGGGTTAAAACTTCCCTCGCAAATTAGACTTGCTCAGACATTTTAACCACTAAAAGTTTTGTTATTAAAAGCGAAGCTTGACACTACTTGCATAATATAAATTAAAACCTAATTTAATCTTAGGAATATCTTTAAAATAACAAGTGTCCATTTCACAGAACTACAAAAATAGAGATTTTATTTACAAAGCTTATTTATAAATTTCAAATTAAAAGCCTAGATTCTTTTCAGCTTAGTGTATTATAAGAGTTATATTATGAAATTACATACTGAGGAATATATTTGACAAATTACTGAAGAAAACATGTAGAGGAAAACAGAATAGATATGAGAAGAAATTTTATGCTAATAATCAACATCATGTATTCTAATTTTAAAATAATTTGACCTAAGAGAACTGGAATTAAAATGTACAGAAATTTTTATTAATGAATAATTAGTTTAAAAATATTTCTTGATTAGTCTATACTAAGAATATTTTTCCTCTCTTAATTTAAGAAACAGGGTGGGGTTTTTTTCAAAAGGAGATTTCTGAATTTAAAATCCTGTTTCATGGTGTCTGAATCGCATGTATTCAATCATTAATTTCAGATTTTTTTCATGAACACTGTTTGAAAATTCTATTTTTAAATATAATGATAATTCAAAATATTATTCTGGTAGAAGAATGATCAAGGGCGAACACCCAGAAACCTAGAGAATGAAGTCATTGAATGGCAGAAACCAAGAAGGGCTTGAATTAATCCCCAGTAAGAATCCTCATTCTCCTGTGAAGAAGACCAGTCCCAAATCTGAACCTGGCTTCTAAAACCATCTCTCACTTTTATACTGAGCAAAATAAATTTTAAAAAATTTGGATGAGTAGTATGCTTAAGCACTGATGGCAAGGATGTGATGTGGTTTCCTTGCTGGAGGCACAGCAGTGGTCCAGCCCCACCTTATTGGCCCCAAGACTCCATGTGAGAGTGCTGAGCTGTGAGGTTGGGGTGGAAGGGACCCTCTGGACCTAACTGAGAAATCCTGGCCCTTTGTTGCTCCAGGGTGGAATAGATGTGCTCTCACACATTTCATGTGTAGATTGTTTGGGGGCCTCTCCTTAAACATATCACTGCACCTGGATCTTGGATTGCAGTCTGACCAGCAATTAATAAAAAGTACAATTGAAAGATAGGAATGCTGCATCTCATTTCTATTTTTCTCCAGACTTTTAGAAATCCCAGACAGATGTTTTCATTTAATATAAGAAAGACATGCAAAAAGTAAAAATCAGTGTTTTCAAGAAGAATGTAGAATACTGTGTTGATTGAATGTTTTGAGCTTCCTTTCATACACTGCTCAATTGTCATTTCACCAGTAATTTATTTTAAAACAGTCATCACATTGAACTCTTCAAGTCAACAACACTACCCATAGTATTAATGACTAATATGTGGTATTTAAACAGTGTGTTTCCCCTTCAAAGCATTTTAAACATCTTGATTCATGATCTACTGAAGAAAAGTAAAATTTTGGGTGGACTATACTAATGTATAATCTTTGAATTAATTAAGATTTATAGTGCCAATCTTGCTGCTGGCAGAATTCTGAGTATTTTGTTGGAATTTGCCTAGGATGATTTTCTCCTGCTTTATTTGCCCATCTTCCTGAAAGGTATTAGTTTAATTCTGAAATGTTAATGTCTGGGGTAGCATAATTTTTTTATGCTATTTTTTTTTGTGTGTGTTTTTATCTCTTAGATACAGATCCGTATTGCAGATTTTGAACTGAAATTAAAAACACACAAATGCATCTTGGGTGATTTAAAAATCATCCTTCACACAGCTGATCAGCAACAGTAATGGTGATGGGGCTCACCCTGTGCAGCTCTCCAGGGACCACAACAAACAGCTGTTTGAGCAGCTCCAGATTGGGAACATGAATAAGGGCTCAGGGCAGCTGGGAAGAAGCATGAGTGCAAAGAGTTCATAAGGAAAATTTCCAGGTTACAAATACTGCAGAAGAGCAGGAAAAATATAGAGCCATGAACTGTGAATGAACTGTGCTCCTCAATTACCACCTGGAAACACAGCGGAATAAAAGATTACTGGAAAGTTTTTTCCACATGCTGCAGCCATTTTGTGCTATTCTTGAGACAGAGAATGGCTATAGAGCGGTCCCAAGGAAAACTCTTTGGTGTGAATAACAGCCAAGGACACTGCTCTTTCAGGAGCTCCCAGAAATTCCCAGAAGAATATACCAAGTAGGCCAAGTTCTAGGTTTTGGGGTGGGTTTTTTCTGCATCTGATCTTTATCCATCTTAACCCTGACAAAATGTCTAAAGCTCCTTCTCTGAGGCAGGCTGAATACTCCTATGGCTGACTTAAATTTCCTTTCTTATATTAGATTTTTGGAAGATAGATTGACTGGATGGGAAAGTGCTCTCATCTATTTCCTATCCACTCACAGATCCTCTCTTTTCTTTGACATACTCTTCTGTCACTGAACATGTGTCCCTTTAAGTGTAGACAGTTATCTGAGGAGACATTGTTTTACTGCAACCTCCACTTGCATGTACTAAGATAGACAATCTTATTTCTACCTCTTTGCATGACCTATGTGTAAAGAGCCTTTATCTGCTTTTTTTTATGTCTCCTAGTTTTATAGACCAAATGAACTCAGTTGATTGATAACAATAGCCATCATTAATGGCCCGAGAAGAGTAGAGCTTTTCTTTTCACAGTAGACCTGCATTGCATCTCAAATGTTTCATAATTTTGTCAAAATCTAGATAAATTATTCTTATAAACAGAAGTTGTTATCCTGGCCTTTTTGTTCTGAAAAAAAAAAAAAAATCCAGTATTTTAATGCAGAATTTTCACTTAAGTAGTATACCTCTGACTTTTTATATAGTTGCGGTGCAACATCAATAGAATATTTTGCTATTCCCAGTGACAAAAAAAAAAGCTGGCAATTGCAAGGACAAAAAGAAATATAGCAGCAGCTTCATCAACATATGTAGGCAGAGTACAGGTTTCCTTAGGAATAAATAGATCATCTCTTTTCTTTGGCATTCCATTTTGTCACAGAGAGTATCCCTACAGAGATACACAGCAATATGAGGAAATTTAATTTCTACCTGACCATTTCAGGATTCAACTCATTACTGCAGATTTATTCAAAAAAATATGGAACAGGTTAGCTCAAAAGAATACAAACATAAAAAAAATGCTGAGCATTAGTCCACATTTTTTAACAGTACATTAAACAGAGGGTTTTTTTCTAAATTTTATAAGCATTTCCTTTGATTTCAGGATATAAGACAGTCAATTTGGAAATAAATACTGTGTTTCAGTATCATACTATGTCTTTTTCCTTCAGATGAAGAATTGCTTACACTTAATTTTTCCAGCTTCTCTTCTCAGACCACAAAATCAGGAGATTTTTTAACTTTTGCTTCAGTAAGTTAAAAAACCCAGGCATAGCCTTTTTCTGAAATCTTTCCATCACAACTGAACACCAAACAAGGGACAGGCTGCCATTACAGCAGCACTCTTTTCCTGACCCTTTGAGTGAACTACTTGAAAATTTCACAATGGCCTTCGTTGCTAAATAAAAGCATGGACATTCTTTTTCTTTGTGGTTGTTACACGGCTTAGTAATCATTGCGAAAAATTCATACCTATACTTATCCTGAAACAATCTGTTGCTCCACTCCAAACATGCAATACTTACGCTGTTTCTTATACTAATCTTCTTTTTATCTCCTGCTATTAACTGGTCAATCTAATAAAATTGATTGAAGATTTTGTTTTTTGCATCAGTTGAGTTTCTTTCTTCCCAGACTTTCACATAACTGAGACAACAGGTAACTATAAGCAACCTTCAAACATCTCTTAACTAACAAAATTCTTATGTACCTGCCAGCTACTGTTAGTTCTAAGAAAGGTAATTATTCTTTTCTGGCACAGGAGAAAAAAAAAGTAAAAATATTAGCTACACTGCGGTGTAGTTCAAAAGTGCAAATGAATTCTTAAAGTTTTGTGCTTAATGTTTAGTTGAAGTTTAGTTCACAGCTTGGTGGTCTTATCTGAGTACATGTTCTAGCCCTGAGTCTTCATCATGCATATGTATTTAGGAGATACTAGGCAAATAAATATGTAAAACCTTTGTGCTCTTTCTTCATTGCTACTTCCTGGCAGTAGTCCCATTCCTGTGGCAAGATCCTACGCCTAGTCCTCTCATCAACGGACCTACAGCACTTTAGACACAAGATTGTTTCTTTTCCATCACATGTTTGATGGTGCAAATATGTCAGAAATCCATCGATAGAATGCATTAAAAAAAAAGATAGTAGAGACAAGGGAAAGAATTTATATGCAGATTTGACTGAAATTTAAATAAAGCACCTAACAGAGAGTAAGCTTTTCCTGTTGGAAGTTACTAACTCTGAAGTGCTTCTTACTCTCAGTACTCTCTGTAGAGACAGCTGATTACAATATTAATTCTAATTTAAATATTTCATTCAGGTGGCTAAAATCAAGATTAATCAGGGCGTTGGAACTGATATTTTCTATTGGTTATGTTATAGAGCAAACTTTGGAAACCGTGTTGGAGTGAGTTCTCTCTTCTGACAAGGTCCACCTTCAAAAGAGCTTGGGCCTCAGCTTCTGATAGCTCCAAAAGAGTATTTTTCAAGTTTTTCAAAGATTTTGCAAGCATGGATTTTCAACACATCCACCAGCTCATATGCTGAACTTTTCTCAAAAAAATTTAATCCCTCTAGTTTATGAGCACAATTTGAGTTTCTCTGAAGGTATGGTCTTCAGTCTAAGCACTAAATGTATGACCTTTTGTCTCTAAGTTGATTTGTTTATAGTATAGCAAATACTTATAAGACAACTGGATAACAAACAGAATCTGTGTATGTATATAAAGTTTCAGTTAGGTAACAAAATTCTGAATTCTTATTAGAATTTTTCTATCTGCACTAGTCTTTAAAATAAAAATGTTAAACTTGTAATGTTTTTCTTGGAAAGAAACCAACCCACCAAACACCCAAAGAGCTCCCCCCCTTCTTTCCCTCAGAGGGCTGTCTACAGATATTGTTATAATTCAACATAACCTTTCAGATCATTAAAATGCCAGAGTTGCCCTAAGAAAGATCAGAGTGTTCCTTGCCTCCAACACCTTGGCAGTGCTGACTGCCCTGCTCACACTGTGCTGTGCAGGCAGGAGCTGCCATCACTCACTGCTGTGCACCAGAGTGTCCCTGCTGCAGCTACTGCCTGCCCACAAACAATAGCTCCTAACCCTGCTGACTGTGTCCTCCAAAATACACACACACTGAAAAAATAGAAACTCTGGCTTTAGTGCCAGCCCAGACGTGTATTTCTAAAGGTCAGTTTAATTCATCAGAAATAGTTGAAAATATGCCAGTTGAAAAGATGCCTTTCCACCGGGTCTTTTTGCTCTTGTGAACAAATGTTTCCTACTGTTGAATACCTACATAAAAGGCACGTTCTTTCTACAGAACAGCACAGTGCCTATATTACTGATACTGGGCTCTCACCTCATATATAGATTTTCTGCTGCTCTGAAGTAACAGTTCAAATATCAAGCTCAATACACTTCATGAGGGACTGGGGAGATATGTCTCTTTTCTCACCAATATAAACTTGGAAATAAATGATGGTGTCATCTCCTTTATCACAATCTAATGCTAGTGTTTTAGCAACATCCATAATATCAACAGTCTGTCGTGCTGTCCAGCACATACAAGCCATGGAAGTACAAAGGGGATTTGGAGATCTAAGATGAGCTCTGGCTGGTGAGGTGTTACGGATGGGAGGACCCAGGCTGGAGCACCTCATTTTGACTCAAGGCTCACACCAATGCACTAAAACTCTGCTTCTGTATGAGAGAAAGGTAATACACCAAAGGCATGGGGGGACAATGAGCATGAACGAGTTATAGTTTAGAAATCCCATCAGCTTGGCAGCCTGCCCATGACTGTGGTTAACTCAGAAAATGGAAGAAGCCAGAGGAACTTTGAATCTCTTTCTGGGAAAAATATAGTGATGATGACAACAAGAGTAATATGAGCAGGAACTACATATTTATTTGCACATTCTTGTATATAGTGGATAACAATGTATTACAAACATATAAATTCATAAAGACAAAGGAATTCCTTAATTTTTAATCCTTTACTTAATGGAGTGTTTCTGACAAATCAATATTATCTGCCTGATTTTCCTGTAGATCTGTTTGTTGGGGTGTTTTGTTTAGAAAGGTAGAACAGCAACTGAAAGAAAAAGTAAGAAAAAATTATCTTTAATAAAAAGATGGCTATTATTTGTTATCAATGGATTGTTTTGTGGTTTTGTTTTTGGGGTTTTTTTTGCAATTACCAGAGTTTTAAAAGAAGTAGATATGCATAAGAGATGTCAGGACAAGCAGCAGAACACAGGAAATAACTTTGGTAATAAAAATATATGTTAGGTATGAAAGGGGTCAAAAGAAAAGGTCACAGTACCATTTTTCTAATGAGTAATAAGTAAATGTGACAGAATATCAACTACAGACAACAGGTGCCATAAGATTTAACTACACAGGTCCTTATATCAAAAGCTAAAATGGGTTATACATTGCTTAAGATTTCTATATTTTCATTTACAAACAAGGCATTTTAAAAAATTACTTCCTGAGTAATAGAAATACTTGAAGATAACACACAGACCCAATCATAAATTCAGCTCCTGAAAAAAACTTTTTGTATCCTCTAAAGTAACCACTTTAGGAAAGGTGGTGCAGGATGGTTCTACCAGTCCTCAGGTGAGGAATAAACACTCTAATGATGCAACCAAACATCAGTTCTCTTCCCAATTCTTTCCAGCTCCTCATCTCTGTGCCTGTGGCTCCAGGCCCTGCTCCACAGAACAGACATGCCTTGCAGGCACTGCTTTTCCTGAGTTCCAACACTATTGCACACTGCCCTTCTGGGACCAGCAGCATGAGAGCAAACACACCACACAGGCACCCTGCCTGTATTAAGAGCACTCGGAGGAATTTTGACATACCTGTGGCTTTCACAAGAATAATGGTTGGTGTATCACTATAACTTTTCAAGGTATTTCGATAATTGACTAGTCATAAAAGCCATTTCATGAGCAGAAATAGAGGATGGTCATTCCGTGTCTGGGATACCAACATCCTTTAGTGATGAGTTGGCTGTAGCACTCCTAACATGGCAATTCAAAACCTAGACTGAAAATTATTATGAGCAGGTTTTAGTTTCATTGCCTTCTATGACTCTTTAGCATAACTATTCATACGTCTATTTATACTCGTGAACATGTCCTGGAATAACTTTGCCACTATACTACAACATCCCCATTGTAAATACTTTCCAGCAGGAACAAGAGAAGCCAGTTTCCCAGCCAAGAAACCAGACTTCAGCAGGAAGTGATCTCAGTAGGCATATCCTTCAATTTCTGGAGTTATTTGCTTGAGCCAAAAGTCGAATGAGGACACATCTAAGCACATAAACTAGTGTAAAGAAAATGTGCTACAAATTAAAGGGAAATCAGTCAACAGAGGACATATAAAGTATATTGGGCCGTTTTTATTTTGTCAACAATACACACTTCTGCAATTAAAATAGCAGTATTGTCTAATTAACATATTGAAATGATAAAGCACCATTTACCTTTAAAAGTCTTCCAGATATTCTACTATGATCTAAACACATATGTAGATTAAGGGGTGTGTTTTAAAAAAGTCTGTCTTCAGACAAAGGTTGGAAAATCTTATACAATAATGTGAAACACAGTAACATGCACATTGAACTCCTGTCAGGATGCAAAGGTCTTTCCTTTGCCTATTCCTTATGCTCAAGACAGTATGCAAAAGTTTAGTTACAGAAACATTAGACAGTGATGATTGGAAACCTCAGAACATATAAATATCTTACTGATTTGTGACTGCTCCTTTTGCTTTTTTGCTAAGATTTGATGACAGTTTATGAATCAGGGCTTCATAAGTATCTGACACTTTTTAAGGTGTTTTGTTTTGGTTTGGTTTTTTTATACCATGATTACAATTATTTTTCCATAGGGTATCTACTTATTTAGTAGTTATGGTGGAAAAATACTTCAAATACTGTAATTGGTACTTTGTGGTTTTTATCACTCGGTATGGAGCCCTGTATTTCCTGCACATCATTCACCTTGCAATACATTATTATCTATTTCTTTGCAATATTTTTTATGCTGTGTATAATACCCAAATATACTGGAGATAATCATGAAAACTCTTGACAGCACCTCTGTGAGATTTACTTTCATTATTATTTCCACATCTCAGGGACAAGAGTACTATTGTTAAGACTCCAATACATGCCTAAGCAAAATGTTTATCTTCATCTAGCTTTCACCTAGTTCTTCACCCTAATCTCCTTGTCATTTCTATGGTTCCTTTAGTTTTCACAACTGTTAATTCCACACATTGGTGCCCTTTCTAGGCAGCAATACAGGAAACAAAGAATAAGTTCATGTTTATTTTTCAGTACCTGGTATGACAATAGCTCCTGAAAGAGGCAACTCTAAGAAAAATTCTGCTCACACCTTTCACCAGGACCTTTTAGTCCTGGATTTTAACATGCCCAGTTCAAATGAAATTTTCGGATAGTTTCTGAACACCAATAATTTCTATTGTGAATGTGGCTCTAATGAGACACTTGAGATTTAAGACGGATCACAATTTGGCCAAATATCCACAGGTGTTATATCAAATGTATTTCTGACATCAGAATGACCACACTGTATTTTTTGACAGAAAATATAACTTAGTGCAATACTTACTGACATTGGCAATTAGATGTGGTTTTCTCGTCTTCAAAAAACCCCAGACAAATCACATTTGCTTGAAACTTCTTTCTCCTTCCATCACCAGTGTAATTACATGGGAAGCAACATTTTAGTTCAAACAGTTAAAGTTTGGCAAACTTACCAAAGCAAATGAAATTCTAGAGTTGAAATTATTGAACAACTTTGTATGACTTCTGTGTGCATTCTCCATAAGGAAGACTAAAAAGAGCTCAAAAAAGGATAAAAAGTGCCATAAAAAAATAAATTTGTCTGATAATTGTAGAGGAAATAAATCAAAAGAGAGTGAATTAATATGTACCTTTTACTGAAGTCTTTAAAGAGAATAAAATTCCCATTTGGAACATTTTGATTTTAAATTTAATTTTCTATCTAAATTTTCTTCTGTTATGAGCCTATAATACTTCACTCTTAGAGACTCTTATGAAACATGTATGTCCTTTTTGGAATACATTTTGTGCTTAATAGGTTAGACATAATTATGTCAACATATTTAATCATTAAAACTCTTAAATGAACAATGATGCGTTCTAAATAAAAACCTATTTATTTAACTTTCAAAAACTGCTAAGAAATAGGACAGGAAAATAATAAAAATGTTTTATCCTAATTTTCACCATAACTTTCCCTTTTATATATTTAAGGAGCAATGAATATTTATAAAAAATCAGCAAAGAAGACTGGCAGAGTATAACCATACTGAATTTTGACATCAGCACTCATTTCCTGCTGAGGAATAGACACTTATTGAGTATTAAGATTTATCCAAATGAATTTCTTTTGACTTCTATTAATTTAATCCAGGTTCTTATTGATGGTGAAACAATATGTCAAACTATTTTTCCCCCAGAACTTCCAATCCAAAATGTTTTAAGGATTACTCAAATATTATAGGAATCTACTGAGAACTGAAACCAAAAGGGTATTTTAATCCCTTATGCAATATTTCTAATAGCTTTTTTTTACACATAATCTACATTGAACAGCTGTGCACACCAGTAGTGAGAAATCTGTTAATTTACTATATGAATCCAATAACAATATCTCCTCTTGGCATTTAGATTCAGTGATTAGAATTAAGTAGCAAAAAATGGGAAGGGAGTAAGGGAAGTGGAGAAAATACTTTCCAGAAAGCAAGAAATAATTCTTTGAGATTCATACATATTCTCGAAGGTTAAAATAAAATAAGAAAAATATAAACAAACAAAAAAAACCACAACAACAAAAAAGCAAACAAACAAACCAACAAACAAACAAACAAAAAGCTAAATGCTCATGCAATCCTTCCTGTTATTAAAATGGCTCTTCATGAAAATTTAATTATGTCATTTTTTTGGCCCCTTCAAGGGCTTAGGGCTTGGCTACACTGCAAATTAAGACATTTTTACAATATCAGGAGTCATATCTGTACTAGTTTAAGCTGGTTAGTACAGATAGCAATAGGAACAAAGATGAGACATTCATTTTAGAAAATCTATATAGAACTGCCAAGAGCCATAAGAAAACATCCATGTATGTTTCTTCTACTGGAGTTTGTAACTTTTATTATTACCAATACATAGCACAGATATCATACTCTTCTGTTCACTGCACAGAGGTATAAAAGCAGGAGTCCACAACCTGTCCCTGAGTATGACAGCTCATTTCAGCTATAGTGCTTCCTTCCATCTATCTCCCCTCCTTCCCAAAGGCTCACCAGATGCCAGCCAGGAGAAAGAGCAGATTTAATGCTCTGGCTCTGGCAAGCTGCTCTCTAATATCATTTTTCTTGGGAAACTCTGGTCTCCATTCCAGCACACAACCAAATTGCAAGTGTAACTCTCACATGGCATTTAGCAGTTCCAGTGGTCCCAAAGGATCCAACAGACCAATAGACTGAAGAAAGATAGTATCCAAAACCAGGCTACTATTCCCAGAATAATTAATCTTTCACAGTGCCACTTCCTTTTCAGTGATTAAAGTTCTGTTGAGAAAGAAAGTGGTCAGAAAAAAAACCCAAAATACTATTCAAGTTGCAACATGCCACCTCTGGCTCCTCTTTTATCCAGAAGTTGTACAAATAGAAAGATGTGCTGCCTTCACATAAATATATGCACATGTATGGGCAGTAGATTAGAGTCCAATGTTTCCATATGTGGCACAACATGAGGGGAAAAAAAGGATCATCATGGTCTTCAGAAGCCTCCACTGGAGTTAAGGAGGGCTACTCTGGTAAGAGAGTTAGCCTACTGTGCTCTAAGTCTGCCCAGAGATTGTTGCTTTGAAGAGTTTGAAGACTGTTCATAGAGCATGAAGGAAATCAAAGCTTCATTCTCTATATAGCTATCACTATATATAATGATATATTTTCTCTTCACAAAATATATACTCATTATTTTCATTAAGTTAAATCATATCTGTTCAGAAATCTGTAGAATTTTGAATTTTCCTATCAACTTAAGATGTAACAAAAGTCTATCTTCACTAAGCTATTGCATACTAAAATATGCCTTTTCTACAGATAGTAACTTGCTAAACAATTGAGGAATTAATTAGTATATGAATTAGACATATACACAGGCAGAAAAGGATATTAGAGAGGAATACAAGATTAGACTCTCGAAAAAATCAGTACTCTGAACTAATTAAACTATAAATAGATAAGAGTAAGAAAATATCAGATGCAAAAATCAAACAGCACAAAAATTAATTCTCAGAAATTATATTTCTGGTAGCTAAATAAAAATTAAGGGAAAAAACAGGAAAAGAAAACCCCAAATTTACTTCCCATGGAAATGCATATGAGATCACTTAAAGTTTAAGTATACATATGGGATAACTTTATTGGAAAGGTTTTGAAACCAATATAAACAAAGACCTAGGATATGGATGAGACGCTTATAGAAGAATGCCTGATTTTTAACTCCTCTCCAAAGAATTTTGGGAAATGGATACTGACAGTCAGATCTTAGAATGAGGTCATATGTCTCTGTCCAAGTAACTAGTCTTTCTGCAGATTTAACTGGAATATCAAAGCACTGTCTATGCAAAGGTTTACATTTGCTCTAAATTAGACGTGGCACCACTAAGAATCATGACACATTTGTAACCAGCAATAAATTTATAGCAGTCATAGAGTCTCTTTCCCCAGTTGCACTTATAAATATTTCCTTTGGCAGTAGACTGTGAAAGAAGCCATACTCAGTATTCAAGCTCATGATGAAGTCATACCATACAGAAAAATATCATAGGAGAAAAAGTGAATAAATCATTGTTCATGTATATGTATATGTATATGTATATGTATATGTATATGTATATGTATATGTATATGTATATGTATATGTATATGTATATGTATATGTATATGTATATGTATATGTATATGTATATGTATATGTAAATAAATAAATACATAAATACATAAATACATAAATTTACAAAGATATGCAAAGCTGGTTGCATCTAAAAAAAGTAAATATTTACATGAATCTTGCAGACAAAGATTGAAATTTAAACCTGTGAGAGCAAGATTGTCACCAAGATTTATGGCTTTCCCAGATAAAGATCTAATTTTTAGCAAAAACAGGTCACTCATTGTTTGGATGGAAACCAGTTGTTACTCATTATTATGCTCGTTATGACTCAAAGAGGAAAAACTTTCCCCAGACAAAATTCAATGATATGGGTGGAGCTTTCCTTTGAAATTTTGGTTTGTTTGAACTCAGTACTTAAAGTTAAACTTGGGGGATATGAATCCACATGAAATGAAAAGTTAATGTGAACCTCTTTTGAACCAATTTGCTAAGATTACACAGCTTTTTCTATAAAGCTCCAAAGCAGAAAACTATTTCAAAAATGTCCAAAATTCAGAATAGAGACAATACATCTGTAATAAAATTTCTGGAATGCTCAAAAGTAATTCCACAAGTCAGAGAATACTATAATCCAATAAGAGATATTAATTTGCTGCACTCTAAAATACAGCATGTCTCTAGCTTCTCACAATCCACTTACACATATAGAAGTAACATTTTACTGAAGCTAAATAAAATCCTAGCTTTAGGAAGATATTTTGGAAGTTGAAGCCATTGTCCAGGTGAAACTGATAGCTATGTCCAAGCAATCCTCCATCATATTCTCTTTAGAAATACAGCCCTTGCAATTCCTTCATGAACCTGAGTGCATATCAGTAAATAACTCACACTATGTTTATAGCAATAATATAATTATAAACCCTTCTGAAGCACGTGAAAGGTGAAATTTTAGTTAAGTTTTTCATTAAACTTTGGTTAAGCACATTAAACATTCTGAAAGTGTGAGGACTGACTTCCCTGTGGGGGACAATGAAAAAAAGGGTTCAAATTTGCCCATCTGGCCCTTGGAGTTCTCCATGGGCATTCTAAGGACCAAGTGAGTATGAAGGATCTCTAAGTACAGTTTTGGAAATTATATCACCAGCATAAGTTGGCTTGCTCTGCATGGCTGGCTTTGTTCAGTCATACGAGTTGCTAATGTCACTTTAATGTACTTGATTTCATGCATTAGGCCTAGACTTTCTCTTTATTTTTTTTTTAATCTAATAGGGAAAAGTCTTTAACTGCAACATTCTAATATTTTTTCCTAATCACTTCAAGCAATAAGTTCTGAAGACTTTTTGATTAAGTCTACATAAAGCTGACCTTTCTGTTCCGTAACAGATGCCTTGAATTACTGAATGCAGCATGTAAATTATTTGAATTATTCTATGAAATATGTTTAATACCACCAGTGGTGCACAAGTAACAGGACACATTCTGTGCCTGGAACAAGCATCTCAAGCAGTTTCAGAGTGCAACTGCTCTATGTCTTTCCTTGATGATGTCAAGCATAACCATTTGTCAGAGAAGTGAAAATGTACATCAAACCATTGCCAATTTGTAAAGATAGCTTGGAAGCAAATAACTTTCAGGTTTTTAGATTTTAATGTGAATAGATAGATGAGAGTAAAGCAGATGACAATAAACATGAATTTTCATATAAGTCAAAAGTAATCTCCAATTCAGGAAAATTCCTAGAAAGAGGTTAATTTGGGAGATTCATAAGGTTGAACAGCACAGTTGTGTGAGAAACAGTGGATTATTTTGATTATATAAATTGGCTTCTAAGACTGATCTTCACATGAAAAAATATGATTAGAAGACACCACTGATCTATAGTATTTTTCTGTCTTTGCTCTCTCTTTATTTCATATGGGAGATATATATATGTTCATCCTTACTTATTTTGCATTATTAATTATTTGTATATTTATGTGTTTATTAACATAAAGAGCTTATTTGGCTTTGACTTTATTTAATTTCACTGAATTTTCCTCTTTCCCACTATATCTGTCTCTTGCCTTTTGCTATTCCTTATGACTTCTGCATTTCTGACCGTTTTCTCCTCTCTTCTGGCTAATCATTTTATAGCTTTGTCCAGCCATTTTCAGTCTTTTTTCCACATGCGGATGCATCTGGGTGTCTTCTGCTTCAGCATCTGGATCCAGTAAACTTCTCACTGCAGATTTCTCTCTGTGCAAGATCAGAGACAGCTCCTGATGGTAGTGGAAAAGAAAAGAAAAACAAAACCCAAGAATTCCTCAAGCTACTAGGCATCATTTTTTATTATTTCCTCAGAAGGTGTCTATTCATTTGGGCATGATTAAGAAAGGTAGGTTCTCCTAGGCAGTAATGACAGATGCTTGTTTAGAGTCTTGTGTTCTCAGAGGCACCTAAATGCAATGATCCGTGTAGAGATGCAGGTCTTCTGAGTGGCAATGATGAATATTGCCAAATTTTACTGCATTTTAGTTGCAAGTGTTCACAAGATTACATTAGTCTATGGAAGCTAATTTCACCAGCGTTGTCCAATGGAGTGATACATTACTCCAAAGGGAGTTGAATGTCTAAGCAGAACAACATTTTCACAACATTGTTTATCTGATCTAACAGTGAACTATAACTGGTGATCAAAAGGCAAAAATATTTTTGCTCTTCCTCATCTGTATCTCACATAACTCTTTGATGGATCTATCAATTCATTTTTGTGGTACTGAACTGACTAAAAAACTTTTTCTTGGTTTCTTTTTTTTGTTTTTTTTTAAGCACCAGTTTCCATCTGCATCAGGGATCTGATCTGATCATACTCCCACTTATTCAGCCTGGCAAATGGATTGTGCCTCTACAGACAGGAAGGTTCAGCCACAGGCAAGACAACAAGTGATTGTGGTGTCACATCCTGATGGCTGCTGATAGTTAAGTCGTTGAGGAAGGCATTTCTAAGTTATGGAAAAAATATTTTCCACTAAAATATTCATTAAATATCCCAAATTTGATCAACATAGAACTCTAGCAAGTATAATATCTAACACTGAAGATGTTATACATTACATGTATTATATCTGCTATACAGAACAGGAAGGTGTAGCATATTTCATCAAACAATTGATAGGTGGAAAAAATATGTTTATTTGTCCAAATGAACACAGTGCAACCAGTCTTAATATATTAATTTGTAAAGTAATTAATATGATTCATTTCATCTTTCTTTAAAATATTTTAAAAATCTAGAAACTGAAATAAAAGTTGGGCTTATGTTTTATTTTACTTTATTAGACTGAGTAAAGTTACCCTCTACACTTCCCAATCTACCTTTATTCATGTTCACTTCTCAAGCTAGAAATTCCAGACACAAAACCACATTCAATAGAGAAGAGTCCTGGCATTTTCATTCAATTTTTACAACAAAGCAATTAAAAAGAGATGGGAAAGGAAAGCAATTTGTTATTTGGGCATCTTGGTCCTGGTGTCCTTTTTTATTTTTCACATTTACTTAGCACAAAAAAACTGACAAAATATTAAAGTAACAGTCATTATTAAAAATTAAACTCCTTTAATTTGGCCAAGACCTTAAGTCCCACGCTGCAAACACGTAACATTTTTACTAAAAGTAGAACATGCAGTCAAGGACATTCAAGTTTTGCAAAATGAGCATGGTTATAACTGTTTGTATCAAAAAGAGGTCATGACCATCACTAGATCCTCCATCCAAACATTAAATAAAACAGGAAATTAAAATTCAGCATTCTTTATATTTTCCAGATATAAGTACAAGGGCAAGAAAAACAATTTCTAACAGACCATATAAACTTTTTCCATCAAATATTTTAGGTAAAAAAGAAAGACAAAAGGGAGAAAACAGAATCATCTATCATTTTTTAGTAAGTCAGACTAAAGACTGGTTACTCAGTGATTATAACCATTACAGAGATTATGATCCCTCAAAGGCTTTTTTTTTCTTTTCTTTTTACCCAGGTGAGTAAGGCTAAAACTTCCATGTTTTTATTTAAAGAAATAATTTATTGTTTATTTCCTTGTTCTGTAACCAAAGAAGAAAAGAATAACACAGAAACTCTTCTTATAAATATTTTCTATTTGTTTTATTTATTTGTAAAGTTTCATTCTCTTCTGAAAAACATATGCATTTCAATTAAACTAATATCCGGCTTAGGAAAAGTACTTCAGCTGAAATCATGTTGAAACTGGGAAACTGTAGCTTCCTTGTCAAAAGTAAAGAAAAAGGAATCTTTATTATTTGTCTACAGGACAGAGTGACTGCACAAAAGCCAAGAGTCTATTAACATTGCTCAACATTGAAGTTCCCAAGAATTAATAAGAGTCTTGCACAGGTTTGGTTCTCAAAATACAACAAATACTAAAGGTCATCTTCTCAGGTAACACCATGTTTATAAATGACAAATGACATGAATGAAGCAGAAAGTTCTTCCTCACTTGGAAAAATTCCATCATATTTACATTTTGTGTTAGCAAACTTTTTTCTGAGTTGCAGTCCAAATGCTTATCCTTTTAAAATCAGAGAGCACTAAAGTTTTGCTATTTATGTTCTACAAGAGAGCAAGAATCATAGAAACATAAGGTCTTTTAAGTTGGACAAAATCTTTAAGACTATCAAGTCCTACCCTTAACCCAGCACTGCCAAGCCCACTGCTAAACCATGTCCCTAAATGCTACATCTGCATGGCTTTCAAATACCTCCAGGATCTGTCTGATAAGCATTTGACTCTCCACAGGTCTTATCCATTTATAGTTGAACTCAATTCTAATGTCTTCAACAAATGTTTGACTGCAACACATTTCTTAATCTAGACTTTAAAAGTTTTAGTAAACTCCCTTATTATAACCTTTCCTACTGGTTTCAATAAAGTTTCAGGTGGCTTCTTCTCTTCATAAACATATTCTTTCCTACAATACTTTAACCATTATCAGCCAACTACCAGAAATTAAAGGGTCTAATATCAGATCAGGCATTCTAAATTAATCAGTGCCAAAACCAGTTAGATCAGGTTTCATTAGAGTTTGCCATCACTTAAAACAAAAAGAAAATTTAGATAGAAAATGTTGTATCTTAAAACTCCTTTTCAATGAATCATGCATTATCACAGTTGGAGAATTTATGTTAAATATATATTTTATTAAGAAGAAATTAGTATTGACAGAAGTTTAGTCCCAGTGATTTTACGAAACTTTAAGATCCTGAAAATACTCTCCACTGTTATAAATATTTGCTACAACAGTCAGCTTTTCTTTCAATGAATTTTTTGCTTGGGTTTTGTCATTCTGCTATGTCTGAATCATGACTATTTCAGCAGCTTCTCACCTGTGATATTTCAAGATTTTTGTTCAGTGGTGTTCCCCAAGTACTGATTTTTCTAACATTGCAAAACTCCTACTTATGTCATTCCACAGTATGATATCAGTTTTTATTGCTCTTGGTCCTGTTCTGTCATATCTGAGGGTATGTAGAACTAGCAATAATAAGATGATTTAAGCAATGATAATATAAATGTGTGTTACAGTAAATTAATACTTTTTATGCTTATTGTTGTATCTTTTCCCAATGTAATTTTTATCGTTAAAAATAAAAAATAGCTCATCCATAACCACAGAAGACAATCAGAACTTTCCCACTGAGAGACAGTTTTCAGGACAGCCTGCAAAGAACGTATCATATATTCCAAGAATGCATTCCCTTGCCTCTGCTATTTTAAGTGCACCTTAGGAAGCTGTAATAATTACTGTGCTCATCAGCTGTAGTAATTGTAGGGAAGAATGTTCATATCAAACAGAGTTCGCATTGCTATGGCAACACAGCCAGTAATAACAGTGTGGACCATTTTAGAATGGGGATCCCCAGTCAGAAATCTGAAGCACTTGCAGGTGCAAAAGATTTGTTCCATGTGCTATAAGTCCTCTTCTAACAGCAAAAAAGACAACAATTTGTGGGGGAAAGAAACAAACACAAACCTAAATCAATGAAACACTAAACCATGCAGCCTGTAAGGGCCTATTCTAACACTGCACTGCTTTGCTGTTAGAACATAACTGCTGTAATCAGAATAATTGACAAATAAAATACCTGTAACTGATAGAAACGCCTCTTTCCACCTTTCTGGCAGTGTACTGCAGCCTAAAAGCAGGTGTAAATGATAATGGGATGTGAGTGCTATATTTAATCACATTCACACCCTCTTTAAGGATCCTTCATGTTACAAGAGCTACAAAAGAAACTTAGATTTACCTACTTGTGGAAGTTATTCCACAATAAATCAGAATGCCACTTTTAAAGTACAGTGGCCACTCTGAAGTAGATTCCTATGTGGGAAGTCTTATTCTGCAGAATATTTCCTTTGTTCTTCTTTCAAACTTACCTTAATCCACTTGAGATAACCAGAAAAAAGTCTCTCTTTGCGAGCTATTCCAGTCGATTTCCCAATGCAGCTTTTTACTGTAAGTGCAATCAAACCTAGTGACTGAAAGCACTGGTTTAATGGTCTATTCTAATGCTAGGACTTCCAGGAATAATGAAAATTTGCATTATGAGAAATAGCATAGAAATAGCAAAAGTCAGTTTTCAGAGACAGGCAGCCATTTTTTGCTCATTTGAGAATGAAGTCCACAGCATGACTTCACTTTGAGAGAGTTATTCCTTGATGCAAATTTTCTATCATGCATATTTTTACAGAGTGTCAAAAGTATGGCTATACATTGGAATCCTTTCACAATAGCCCATTAACAGGGTTCCAGCCTTGCCTGCACCTGGACTTTTACTTCCCCTCTTGTCCTACAGCTACTGTTTCCTCAGTCATAATGATCACAGGCACACTCTGTAATAGAACTGTGTGATTAAATATCCTCGTATTCCAGTTAGTCTGTTTTTTACTTTAGTGGATTATTTGAATAATAATCGTCTGGTTTTGATCACAACTCAAAAACAGGCTGAATTTGTTAAACAAGGTAACTGGTAATCTTGGCCAAGATGGATGTGTTAAGACCATGGGAACTAACTACTGTTGACAGGGTCCTCCTCAGTTTTCCCCAAGGAAAGCTTTACTGTTAGTGAGGATCCAATTACAAAATATAAACAGAAAAATGTGTCTAACAGATTGAGACTAGAAAGCTTTGCCTTTTATGTTTGCACCTAAATGCCATTCTGTCACCCCAACCTAAACAAGGAAAGCGATCACAATGCCCTTAGGAAATGGGCATAAACCCAAAGTACTGCAAAGACGGCTCACTTTCTCTTTTTTTAATTTTAAGTTTTAGTTCATCCAAATTTCATGAACACGAAGTTAGGGCCAAAAGCACTCAGGGCATTTTGGATATGAGCTGCACTGCTGACTGTTCACACCAGAAGAGCTCTGGGAAAGCCCCAGCCCCAGCAGAGCTCATGAACAGTATTTTAGAGCCACAGGCTTCACTCAGAAACCTGTAACAGCACAATGCTTTCTTCTCATATTGCAGCTTACTAACAAGTGGGATTTTTGCTCACTGCTTTTCTGTAGACATCTCTTACTATACACGCTGTGGACCACAGGAAATTAGGCGTGTTTCCATGTTGCCTGCATTCTGACAATGTTATGGATAAGGACAGTATTTATTATGGAGAAGAGGAATAACCCCACAACAGGAATAACTTCACAATACGTGAATTCAGGTCACATTTGGTTCTACTTCTTGGTAAATTACGACATAATGAAAACTGGGTGTTGACTGCTTGATTTCACTGAATATTTGGCTTCTAAGAATATTGAGTCAGATTCTCAGCTTTGTACCTCTATATTCTGATGATTCAAAGAAATGAGGCTTTCTTTTCAGTGCAGATTTCCTAGTACAAAGGAGTTCCAAGCATGAGAGTAGAATTGGCTGTAGGATACCAGACAAACATATATATATATATATAACTGAGCATTTCAGCATATTGAATATTCTGGCAAAGGTGTATAGCTAGATCTGTTGAAAATCTTCGGTCCTTGAGAGATTAATGTAATAAAAAGTCCAAAGCAGTCAGTAAAATGCTTAGATCTGCAGTGCAGCTGTTCCAGAAATGGTCTTGATCACTATAAAGAATGAAAAACGTGCAAACTGACCTCTTTTAGTCACCAACTAAGAGAAGACAGACATCACATCATCAGGTCCACCTCGTTCAAGATAATTGAAAGCTCTTCAAAAGCCTTCAGGATTTTAATTAAAGAGAAAAAAGAATCTTATTCTAGTTTGCTAGATTACTTTAGCCATGAAAATATAGTTACTATTCTGGTATTGTCTGAGTTCCTAGAATAAATTCTTAAGTTTGGCTTCACATTATTCTTTAAACTGAAGATAAGAGATACAGATGATTGGGTTGAGTCTCAGTCTAAACAGGAAAAAGAACTTTTAGAGACAAGAGGACTCAGAGAGGCTATGATACGTCACTGTTGCCCTTTTGGCAGGCAGAAAAGAAACAGATTTACCTATATTTATATTTATATTTATATTTATATTTATATGTATATGTATATTTATATTTATATTTATATTTATATTTATATTCTCAAATTAAGAATAACATAAACTTAACCATGAGCACGTTGTAGGCCTTGAAAAGTCAGTTTGAACATTGAGAATTTCTTATTTCTTTAATCACTGATTATTTAGCCTTTCTTACTGCTCATAAAAAATCATTTACAACTGTTCTGCCATTGATATAAAATAACATAGTTTTCATTAAGGTAAGATTTAAACACATTCTTCAAGCAATCAAGAGGGTATTTTGTCTTTCTCCCTCCCTTTTTTCCTATTTTGAACACAAAAAAAGATTTTCAAGCTTTTATTGACTTAGAAACTACTAATTTACTAACAGGTCAATATGATTCAATGTAGAAAAAGCTTTGCCTCCCATCAAAGCCTATTCTATTTAGGCTGAATAGTTTAATATCTTACTTCTAATTTCCTTATAGCATGGATAGCCACCCATATGTACCTGCATACCCTTTTATATCATTAATAATGTGGTGCTGTGGACTGTAGATGCTGTTCTTGAAGTTAAGACCTGTGCATTTCAGGTCAGTAATCTGAGTTTTTTTCTAGGGTTTCTATTAACTGCTCCAATGTTACATTACCAGATAGAGTTATTCAAGTTTCCACTATCAGGAATGGAAGCAATTTTTTTCTCTCTCTCTTCATTCCTTGATTAATCAATCTAATTTTTCTACAAGTATGATTTTAGGAAAGAATTTTCTTTTTCTGCTTACATGGTTCTGAGAAAAATTTTGCCTACATGTTCAAAATCTGAGCAAGTAATTCAGAATTCAAAATACAAATTGTATTACTTTTTATTATTTTCCCCATGCAGCTTTAAATAAGTAATCTTAGCTTTCATTTCTAGAGAAAAAAACCTCCTCAGTAATCTTCAGTGTTCATGTTTTCCTTGTCCTTCTCCTCACACTTGCCTGAGCAGATTAAAAAACCTATACATAGGTTTCATAGTTATGTTGCTCTCCAATAATTCATTATATTGTCTGCTCAACTGAATCTTTTTTTTCCCTCAAAATGTGTGGGAATGAAGAATGTGTGACCACAAAATGTCATTCAGATAGGCAGATAAGTATAATAAGACAAAAAGACATGAGTACATAACATCAGATATTTAAAATAAAGATGAAGTCAAAATTATTTTAAGATAAAGTTTAGGGAGCAGAAATAACTTCAGTAACTGTTACTGAAGACATCAGTAGGTGTAAGCATGTTACATAAATGTTAGTATATAGTGTCTGTGCAGGTATTTAACTGGGATTAGCAATTTCCAGGAAGTGTCTCCTCAACCTCCATGAGCTGGTGGCTGACTCTTTCCTGATGTAACACTGAGTGGCCTCATTAGCCACATGGAGAGTAGGCCAGGCCACAGGTGCCCTCTTTGTCCCAGAATTTGTCACGTCTCCCGCTCTCCATGCTTAGTTCCTTGGTGGTTGGGAACAGCTGCACCTGCGAGCAAAGGCGGTGACCCTGCATGACTGAGCAGCACAAAACCACGGGCACATGCTGCTTCAAAGGGGACTGGACATCCACGAGTCCTTTCCAACATCTCAAATGACCATCACAGCCATCATCACAGCAACTGGAGTGTGACCAGCACACCTCTGGCACGGCTGGCAAACAAATTCTGGAAAGAAAGGAAGCATGGAAGCATGAAGTTTGATGATGAAATCCTTCTGTGTGGAAGCCAATTGTCAGAATTCAACTGATTCAGAGGTGGAATATTACTTCTTCTTATTAATCAGTGTATTTTTAATGTGAATACATAGGTGCGTATATGTGTACATATATATATGCATATTCATTATGTATACCTGAAGCCATATTTTGCATTCACCAAGAATCCTTTATAATTAAAGTGTTTGCATAATTAAAGTTGTTTCTTGCAGAAATATTTTCTATCATTGTGCAGTAAATCACAAAATGGGAAAAGGAGGCAGAGTTGGCTTATCGTTCAATGATATAAACACCGATGCTTTGTAGAATCCATTTATGGCAGCTTTTAAAGCTTCCTGTATTTAAAGTGTGCAAATACAAAAAATTTAATCTAACAATGTTCCTATTTTAGGCAGTATATGTTAGTATTTTTTACTCTTTATTTTAATGCCAATGACTAATTAGGAGATCCATTAAAAATTCCTGATATCTATTGAATGGAAAAAAATCCAGTGCAAATACCTTATTTAATTATCATAGTATTTATAGATATAATATAGATAATAAAGTCAAACATAAAAAAGTAATAAGACTATAAAATGAACCAAGCCTATTTTATACACAAAAAAATAGAAGGTTATTTACAAAATTAACAAACATAACTGATGAGAACAGCATCTGCATTAAAGGCTGATTTAATTTTACTTTTGTAATATTCATTTAAGATTTTACCCTTAATCTTGTCATTGGTCTGGGCACAGCACTGGCAGAGTGCTTTGTGACATGCATGTGACATGCTTTGATTATAATCCCAGATCTAACTGGGGGGCCTTGGACAGCTGATTCCTGAACTTGTTTTTTTTCACTGCCAGTAGTGTGTAGGGGAAGTAGAGTCTTGTCTATTTAGAGGTTTCTTGACTAGTAAAATGGAAATGGTCATCCTTATCTGTTCTGTAAAGATACTACAGGGATTTGGCAGCTAATATGTGTAAACTGCTGCTTGTGAATATTAAAAGCAGAGAGTTATGTGTTATTTATTTGGTTTTACAGTATATAAATTACTTCATTTATAAAATGGGAACTAGATTATATTCTGTAGTTTGTTTTTTAAATGAGGCCTTCTCATGTTCCAGAATCATGTTATGATAGGAGTTGGCCAAAAGAGATTATTTGAAAACTGCAAGACAGTATATGCACTAATAAATATGCTATGCATGACACAATGTAAGCTGGGTTTTTCTAATCACATCTTCATTTATAACAATTTTTAAAGCAGAGAGCACAAGATACTTTATAACTGAAGGAAATATCAGTGACTAGTAATTATGAACAAAAACAATAAATGCTTTTTCTCAGTTATGGATCAAGATGTGAAACAATCATTAATTTGTATGGTTTTGGAAGAACAGTTTCTGATAAGTCATACATCTATTGTACTGTCAAACTAAAGGGAACAGATCCAAGTTTTGAGAAGAATTTGTTTCATCTTGTAGCTGGAACATTTATAAATGTTACTGTGCTATTTTCTCACTGGAGCTCCCCAGTTAGACGATGTCAACAGCTAATGAATGTGAACAGTAAATCACCTGCATCAGTCCAAATGACCCTTCCAAACTATTTTAAGTTTACATACCTGATATTATACTGCATGGGATAAAAACCTTCATAGTCTTGGTTATCTGTGGTGATTTTAATGGCACAGAAGTGGAACAAAGAGCTTGACTGTGACCAGTTAAACTTCTGCAAAGGGTTGGTAACTGATTGCATTCCAAAGTCTTACATCTACAAGCAAATACAGGTAGACTGCAAAGAGGGAGAAAATATCTAAAAAAATAAACGTAGTTAGCTGCAAATCTCCACCAAGAATGTGGATTCTAAGGAAGAGCAAGAAAATATCCCAATCAGTCTGCAGCTTTGTTAATCTTATGGGTTTCATAGACGTTTGAATCATCTGACTGACAACAGTGAGATCTCTCAAATGAAGAGATGGTGCTTTCTGGACCAAGGTGCTTTTGACACGGGAAGCAGAAGAAGGAGGAGAGAGGAAGAACAGATCTGATGAAAGAACCAGCAGAGGAAACTTCTTCTTGCTGCTCTTCCTCCTGAAACTATGGCCTGGGAATTGTGGATGGTTTGTTGCTGTTGATCTTGTATACCACCAGTTCTGGTCTTAGAATTATTATTTTGCATATTGCAAAATAATGGCAACTATCTATCAAACCTGCTGACTCCAAATTTTGAAAACCTGGGAAGAAATAAAACCATTCAGCTAAAATGAATCACTTAGAAGTAATCAACACTTGGGGGTGATGAAAAAATTATAAATTACTCTTGAGCTTAGATAAATTGTCAATGTTTTGAAATTATTACATACTGAAAATTTGTATACTATCTCTCTATTGAGCAGATAGATTAACAGAATTTGTATAAATTAAGCAAGCAATTGAACTTACCACTACAGCTATTCCTGTATGTTAATCTTGCTCTGCAAAATGATGTATGAGTAGTTATTTGTAATTAATGATAGACACAGATATGAAAAAATAATATTTCTGCGTGTATATGTAAGACATTAATGTTTTGGTCTTGGGAAATTTTTTATTTTCACAAGTAATATTCCATCAGCCCATTTGAAATGTCTCGTGGAAACAGACTTCAAAAAAAAAAAAAGTAATATCGTTCAGAATTGAGTGGATGACTCTGCCAGACCAATGCCAATCTAATAACTGAACTCACGTTGGTTTATATTGCATTTCAAATGTATCATTAAAGGATAAGTATAGCTGTACCTTTCTCTTGTATAGTGAGCCCTATGAAAATATTTTGAAAAGCAGAACTAATGCTTTAGCCAAACATTGTGTATAAAAATATTCTCAGGTTTAATTGAGGATCACATGGCAAAATTAGTCAATTAGGAATGTGTATCTTGTGCAAGTGAATTATGAAGATAACAACAATTCTGGTTCTTTTAATCATTTGCTTAATAAATACAGTCATCGAGTAACAAATCTACTGCTAGTCTTAGAAATTATTTCTTCAGCAACTGAATAAGTAGTATTCTTTTTCCAAAAGGTAATCTTTTCAGAAGTTTCCTAACTCCCACTCCTGTCCCAGTCTTTACTATCAGCCAGGAATATTAAATGGGTCCTAGCAAAGACCATTCAACTTTTAGTGGAATCAGAAATGCCTTGTGGTTCAACTTCTGTTGCTGAAAATCTCAATTTGCATTTCTGTAAAAATTACTAACTAGAGAGAAATCTTTAAAATAAAATCAATAATGTCCCCAAATTAGCTTCCCTGAAATATAAATAGTCCGCAAACTGCATTCAGAGCCCCAGACTGGTCTTTGAGATTGAAAACAGAAATAGAACTTTACCAAAATTTCAATTTCTTTACATCACCATACACTGTGATAACTCCTATCAAGATCATAGTCTTACATGTAATGTGTGCGCTGGAGCTGCCAGGTCATCTTAAGAACTCAAGTAAATGCCACAGTATATCCCCAGTGGCATATAAGTACTGTGCAGCAACTTGCACACTCTCCTCTCTCCAGAAGAGAAGAATTGAAAAAAAAAAAAAAAAAAAGTCATGGGGTGACATAAAAACAGAATAATAACTGAAATAAAGTTAAATATAAAACTAATAATAACATTAATTTTACTAATAGCAATAATAATAATAGTGGTAATAGTAATAATAATAACAGAAATAACTGAGAAAGAAAAATAATGCACCAGAGAAACAATTTCCCATCACCTGCTGATGGATGAGCAGCCTGTTCCCAAGAAGCAATTGGCAGCTTCCATGGGCCAACTGCTCCCAGTCATTTTGTATACTGGGCATGATGTTCTGTGGCATGGAACATCTCTATGGCCAGCTTAGACAATGCTGTCTCTTGGCTTCTTGTGCACCCACTCACTGGCAAAGAACGAGGCACTGAAAAGTCCCTGATTTGAGTGAGTACTACTTAGTAATAATTCAATCAATGTGTTATGAACTTTATTCTCATACTGAATCCAAAATGCAGCACTGTACCAGATACTAGGAAGAAAACTCCCAGCCAGAAGCAAGACAATAAAGAACTGAGATTTTTGTGGCATTAAAAAATACAAAGTGTTTTAAAGATGGGAAGATTTAGCAAAAGTGTGTCCAGAATCTGTAAGCTTCTTGTCAATATTTCTTCCACACAGGCAATGGCACGCTGGCAATGTTCATCTTACCATTCCCCTGCACAGAGGAGCAGACACATCCACTGTTGATTTGTCCTTTCACAGAGCTCACCTGCTCTCTATTGCTTTCTGCAGCTCAGTCAGTGCCCACCAGCTGAACTTCTAACATTGACAGCTCAAGTCAAGGCTTGCAGTTAGGTTGGATGGATGGAAATGTCTCTGCACTCAGACAGGAAGGGACTTTGCAAGAAGTTTATAAAGCAACATGATCACATCATTAGGGAAAAGCAGCTGCTGCTGAGGGCACCAGGTTCCCACCACGTAAGTTGTGGAAAGTTGTACTTGAAAGTGGTTCTGGTCTGGCCCTTCCTACTGAATGTTCATTAGTTGCTGCAGTTCAGTCAGTTCATTCCTGGAGCACATCTCTGAGGTAATTTTCATTCTTCATTAGGCTGCCAGAGCACAATGGGCAGGGGCAGAGATGGTTCACCTCACAAACACATTTCAAATTTGGAGAAAAACACTAACACTGACAGAGCACCCATATGGCTCTCAGTCTCCTTCCCTAATATACAACTAGATTTGTTCAAAAAGTGGAAATCTATCCCTTCTAATGCATCTTTAATTTTATTCCCTCATTGTTTTCATCTGTTGTTTTCAGAGCTGTTTGACTATATGAGCATTTGGGCCTTTTTATACACAACTTCCTTCTGTATATTATGTAAGTTTTGTATCCCCTTTCTTTTCTCAATAGCTACATTTATCTGCACGGTTATCATCTGACTGCATAATGTTTGGCAGAAAAACTGCTGTGTCCAAGCTTCCTGTATTAAATCAGTATTTCTGAGGGTGGAGGCTAGAGGTTGTAAAAAAGGAGGTGGTATTTAACAAAGGGTGGCACCTATTTAAAATATGTTTTAGGGTTTTTTACTAAGGAGACACAAATAGAATTAAACTTTCTTTGTTAAGTCTGAGAACAGAGAATTTTAAAAAAAAATTCATAAATACTTGCACAATAATTTATTTCATTTAATTGCTGTACAGTCAATGCTTAAATTTTACAATCCTTAGTCACAAAGGATTTTAAGGTCATGCTGCAGGCAAGACTCGTTCCAAAACAAAAGTAGCAAAATACATACAGCATTTTCTACTCATACCCTATGCATTATTTGAATTTCTTCCAGGAAACCTTGGTGAAGTCTCAGTCATTCTGTACCTGGGCATTTGCACTGGGTGGTAAAATGAGCCAGGTGCTGTGTTAGCAGCATCCAAGCCATGTAAGTCTGTAATGCTGAACACCCAAACCCATAGGCTACACCAGTTGATATTCCCTACTCATCTCCAAAAACCTTGAACTAGTTTTTGCAATGTTTTAAGTTTTATTTTGGAGATAGAGCTTTTACCTTTTAGGGCTTCTGTTCATAAGAGCTACAGGTTTCCCAATAATCTGTACGGTTTTGTTGGGCCACACTCACTGACATAACTACAATTACAGAGAATTTATAAAGGAAAATAGATTTATTTGTAGATTTTTAAAAATTATTTTTTATTTTCCAGATTTTCTCTAAAGCATATTTTGTTTAAAATAACTGTCCTGCTGTTATTGGCCTGAATGTTTCTGTATGTGTACATTTCTGCTCCTTGACTGAATGCTTGCAAATTTTCAAACAGAAAAACAGTCATTTTTAAAATTACTAAATAAGCTTTAAGCTGATGAATTTTCCCTATTTTTTAATTGAAAATATATTTGAGGAGTTTCAGTGTCTTTCTGCTTATAATAGGTCTGAAGCTTCTGTCATTAGGAAATCACTTAAACTATGTACTCAATCACGCAGCTTTTTTTCCTCATAAAACTCAGCATATTTAGGGTTTCTGTGAGTGTCTGGCTATACAGTAACATTGTAGATTGAAAATACGCATCTTATATGATAAAACTTCAAAATTCACTGTATGATTTAAAATATTGCCAGTTGGATTCATCAGAATAATGTCCTTCCTGGAACTGAAAAAACAGAAAAGGTCTTCCGCACTGGGTAGCTGAGAACATTCAGGATGTCTGGAAACACTTGATGGAAGATGAGAGAAGTAAACCTTTGGGATGGAAAATATTCATTTTACAGCCAGCACTTTTATTTTGTACTCCATGATGGTCTTACACTATCATCACATGCACTTTTAAGCCTTCCCTCATTAGGCTGACAGGAGGGAAATTGCAACACATTCAGACTATTGCAGTATTTACCTTGAAAATCACTTTGCCTCTAGCAGGAACCAGATTACAGGAGACCATTAAGTATTAAAAGTCTTGGCTTCATCCAGTGTTTAGCTTTCTGAGTATCCACCTCCATGGCAGCAATACTAAGTCTGTCAAGATGCTCACTGAGGGTTTTCTGCCAGTTCTTCAACAAAACACTCTGTCCATAGCAACACATTACCAGCAGGGATACTGTGAGCTGAATAAAGATATGGGCATTTCAGTCTCCAAAACTTGGCATAATTATGTCCCAGGAACCTGCAAGGATCTAACAGGAGTCTTTAAAGAGTCACACTGACTTGACTGAGTCTCCTCTGTCTAAGTCATACCACTGTCACAGATACCAGCTGTGCCATCAGCTGTTTTTTATTTTGCTGTTTCTGTGTTTATAGGGCACAACTGGCAAAGAAAAGAAAAGGACCTACAGAACTCTGGACTGGAGTTTGGAACCCAGTGTACTGCTCCAGACCTTCTCCTGAGAAGTTCCAAGCCTCATGCACACACGATGTTGTAAGGGTTTGTTCAGGTTCCCAAAGAGAGAAGGAGAATATATGGGAGAGGCTAATTTTTGGAGGAAGGGAAAAGAGACTTATGGAAATAGAGTACCTTTCCACCTGTAGCTTGACAGCAGATAACACTTTTTGATAAGAAAACCAAGCACTTGCATATACAGTGATTTAGATGTGTTTAAGAGGAGCAGTAATGGGGAAGTTTACAACTGCCTATTAGTAGAGCTTAGACATTGGACAGTCTTGTTTTGTGCTTCTCAGACAAGCACTGTGTAGCTGTGTGTCCTACCATTATTAACCTAAACTAAAAGAACAGTTTTCTATCATATCAGAGTGGGGTTCTAAGTGTCAAAAACCATAAATCAACACCCAAAATTCTTAGTTCTTCATGGTTTTATTGCTAATTTGTCTACATATAGGAAGTTTTTTCCAAATCAAGTAGGTAAGTAAATCAGTAAAGTAAATCAGTAAGGCTTGGCTTTTCACAAGAGAAAAATCATTGGCAAGGCAGTAAATGGTGAATAAACCAGTGACTGATTTAAATGTACTCCATGTACATATGGCATTAGTAGAGATCATAATCTTTAAAAAGAATGGCCTGGTTTAGTATCTAATCTGGTAAGGGCATCTGCCCACACTGAGCTCATAGCAAGAATATGGCTATAGAGAAGAGTGACTCAGTTTGCATTCAATAGGAATGGACCTCATCAGCACAAGATAAAAGGAAGTTGTGTGCCTCACCCTCCTAAGCCCCTTTGAATATCCCAGCCACTGTTTTATTCTGCCAGATGGGTTGATGACAAGTAGCAATCAGAAACTCTCTGGTTTAGTGCTATTAAAATCATTACTGGAGAAATTTGGGAAAAAGGCATCAGCATTCTTTCATTGCATTAAAATATTGTCTTTTATGAGCTGAGTCATAACAAGCTGAGACATATTTACTACTTAGACAATTTTAAAACATTATAGAGTACTTGCTCAAAATATTACTACCATGAGCAAGGCAATTGACATTTTCAACTTTAATATGAATAAACTCCAATATTAGTACTGTAACAATGCAAATGACTGCAGTACCTCTTCCATTAATACTGCTCAATCAGGAAATTGCTTTAAATTATTGTAGCTGGCACGTATGTACCTTGTATTTATGACTTCCCAGCAAATGCAGCTCACAGTGGAAAGGTACATTTTACTACTATAAGAGTGAAACTTCCTTAGTCTTAGGGTTTATTCGTTTATTTAAAATAGATGAGCCACTACATCCCTCCTACTGAATTTCACCACAAGAGCTGTTAGTAGACCCTCTGAATTCTGTTTTCCCATCCTATATCAGGATCCTTCTGTATTAGATTTATTGCTGCCTTCCCTCAATTGCTCCAACCCACAGCAGTCTTCTCTCTGATGATGAAGGCTAAAAATAGTTCCCTCCTGAGCCCAGCTCAGTAACTGTAATATCCAAACACACAGACAAGGCAGATGTGATAGTTGGTAGCTGAATGCTGTCTTTCACCATTTCCAGTCAAGAAATAAGGCCTCAGTGCTGGGCTTAGAATAAGGACTTAAATCTGAAAAACTGGTGCTTGATGTGCATGGTAAGCTGCTTTTGAACAGTGGGAACAAAGTCAATAACAAACAAACAGGCAACTGTAGCACAAGTAATTCACTTTGGTGCAGGGACAAGGGAACCCTTCAAAATAAATAGATTAAAGGGTATGTCAGCTCATTAAATAATCAGCTGAAGTAACAATATTAGCAATACAGAGCTATTTAAAGTCTGCAGGCATCTTTTCTATATTTGAAATGTATATTTTGAAATACATATTTTTATTTCTTTATTCATTATTGCCTGCTGTCAGCAGTCTCTTAATCTGTGAGTGATCCTACTGCAAATTGGACCTGGGTTACCTGGTAAAGAGTGTAGCAAGATGCATGTGGAGCCAACTGTACTTGTCTTTTATTCTCTCTATTTCTTCTACTAATCAATAAAAGCTCTTTAAAGTGAAAAAGTTCTTCCCAATAATGCAAAGTAAATTATATTATTTCTACGTTTTACAAATACTGCAAATGCTTTGCAGTTAAGCTCTGTGCCAGAATTCTACTTCACTGGATCATTACTTGATAACACAATTAGATATGGATAGAGCACCCCAAATGAAAGGATAGTCAAGCATCCTCCCACATGCAGACATGCTAGAGCTCTTTGGAGTAAATATGCAGAGGTTAATGAAACAATATACAGAGGTTAATGCAACAAAGTAGGTAACGACTCTACTTTGGACATCTTATTCAGATTTTGCTCACTTCAATGTGTTTTTGCCAAAGACCCAACTTTGGCATCCAGAAAATCCAAACATCAACACTGCATTTGTGTTTGGTCATACTTGAAACAAAGTGTATGTAAATGGTGTTTATGTCATCAACATGACATCTACTATCACTCAAAATGGTCCCGTGCAGAAGGATGGGACACTCTGTCTAACAGATCCAAGATGCTGAATGATTACACTTGACAGTATGAAGAATAACTCAATTTAATTCAACTCATTATTTTAGAAATTCTTTAGTATGGACAGCAAAGGAAGGCAGACTACACAGAATTAAAGCTCTACATGGAGGTTCAACAGACACGAGGACACTGAACTCCCTAAATGTGTCTATGTGAATAAATTAAATTTTACTTGTGACTTTGATCTTGTGTGGTAGCAAATGGTTAAAATATTCCCCAGCAGACATTTGGCACATTTCAGCTACTACAGTTCCCTCAAATTCTCTGATTTTATTTAGCCACTGTAAGTAGCTAGTGACAATTCACCTGCCTTCTTCTGGAAGGGAAGTATGTTTACTAGCACTTTGCCTTGGTACCTAGAAAATTCCCAGACATGTTTAATTTACTTCCATAGCCACAAAGTTTGTAATCATTACTTCATTTTACGTGAATCTTTTCTGTATCTTGAATTAGGATACAAAGATAGTAGGGAGTACAATAAGATTCAGGATTCCAGAGTGGTTTGCTGCCTCAAAAAGAGATGTCCCGGACACTGATCAAGCTGTTGTGGGAGAGCAGTTGAGAATAGATTGCTGAGTAGCAAAGGGTTGGTGGTACAAGAACTGGTTTTGAATCCATATCCCCAGATAAATTTTATCATCACATCTCAGGCAAAGAAACTTTCTTCCAGGGCTGCTTGCTGTTTACCTTTCAGCTCGTTTTTTTTTCCTGGTTTCCCTGTGAACATAGCCAGGGTCTGCTCATGCTGCTAAAAAGATAGGCTAGCCCTGCTAGCCCTGGTCCAGACCTGAGAACCCGGGCCTTTGTTCTCTGCCCTGCTCCAGTAGTTTTGCTTAGGCTTTGCTACAAACTATGCCTTGTACTCATAGCAACCCTGAGATCCATGCCATCCCTTTTCTCTCACCTCCCTTCATCTCTCTACATCACCACTATCATTACAGAATTCACGTGCATGTACACACACAAGAGCAAATCACTTCTTCCTAAATAGAATTGCTTGAATAAAAATTGAGAAAAAAGTCAGTAAAGTGAAGTGAGTTGTAGTAGTTTGCAGCTTACATGTGTGTTTGATACTTAATCAAATTGTCATTGATTGTGTGTAGGATTTTAAAAAGCTGGAAAACTGGGACTGATCTTTAACCTGAAGTGGTACAGAAGCATCCTCCAGATGCTTGTTCTTAAAATGGAAGGATTATCTTCGGCCCTCCATAGATAGCTGCTTTTACACTGAGGGAAAGAGAGAGAATTAAAAAAGCCAAACTTTGCTGTAATTATTGTAGAAGGAAATGGCATCCCTGGAGTATTGTCAAAGCAGGGTAGACAAGGGATCTTCAGAAGGACTCCAATAACAGTGTCACAACTGACATAAAGGAAGACCTCCTGAGGATGAAAGCAACTATCATGTGCAGATTCAGCAGTGCCCATCTGAAATATGGTTATGCAACCTGGTATTGAGTAGCTCAAATCTAAACTGTCAGATGATCCAGGAATGGTTGGACATGTTGTTAATAAGCACAGAGCCATGAGCCAAGGAATGGCTGTGGATAGCCAACTCTGTCCTGTGCCACTGGAGATCTGCTCCCACCTGCTCTTCATCACTCTGGCCCTAAACTCATTATCTGTTCTGACAAGGCTGTGCCTCTGGGTGTTGCCTATTCTGTTTCAGTCAAAATGAGACAATGAATTTATCTTAAACCGTATAAACACTACCGCTTAATCTTTTTTAACCCAGCTCATTTTAAGTGCAACAAGTCACAGCAGGTTTATTTTGAAATGTCTGATAGAAAATTGAGCTGACTGACAGATCCACACACCATCCTGCTCCCCTGTTACTGCACTGGGGGCCTTTGCCAGGGAGACAGACAAAGTTTGCCAGATGCTGTAACATCAGAAGTCCCTCCAAGGAGAAACGTCAGATGTGTGTGCCTACAGCCCTTCAGATACATATTGGTAAAATTTCTTCCAAGGGTGACACTAACCTTTAGACTAGACCAAGCAGACTGTGTTACTAAGGAAAAATAAAAGAAGAACAACAACACAAAATTCTCAGAAATTCCAGTTTCTGCCTTCATTTTTCTTTGGGAAAATATCTGTCTAGTGACATTACTGCTCAAAATACAGTTACTGTCTGTAAAACGTCCTCAACTGTTTCTGAGAAAATGTCAATTTCCTCTACATTTATTACTTCTAATACACAGACTATAAGACTTTTTTGTAAGCTTATTTGAGCTATCTGGAACACAGCAAAAATGCAAATAAATTTCCAACATTGCTGTTTTATTAAGTTATTTAGAGGATAGTTGGGAAAAACTGCGTTGTAGACAAAGAGAGAGTGGGAAGAAATGTATTATGTAACCAGTTTCCTATTCTTAAGTGCACAAATAAAATAATAGTAAATTGAAATAAATCAAGTAAATTACATTTCACAGTTTCAAGCTCCACATTATGTCTTAGCTGTAAAAATATACATTACCATTAATGGCTTTCACTTTACAGCACTGCAAGTCAGATTTGTTATTGTCATCTTCATTCCTTGACCTTTATTATAGGCATTGCTCACATGAAAGTATTAGTCTGCTGTCACACTTCAAGAAAACACGTAATAAGGGCAACTCTGCATCACTCTAAGTCACCTAAGGATATTTTACCATATTTGCTTTGTGACAAATGTGTAAGATCACAGTAATTATCTACAATGATAGTTAGACTTCATGCTATATACAATTCAGATTTCAATTATATTAGAAAATACTAGTGCCAAAAGACTAGTGTAACATTTTATCACCATGAATCCAATATCCATTTAACTGAGATGGAACAACTTCAATTTCTGAACTGAATACTTATATTCTCGAGAAATGTATAAGTGAAAAAATATTGTTATCTACCCTCCAATTAAAAGTGCTTATCTGTTTTTTGGTTTTGATGTTCACTAAGATTTGCAGGGTTTGGGGGAGTAATGAAGGTTAGGTTTCATATGAGTTAAGAATTGAAAAAATAGTTTTATTGCTGAACATTTAAATTCCTACAGAGATTTGTGGTATACTTCAGTATGTCAAAGAAATCTGCACTAAGAGTCTGCTTTTCCTTGTATTAAGGAAGATGGCAGAAGAAAAATTCTCTGTTCAGCAGCTACTGCCATAAAATTATATAAATGCAATTACACTACCAAGGGACCTAATTTTGACAGCCCAAGAGGGCAACCACATTTTCTGCTTATAATATATAAAAGATCCCAAGCACTTGAGTCTCCGTTTTCTGAACTCTGATTGTTATTTCTTATACTGAAGATGGAGGATGCTTTATTCTGTAGCTGAAAAGGAAAAAGGAAGGCACATTTGTAGTGTCAGTGGGTGAGTGGAAAGGCCTTCCTAGGGACCATCAGGCAACTGGCTGGACATTTACATAACCAGAAGATGTTCAATGCCATATTTAGTATCCAATACCATAGTTTGTATCTCTGCTTTGCAAATCAGAATGCACAGTGGCTTCAGCTCTTTTTACTAATCCTAAATAAAACTAAATCCTAAATAAAACCAAATCCTAAACAAAAGCCAAGACATTGGATCACTAATTATCATCAACACCACAAAGGTCAAAAACCAGTTGGTTGAAAGAACAGCTAATAGAAAAAGGGACTTAAAACATATTGCATGTGATTTTTTTTCCCTTTTCTGATCTTGAAGTTCTGAGAAGGTCACATATTGATTCACTAGTCAATTGCCTAGTCAAGGATTGCCTAATTATTTATGTTTTATAGAAGCTGGAGCTATAAACTACTAGAAATGGTGTTCTGAGATTACCTATGCATGTACATATCACAGAGTCAGAAAAAGAACAGAATTCCTTTCTTCAGCTATAATAAAAAGATAAATTCAAGCAGTTTATGCAGTTCTTACATCCACATTAAGGGAAAAAATTTCAAATGAGAAAATTATCAGGAAAGAGCAATAAACTAGGTGTTAATTTACTAAGAAAGATTTTAAAAATTTAGTCTTGGGCAGAAACAGTATAATAGAGACATAGTGGCAGACTGAATATACTGGGTGTAAAGTATATTATTTAGGGTCTATAGAACAAAATTAACAACAGTTAATAGAATTAATGTCAGGAAAGGAAACTGGAAGATAATCCATGCTGTGTGGGCATTTTAGGAATGGAGTCACTGGCACTTTTATGCCACTCCCAGTAACAGATCAGTGTACTGAGCCCTTAGTAGCATCCTCAGAAAGCATGATATGTTCTGCCACAGAGAGCAGCCTGTTCAATGGCAGGGAAAAGCAACTGCTTTTCTACCTCTGATTTTTATGCCCGTTAACTTTCTTTCCAGTTCTGCTGTGGAAAGAACTCTCGGTAATAAAAGGCATTCAATATAAAACATAAATTCATATAAAGTTAGTTATAAATTTTGTAGAAGAAAAAAATGCAATTATTTTCTTCCCTGAAAATAATTAATCAAGGTTTCTGTAGCGAAAAGTTTTGAAAGCACATAAAGCATACACTTTTACAGAAAATGTAAGTTTCCTCTGAAGAAATGGGAGCATTATTACACATTTATTAATGTTTATACTGTTGTCGTTATTTTTGTTTTCAAAATGATGCCTTATTTTAGGATAAGAAACTACCTCTGTTTCTTGCATTACTCGTGCATAGCAGCTGATCTGCAAAATGAGCAAAAAGTGGTTTTATAAGTGTACTAACATTTCTATCTTCTTCCATTGACCTAGTGCTTTCAAATTTTAACCCAGTTCACTGAAAGTTTGCTGCAGATAGCTTAGAAGCTTTGATTTTGCCAACAACCATCTCTCACCCATATATACTGCCTACTACCTAGTGAATTAAGAAACCAGCAGGTAATAGGACACATCCTTCATGAAGATCCTGAGCAATTCTTGTGCACCTCCCACTCCTAAGTGACATAGAATGATACATACATGATATGGGGCTGGTATGGATTTGCTAGCAGCTGCAAACACCTCTGCTAGATCTCTTACTTGCATGCCCAGTCTGTACAAAGAAAGCTCCTCATGAGCTGTTATCCTTCAACCCATGAAAAACAATGTAGTCAGGCAACTGCATACTATTAACATTATTTATTAATGTCTAGATTTCCCAGCTAAAAGCCAGGCTCCAATCTGCCAACTGTTATGTACACACCATCGTAAAATAACATCTGTACTGAGGAGTCTACAAACAAGGCATATCAAAAATAGCAAGAAAAGAAGAGGCACATGCAGGAGTAACTTGCTTTTGTCTAAAGAGCAAAGCCAAGAAGACTGAAGTAGGTCAGTGCTGTGGTTAACAGGTAGCCATCTAAAATATAACTCACTGACATTAAAACTTATTTTCATTTTTTTAAATGTTATAATTTATTCAATAAAAATACTTCAAAATGAGACTTATTTGCAATTATGTTCTTAGTCATGGCATTATACTTATCAAAAGACCATGATTTCATAAGGCTCACATGTCAACATTTATATTATTTAGTTCTAAACATAAACATATATCTTCACATATTCAAACTCTTGATCAGAGTAAGTTTTTATCAGAGGGATTAGAGTAAGTTTTTATCATTCTATCTACATAAATCTTCTGCCAAATAATCTGAATGGGTATTTTGCATAAATACTGTATCTATTTGATGTGCATAGATTAATCCAACTTCATATTACGATACATTAAGACATCTAACCTAGCTCATTCTTTATTTCCTTGGGGAATACAATCAAATTCTGCACACTGCAGCCCAATTCATGTCTATTGGATGTACTGATTCAGTATTCAAGGGATAGTATTTCATACGTTTCAGCTAGCACAACTCAACTGGAGTAAATACAATACACAACTTTGAACTGACAACACTGGTCTCAGTCCAGCAGAAGATATGTGCACTCTTCCAGATCATTTAAATACCAACAGGCTGGATTTTCTCATCCCACAGCATGTCTATGTCCTGAGGGAAATTTCTCTCACAATCCAGTTTCATGATCTGTTTAAGACAGCAAGATACAGTGCCTTGACTGAAAAGGACCATCCCACCCTTTTCATACCACCAGCCTGCTCAGTTTCATGACACCATGCATCCCCTTGGGCTGCAAGGAAGCATTTGTGCAATTGCACTCAAAACTAGTCAGGAACTTGTGTCAGTTCAAAAAAACGCCAGCACAATGAATATTAGTAGGATTCCGCAGACCGAAATGAGAAACTGTGTGAGATTGATGCCTTTTCCTGGTCTTAAAAATTGAGAGGCAGACACAGTTAAGGGATTAGGGGTTTTTACCTCAGTATTTCAATAAGGATCCTTATAGGTGCACCACTACACCAAGGTGGGATGCACCACAATGCACGCACACAATAGATCACGTATACAATTTATACACCTTACAAATTAGCATATCTGACAAAGATGCTTCAGTGAGAGGCCTGGATGAATGGCATGATATTCTCCCATCTGAGGAACTCCCCCCTGGATGGGCCAAATTTCTAGTTTACAGGATATGTTCTAGAGAAGACCTTGGTTTCCAAGATAGCATAAGGTTTTCTGGCCTCCTACTATGATGCCTTTAGGTTGTTTGGTCTTCTGGCCTAACAAAATACTAGGACTATGCTAAGTTATCAGACCTAAGGAAATTCAAGTATGCATGCTAAGAATATTGAGGATACTTAAAAGTTATGTAAAAGGTATATAAAAGAAAAAGCAAAAAATTATCTTGGCATCAAGATGAGGAATGAGTGGAACTGTTCCTTTTGCTGGATGATCACCCATAGTTTATTTTTTAAAAGATATTTTTTGTTTTGCCTATAGCTCTAGTATCTCAAGTTATCTGTTCATCAAAGTACTCTTCCCTATCCTATCTCATAAATCTATTCATACGTTTGTTCACAAATTTTTGGCCAAAATTAATTTGTGGCACATGCCTTATCATAAGGTGCTTGTCTACCAGCCACACGGGAAGCCCAAAAGTAGGCTGCTCAATTTCATGACTGAACTTTTTCAGAATGTCTTATATCAAAAGCCTAAATTTACATGGTGATTAAAAGAGTCTTCTCTTTTTGTATGTCCAAGATTTTGTATTTATTCTATGCACCCCAATATGCAGTTGATCTATCTCAGCTTATTAAGAGAAGATGTAGAATTTACTAGAACTGCAGCCACCAAGCTGATTAGTACTAAAATTGTTTTCTTGTGTAGTAAAAGTTCCTGTAGAGTACCTTGGAAGTAACTCTACCCTGGAGCACTATTAGGTGCATCCTTGTCCTGACACTGTCATTTCTCCTGCCTGCCTGCTATGAACTCTTCATCCTTTCAGAGCTCCCAGCCCTGACTTCTGCAGCTGCCCAATCTTTTTTGCAGCTTCTCCTGTCTCCTGGCTACTGGCTATGATTCTTCATAAACTCCAGAGCATTTTTTTTTAACAGGAGACTCCAGAGGAAGCCATGTCTCCTCCATTAAAGAGGATGAAGTCCCATGCTTTTTACGATGACTGAACTGAAGCTTTGAATTGCAATTTAAAATTAATTGTAAAAATGCGCTGTCCTTTCACAGTGAGTTGATGTTGGCTGTCTGTTAGGTGCCACCAAGCTACTCTCTCAGCCCCCCTCCCCAGCAGGACAGGGAGAGAAAACAAGATGAAAAACTAATAGGCTGAGATACAGGCAGTTTAATATAGAAAAGCAAAGACCATACAGAAGAAGAGAAAAGAAAAAATAAGTTTATTCTCCACTTCCCATCAGCAGATGATGTCCAGCCCCTTCCTGGGTAAAAATGCCTCAGTAGATACAATGGTGGTGGCTTCAGATGACAAACACCTGAATAAAAGACACACCTTCCTCCACTCGTCCTCCTTTCTTGTGGATTTTATTGCTTAGTATGATGCCATATGGGATGGAATATCCCTTGTGTCAGTTTAAGTCAGCTGGCTCTGTCCCTGTGTTGCTTCCCAAACTCTTGCCCATCCCCAGCCTGCTGGCCCTTGGAGTAGAGTTGCACAGCAGTAGCCAAAACACTGGAATATTAACACTGTTCTAGCTACAGCCATAAAGCACAGCACTGTGAGGGCTGCTATGGGAAGAGATAAGTAGCTCCATCACAGCACACCTTTGCAGGTGCACACATTTGAGAGCAAATTCTGATTTTGTCGAATGTGAGGTCGTTCAATCTGATGAAATTGCTTAATTCTTCAGGCAGATTGCAAATACGTATTTTAACTATGGAAAAGGAAAGTTGCTGGGCTTTGTTTCCAGATTTGATAGGTAATTGTTCTCCAATTGCCTTGGCATGCCAGTACTTCTAAAACTTTCACATAAAGTCTCCGAATATAGTGAAGCAATTTGGTATTCTACTTTCCACTAACTTCCACTGATTAAAAGATTCTTTGAAGGGATCTCAAAAACTGAGTATGAGTGGGAACAAATTTAGCCAAAACATTAGTTCAGAAGTTTGAATGTTTATGTGGAAACTTTTTCTTCTTTTCTTTTTCTCTTATTTCTAATGGTCAGTATCACAAGAAGTGTTGATATAATTATTGAGCAGACATTTCTTTGTAAAGCACCACAAGCTTAAAACTGCTTCAGTAATAAGACTTCACGATCAAAGTTAAAAATACTTCATTTAGTTGTGATGACAATCCTGTTAATTGAGCAATTTCAAAGGTATGTAACTTTTGCTATTGCAATTACTTCTTTTTAATTAGAGATTTTTCAAAGAGCATGGTCTCTCTCTGCAGATCCTTTCAACTGACCACTGTGTCGGCCCCATAAAAAGATGAGTGGGAAGCTGGTCTCCTGAGAGGAGTTGTGCCATTATGGTTAATCCAGTCTTCTGCTACTGTAAACCAGTCAGTTCTGCACAACAGAGAGCTCTGAACTTTCTCAGCTGCTGCTTTTTACGGTAAATCAACTAAAAGTAGATCAGCTTTTTAAGAAAAATATATATTTATGTATTTTCTGATACTTATGATACATATAAATTATGAATACACTGGAAATCCATAGTTTTTGTAACAGATGTCCAGTGTCAAAGCATTGATAGCTTTTAAATGGTCTTCCAGACTGCAATTACGAGAAACAGCACCATATTGTCACTTCCATTAGAGATATTAAAATAATTATTAAATTTTAAAAAGAACAACGAGAGTGCCTTTGTATTAAACTAATTATCTATGTAACTTGAACATTTGATTATCTCTGTAAATGCTGTCATATTCCTATATTCCTCATTTGGGACAAAATTCCAATTCTTCAATGAAGAATTCAAGATTGGGGTGCTAAGAGGAGACAATGGATGAACAGTGCCTTCAACATGTCATCTGAATATCTTGTATTTACCAATCAAGTCTCCAACGACTTATTATAATTTACAATATCAATTTTTTTTTTCAGAATTTTATTGCATTTCCATGGAAGAATATAAACTTTGGAGGGGAAACATAAAATAATTCTTTTCATTTTAGAAAAAAGAAAAACAAAAAACAACTTACTAAAGAAATAGTTTATTATGCAACACCATCTAGAAAGAAGTTATTTTATCACTGCTTGAAATAAATGGCCACTCCAAAGGGCATAGTCTGGAATGCTTTCTTGCAATTCTAGTTTGAGCTAGTAGGATAATGTTTGGCAGAGTTCAGCTGTCTTCATAACAAACTGCCTCTGCACAAATATTGCTCATTACAAATTAAAAACAATAGTGCAAAAGCCTACAAATATAAAGAAAAAAAGACAAAGAAAAATTTATCTGTCTTTGAACAAAGTTGACAGAAGAAAGGCTATTTTTAAAGTTTTTATAACATTTAATTTGAAATGGGTGTTTTTACTTATCACCAATTAATATGCAAAAATAAAATTACATAAATTAATCTAGTAGAAGAAAATGCATTACACTTATAGACAGGAATAATAAAAACAAATGCTATACTGCAATCTCAAAAACAAAATTGTTTCTCATATTATGATCTCACATAAATAAGAAAAAAATGTATGAACAACAGTTTTCTGTGGAAATATATTTCTATTTTGTTTCCAAAATAATTGCTAAATCCATCTTTACTAAGTACTTTTTTTAATTAAAAAAAAAAATCACAGGACAAACAGTTCAGTGTTTCATTGCTTGTTTCTGTGTTTATATGGTTCATAAAAATGTATATTTGAGGTTCCTGTGGTGTTTTTTCTTGCTGAAGACAAGATATTTTTCAAAACATTTTGCTACTTAGAGTTTAAAAATTCCAAAAGGCTCATTTTTGATGTTTTATCTGATTTTGTGAAATTTGGATCAGTATTTGTTGCTTGTAAGGATTTAGAAAAATTGCGGGGGTGAGAAAAATTCTTATAAGTGTCTCACATCTTAGCACAAATTATGAGTTATTTTAGTAATTTTCCCCTATCTCTTCATGTATCTCTTTAAAAGCATACAATGATGAGTTAAGATGCAAAGTAGTAAAAACTCTTTTACCTCACGTCTCTCATATCCCATCCTGAGACCAAAAGCTCATTTCCTTCAGTGTTATCTGTGGGATCCAAACCAGAGGACACATTTGAGAGCTTTGCTGCAAACACAGAGAATTCCTACAGCAGTATCCATTGCCTTTCCCTGCTGCCTACAACACCTTAGATAGAGCCCACTGAAGCCCATTGTAAGCTTCCTACTAATTTTGAAGGCCCACAGTCCAATATTTCAGTTTCCTTTCATCGTGTATCTCCCAAGCTGTGCTCTTCCCATGCCGCTCTGGAATTCACTGACCGCTGTCCATCTGAATCCTCTTTCCCTGTCACTGCAACTTCCTGGCTGCTCTAAAGGGTGAATCTACTTTCTTTGTGTTGCCCAAATTCACAAAGAGTTTGAGAGTGAGACCCTTGGTTTGTGCAAGTTTCTGCACTATGGATTAATTCTCTTGCTTCACGTCTGGCAGCACAGCCAGTGTCTCCAGCCCAGCTGCCACGTACTTACAACAGGAGACATTAATTTCAAAACTGGGAACTTGCTGACGGTGCTCCACTTTGCCCAACCTTACTTAGGATCAGTCTCACTCACACAAGCACCATAAAGAGGAGCAAAACCAAAGCAAAGAGATGGGAATCCGAGTTTCTACAGCCAATAAATCACCCTGTCTCAGGAAGGTCTACTGCAAGGCCATAGGCAATTACTAGAAAAACCAGCAGGGCACCTGCTAACAAGGATTGCCTAGATATTTCACGCTAGGGAAAGCTTCCAACCCATTTCCATGCCAGATACCATCAAAATCACTGAATGATGGAGAAGTTCACTATCTTATGCAGGAGATTAAAGATTTGAATAGGAAATAACAGAAAAATTCATTTTTGTGACATATGCAGGCATCAGATGTAAGACTTTGAATATGACCAGAAAATGTGTCTTACTTTCAGGAGTTTTACCAGCAATAACTTTTTTTTTCAAATTGGAAATATTATCCTGGGAAAGTACCTTAACTTATTGATGAAATCAGTAATATGGTCTCTAAGCAAACTGGCCAGTCATATCTCCTGTGGCATGCATGAGCTATAAGGAGTTCCTTAGGCACTGAAGAACTCCCACCATAGGAGCATGGTGGCAGGGTTTCCACAAGTGCCTCCTTTTCTCTCTTGAGGTCTCTCACAAGGCAGAGAGGGAACTTGCTGGAGCTCCCCACCTTCCCTGCTTTCAACAGCACCACAGAGAACTCACACTGTACAGACTCTGGTGTGAGCTTGGCTCTATGACATCTCGGATATTTCTCACCCCTAGCAAGACTCCAAACCTGGATGTAGCCTAATGACATCTTTCGCCACACATGTATTCTGTGATATGCCTCTGACTTGCACTGTATAACCCAGAGCACTTGCACTAAGATATATAATCCACATCTGGGCTTTACTCTTATGCCTTCTCATCTTTCAGATATGTCTCTCACAGTAAAATATTTGCTTATCTAAAAATTCTACTTTAGAAGCTCACAGTCAGGAAAGACACTGTGAGCTTAGCCCTGCCTTGTAAAGCAAGAATTAACCTCTCTTCGGAGAATAAAATTTTTAGAATTTATTCCAGACATGTTTAGTCTGCTACAGTATGTTTGCAGTCTCTCTGTCTTCAAAAAACATGATGTAAATATTTATTACAGATTCCTGATTGTAGGACTTTTTTCTGATTGCAAGTGTGACAAGTTAAATCATATCTTTACATCTTCTCATCTTTAGGGAAAGGAATTAGTATAATTTCTTGACATATTTATCTCTTTCAGACGGAACTAGTTAGAAGTGCACTTATAAATCATAGACATTTTCCATTAACTTAACTTATTGCAATAATCATGTATGATATTACTCATATAAATCTGGAAAGAAACCAATGTTGACAGTTTCCATTTCTAAAAATATTATTTCTTTATTAATTAGTTTCATATAGTCATCGATTCTTTAATGAAGGTCTATGCATATTTTCAGAACGATTGGTAATGTATAGATCATGTTAATAACAAACAATCAGCAAAAGATATCTTCCTGGATTGGCCTACAGCTGTGGAGTAGTACAGGGCCTGATCACATCCCAGCCACCTCACACTTCAAGCCCTGGTGCTGTTAGAGAAGCTTTACATTGTTTTGCAAACATGACACAATGAAATAGTGTATATCTACCCGTTGCAACATGTACACATGCAAAGGCAAAGAGACTGGCTAGGCATGCAGGGCTAAAAAATGTAATCTAAGAATTTTGTATTATTGTGGGGAATGATAACCAAACTGATCAGAAATTTTCCTACGCAGCAGTTTTCTCTGCCCAGGAGATGCCAGTTCAGTGACATCGAAATATTTCACAGACTTCTTGCCCAGTTTCTGCTCACTCACCTTCTTAACTATCAGCTTGGAAGTTCTCAGAAGGCAAAATTCAGCTGACAAAGCAGAGCAACTTGAAAAGCTGCAAGCCCTCAAAAACCTGGGTTCTGATCCCTAGGTTTTTTTATGAGATCCTCAGAAATTTATCTTTTATAAAATGATGAGGCCACTCTTCACAAGTTCCTTAGGATTCTGTAACTTTGGGAGATAGATGCCTCTCTGTCAAGGCAGGATGTTGGGAACTTCACAGACGTTCCACAAAAGAAACCATTATTTTATTTTAAGGACTGATATACTTTCCTTATTGCTCTTACCTTGCTCTTATTGCAATTTTCTTTCATCTTTCAAATGGCATACAGAGTTACAGTGACTGCAATGAATATTCTGTGTGATCCTCAGCAGATACTTCTCTTTCTAGAGCTCTATTTGCTCCCCACCATCTTTGTCTATCTTTTCTAACAAGAGAAATACTGTCTCCTGCTCCATGTGCATGCCATTACTGGCACAGGGGTTTCTAGGGCTCTGTTAGTAAAAGGTGTGAAATGGAGTTTTCTTTATTTCTTTTCAGAAATTTGCTATAGTATTCACAAGTAAGAATACTTCAATACCTCCCAGCTGACTTTGCAGTAGCTAAACCTTTGAATAAGAAGACCAGTAGCCTCTGGAACAGCACAAGCACTGTAATATCTGTAACCATTGCACAGTTGAAAAATAAATAGGTTACTTTAGAATTCTTGAAAGGGGTCAGAAAGATAACTCTAGTGATAGAAGTCTTCTGTATGAAATCTTTATGTCAGCTAAAGCCCAGTCAGCCCTAGCAGACACTACCCCACAAATATTTCCCAGTCCCGACCTGGACGGAGCCAGGGTAATTATCTCCACTTTGGCTCCCTCCGTGTGCTCTGCTGCACTGCCAACAAGGGGAGCAGTTACTGCAAGATGTTATGGTGGTTTCTGCAGCACAGACACTTGTCTGCTAAAAACAAGCAGTACACTATTGACACGGAGGGAAATGCCAAATTGCCCCAAATTGATGTGTACAGCCACACCCTGAGCAAGCACGGCTTCATATTCAGAGCCTCTCAGATATAGCAGTGCTTGCTGCATGAAATATATTCTGTATCTAGCTCCTCCATGCTCAATAATGGCTTATTATGTACCAAATATTTCTCTTGCTTCATAAGAATTAAACATGAAGAAAGCATGGCTTCTGCTGCTGCTACTGGAAAAGGGGGTTTTAATACAACCTAAAAGTAGTATTTTTCACAAGATGTGTAATTGCTGGTTAGAGGCAGCTTCTGATTAGTATTCCAATCCTGCTTTATCTTTTCACTCAAGTTTTTTGGGAGGGGCATTAACCTACTATATAATTTGCTTCTTTGTTCATTCAGCTCAATCAATCAGTCTTGTGGAATTTAGTCATTTTAGTATAACATTTTCCTGAGAAATGTAATTTTTAAAAAAGACAACTGACAAGGCACGTGAAAATTTAGAAATGCACCATGAGAAAATAAAAGAGAAGCCTTATCCCTATTGTCAACTAATCAATTCTACAGAGTAATCCACTATTCTTACTACACTTCTAAATGGGGTAGGAAGAGATGAGATAAATGAAACAATGAAACAGTGAACAAGGGCAAAAATAGTCTCTTCTAAAGACATGAATATAGATGGAGAACAATGTAACTGAGTTGATTCATTTATTATGAGTTTAGTTCTGCCTTTCTGATTCCACTAGAAATTAATACTTAAATTTGGAGTACCATTAAATAATGCTTTCTTATCTTTTATTTTTGCACCTGTATGTAAAGGAGAAGGCTCTGGAGGAAAAGACTCACACTTCTCTATTTCCACAGAGAATTTGTAATTTGAGTATGAGCATAATCAGTCCCATCTATTCACAATCATGCAACCACAAAACGGTTGAAGTTGGGAGAGTCCACTGGAGGTCATGCCCAGGGCCCCTGCTTAGGAAGGGTCACCTAGAACCAGGTGTCCCAAGCATAGTTCTGTGCTTTAATAGCAGGTTTAAGACTAGACTTGCTCATTCATCACATCTATCCTGTTTTTTATCAGGTATATTCTTTGGACTGGATTTAGAGCAAGTGGGACATTAAAGGGGAAATTTCTTTTCTGCATTTTCATGCTGCTCATCTCCCCTTCAAGTATTGTCAGACCAACCAATGCCATGCCATCAAGCTGTGCAGGCAAGACAGCCAATGTCTGTACAGCCAGATCTTGAGACCAAATCACACTTCAGGAAACCCGTGGGACTACTCACATGGGACTAGTTCAAATACAGTGCAAGCTCAGCCTTTGAGCCCAAGCTGCAGTTAAAGTACAATCAATTATGTCCATCCAAAGTATATTAGTCCTGAGAGCCCTGACCCTTCATCCCCCCATGAAGCATATTTAAAGACTATGTTTCTCATTTAATATATATTCACTGAGGGACGTGGAAATTCTTTGGCCATCATCACCCACAGCAACATCTGATATGACCTGAACTTCCACTTCACATAGCTGTTCTGAACTCCACCTTCCTTCATCTCTTCAGTCTCTTTACATCAAGACTGAATTTAGCCTTTTTTCCCCACTTTGTTAAGCATCAGAACCTGCATGAGCAGATCCTCTAATAACATTCTAACATTGTTAGACATAGAAAAATACAAAATCTGTCCTCATCATACTGTAGAGGGAATAAACCAGTCAGATTTGGCATAATGATTTCAAAGAACTGTTTACAAACCCACTGACAGCAAATATTTTTCCATTAAAATCAGTAGGCTCTGGATTAGGCATTGGGTATTTAAGATTACTCATGGCATTTTAGTGTGGCTCTTGTGTTTTTTAACTAGATTGAGAAGCTCTTAAGAACCTGTTAGTCTTTAGCTTTGTTGACTCCTAGCTAAATAATCTAACACAATAAGAGATAGTTTGATCCCTGTTCATGCCACATTACTCTGAATACTGGTGTCCTCTGACTTGGACCAGGTGTTTCATGTCAAGTGTGTCCTTATCAGCATGCACTGTCAAACTTACTTCCAATCTTCCTTTCAATTTCAGTGCAAGTCCACAGAGTGAAAGCCTACAAAATAGTAACAAACGTACCCACAAGGTCACATACCCTTCAAGTAGCAGCCTTCCCATAATAAAGTTGGACCTAAGAATGGGCATTAATATTTTAGGTGCCTGTAAGTAATTTCAGACTGCTGATATGGTGCTGCCTGCCAGTGTTCCTGCTGCAGACACCGAGTCAGCACAAAGTCTAACAAAATCAGCAGTCAAAGGCATCTGTAGGTATGTGTGAAACAGGGTAGGAGATAAACACTGTTTAGGTTTTTGCTTTGTTGTCTGAGATGAGGGTTTTCTTATACCAGACATATAGATTTTCTTTCCTGAATTTAAAGGATTGAACTTATTTTCATTTGGAAACAATTTTTGGTTGGGGTTGTTGCCTTTTTTTTTTTTTTTTTGACCTTAGCTTGCTCATCTATAAAATACTATTTTTTTTGAGAATTTTAATACCTCTGTTTTCAATGTATTGGCATAGTTCATTCTGCATGATTCAACTCAATTATGCAAGGAATGAGTTTAAATCCAAGTAAAGGGTACTGGGATTTCTCAGCATATACACTCAATTCTTAGAAATATGGAGAAAAAAACCTATTTTACTTTCATTTATAAGATATTTTTAAAATTATCCCTAAAATTTTCATCAATTTCAATAAGTATTTCATTTGTGCAATATTTGATTTGCTCTAAATGATCACAGAGAATGTTGAAAATATAGATGTGGCTAATTCTAAAATTGGGTACTATACTAATATAAATTCATAACAAATAAAATATTTCCTTTAAGCAATATGAGCTTATTTGATTATAAAATAATCTTAAAAATCCCAATATTGTAAGAAGAATTTCTGGTGATCAATATTGATGAAAAACTCTATGGGTTTTATGCCATCTTAAACATAACATCAATTGTATTCTTTACGGCAAACCCAAAGAGGACAAAACGTAATTCAGTTTATTTTATGGTTAGTAGCAAACATTGGCTCAATGGCTCCATTCTCTTATTGGAGGTGAGCAAACCACCTCTCTGAAATCACAACATGCTGAGAATATTATAGCACACCAACGTGGGATGAATAAATTAAACATAAGTGAGTGAATGATGACCACAAAGAGGTAGAATCTATCAGAACATTAAGACATATCCTTCAAAATCCATGCCTGAGAGAAAGAAGCAGAAAGAGAAGAAAACTGTGGACAACAGAAAACTACTAAACCAGGAAGAAGTCATAAATACCAAAGTGTCACAGGGGTTAAAAATTCAAATAATACCAATGTACAACAGAGAGATAGTCACTTGGTTTGTTAGGATTTTTTTGTAGCAATGTCTGGCTTGCTGGTCCTTTGGCCTGTCTGACAACATCCTATTATGTTCTCCTTGCCTCATTTGCTCATAAATAAGGAGGTAGTAATTAGTTTAATACTTGGTACATGTTACTCACTACTGTTACTATATGCCCCAAGTTGCCCAGCGAGATTGTATTGTATTGGGTTATGGGACTCTTTTCAGAATCCCTGCATCCCTGCAGGTATTCAGAAGCTGTCTGGACATAGACCTGGGCAACCGACTCAAAGCGACCCTACTTTAGCAGGGGGCTTGGACCAGATTCAACCTCAACCATTTTGGGACATAATTTTAGCACAAAATTTTGCTTGTTAAAACCAAAACTCTATAACATCTCAAGTAACAGAAATGAAGCTTTCCCATATGCTACAAGACGTACAGTTGCAGGTTTCAGACTTCAGATAATTTTACTAATTATTTGCTCTGTCAATGTCAGAATATATAAAAAATCTCACAATATTTCTTGTCATCTTCTTTAAGTTAATATAATGCTCAAGAAGATGCAGCTGTGACAGTTCAAGGAAATCAAAGCTTCTTTCCACATAAGGGTACATTGGAAACAGCCATGTGAGCTCCTTAAGCAAGATGGATAATTTATTATCAGAACTTGTTTGACTCAGATTCTAGAAAGCAGAGCTTCTCTTGGGAGCATGGAAGAAATCATGGTATACATCCTATTTCTGCCAAGGACAAGATTTGAGGCTAAAAAAGATGACAGTCAGGAAATACTCCTTTTTTCTGAGGAGACACATCTGAAACATGTCTTACTTGTCAAGTGTAATTATGATAAGATTCAGGTCACACAGGAGCTCTTTTTCTGAGAAAACCCTAGAAATTCATATTACAGTTGAAAAACTCTGTAGTGGCATTACCTTGAATACTTGTCTTACAGCCTTGAAGTAAAAGTCATTGAGCTATTTTACTGACACAGTGAATCACATCTGTCTTGCAGGTCACAGTTTGAATTTCTCAGTCTGAATGTAAACAAACACCAAAATTAATCCAGAATTTTCTTACCTTGCACTTCACAGTAAGATCTGAACAATGTGTTGCAGGACAGTGTTCTCCTTCTGCTCATTAATAAATGTGTTTTCCTGTTATTAAAATTAATATAAGTTATAATTAATTTCAGTTGTGCAGCAAATTTCTCAGTGTTGCTGTTTGCTATGGTGGACATTTAATGATGTCTCTGCATATTTCATTTCTACCATCTTCATCTGATTATTCCGTCCAGCTTGGTAAAAATCTCAGTACCACCTGTATTTCTGAGAACCACTGTTAGGTTTGAATGCTAGGGTTTCCCTCTCTGTTTTTAAGAATTAAACCTTCAGCTATATTGTATTTATTTATTCCTAAAAGTTATGGGAACCCTTTCAAAACATTCCATGGGGTTCTGTGCAATATGAACTGATGTGTCAATAATCACTATCTCTCACGTTAAACCCATTGACTTTGCCCACATCTATTACCCTCCTTGTTTACGATTAATAATAAATTGACAAATAAAATCCATGGATATTATTATTGTTTTTTACTTAAGGTCTGGTTCTTCAAGCACTGAAATTAATAGCAAAATTCCCCCATAACAGTCAGTGGAGGATTTATACTAGCAGTACTAGCAGAAGAGTCTTTGGTTCATTTCAATAGTTAGTTCTACTTAGACAGAAGGTTTATAATTCCTGTAATCATCTTTTTACAAAGACAAGGTGCTCATATTGTTAAGGAAGAGTAAATATCACCACAGGCTGAAAAGAATCCCATAACCCCAAAAACTTTCCTAGCAATCATTCTACAGAGCAGTAATTATGCAAAGTTCAGGGAGTTAATATTGTGCAGTGTCTAATTCATTGCCAGAGTACAGAAAATTATATTTCTTCTCAGGTTGTGTTTTAAATACAGAAGGATCTGTTTATAATCACATCATAGAGAGTCTCACATTCAAGTCTGTTCATTAGTTCCAGCCATGCATATGGGTAGCCAGCTTGGAAAAAATAATTGTCATCTACAGATTATTTCAGACGCGTGTTTAAGTGAAGATTGTTTATACCAAATATACAGGGTCTGAATGAAAACTACAACCTGTGCTTAAGGCACTAGGCCCACTGGCAGTTTCACCATGAACATGTATAAGCTGATTATGGTGTGAATTTGGAGACAGTGGAATGAAGTATGTCTGCTGTGCTACTATTGGATGGAGCTTTTGACAAGCTCTCATAGATCATCATCTATTATAAATGTCAACAAATTCTCCTCTGACTTATCTAAGTTTCAAATTTCCTTTTTTGCTTGTTTGGTTCTTGTTGTTGTTTTGGGGTTTTTTGGGTTTTGGACTTTGTTTGTTTGGTATTTTATTTTTCTCTGCAACTTGCTAACTAAGGCTACCTAATCTAATTTAGCAGTCTGCATAAGAAAAGTAAATATACAGAAACCTTTCTCTGACACTGAAAGCAGATGGCAGATCCTGGCCAAAGGGTCAAGAAGCTCTCCCAGCCCCCATGAGAAGATGGCTGCATGAAAGCTGCCTGCTGCCAACAGTCTGACTGGCCATGAACATTTCTGTCCTGTGCCCAGGAATTGCTTAGGGAAATACTATTTAGCTCAAGCCAAAAACCATGCTGGGGACTGTACTAGCAACTTAATGATGTAGAAAATTTGAGTTCTAGAGCCTGGAAAATTCTCTGAGACTCTCATTTACTAGTGTGGCTGTAGCCTCAGACTTAGGGGCTTCCTCTAGCCTTTTGCCTCTGTGGAAGAGCCAAGTAAGTTCATTGGTATTGTGTGCTTTAATAAAACACTGAGCCATATGGCACTCCAGTTAAATTTAAACACCTGCTGCAGCATCTATTGTTAAGAAACTAAGTAACGAAATTTCTTTCTGTCTTTACAAAACATAGTTGTTTATGGAGTTAGTTTAAAGTGGCTGGTACTTTTCTCAGTGCTTCTGGATCACTTTTCAGAGGCACCTACTACCCTCCATTATGTCTACAGGGAGAAGGAGGTTGGTGTTCCTACTCAGCATGTCACACAAACTGCGTGCTATTGTCTGAAACAGCAGCACCACAGCTGCAAGGCAAATGTTGATCGGAGTCAGCAATATTATATAAACTGATTTGAAAGACTTGTAGCCCAACAAATCACTCCACAGCACTTATCAAAATGTGCTAGTCTCCATTACTGCAAATTCTGCCCTCCCAAAAGGTGCAGCAGAGATCCTTCCCAGGAATGCTTTGGGAGTAGTCTAGTCTGTTCAGCCTTCTGAGAGCTGCTCACAGTACACATCCTTCCTGAAACCTGTTACTAGAAGGAAGAGTTTAGTTTTCAATAACTTACAATAGTGTAAACATGAGTCACACAGAGAGCCAAAATTAATGTCACTCATAGTCCTTGCTCAGTGTTACATTCCCTGCAAAATCCCTCATGCTGTCAAATGGCAAACCCATGTTAAATGCATTGCACCTGATAATGCAAGCTTTCAAACAGTTTTCTAACTAATTTTGACTGTAAATGACTACAGAAAATAAACTTTGAAATAATTACATTTTTTTGCAGCCCAGGCTACTACCTAATTATATTCCAAGGAAGTAGTAAACTCTTCTATCACTGATGAATGGTTGGCAACATCATTTATTTTAATGGATATATATTACTTTGAACTGAGTCTTTGCCATCTGTTCTGGTCCATAATTAGGAATGTAAAAAGAACATATTTCACAATTACATCACTAAAATGTATAATGTATGCGTCTTTAATGCATATGTATGCTTTCTGTACAATGTAATATGCATCTGTGATGGTTTTACCATGTTTCAGAAATAAATCAGGATGGACAGAAGCTACTTAGTCATTATCTAGTAATTTTCTTGACTGTCAACTTTGTTCATAAAATTCAGGACATTATAGTAGAAAGACTCTATTGTATAAGCAATTTAAGCAAGGTAAAAATATACGTGTTAAAAACAGGAATACATCCAATAGAGCTATTTTAATTTCAGTGTGTTTAAAAAATAAACTTATCAAGATGTAACTACATTTCTGTAACCATATGTTTCCTGCTGTCTAATGGACAGGTCTAAGATTTTACTCTAATCTCTTGGGATTTATATGAATAGAGAAACTGAAATAATGACTTATGCAGCATTAGTATATCTTTATGCAAATAAGAAATCCCAGGGCAAACATGTTTGATTCACTTAAATTTCTTATATAAGTAGTATTTTCATGCTACTCTGCCCAGAAGAATAAGGAAGGAAGGAAAAAGAAAGAAAGAAAGAAAGAAAGAAAGAAAGAAAGAAAGAAAGAAAGAAAGAAAGAAAGAAAGAAAGAAAGAAAGAAAGAAAGAAAGAAAGAAAGAAAGAAAGAAAGAAAGAAAGAAAGAAAGAAAGAAAGAAAGAAAGAAAGAAAGAAAGAAAGAAAGAAAGAAAGAAAGAAAGAAAGAAAGAAAGAAAGAAAGAAAGAAAGAAAGAAAGAAAGAAAGAAAGAAAGAAAGAAAGAAAGAAAGAAAGAAAGAAAGAAAAGATATTATCAATTTTAAAATTGTAATTGTCTTTATGTATTATGACTTGTTTCTCTTTTTGCTTACGTGGCTACTGGTAGAGTTACTCTTTATCCTTAGCAGAGGATAATCAAACATGGATTCTGCATTCAGCAAAAGTGCCTTCACCTGAACAGTATCAGGGAAATTCCTATGCTCAGCTGGAATTTGGAAATTAACAGTTAATCTGTTGCAAGTTTCCAGTAACAACGCATTTTTAAAAAGACAGTGTTAGACTGAAGTCCCACAGAGGTATATGAGGGTTTCTGCAAAAGCTATGGAAATAATGTTTTAACCATGTGCCAACTTCCTAGTGCCATCATGTCCTGAGCCTTATGAAGCCAAGTTAAAAGCCTTTCTTAGTCTCACAAACCCTAAGTGAGGGTAATGGCATAATATGTGAATTATCTTCACATCCTACTACACTCACTCTTCTATAAGTACTTCCATAGAAGAATATAATGATTTTAATATCAAGCAGAATATTTTGGGTATCAAGTTTTTACCTAAGCAGACAGGATAGCATATGGGAAATGCAACAAAATGCATACATTACACAAGAACCATAGTAATGTGGTCATTCTGTGAATCTTTCACACTAAGGATAAACATTGGAATGGTCATGCTATCCACTTCTGCACATTTTGTGTCAACTGGTATATTGGAAAGTACCTTGTTCAGATTATACCAGAGATTTTGGATAATTCTGAGAGGAATTCTGTCTTATTGTCTCAGCTTGCATGGCATTAGTGGAAAGGTTTGCACCTCAAAGGAGACTCATTATGATAACAAGCCAGTCCCTGGGAATCACAAGGTTTGAGATTGGATCACAGACTGAAGATGACAGTTTACCATATCTTCCCAGTGCCTCTGGATCAACCAAGGCCCCTGGTGTGGGTAACCAATAGCACTGTGAAATTTCTGCTACAGAATGGGAAAAAAAAGAGGGAAAACAATTTAAAAAAAAAAACAAAACACCAAAAAAACCACCAACCAAACAAAAAAACCCACAATTCATGCTTAATGTTCAGGAAACAATTTGAAAGTGAGAAACAACTGCTGCCCCTCTGAGCAGCATACTGGGTATGTTGATAATTTCTGACTTCAGCAATCACTGTCTGTATCCAACAGTACTGTCAACAAGCTCAGGAACACGTGGATAGTTTGTCTATTTAAAATGGATTTACAATGCCAGAAGAATTTTCACAAGTGGTAGATTACTACCCTGGAGGTCTCAGATAAATATTTGGTAGGTCATAGTTTAATTATTTTTAAATAGTGCACCTGCAATGCATACTACCTCTCCAGGTGTTGTGCTCTGACATTTTATGAATAGGCCAACTGATTCTACTGTACTACTCCTTTATGTTTTCTTCATTACTGATATAAAAGCAAGTATCTCTTACAACCTGTTACATGGCAAGGTTGAAAGAGTGATGTTCAAAAACCAACAGAACAAAGGGTGAGGTCAGGCAGCATCACACAGAGGAAAACTGTCTGGAGGTCAAGAAATTTGGGTTGCCTGTTTAGTCTCTGTCATTGGATTCAAGATGGATCTCAAGGAAACCACTTGCTCCTTACCTTTTGTCTCTATTTCTTGTTTTCAGATTAGGGAGTGAATTTCATCTCATTTGGCAAAGGTGACAGCTGAAAAGTGGAAGGGCCCTTTCTTCACACTATGAATTGACTCATTCTGATATTAGAAATGAAGACCCATAAGGTAGCCCCATGGGGTACCAAGACAACTACATTTTTAAGGTCACTTGATGTGTGATTTTCTATACATCATAGTCTCCTAGGATTAATTTCCTCTTTTTTAAAACTGTTAAAACCAAAACATTAAATTCCTACATTTAGTGGCATTAAGACCTGGGATGATTTGGACAAGTATTTGTCAACAACTTTAAAATAATAGGTATGGATTTCCCAAAAGTTCAAAGCTGCTGTTTGCACCTTTCAGAAGGTCTCAGTGACAAACAAACAGTATCTTTGGCAGAGGAAGCAGCTCATTTTGTTGACAACGTCTGTGTATCAGGGATGGATTTGGGCGAGGGGGCTGTCAGCTTGGAACGGATGTTCAGGTGTCTCTGAAATCACCCACTCTCAAATTACATTTTTCTAGAATTTTTGAGGTTTCCTGATGAGCAATTATAGTTGGCCATAGGAAGAATAATCTAACACTTCTCAAACTTGGATAAGAGCAACTTTCGTTCCAGTTACTTTTCTTGATGCCATCAAAGATGTAGATCAGAGGCTGTATTATTTGTATCACTTTATTAATAGTGTTCTAGCTACAGGAATTTTACACCGGGTAGGCCCTACAGACTGTGTTATACTGCCACAGATGCTACTGTAACTGTGTTATACTGACTTAGCAATATTATTAACTGAGTGTTGCAATGGTTAATGAGTGCTGTTCACAACAGGTTTATTACAGCTTGTCTCTTTAGACTGAGACTGAAAAAATTATCTGCTTCAGTTTGCAACTATATTATGTTTTTCAAGTCTGTTCTGCTTCTTTCTATGACATTTCCTACAGAGCACTATCAAACGACATAATTTTTAAGCAGAAAAAAATATGCAGTTATTTATCAATTCATAGAAATATTGCTGCTAAGAGATTATTGTAAATCACGGGTACCTCATGCACATCCCAGCAGGGAACTCTTGCAAGGTTCCAGGGCTGTTGCTGAAATACAGCACTCTAATTAAGAAAATGCTCAAGCTCTGAATATTCTCTTTGTTTTAAGCCATCTTCTTACCTTACAAGAAAAATGATGATTATACAAGAAACATTTCACTCTAGGGTTAAGAAGAAAATCCTCATCCACTTGTTCAGAATTCTCAGCTCCAGATCACTCACTGAGCTTGTTCATAATTCTGAGCTCCAGATAATTTTTTCTGTTGTCAATCAATGTTTAATCTTGGAGACTGATTACAGAATACAGTAGTGAAAACTCTAATGTGAAGTGGCTAGACTTGTCAATGCAGCCTTTTAAAACCTCCTTCCTATTTCTCTCTTAAAATTTGTCTAACAACACTCTTCATTTTTCTAACAACAAAACTCATATTAAAACTCTGCTGGAGAACACAGGCATAGAGCATAAAATATCAAGCCCCATTCTTTGGTATGCGTTTATTTTACATAGATAAAAGACAAATAAAATAATTAAAAAGTAAACATAAAATATTTGTTATTAAGGTCTTTAACAGAAAAAATCATGTTAAATCTAATTCTAATTATTTTAGACATTGCTCTCCAAACTGACTATCCTATCAGCTTCTGGGAGATTACTGGTTTTGGAAAAGACTTACAAGAATAAATAAATAAAGTCACTGAATAAACCAGAAAACAAACAAACAAAAAAAGTGTTGAGCTTCTTAAGTGTCTTCAACCATAGGTTTGACCAAAACTGTGAGATAGTGTCTTTGAGCAGGCAAACACTCTTTCCTACTGATTTTTTTGAACAGGATAATCTTCGGCAGAGAGGTGGGACAGACATCTAGGGAAAACAATTACATTACAAAATCATTACAACAGGATTCAACAACATCTGGTTCATCCAAGAAAGGTACAAACATGAGGAGAACAAGATGTGCACAACTGAGATACTGTTTGGAGCAGAACAACCACTGTAGACAATGGTTATCCCATTTAAAGAGAAATCTTCTGTATGCTCAGGAAGAGTAAAGTAACACTTCACTAGCCTTTAATCATCACATATAGATTCCAATAGCATGTAGAATGGGGAAAAGAAATCAAAACTCACTTTGCTATGCAGTCACGTTAATTTAGACATTGCTAGTCCAGTCTCTGGCAAAAGGACTCCAGTAATCTTTTCCTGTGTGGTTATTGCAGGGCGTCTGCTTTCCAGGTACGTGCATTAATGCTGTGCTACAGACACATGCATATCTGCAAACGATTTCAAGAATACAGGACTTTTGTCATGACCTCTGTTCACTATTTTGACTTATCTGAAGGTATGTGTATGTTTCACAAAAACTCATTTATTAACAACAGGGTGATTTAAGGACAGGCTATAGTCTGAAAGTGCCCTTGCACCTGCAGATTGAAGTCTGACTCTTAATCTTAACTGATAATATTTTGATAGGTGAAGAGCATATATCAGAATGTGTGTGCATGCACACATGTGATTTTTAGAACACGAACACAAATCTTCCTGCATAGTTAGAAGTTAAACTGTCTTTTACTAGTCTAAATTCTGTCATTGTTTTAAACTACAGATTAGATTCCAGTTAGACTAAATCCATTATTTGTGCAAAACAATGCCATAGTAATGATGTAACCTGAATGTTAAAAAATCAGTTTTAAAAACCAAGACATAAACATTAATATTATCTGAGTTAGAAGGTATAATAGTGGGGGTTTTCCAGTTTTATGTGCAGTTATCTGTGTAACAGATATTACTTCTGCTGTTGAACAACTGCCAAAACCAGGCAGTTTTAAGGTCTAGATAAGACCTTAATATCAATTTTCTATTTTCTCCATCAAACTGTAGAACATTTTCTCACTCATAAAATTCCAAAGAGATTATGATAATTCTTCAATATTTTCAGGTGCTTTTTTCATCACAAAGAAAAGTATGCTAAGCTATATATTGATACTTAGTAATAGCTTTGACTAGAAGCAAAGAATCCAGGAGTGCTCTGTGTTGTACAGCCTTCAAAATCTATTATCAAAAGTCAATATTTGGATCACCAAGTGCAGGGTTTTTTGTTATATAATATTATATAAACTTCTTAAAGTGACCAAGCTCATCTTAACAATAGTTCTTCTTTTGGCACCCAGAGGACTGTCCCAGAGCATCATTTATTTTTTGAAAAAGTCTTTAAAATTCAAAGTCTAAACTGATTTATGACTTTTACCTTGGGCCATGGCCATTCTTACCCTTTTTCCACCCATCAGTAATTAGCTCTTTGATACAAGAAACACTCCAGCCTCCCTTGGATCTTCTTTGGCTAGCCTGCATTTGACATGATCTTGGAGTTTTTCTTACAGTAGCTCTTTATTTCCTCACTTACCCAATAGACTTTGTTTGAGCCTTGCTGAAGGAATGCATGTAGTATGAAGCCATTCCATGATAGACACTGAGAGCAGTAGAAATGCTATATAAATATTTTCAATCAGAGTTCACATTTCCGGGAAAGCAAAGTCAATGAATTGTAATCATATGGGGAAAAAAAACAAACCCAAACCAACAGCAACCTACAACAAACAAAAACTACCCAAAACAAAACAACACAAACAAATTCTCATTTTCTGGTACCCCTAGAAGTGGGTAAGCAGTTTCCATGAGGAAACTCAATTTCTGCTCTTGGGAAGAATCAAAAAAGGGAGAGGGCAGTATTTCCACTAGATGTCATATTCTTCCCCTTTCTTTTCAAAAAGCCCCCATTCTTTAAAATTTCCTATTTCAGGATGTCATTACAGTTGACTTCTGAGGTTTAGCAAACTTCAGTGTTTATCTGCCCTATAAAAAAGTATGAACATCTTTACAAGCAAAAATACTGCTAATGTAAAGCAACATTTTCTTTCAAAATCATTGATGAAGTATACACAACTTCCCTTTCCAGTCTGTTTCCCTTTGCCTTATTCTAGCTGTATAAAGGTAGAGGTGTTGGTCTAAGGTAGTTGGGTAACCAGAACTGCTCCTACAGTCAGAGCAGAGATACACATCTCAGCAGGGCACTTCAGTAGGTGTATAAAATATGTGCCCTAGGCTTTCTCTAGACTTAATTCAAAAAAGACAGACACATTCAAAGATCTACCACGGATGAGGTGAATCTCATTTTCTTTCTTCCACCACCTTCTATGAGGTATAGGAAACTGGACTGGATCACGATCTGAACAAAGTGTACATTAGCATTTGTTCCAAAATAGCAACCAGAGAAGCATGAATGTAACTCCAACACAATTCAGATCATCATTTGGCCCCCGGTGTTGAGTAACTCCCATACTTTCAAAATGAAACAGTTTGCAAACCACCGAAACTGCAAGCCAAAACTTGCTAGGTTGGCTTGTCATCAGAAGAGCTGTTGTGGGAAAGTGCTTAGGGAATATAAATCTGCCAATCTATCCTTTAACTCGTAGTAAATCACATCTCTCTCGGTGGCCCTAGTATTAATTCTGGTGCAGTAATGCAAATGAAGAGGATATTACTGCATGAAAACTGAATTAAACTAAAGGCCTTCAATTTTTCTCCAGTTATATAGTGACAGATGCCTGTTTCCATTATAAATCTATAATTCTTGTAAAATTAATTTTCTTCATGGAGAAATCCTTTTATGGCAGCATAGTAAACAGTACAGAAATGCTGCATACACAGCATAGTTTGCATATTTAGTTCATTATAATTGCCCCAAGGTCTTTTGGACAATTCTTCTCCTGTATCTCGGTACTATTCAGACTGTGCTGTGTTGCTTCAACATTTGAGTTGTGCTGTATACCCTGGAGTCAGCTTAAAATGTGCAAAGCTTTCATCAAAGTTGGCTTTGAGCTCTGTTTTAAGTTCTATTTTAGAAAAAGCATTACTTTCTTTTTAAAAAATTATATATATATTTGTGCCTTGAGGGATTTTGTAAGCATTGGTGCTAATGAATAATCCGTGTAATTAGAAAATATGTCTTAATTTTTGGCAAATTACTAAATTCCCCACTCTTCCTTCTCCATTAAAAGGCGAACTGTTTAGAAATGAAACATTAGAGTATTTACCAAAACAATTAAACAGTGTATAGTGATCTCAATTGATGTATTTTACAAACAGAAAATAGCTTTGACTCTTCTTTGATTGGCCAGCTAGAATTCATTAACATAATTGGCATTCACTAATGGCAAAATTTACAACACAGCAATAATCTACCAAATCTACCATAATACTATGCCAAAAATAGGAAAAAATAATCTATTCAATTTATAAGATAAATATATTCAAAACACAATTCATTAGACAAACTTTCCAAATTGCCAACTATTTATTTCAGGTCATCTTGCAGGCCATCCCAACGCAAAGTCAGAGAAAATTTCGCTCCTTACAATTCACCAAATGCAAAGTGGTAGCAGCTTACACAATAAATCAACCTGCTTTAAACATGCAGCACTCAGGCATGGTATAGCAGAGATTTAAATGAGGAAGGTAGAAGTATAAAACTGTCTCTTTAACACTCTATTTGAGGGCTTTCATTCGTCCAGATGGCAATCATTTAAAAATATGATTTTCTATTCTAAAATCTTCTTAAACTGAGTGGAGTTGAAGGACTTCACTTGATGCAAAACCTTAACGAAACCAGGAGCATTCTGATTTGTGCCTTTAAAGATAATTTGAGTGACTAAAAAGGGGAGCAGAGAAAAACACAAACATAATTTTTAAAAATCTACTATAGAACTATACAATATCAGATAAATCAGATTAAATGAAGACTACAGGAAAGAAACCTAACTTGTTTAAAACTAGAGCTAGATAGACCTAGAAAAATAATAAGCTGTAGTTTCTATTGATATTGACCCAGAAGGTCCCTTTTCCATATTGTGCTCTGAGAAGAAAATATCATTAAAATGAGAAAAAGAGGAGATGATAAGGACAGAAACTTCCCTACACCCAGTAGTTTGCTGAGAATGTGCTGAGGTGGAAAGATACTTCAAGCATAATACATACAGAAAGGCACCCCTTGTTAACAGAAAAAAAAAAAAAAAATCAATAAAACCCCAATTCTGAAAAATAGCAAAGGGAGAAGCACAAGTTAGGAGGGGGGACAGTTCACAAACCCTGTGAAACCAAAAGTATAGTTCACAAGGTTCACAAAACCTCAAAACAACACAAGGTTTGCCCATCCCTTACCATTAGTCATCTACAAGAAATGTTCCTGCCTGACCTCTGATGAATCCGCTCCCTTGCATATTTGTTCCTTCTGCTTTTGGATATGGTGCTCTGTGTTAGGGTGCTACACACACCGACTTTAAGGAATTTTTGCTCTGAGAGTGAACCTACATCTAGCAAAAAGAACAGGTGACTTTACTGAGTAGACATGGAAAAGTTTATGACTGAGAAGACAGGTAACATTCTCTGTGTGTTACATTGGAACACAGCAAAATCCTGCAATAAATTAATTTTCAGCAGCACCACTGAAACATGGAACTTTGCTCTCCAAAAAGGTGAGAAATATTTCAGTAGCAGGAAATATACTGACAGCTTTCCCAAGGAGACTGACAATTCACCTTATTCTCATCCACCGCACTCTCTCTCTTCCCTGCTATTTGGGACTTGAGGAAATCTAGAAATGCTATAAGAGGTCCAAGCACAACAAATTTGTGTGGGCTCATGACCCAGTTTCACACACAGAAGTAGTTAACAGGGTTGATTTTCCTTTTCACCCATAATTTTCATGAATTTACCTTTGTCTGCAGCTACTCTTCTACACTAAAGACAATAGAATTGCATCACCCTGCAGGGAGTACTGGGATAGACAGAATGAGATTGCTTCCTGAAGCTCTATTTTTGCATTGGAAACATGAGGTGTGATTTGTGACACCCTTAGCATAAAGCACTATTTCCTTCCAGCATGAGCAACCACTTCTGATAGCCTGTCTGTGAGGGAGATGAAGGTGTGCTTGCATGTACTGTCAGCATATTCCTTAGAAATACTCTCAGGAGAACAAGCACATTCTTAAACACAGCAGATACAATCCTGGATGTACACAGGCCAACATAGTTTGGAATGGAGTGAAAGGGACAATTTATTTCCAATTAAACAAGGAATAGTATAAGAATTTTCTATCAACATAATTTGCTTCCAAAGACACAGATTTTTGCATTCAAGATACAACACTTAAAATTTACCCTCCATAGTCTTGCTCCTAAAGGTATTAGAAAGCAACTTCACATCAGAATTCAACAGTATGAACACAGAAACTCTCTAAAACAGCTTTGTATCCTTGCTGGATAATAATGGGAGAGGGTGGAGTCGCATACTGTTTGAACAACAAAGCAAACTGTAAGCTATGATAAATAAATGCCTGAAAGAAAACACCCTGGCCCCACCTTTGTCTGATTCAAATGAAAAAATACCAGTTTCACCCAAACCACAAAAGCACACACACACACACACATACACACAAACACTGCAATTCTAAATTCCATGATTTGATGACTGAAGCATTTTGAACAGGTGAATTAGTGCATCATTGAAAACACTGTCCTGTTAATGAGAACTTACAATAGTCACAAAATGCATTTCTTTAATGCTTTTATTTTCTAAAAATTTTAAAATTTAAAAAATAAATTTCAGATTTTACCATCTCTATTTGTTCTTAAAATCTTATGTAAACATTTTGTATTGCTTTTACTGTGGTTTGCTACAGTGCTGGCTGCTTCTCTTGGATACAGTGTTTTCCTCAGTTTGTGTCTTGCCTTACTAATAGATTCCTTGTTCTTTGTTCTTTCTCTATCAATGAAGGGCATCTACCCTACCTCTTCATTGTATTCCCTGCTTTCATTGTTTATCATTTCTCTCTTGCATGCTTATGTAGAAAGGCCAAATCTTTTTTCTTCACACTTTTACACATTTCTTCAACTTTTCCCTGTTCTTCATTGCACATGGCCAGAAAAGTGAAAATATCTCCCTACTGAATAACAAGCTGCAAAGTCACAGAGTAGCTGCTGTCTTCCTGGAGCAATACAGAAATAAACTATAAGAACAGCCATAACAGGTAAAACCAAAGATCTCTTTAGCCTAGTCTTCAGTTCCCAACAGTGACAATTAGCAAGTGCTTAGGGGAGAGCACACAAACAGGGCAAGCATAGAATATATAAGTTCTGTACATTCTCAGAGCCTCCAGTAAACTGTGATTCAGAGATATCATCATGTCTTCTATCTCCAAAAAGATTGAAGAAGCCTAGGGAGACAAAGAATGAAAACATTACTCAGAGAGCATGCTGTTAAGTGAAGCACAACTAACTTGAAAGAAGGAAAGAAAATTAATCTATAAATTAATTAAAATATTAAAAGTTGCTCTAAATAAGACTACTTCAGGTACATGATGCAGTTTAGCCACAGAAGATATAGCAGTCTGGACTCTGTAATGTAGCTGTGCAGAACTACAGGCTGCCACTTCCAGATGCACACCTAAAAGGAGTCCCTAACCCACTTTGCTCAAGTTAAGTAAGTTGCCTTAAAGGATTTAAATAGCAGGTCTTGGTAACACCATTGCCTGAAGTATGTTAGGGACTACTCACAGATCTACAGTCTAGTTACATTCAAAAGAGAAGCAGTAAGTTCTTCAACTGGTGTTGGCAGGCATGACTGGTGCTATCAATCCACAGCATCAGAGAGCCAGGAAGGAGAACAGATATATCCCGTGGCAGCCAATGGTACAATGGCTCCCAGTTTTCCATCATCACACTGCCATTGGAGATTGCTACACATTTTTGCAAAATGGCATGCTGTAGCAATGGACAGTCAGTCTCCTGCTGGTAAAGAGAAAATTCATTTGCTTTATGAAAGGTGGGTGTCATTAGCAGAACAGCATCAAGACTTTCCCATGACAGCACTCCTTCACCAATTCTTCTGCTCTAAATTGGGCAAAGTGCTTCCTAGCTTTATCCAAGCAACATCAGCCTTCACATTGTTAAATACATTTGAAATAAGTTATCTGATTTCGTCAGAAGAAAGAGCACATGGAAATTTACAGCTGAAGTCCAGGATAAGGAAAAGTATAACAGAAGGCAATAGTATGCACCTAGAAAGCCATAGTAGGTTATCTTGCTTCAGTTGCAATAACTATTTGTAGAGCATACATGCAATCATAATGTCACAGACAAACCAGTACAACTCAGATTTTTACTTAAGGCACTGTCAGTTAGCACAAGTTTTGATCACTGATGCAGGTAGTGGAGGGAAAAAAAAAAAGCATAATTAAAAGATACTTTGAGAAAGAGATTTCCCTCCCTGCCCAAGCTCATTTTAAGTCAAACATTTCTGCTCCTAGGCTGCCAGTCAAAACTACCATAATACGGATTGTGGTTTACCAGATATAGTCTGTCCCAGTTCCTCCAGTGAGGTGACAGGCAAAAGAGGAGATTGGATTTTATGTTCAATGGTTCTTTCTGACTTTTTTGATTATTGGATTCTATCTACATAGCAGAGAATGTAGCTTCTGCACAATTACAAAATCTGGAAACTGAATGTTGCAGTGTTTTGGAATTTGACATTTGGACAAACAGATTTCCCCCTACTGATTTATAGATTCTGAACAGAGTGCTTATATGGTTCTCCCACAGAAGAAAGGAACTAAAGGGGTTCCACAGTGAAGGATGGGGTACACTACTTTTCTGATTCCACAGGAAATTCATCCATATTCCTTCAACTTCCTCCACATTTGACAGTCCAGAAGGAATACTTTGTAGTGCAATAAGTATTTGAAGCTTTGATACAATCTCATGTGGGGCACCTTTTAGACAAGCATGAATGCCAGCATAAAGGTGAAAGTAAAAATATATAGCCTACAATGGAGGGTTGGACCATGGGACTTAAATAATCTCTTGCTGCTCCCAAACAACACTCAGAAACATGGCTCTGCTGCAGCCTAAGTGAATCTAACTGCTGGCTCTTGCAGTGCCATCTTTGCCTTGCTGCTCCTGATCATCTTTGATGATCAACTTAGACAATGTATAAGTGCACCGAGTCTGGTTATTTCTTTACTAGTCTCGTTCTATAATGACAAAGGGATAAATCAGCCATGGCTCTACTACATGCTAACATCAATGCAAGAAAACACTGGGAATGGTGTAGGTAGAAGCAGGTAGGAAGGGAAAAAGAGCACCTCCTTCCACAATAACACCCAATCACAGTCCAGTCAGGCATACTAAGGCCCATTAGAAAAATAGGTATTCCTACAGGAAAACTGATGGTCCATGTTCAAGAAGAGATCTACAGTTCCAGCAAAGGTGTTACCTGTGAAGATAGATGAAACACTAAGAGAAAGATGGATGAAAAGAATCCTATTATCCTAGCACTTCATATACTTTAAATAAACATATGTTTTCTGTATACTGATACTATCAAATTCCAAATTTTCTGAGTTACTTTCTCCCTCAGCATTTACATTCAAGTCTCCTCTCTTGATTTCTCAAAGCACAAGAACTTGAAAGAAAATCCACACACAACCTAGACATCTTAAGATGCCCTTGAAGAGTTTACTCCAGCCAACATCCAGAAGTTTGTGCACTGTTGTGCCTTCACACCATATCAATGCTCTTTGGTCTTTTTCCATTCCTTATTTCTTAAAAAAATCTATAGTATCTGAAAGACAGATAACCCTCTTTTTCATAATATAGCACCATGTTCAAGTCACACTTCCAGAGATCTGCAGCAGGACTATCCTAGAAGGCTTGATGTACTATTTCTCTCTTGTTCTTCTCCTTTCATACAGAAGAAAAACAAGCAAGATAGCCACTTTTCCAGACCCAATTAGTATTACAATAAGGCCAAAAAACTTCTGTGGATGCCATCAATACCTTGCATATAAAATATTTTAGAAAAGCTTTTTATGTTCTTGACAATGTATAATCACATCTTTGGGAAGAATAGATGTCATCACTCAGATATCTTGAGATAGAGAGGTTAGAGAAGAGGTACCCTATTTGCTGATGAAGATGCAGATGCAGCTCTTCACCATTGGTATAAGAGCAGCCACAACTGGAACCTTTGAAATGAAAGGCAATTTAATAAGTTTATATTTGCAATTTACTGAAGTAATATGCATAGTCTGCAGTAGACACTTGGTCCATCACAATATAATCTCCATCTTGTTGACAGTATGAAGACATACTGAAGAAATACATAATGAATTTTGAATACCAGATTTTTGCCATCTTGCTTCTGTATGAAGGAAGCAGTAGGCAATATTTTGCCTTTTTCTGAACATTCAGGGGTACAGTTTAATACACAAGTGTATGAGACATTTCTGTTCTTCATACATTATGAAAGCTGGTTTGTTCCTGGACTTGGTATAACATTAATTGTTACTAACATGATTATAGCATTAAGAAAAGACTCATTAGAGTGACAGCTAGTCTAAGAGGAAAGCTTTTCCATTCAATTCAATGTATTCCATGATTCCTTATCATGCTCTTAAAGCACGTCATGTGCCAGTTTCTTGTTATACAGCAGATGCAATGTGCAGTATGACAATGTTATCTGCAATGTAACTCTGAAACCAGACCAAGCAATGAATTGCATTTGTTCTTTAATCCTTACACTGACTGTTATTTGCTGTCAAAGGGCAAAGTTCAGCAAAATGGATAACCATGGACCTACACAAAAAAACAAAAACAAAAACAAACAATAAAATATAATTTGATATGTGATATGAAAAATGAAACTAAATACAAGATATTTGACTGTAGTAATTTAAATGTATTTTTCAGATATATGACCCTCAAGACTGATAAATTTTTATTCTATTAATCTTTGACCTGAGGTGGAAAAAGGGGTGAAAAATGGGCCCCTTTGTTCTAGTAGACTTAAGTATGAAATAAGAATGATAAAATAAACAATGGGACAGCAATACCACAACTACGTAAATGTGTCTGCCTTATTTAAATCTCTCTGACAGCAATGGAAATAATTTTTAATTCAGTGGAGAAAAAACATTATTTGAGAAACTAGAACTGAGCCTGAAATCCTTGTGAGGTGGGAGCAAACAGCAGTGTCAATAATAATACACTAATAAATGTCAGAGGACATAACAGCTTCTCTTAGGAACTAGAAGTGGTCAGGCAGAACTGGTGCCACTGTCATTTGCTGCTTTTTACTTGCACAGAATTTAAATAAATCATAACTAGTTTATATTTTTTTATAACACAAGGCTTATTATTCTTAGTGAAGTTCTCAGCTAAAAGGATTCAGCTTTAAAGATGCTTTTTAACATAAAGATTATGTTAATAATCAGACCAACAAGTGTATCAGCCACCTTTGTCCCAAGAGTGGCAGTGGCTTTCTTAGGGGCAAAGCACAAAACTGAAGGAAGTAATAAATATTAGATCTTAATCTGGTACCTCAAGTTTGCAACTATTCTCAGACACATAGTTTTTACACACCTAAATATGGCCTTCAACACTCATATCATGAATTTAAATCTTCTTTTTCACTGGAAAGTGCATCTTCTAGGAAATGGCATGAAAAGTAATTGTGTAGCAAGCAACCCAGCATTGATTCATTCTCTTCTTTTTGACTACAGGACAGATTTGCAATTATGAAGCTTTAGAATTAAACTTCAGAGAAACTACCTTCATGTATACCTCATGTATTTCACACATTATCAAAATACAGAAAATTATTATTAAATTTCTCACATTTCTTTTTTTTTTTAAGTATCAGTAATACAGGTAAACCAAATTTCCTGCAAACAGATGGCAAAGAACAGTAATTAAATATGGAATCACAAAATGTAAAACATTATGTTAAGAAAACCAGGTAACAGGGGAAATTAAAACTATAGACAGAAAAATTCTGCATTCAATAAGGACAAGAATTGATTTTTAATAAAATTTGTGAGTAAAAGAAATCCTAGTTCCTGTGAATGTTGTTACAGAGTAGCATGAATATACATTACCTCAGAAAAGGAAGATGACAAAATTGTTAATGATGTGGGAAAAGGCAGAGGTGTTCAGCATATTTCTGTTTTGTATCCGGAACATAGCTAAGTGTGCTTTTGTACCATAAAATAACAGTGATATATATTTCCTTTTCCAATACTAGCTAAGGATGATGTTGAAGAGACTCAAGTAAAAATTATCACAAAAAGATAAACAGGCCTGAGTTACGTTCTCCCAAAAAATCATGAGTCATCTGGATCATTGAGAATTTCATTTTGAAGACTCCAGATTGCCTTTTGTTATGCCTTTTGGAATTATTTTTTTGCCAGTGCTTCAAATTAGAATTGTTATGATGCAAGGGAAACTAATGGTACAGCTGCAACAGGACATCAGTTAAATGGGGAATTGCTAATATGTATCATTTAATCTTACAAAGTACCACCTCCACTCCCAGTATCATAGAATCATTTAGGTTGGAAAAGACCTTTAAGATCATTGAGTCCAATCGTAAATTGCCAAGCACTGCCAAGTCCACCATTAAACCATATCCCTAAGTGACATATCTACATACCTTTTAAAAACCTCCAGTGATGGTGACTCAATCACTTCTCTGTGCAGCTTCTTTCAGTTCATAGTTACACGGTTAAATGCATGTGAGGGTAGTATACAAATGCGTGCATTTCTGTTGGTTGCCTCTCTGGAAGCATGACTGATATCTCACTGAAGTGTTACAGCAAGATGACTGCATTTATCCTGAAAAATTGACTCAAAATTATGTAGTTCATTGCTAGCCCACCTAACTAAACTTATCAGGACTTCTGAGTGAAGCAAGAATAACAAGTGAAAGACACAGAGGTTCTCCATGTGTGTGCTTCCACAGCAGTACTGAGAGTTGGTCAAAAGTGACTGTCAAAAAATTCAAGGAATGCATGCTATTCTTCAACCAGGGTGGACTTATTTTCTTTTATGTCTCAGCTTTTGCTGCCAAATTACGTTATCTTTTCTTGTTTTTCTGAGGACACATTTTAGATCAGCCTAAGAGACTTACCAGCTTGAAATATGAAAGAAATCATCATTTCAGAAAGTATAATAGCACGGTAGCATACTTGTTGCTAGATTTTTGCATTTAGAAAACAATTTTAGAAACTATAAGACACAGATTAACATAGACTACGATATTCTTTATGAAGTCAATGGAAACATGACAGAAAATGAAATATTATTATCATAAAGTTAGTATAGTACTACAGATAAGACACACAGTAAGGTGTCCTTTGATCCTACAGTCATGTGGTTTATGGTACATACTTTAGTTATCTATGAATAAAACACTGAGCAAGGACAGTCACTATGTTTTTGATTATAATACAAATACTGGAGTGCATTCAGCTGAGCCTCGATCAAAGATCATTTAAGGATACTCACTCCTTCCCTTTTTTTGTTATTATTATTTTAATAATATATTAACGAATCAGATGCCAACTTTTTGTATATGCTAAATGGGACTGTTCCCCTCATAGACTTAATCTAACTTCAAAAAATAGAAAAGGCAGTCTATTACGGCAAGAGTAATTATACTTATGGAAAAATTTACTCAATACATAACCTTCTCCTCCACATGAACTTCTGTTTTCAACAGTACCAAGGATCCTCAGCTTTCTAATGATGCTGTCCTGTGTCTAGCACTAACAACAGTAGCAGTATGCAGTTCTGCAGAGGACTACACATGGTATGCACATGTGGAGATTTTGCTGGTTAATAATTAAATCCTTTTAGATTAGCAAAGACCAGGAACACCAGCAGGTTGTCAATCAGAGAGCTGGGGCACACCCATACAAAGTAATCTGGTGGTTCCCTCCTGTATATGGTTCAAAGGAAAGATTTTATTTCTGCAATTATAGTAACTCCATAGTATTTTTCTCATTACAGAGTGGTTGAGAAGCTGAAGTGCAGAAAGTGGAAGTGGAAGCACACAGATAGTTGGAAGTGGAACCACACAGGTAGTGTTGCTAAGATAGTAAGTAAGGTCTGAATGTTTCATACTGCTAAATTTTGGTTCATCAAGCCTTAATCAGGAACTTAGGTAGTCATAAAATTGGTTGACAACTTAAACTGTTGTGCCAAAGTGCATCTACCTATTGCATTTGAAATGTGAACTTATTCCATTATGTTCATATTACAACTACCATATTATTATAACAGTTCTTAATTTAACTCACCCACCTACTGTCCTTTCAATCTCCTTTAAATTACTTCTCTTGCTTTTAGAATTAGAAATGTATCTAATACATTATATTGAGTAGAAATTAGTAGCACAGGACCATACAAACACAATATTTTGGTTTAAATGTTGGCATTGTGTTTGAGTTTAAATTTAGTGTCAAGATTCAAGAAAGATCAAGTGGAGAGCTGACGGCTCCATATATTGTCTCTTTTTGCAAGTCTTCAGCAATTTTATTACTTATTATCATTATAATTATTGAAAAGCAATTGAACTTTTCTATCCATTCTCAAATATAGAAAGACACTCATATTGACATTGTCTGTTATAATTAATTTATTATTAACAAATTATGGAATTATTTTACTGGGAGTACAGCCTTTTGGATCAGGTCACAGATACAATGGAATGTTCTAAATCTTATAATTGCGGTGGTCACAACTCCGATAAGGCTTTTGTATCTTCACACTTCAAAGGGAGTGTAGAACACAATCCAGTTTCATCTGTACTCTCTATAAAACTTAAACACAGTCATAATAACAGTGGGGTTTTTTGCTTCATCCCATACAGCACTGATGCATCAATGATAGAATAAATGTCCCTCTAAATTTTTTACACAAAACCTTGAGATCACATGTTCCAGTGGTTCTTTAATTTTAATGGAAGGATTATGTATTCACCTACTTTTGCAACTTGGTAATTTTAGAAAATAACAAATAGAAGTAAACCTTGGGGGGTCTTGCTATTACTTTTTTTTTTTCCTTCCTTGACTTTATTTGGTGCATGTGAGCAAACACAGAATTCATTGAACAGTTTGTGACTTCTTACTATTTCCATCAATACATAGATTATAGGTTGAAAAACATCTATTTTGATTATCTCATTCAACAATCATTGAACCCAGATCAATTTTTCACATCATTGCAGCAGTTCAAATATAACACTACTGGCACAAACAGAATTACAGGACTTTATTAAGACACAAACTACTCTTCCACCTCGGCTCACTCTATATAAAGACTACAGAGCAGGCAGAGGTGAACCATATTCCTCTTTACTTAATTCTTTTTTCAATAATTTGCTGACTCATTCTACAAGACATAAAATTGGTTTCCACGTTGAAATTTGATACTTAATAGCCTTTCTACTATTTTTATCCTCCAATTATAACTTTGAATATACTTGTTATCACTAAAAATACAATACTCTTTTTAATCTTGTTACATTCTTGGCCTTTGTGACTTGGCAGTGAGTTCCATGGTCTAATTACAAGTTTTATATATAGAGGTAATTACAGGTTGGGTTTGGGTATTCTTTCAGTTTTGAAAGTTACCTTTTAATTCTCCTTGATGTTTCTCAGCTCATGTTAAATGAGAGAGAACACAGTCATCTGATCTATGGTACCTAGACCATTATTTTACTTTATCCCCTTTCTTGATCTTCCCTCTAAAGTGAAAAAAAGGCCTAATCTTTCAAGAGGTTTTTTTTCCATATCCTCACTCATTCTTATTACCTTTCCTTGATCTCACTTTAGTTCTTCAAGACACATTTTGAAATAGGGAAAAAAGCTGCTGAAATTGTGCAATCTCTCTACTGAATACAAAGTGCCATCTGCAAAACAGTGAAAGATGAGGTCTTGAGAACTCAGTTCTGTACAGAGCCATGCTTTTTGAATCATAAATATTAATGCTCCAGAGACTTTCTAGTCTGACTTCACTTGACACAATGTCATGGTATCTAATGCAAGTTGTGCATCAACTCTTTTTAAGTTCTTTTTACACATGAGCATATCTTCTTGCATTATTTTAAATCCAGTTTCATTACCAGGTCTTCAATTACCAGAAACTACATCCACAGTGAGGCTCTGTAACCCACCTGTACTTTACTTCTAGAGTTTGCTATTTTCTCTCTGTTCTCAGACTGGGAAACTCTTCCTGTGTGAGACTTTAAGAGCTAGCAAATATCAGGTGGGGAAAAATAAATTATAGATACTTCTAGACTGTTATGGAAAGAGGTCAAATAAACAAAGTAGATTGAGTTAATAGAGCTTCATGTTTTAATATACCAATCATAAACTTTGTATTCTCTTTGAAAGCCCTTTCAGTTTTCAGCCTTTTTTTAACAGTACCTCAATACTAGTCTTACTAATGCTTACGGTAGGAGTCAGCTTTGACTGAATACACTCAGGATATTGATTTATAAAGGGAAAAGAATGTGCCATATGTGGAAATGTACAGTGTGTTACTGAAGAAGTTGTGAATATCTTTCTGTGGAACACGAGCCAGCAGTGCCAGCAGTGCCCTGGCAGCCAAAAGGGCCATCCGTGTCCTGGGTTACATCAGGCACAGCATCATTGATAGGGTGAGGGAGGGGATTGTCCTGCTCTGCTCCGCATTGGGGAAGCCCCACCTTGAGTTCTGGGGGCAGTTTTGGGTGTGCCACAACATAAAAAAGACATTAAGCTATTAGAGATTATCCAAAGGAGGGCCATGAGGATGATGAAGAGCTTGAAGAGGAAGATGTATGAGGAGCAGCTGAGGTCACTTGATCCTTTCAGCCTGGAGGAGACTGAGGAGACACCTCACTGCAGTCCACAACATCCTCATGAGTGGGACCAACGGGACAGCCACTGATCTCATAATTCTTATGGCCCACAACAGGACTCAAGAAAACAAGGTGAAGCTGAGACTGGGGAGGTTTAGGTTGGATATAGGGAAAAGGCTTTTCACCCAGAGGGTGGTTGAGCATTGAACAAGTTCCCCAGGAAAGTGGTCAAACACCAGTCTGACAGAGTTCGAGAAGCAGCCAAACAATGCTCTCAGGCAGATGGCATGAGTCTTTGGGTATTCTGCCCAAGGCCAGATGATGATCCTGATGGGTCCCTTTCAACTCAGCATATTCTACGATTCTATGATTCTCTAATCATTCATAATACCAACATCATATTCTTAAATGCAAAGACAAAGAGAGCTTGTGGCTTCACAAGACACTCTGGTCAAAAGAAAAGCCTGGAGTTGCTGAAAGAAGTGGCCTAACAACTGATCTGTAAGACCTGGCAGAGTCATTCATATCTCTTATATGTCCTAATTTGCAAGCAAACGGGCAAATATAGCAGAAGCCTTCCTTAGCAGAGACTGAGCTCAACAACAAAGAAACCAAGCATATGGGAGTGGAAGTGGGGACACGAGTAGGAACACAGGAGAATTTCCTGGGCATGTAAGGGATGGAATTAGAGGGGACAATGCTTACGTGCAGTTAAAATTGATGAAGGATGTAATGGGTAAGGACACTTTTGCAGCAAAATAGGAGACTGAGTAAAATCTAGGCCAGCTGCTGAATACAGTAGGTGACTTTGTAACACAGCACACAAGTATTCATTTTATCTGTTTCTGCTGGCATGGTCTGCTCTCAGGGATCTGAGTTCCATGTCAAGTAAGCAAGGATCAAGTCAGGGTCTAATTAAACAAGCTAGAAATGTCATACACATCCATGGGATTGGACAGGATACATGTGAGAGTACTGAATGACAGCCTCATTGGAAGGGCACTCTCAGTCCCTTGTGAAAGGTCACAGTGATCAGAGGAGTTTCTAACAACTATAAAAATGTTACATCTGTCTTAGGAAATTGCAAAAGGAGGATCTGGGTGGTGAAAAGATGATCAACCTTCTCTCAGTTGAAGGGGAAATTACAGAGCAAGTACTCATGGAAATCACTGCCATGACAACAAAAATGTTATTGAGAATAGCCATCTTCAATTTCCCAAGGACAAACCATGTTTGGTCATTCTGAATGTCTTCTACAACTACATTACAGGCTTCTCTGGGTGAGATTAGAGTAGATATTGCTCCTCTTGTCTGTAGCCAGAACTCTGATAGTTTTTCAGCATCTGCAGCCAAATTGGGAAGTTATAGGTATAGTACAAGGAGCATTAAAAACTGGCCAGGTCATGGGCCTCAAAAGGTAGCTAGTAACTGTTTCCAGTCTAATTAGCAGGTGATTCCAAGGGATATTTCTTAAGAACAATAAAATGGCTAATATTATTTAACTTTTTAATCTCTGACCTTTGGAAATACTAGGTGACACCAAAACAAAGGGAGCTGTTGGTATACTGGAGGGTAGAGCTGCTATTCAGACCTCAACTAGCTGAATAAATGTATAGTACATACATCTATATTGGACTTCCAAAAACCAAGGATGCCAAGATCCCACATCTGGGACGGGGTATAGTTAGGGAGAAGTGCAGGCTGGAACTAACGGTTCCACAGGAGAAGACTCAGTGGACCACAAGCCAACAAAGTCAGCAGTGTGAGCCTGCAGTAATGAACACTGACCACATCTCAGAGAGCCACAGCCAGCAGGTCAAGGGACATGATTATTGCCCTCTCTTCAGCACAGATGAAGCCACATCTAGAGCACTGTGTTCAGTTTGTTCTCTTGCAAAATAAAAGAGAGACTGAAGAGAATCAAGTAAAGAGTCATTAAGGGAGCTAGGAGCTCTGACATACAAGGAGGTTGAGTGACCTAGAAATACCAATATTCTTGTAAGTTTAATGGACATTTACAGCTAGAGCATTCTTAGCAGCATTCCTTATGGTCACATTATGAGAATAGATACATTTTGGTAGTCCCATCCAGAAGAACTACAATGGCTGTAAGTATATATTAGAGCCCATTAATGTCACTGGTGCAGTACCAGATGACGTGCCACAGCAGACTTTGAGCTGAGTTCCATACAGACATTAAAAGGTAGCCTGAAGGTAGTACTGTTCTGCAGGCAGAAACTTCCATGGATCTTCCGTATTTCTGTGTCTGACAAACTCACTCCTGCTCAGGGACTGTTACACAGAAAAATGAATTCTAAATCAAACTGGCATCCTACTCATGATTTTCCATCTATAGTTGCAAAGCCAGTGCTAAAGTGGTCAAAACTAGTTTATAAAATATTTCTGCAGCTATAATTGTTTAGGACCACAGAACTGCCTGTTCCAAGCCAGATCAAAAGGAGCACCACAAACCCATTAAAGACTTATGTGTAAAGACAGGGTAAATTCCATGTCTGGGATCCATCTGTAATTCTGTCAAACCAAGAGTGCTTGTAGCTGTATACAAATTAAATGTCTGTCTGCCAAAATTAAGTGAATGAAGTACAAATACCCCCTTATCACCTCTTTTTTGTTGTTGGGGGTTTTTTTGTTGTTTTGGGTTTTTAAATTTTTTTACAGTAACTACCTTGTTTTCTTTAATCTTAAATATAAAATAACCTCCCTTTCACACTGGTGTGAAAATACAAATCAGATTGGGAATTACATCAATGCCAGGATTGATCCCGGAACTTTGCTACAAATATAGATGTAGAAAGGTATGTCATTATTTTTTTGACAGCTGACACAGCTGAAGATGTAGCTTAAACGCAACAGGATTTTGAGGGAACTATATTATTTCCAGAAGAGGTTCAAGGCAAGTGTATCACTGATTTACTATAGATTGGCCACACACACAGATGAATTTAAGCAATTCCAAATATAGTTGGAATGACAAGGCCTGATGTTTTTACGTTTGCAGACTAGTGATACATGCATGATTTTTCATGCCTGGTCCTGCAAAAAAAAAGCAGGAATTAGTAACAACTTGCAGTGTTAATTCCCTAAATAATTAGCACTTACACATATTACATGCATTAACTTTTATTAATGGGATTTGAGACAGCCAAAAGGCAGAGGCTAACACAAATTTAAAAAGAAAGGAAGAAAAGGAAAAAGAAAAGAAAAGAAAAGAAAAGAAAAGAAAAGAAAAGAAAAGAAAAGAAAAGAAAAGAAAAGAAAAGAAAAGAAAAGAAAAGAAAAGAAAAGAAAAGAAAAGAAAAAAAGAAAAAAGAAAAGAAAAGAAACCAGCTTTAGAACTGCTTTATCTCGTAAATCAAAATCATTAGCTTTTAGGAAAAAAAATCCATTAACATGAAACCTCCTAAATTCCTCAGCTACTCAATAAACTCAATGGTGTATTTTGGAGCCTCTGCAAATTGGCATGTATGAGAAGCAGTAACTTTTATAACCCAACTGATCTACCTTCAAAAAATACATTCTGGGACATGAAGGGTTGAAATTGCGCCTGCAAAATTGACCTTTACATCAGCTGGTCTAATCTAATAAAAGACATTACCTCTCCCTAGAAGCCCCTGCTTTGTTTATGGGCACGAATGCCCGAGATTACAGCGCTACTATTATCAGACAATGCCAAGCGCTAGGCTGTCCCCGGGAGCCCAGGGTGGGAGGGGCTGCCAAAAGCAGCCTCACGTCAGGGATCCCCGCGAGCACCGCTCCCTGCAACTCCGCTGCTTTTCCTGCCACGCACCTGGGCGCCGTGGGTGACACGGTGGCGGTGACAAGGTGGCGGTGACAGGGCTGTGGGTGACAGGGTACGGAGGGGTGGCTGCCAAGCTGCCTGCAAATGGCGGGGTGCTCCCGGCCTGAGCGCCAGCCCGGGGAGCGCATCTGGGCTGGGCTCTGAGTAGCTGCTGGAGCAGTTATTAAGACACTGTTGCCCACCCAGCACCGCGCTCATTAATTTCTAAAGCAGTCGCCCACAGCTATGCTGGACAGACACTCGGCAAGATGCCCTGGATGCCCTCGGGCTTCTCCCTCCGCCGGGGCTCCCAAGTGTCTCGGTGTCCCTTCGGAAAAGGCCGGAGCTGCGGGCCTGTCAGCGGCACAGCCCGGCCCGCGGTGACCGCCGGAGCCGCAGCCTCAGGACACAGGGCCCCCCGCGGGCCCGGGCGGACGGGTCGCGCCGCCATTCCTGTTGATGCAGCGCCCCCTGCGGGGCGGGGCGGGCGGAAGGCGGCAGCCCCGGGAAATGGAGCAGCTCCGTGCCCTCTCCCGGCGCGGCGCCTCGGCGGGGCAGGAAGCGCTCAGCTCCTCTTGAGCTGCGCCGCCAGGACTCCGGCGCCCGCCGTCGCGCCGCACGGGCCCCGCGGGGCTTCCGCACAGGGGAGGTGACTGACAGAGGCAGGCGCGGAGGGCAGGCGCCGGCGTTCCACCGCTCTGGCACGGGGCCGAACTGCGCCGAGGCGAGGGGGCAGCGCTGGGGAAGAGGAGGAATCACCGCTGAGGGCGAGGGAGCGCGCCGCGTGCTCACTGGGGAGCACCGAATGGCAAAACGAGCGTGCCGAGGCTGCCGCCGCCCCAGACGGGCTCCGCGGAGCCACGACCCACCGTGGTCCGGCGCTGTTGGCGCCCCGCCCCCGTGCAGCCCCGGACGCGGTGGCTCGGAGCGACCTTCCCGCAGCCCGGGGCGGGGCGGGCTCGGCGCGCCGCGGCATTCCCGCCCTGCCGCCGCCTGGCCGCGCGCCGCCGCATGCAAATGAGGGCTCTCCTCATTGGGCCGCACCGGGAGCCCTTTGAAAGGGCGCCCGGCGATTGGCCGTGCGGCAGCGTTAACGCACCCGGGAGAATCTCTCCCCCGACTTTTTTTTTTTTTTTTTTGGCCGCTAATGTGTGATGCGTTCCTCTCAGACGGTGTGTAACTCTGCGCGCCGGTTACTACAGAACAAGTAGTTCCCAGCCCCCCGCCCTCCCCGTGCCCACCCGTGCGGTGGGGCGGGACAGGGCACTGCAGTCGCGGCCGCCGCCCCTCGGGGGCTCCGGCGCAGAGGGGAGGGGGCGGTGGGGACGGCGGGAGAGGTGTTCCCCCCTCCCCCGCGGAGGGATATTCTCGGCGCTCTCGCCGCACTCTGCCCGCACCAAAATATTGGGAGTTAAGAGGCGGCTCGGCGGCGCCGCCGGCTCAGAAGCGCGCGGGCAGCTCGGCGGCGGCGCGGTCTGTCCTCCGCCCGCCACGGCTCCACTGCGGCGCCCAGCCCGCTCCTGCCACCGCGGCCCCCGCAGGGGCGGGCTCCACGCGCGGATTCGAAGCCCCCGGACTCGTGTGCCTCCGCGGAGGGCTATAGTTCTGCCTGCGCCCCGAGCGGCTTTTGCCGGGTGGAAGAAGGAACGCGGGAGCGGCGCGTTCGCTGACTGCGTTTCTCTGGAGGACTTTGCGTGACCTACGCCTGGACTGCTGCCGGCGGGGACGGACCCCCAAGGACTCCGTGGGTTCCTGCCCCTGGCCGAAGAAGGAGCCGCGCAGAAGCTTTCGGCGGCCCGCCGCCCTCCGCTGGCTCCGGAGAGAGGAGAGCCGCGCCGAGCTGAGAGGACGCCGGCGGAGCTGCCGCGGGAAACTAACTCGGCGTTTTCTCCTCCTCGGAAGATGTTGCTCTCCAAGTTCGGCTCGCTGGCGCATATCTGCAGCCCCAGCATGGACCACTTGCCGGTGAAGATCCTCCAGCCAGGTACGGGGCTGGGGTGTCCCCTGCCAGCGCCGCGCCGGAGGGCGCGGACCGGCCCTGCGTTACTGGGATGTCGGGCTCGGCGTCTCGCAGCTCCTGGAGCTGCATATATTTTATTCTTTCTTTTTTTCTTTTTAATTGAAGAAGATTTTTTTTTAAATAAGCCTGGGTCGGAATCAGGGCAGAGCGTTTGCGGGCTTCTTTTTTTACATTATTATCATTATTACTAATATGATTATTATTACTATTCGGGCGCAGCGCGGCTGCGGACACTAACGTGGGTTATTCCCTCTTGTTTACGCAGTGAAAGTGGAGAAGGAGCCGTTTGATAAAGTCTACCAAGTGGGCTCCGTGCTGGGCAGCGGGGGCTTCGGCACCGTGTACGCGGGGAGCAGGATCGCCGACGGGCTGCCGGTGAGGCGCGGGGCGCCCGGGCGGGGGCGGCGGGCGGGAGCGTGGCGCGGGAAGCGGCGGGCGCGGCCGGCCCGGCCCTCGGCGGCGGGGCGCAGGCTGAGCCCGCCCCGCCGCTCACGGCGCCTCTGTTCTCCGCGCTCCGCAGGTCGCCGTGAAGCATGTGGTGAAGGAGCGGGTGACCGAGTGGGGCACGATTGTAAGTATCCAGAGGGGCTCCGGGGGTGCCGCGGGGATCCGCCGCGGCGGGGCCATTGTGTGGGCGGCGGGGCCCGCCCCGCTGGCGCGGCCTCTGCGTCGGGAGGGAATTTGGCGGGGGTTCGCCGCCGCAGCGCCGCGCCCGCCCCTCGGACTGCGGCAGCGGCAGAGGGGGCCCGCCGGCCGCGCCCTCCTCCCCGCCCTGCACGCCCTCCCCGCCTCCCTCCCCTCAGCGAGGGGGTGCCCCGGGCCGCACCACCCCCCCGCTGACCCGCACCCATTTTTCTGCCCAGAGCGGCATCATGGTGCCCCTGGAGATCGTCCTTCTCAAGAAGGTGGGCTCCGGCTTCAGAGGGGTCATCAAGCTGCTGGACTGGTACGAGCGGCCCGACGGGTACCTGATCATCATGGAACGGCCCGAGCTGGTGAAGGACCTGTTCGACTTCATCACAGAGAAGGGTGCCCTGGACGAGGAGACGGCCCGCGGGTTCTTCCGGCAGGTGCTGGAGGCGGTGCGCCACTGCTACGGCTGCGGCGTGGTGCACCGGGACATCAAGGACGAGAACCTGCTGGTTGACCTCCGCACAGGCGAGCTGAAGCTCATTGATTTTGGCTCGGGGGCCCTCCTCAAGGACACAGTCTATACCGATTTCGACGGTACGTGCCCCCCACCCTTCCCGTGCACCTCCCGGGGTGATGCCCTTCCTAGAGCTGCCACTTAGCCCCTTTCCAGTGAGCAGTCACAGCAAGCAGAGCCCCTGATGTGGGGGTTCATATCAGGTCTATCGGTAATGGAAACCTGTGGACCCGAAGCCACTTAGGGGTGTTCAGTTGCGTAGGAAAGAAGCGATTCCAGGCAGTGACGCAGCAGTTTATGTTTCCCTGTCTTGGAAAAAGCGGGGTTTTTTTCCTAGAGGGCGATCTGTTTACATGGAGGTTTTGCCAGTGTCGGATGTTTCCATGTGTGGATATGCCGTTTTTATATGCAGTGGTTTTTTTTAACTCGGAGTGGTACCTCCCCCGCTCCCATCCTGCCAGTGTCCTGAAAATCCCGCATTGCAGATTTTAAAGCGATCGGGACAAATGCACTCCCTCGTAATGACTTGCTACAGCGGCTGGGGTCGATGCTTTAGAGGTGGAAAAGCTGGAACATAAGCCAGCATGTGACCAGAGGGAGCATTTCCCCCAGTCCTTGGAGTGTGACTGATGTAACACCGGGGTCTCGCTCCCCCGCCCCCAGCTGCCGCACTCACATCTGTTTGTTGTGAAACCCGAAGCCCTCCCGCACGTGACCCTCGGCATCACGAATTCCCCGTTTTGTTTGGTATCCAAGGAGCTCTCGGACACTGGAGGGAGGGGAAGGGGGGGCGAGTTGAGAAAAGCTGCCGCATGGAAGCCCCGGGGGGAGGCCTTAAAAACATAGAAATTGTAAGCAGCCCTGTTTTGTTTACTGCCCTGTGGAATTGGATAAAGCAGATTAGCCCCGTGTAATGCGGGCAGACCTGAGTTTCACCTTCTTGTCGCACTCTCCTCCTCCCTGCCAGCCCCCTTTGTCCTTTTGTGTCTATTTTTGGTGTGATGCTGCAGACGCCACGTGGTCAGTGAAAGGGAGCTTGCTTCAGTAAACAGTCAGCTGATGGGGCTGTGTTATTCCTTGCAACAAAATAGAACAACCGGATGGGCCAAGTCTGTTGATGGTGTAACCCTGCAGATGACCTGAAATTACACTGCTAGTGGCTTTGGCTTGTGAAAAATTTAAAGCTGTTTAGTTTTCTGGGTTTGTTTTTTTGTTTGGGTATTTTTTTTTAATTCATAAATGTCAAGTTTTTGAATTTAATTTAGCTCTTCCAGAAGGAGCTGAAAAATGGGGAACTACTTTAAACCTTTACTCTAATTGTGATTTTTTTTTTTTTTTTTCTGCTTTCAGGAACAAGAGTATACAGCCCTCCAGAGTGGATCAGATACCACAGATACCATGGACGGTCAGCAACAGTATGGTCTCTGGGAGTTCTGCTGTATGACATGGTTTGTGGAGACATCCCTTTTGAGCAAGATGAAGAAATATTGAGGGGACGATTATACTTCAGGAGAAGAATTTCACCTGGTAAGTTCTCTAGAAGTCACATGGATTTTTCTGGTTTTGGGGGTTTTTTTAATACTCTTGTACATGGGAGCTTGTATAGGTGGATTTTTGCTACAGAGAATTGGTTTTTTTCTTACTTTTTTAGTCTAATACGGCTTTCTTTTTTTGTTACAGAATGTCAACAGCTGATCAAATGGTGCCTTTCACTGAGGCCTTCAGACAGACCAACACTTGAGCAGATTTTTGACCATCAATGGATGCACAAATCTGAAGTAGTGAAGTCTGAGGACTGTGACATAAGGCTACGGACCCTTGATACTGATGTATCTAGCACAAGTTCAAGTAATGAGAGTCTGTGAATTACTAAGGACCTCGCACTGGGAGGGGGAGCTCCAAGCAGAAAGACCACAGTGCTGCTGCCAATACATAGAAGGGGCTAGAAAAATGCATTCATTATTCTGTAGTTGAATCTTTGTCTGAGGGACTTGATTTTGTTTTCCCCCTTTGCTGGTTTCTGCTTTGGAATGAGAGATTTCCTTTGGAAACGCTGATGTTTAGGAGTTGCAGGCCAGTACTTAGTCAAAGACTGACCTTATTAAGAAAGCAGTGACCTCTTGAATACATGGTAAACTTTTTTGCTCTCATAGAGCCTGGACTAGATTTTATTTGCTTTTGAGTGCCTTTTTGAAAGCTGCTTCAGTGGGACTTTCTTTTTTGAGCTGTCTATGTCCAAAGAAGATCCAGTTCATTATAGGAATTTGCTCCCTTTAGACTCAGTACTGGAGGAAGCAGCTCCTATGATGCATTGGAGAACCTGTTCGGTGATTGAATGAAGTAGTCCCATCCACTGGTGATGGAATACTTGAACACAGACATTTCACTCCTGCCCCCCTGCCCTTTACAGATCCAACCCACCTCTGCTGCTCAAAATATTTCCTATAGCCTGCACAGAAATATGAACAGGTATATCGGCTTCTTTATCAGAAACATTTATTCATGTTTCCTTTTATCATCTCTACCATTGGGCATGAGAAGCCCCTTTCTCAACTCCCCCCAGCCTTTTGTCACCCTGCGAGTCTTAAAGTATGTATGGGCATGTTGAATGCACAATCAATGCAATATTCAAGGACTTCTATTTTTTTTTTCCATACCTGTATAATGTGTTTGTGTAAACTTGGTTTTTCCCGTGTACTATACAGTTATTTATTGTTTGGATTTTAGAAGACCTCCCACAGTTTTCAACTGTGGCTATTTATTCGGTTAATTTATTTGGTTAGTTACTCAACACTGTGCTTTCCCCTCCTTCTCCCCATGGGAATTCTAGTGGTTTGCCCATGGCACTTTTTTTTCTGCATTCCTGTCAACTTTTGGTTACAAAAAAATAATAAAAAAAATTTCTGACCTTACCAGTTTTTTGTTGAAAGATGGGAAATTGTTGTACAAAGTCTAATTTAAGGGAAATAGAATGACTTTTTAAAGTTAGTCAGTATGCCTTTTGTCTGGTATTACTGTACCAGAAGTGTAAAGTAATGCTGTTTGGAAGGGTTTTAAATTATTGACATTGTACAGTCTCCGTGCATTGGCTCTGGAAGGTAGAGTGGCAGAGTCATAAACCTTAATTTATTTTAATAGCTGTGTTTCTGTGATCTGGTTGCATTTATGCAGCTTGGATTTGGATTTTTTTCTTCTGTTTAACGGTGTGAAATGTATGGAGATCATATTTTTTATACAGGTATTTCAATTAAACTTTTTGTATATAACAGTTCTGTGTGTGTACTTTTATCTTCACTGTTACTTGTGATGAGCTGGGGAACACACTATGTTACCTCTCAAGCCTTGTTAAAGGCCTGCAGCAGCTGAGGCAGAGTTAGGAGATGTTCTATGCCATTAAGCCGTGACCATTTTGAAAAAATTAAGCAATCCCTCACTTGAGCTCTATCTACTCCTCAATCACTGCGTTTGATGTTGCACTGGGGAAGGAGTAAAATACAACAGCACTAATGGCCTACATAAAAAGGAATTGGCCCTCTAATTGTGGGACTTTTACCTCTGTAAACACTGAGTATCAGTGTACTTGTCCTTAAGTATTACAAGGAAGGAATTCTGTAGCTGCTGCTGGTTACTGTTTTCACAGTTGATATGTTTGCTTTCCATTACGTTCAGTTTCCTTCTTCCCACTTACACCTTCCTTCTGGGGCCGGGTGAGGACTTCTGTGCCCTTATCGGAAAGGGCACATTCTTGGAGATCAAGGGTGACTGTTCTCCTTCCACTTCCTTAGATTATCAAAGACTGGTGTGTCTGTCACTTGACAGAGTATGATATAGGGGAGCATGTGCCATTCTCACCTGCAGAAAAGGACAAGAGAAATATCCTCAGCATTCATCTTCACACGTTGGGAGTCAAGTCCTGCTGATTAACAATTTCATCCTCATTTCTCTGTAGCCAGAGACTGACCTGACTTGGTCTTGTTGTGGGGGTGGTAGTGATTACAAGGTTTAACTACTGCAGAGGGATCTACGAGGTATATTTAAGGATGTGTTCAGTTATTAAAGGTGCTTTGTAGTTGTCACGGTAAAGGGCTAGGCTTAGAATCTCGGTTTTATGTTATTTCCTTTTCTGGGGATCTTTCTGCCAGCTCATCTGCTATTATTTTGGTTCCCTGTGGGTAATATCTTGCTGGCATCACATCAAGCTCCTGATGCTAACTAGTTTAGACTCAAAATGCCACTGAATAGCAGGAGGTAAATCTGTAGAAAAAAGACCATTTTTGGTCTACACACTTTTCTGATGACAGGGAAGGTATTGTAGCCTTTTCTTTGCTGTAAAAAGGAGCTCAAATTACTCTTAATGGGGGGAAAAAGCTCTAACCACACTTTTGTCCATCAATGTGTTTTCTATGTTTTCTGATTTTGTTCCATTTTTATTTTAGACTGGTTTCCCCAGTTTTTAATGAAAATCTCTATATATACTAAACCTAGTCCCTGAAAAACTCAGTTCGCTATTGTTGGAACTCTATTCACAGAAATAAAAGGTTCTACAGTTAAGATTGCTTAGAAAAATTACAGTGTCCCATGAGAACACTTTAAAGTGACTAGAGTTTTGCTTTGGAACGAGAAATTCCTTTTGCTTAAGAAGGGAGGATTCAGGTATGCTACAAGAGAGATGATCCCAGCACCCAGTGCACTTCTTTAGGGAAACGTTTCTAACCACAAGAGGTCCCTGGAGAAATTCCAGTAGCTGACAGTAATTAACATCTTACACTCCAGTGGCTTCACATGTTCACAGCTGTTCAGAGGGATGGCAGCAGGGCTGTATGGGTGAGCTTCAAAGGGCTGCCAGAAAAGCAATTCTAAAAACACATTTGTAAAGCTATTGTTGATTGCTGAGCTAGGGACTTTAAACATTTCCACAAGAGCTGATGTTACTTTCCTTAGCTTCACTGAGAATCAGCGTCGAAATGCCCTGTTTTGAAACATAAAAACTAGGTTTTCACCTTTTGCTACTGAGGCAAAATGCATTAAAAGGATAAAGGTCAAAAGGACACGGGCGCGAGTGCTGACTCCCCTCTGGGATTAGCTCAACATAAAAGGTGCACTTTCAGTGCTGCACAGGCAGCTTTGGTTGTGAAACTCCCCTGTACACTAATAGAAGCCATGTGGCTGAAACACCGTATACCGAAAGTAATGATTTGTAAAAATAGCTTTTCATTACAGTTGAAAGTTGGAAAATGATGTGTTAATATAGTTCCATTAGCTGAGTGTTTCTGCCAAAATGAGAAGTCAGTGACAGCTCTTGGTTTCTCCTCTGCTTCTATCTGATATTAATATCATTAAATGTTGTTTCTCTGGGATCCTCTTCTTCATATTCTCTCCCCACTAGGTTGGTTTTCAACAGCACAAAGCTTGAAAAATAAAATTCAGCAGGTCATTCAAAACACTATCGTTTAAATCAGAGCCGGTTTTAACCTTGAAAAATTGATTTAGCAATACTCATGAATGTATGTATGTTGCTGGCTTCATAATATTTTCATGATATTCATAATATTTCATTATTTTAAATATGTTCTAATACTTAAATATCTTTAATAATGTAGTGTTTTGTGTAATTCATATCCCTAGTAAAGCTCGTTTCCCTGAGGGCATAAGCATACACCCGCTTCTTTTTTTTTTCTCTTTTTGTTAACTGAGCTTATATTTACTGAAGCAGCTGAATAAGAGCCCTTTGAAAATAACTATTGAAGGATCTTAGCAAGATTGACTAGGGTGTGTTCCCACCAAACACTTGTGGTTCTGTCTCAGTGGTTTAGTGACCTCTGTTGGTGAAATTAAAGTACATGTTCCAAAAATAATGATGCATAAATTGGGGAGATTTTAAAGCACTGCTGGCTGGCATTTTTAGATATGAGTGAATATGGCTGATACTTAATTATCCCATAATGCTTGAAGGGATATTTCACTAAAATTGAAAAATTTTAAATTACTACAAATGCAAAAATAACTTCTCAATAAAAATGGCAGAGGAGAGTATGCATTCAAAACATTGTCAAATCTTCATCTGATGTTACAGTGCTAACCTGCCTAGTGTGCCCCCAGTCACCCACATCACTCTTGGCATGAGCATTTATGACCATATTAGCCCTCATTCTTCCGCTTCATTTCAGTGACCATGAGAAGCACTTGTCTTCTGGCATGCAGATGGGCAATAATTCTCAGTGGTGTACCTAGACAACAGAATGTTGTGGCCCTATCAGCTATTATTAGTGGATTTTTTTCTACTAACAGCAGTGATTCTACAATTAGTAACAGAAGTCAAGATGGTGGTGTTTTAGTTTCATTGCAATACAGTTTTTGATACTGTCTCAAAATTTTCTCTGCTTGCAAGTTTGCAATTACTTCCTTTCATGGTTATCAGTAACTTAAAAATTTAATATGTTTTTTCCTACAGCTTTCCTTCAGGTAGTTGATTTAACAGAGACATATTAAGCTTTGGTTATATTGCAGAACTGCTGAACAAAGTGATAAGGAGGCCACAAATCCATGCAACTAAAAATGAATTTAAATCTGTATAAGACAGGGTTCCTAATTATTTTCAGAGAAAGTTTGTCTCATAACAGGTGAGTTCATGTTATCACTAAAAAATGTGTCCACATAGACATACCAGCTCTTTTTTTGATGGAGGGAAGTGACTAAACGCCAGAGCTGTGGTGTAACTCAAGGCAAAATGAGGAGCAGAAACATACATCCATTGAATTCTTGCAGACATTTTCTTAGCTTGCAATTCCATCCCTTTTCTTCCAATAAATTTAAAAGGTATTCAATCCTTGTGTCCTTTGCTCATGATTATTATTTGTAATACAGCCTGGCACACTCAAGTTTTAAGAAACATCAAATGGTTTGCAATACTCTGATAAAATCAGCATGCTTATATCTCAGATGCTAGGATTTCCTTTTCCTTAAAATGCTATGAAGGAAATTACTTGCCTACGGAAACATTCTGCTTACACAATAATATAAATTCAATATAGGTCTCAGATTAGCTGTGTTTAAGCTCTAATTAATATGGTCTTAGTAAGAACGTTATCTATTATGGCTAATACTGTTCTAATTGACTACACAAACCATTATGTAAAAAGCTGTTTATACTAGCCCACTAAGAGAATTAGTGAGATGCATACTATGACTTGCACTGTTTCTCAGGTAAGTCTGTGTTAAACATCAAAATTAGAATTAAGTCATAATCAGAAAAGTAACTTGTGGATCAATATGATTCTTTGTTTACTATTATTGACTCAGCAGTCACTTTAAGTCTCCATTTAGGAGTACAGAAAGATCACAGAAAATTATAGGGAAAACTTAATTATTTTGGTATTTTTGCTCTATTATGAATAGAATCCTTAAGCAAATGTTTTATTATTTTGTGGATAATTGTCTGTGTTATAGCTTTTGTTTGTATGTCTATAATGTCTAAGTAATAACAAAAGCCTTAAAAGATATACATCAGCATAGAAAAATGTAAAAGATCACTGCTTTGCAGAGGGAAATTTGTCTATTTTCTGGGCAGACATAAATGGATAAAAAACTTAATCCACAGGAAGGCAGATTAAGTTGTGGTAAGGAAGAGTTTTATATCTGTAAGGCTAGCTGAACACCAGAGTAAACAAACTGTGGAGTATAGTAAATAATTATTTTTAGAAACAAGCATTTTTCATAAATCATCTAGAAGTTACAGCTATTTTAAAACTACTTTGAATTTCATCAGCCCAATGATCTTGAATTAAAAAAGAAATATTTCAGTCACAACATGCATCTGCTTCTTGAACCAATATAAAATTTACTGATAGTGCTGGTTTTGCTGCTGGCAAAACCAAAACTTTTTAATGCAGATTTGACCTAATCAATAGAACTAGTGATAGATTTTCTCATGATGGTGAGGCTATGAGGCTACTGACCTTTTCGCATCAGCTAAATTGTTCCTCCTACTATCCCTTCCTTTTGCTGGTGCACTAAGATCAATAAACTGATCTCTCTGATAGCAACTCCGATAGTGAGGGAATATGCACAACTGCTTGGGCCTGGGATGTGATGGAAGAGAGATGGTACTACTGAAGAAAGGATATGTGTAATAACGGAATTTTCTCTAGTTGGTACCATCAAGCCTACCCTCTAGTTTCTATTTGATAAATTCTGCAACAAGGAATTTGTAAGGAATATGACAAATCTTGATATTTTTAACCTGACATGCAAATTATTTTACTTGGCTTTTCTTCAAATCAGGTGCTGAGCATTTGCTGCAAGGTATACAGTACCTCAGGTATTGATGAAGTGAAAGAACTAAGGTCATTCAGAATCCTACACAGGTCAAAACTTAATTCACTATTATATTCATATATCTCAACAGTATGCCCTACTTTTTAACCAGCTTCACAGGTACATTTGCAAAAGAGAAAATGTGTTAAACATATCAGAACTGTTAATCAATGACAATGCTTTACAGCTATCCATGAAGAAAAGACAAGTTGCAGTGAGAAAAAGTAATGCAAATGAGTTATCATAATTACATTTATTGTTTTATCTCTAACTCTATGATTTTCCTATTTCTCTGTAATTTTGGGTCTCTTCAGCAGGCATGAACTCCATTGTCCTCTCAAGGATATTTTTGCCAATACTCACAGTTTAATGTGCAGGATTCCAATACACTTAAAGGAAAACTTCAGCAACTGATCTTGAAAATCTTGGTCAGCCCCTATGTAAACCATGAATTTTGAGTGCATTTTAAACATACATTATTCTCAGTTTAGTGCTTGTTGTGGTGATGCACTCAAGTAGCTGTAGTAGCTGAGGATCACCATTTCCCTGACAGCTCCTAGCCAAAATACTCTTGGTGGTGTAGGACCCAATTCTGCTTTTTGTCCAAGAATTCCAATCATTTCAAGGGAGATTTTGTCTGTGTGATGACTACAGAGCTATCCTTTAATTTGTGGCAAAAGAATGTCTGCCCTAGAGAGAAAATAAATAAGAAAGCCTGAAGCTGAAAAGAAAACCTCTCCTGCAATGCTGAAAAACAGTAGAAAAAGGAGAAAGAAGCCCTTTTGTCTTTCAGAAGTCACAGCTGCACCTCTCTGTAAGACAACAAATTATTTGGAAAGCAAGGGCATGGTAACTTGAAAGAAAAGTAGAGCATAAATATTATCTCATAACCGGAGTCCTTGGTGGCATTTTTGTTAACACCACAAAGAGCAGTTACTCACCCCTGAGATTAGCTCAGTTGGTTAGAGTGTGGCAACAACACCAGGTCTTTTTCCACATGTAACTACTTGTTGGTGGGAAAAGAAAGGGTTCACAACAATTCTGGTCATAATTTGTACCTCTCTTTTCCTCTGCTAACCAGATTTTCTATATCACAAACTAACGGCACGATCCAACTCCTTTTATGGACTGTGACAAACTCCTACTGATACAGGTGATGAGGGGAACATGTGTGAGTCACAGTTTCAGAACAAATAATACACACTTTCATAGTCTTTACTAAGTTACATTCTTACTACTTAATATTATTTTAAAACTAATGTCATCATGGCAAAAACTGCACTGGTGCCAATGGTTCTTTTCACCCAGATAGTTTTCACAGTCCTTTAGAGACTTCATTCGCTGATTATGAATCCACATATATGATAGCAACTTTTGTCTACACAGTGACATGGCATCAAATGGCTTGGTGCTGGTTTTCTGCAGGGAAAGATCACCTTGCACAGAGGTTTGTTCTCGAATATTTGGTTGTTCTCAAGTACTGTACTTCTGCACTCCAGCATTTAAAATTCAAGATAATTGATTGGTAATTGGCTTAGACCTGAAAGAAATACAAACATTTGTGTTGAACTTAATGTATCTTGACATATCTAGAGTAACATTTACAATGCTGTTAACTGCAATCGACTCAGAGGAGCAAAAACTCCAGAATCACAGACTTCAACTAAAGGATTGTCTAATCAAACTTACTGCAAGTAAATTTTCCCAGGTAAATAGTTGAACCAGCTCCCCTTTGAGAACTATGGATAATAAAAAGTGGTTCATTTTCTCCTTTTTCACTAGTTTTATATAAAGCCTGTGTGAGAACATTTGTCAGAGTACCTGTTACCCCAATTTAGCTGGAATGGTTTCAGTAGGAATAACTGAAACCATGGTCTGTGGAGGCGGATCAGTCCTTACCACAGCCTGACGTCTGTTTCTCATGTAGATTTGCCTTAGAAGGGGATTTACTTATTTAAAGAGCAATATGGGGTATGAAAGGGTTATGTAAATATATGCTTTGCAACTACAGTAGTGACCATTTTAAATAGGTAAATGTCATTTTAAAAATCAAAAAGTGAAGCAAAGTTGCAGTGGCATCTTTATCTGAATACAGCTGCTCACTGATTACCTGAAACTATGGAGCAGCTACTTGCAACAGATTTACCCTGCACATGCATTTCACTCTAACCGTCTCTAAAACTGGCTGGGGTATGTTGTACAAATTTTGACCACAGGCTGGCCTGCATATGTCACTGTAATTTATACAGTTGGTTACCTTCCACTTTCTCAAGGATATTAACTGGCATGAACCTTCATTTTTTTCATTTCCAGTAATTAATTCCCTGTAGAGAGTGACTGAAAATACTAAACAAAAGCATTTAATCAGAAATTATTAGAGTTGTCTTGTCAGCCGTCTGTTAATCACCATGCATTTTTTTATAAGGAGTGAATTTTTTTTTAAACCTTTTACTTAATTAAAACATATTGTTTCAGTAGCAGATTGGAAAGTATTGTCATCTGCTTAGACTTGCATCCTAAGATTCATTAAGGGTTAGTTTCCTGCAACATACAGGCATTTAGAAATTCATTCTGCTGGGCACTGAATGAGGGTACAAAGGGTAAGGGCTGTAACACAGGCAAGAATTATTTTGCTGAAGGTCTTCCAAACCCCCACCATAATGCAGAATGAGAACATAGTGAAGGAATACTAATGAAATTGAATGAGATTAAAACTAGAAAGTGAAGAATAATGAGGAAAAGAAATTGCTTTGCAGATTTTGGGATTCATTGTGGTAGTCTGGTCTTATGAATGACACAGGCACTAGAATTTTGTACAATCATTCCTGCTTGAATCTTCATTACAAAAATTTTTAAAAGTGATTTTTTGTAAATTTTCGATTTCTGGGACAGTGACTACAGCAGCCTGTTGAAAGCTAATGAGACCTGAATGCTCTGGTGTAAGAGTCCTCTAAAGATTCAGAAGGAAAAATATGGGAAAATGACAATGACCGATTACTGTTTATTATTCTAGTGATGTGCAAAGACTTGCAAAACATTGCTTGTTTTCAATGGCTTTTTAATACATCAGCATCCCGCTATATCATCATTAGGTAGCAACATGTAAGAGGTGCATATCTTATTACTGTTTTCTGGGAAGAGTTTCATATCAGCCTCAAGTTCTTGCCAGAGTGTGGTAGATGCTGCTCTATCCATCAAGATGACTGAACTGCAGTCATTTGGCCAAAAGTGATATTAAGAGTTGGCTTGTAAGACCAATCTCATCACTATGTCCACTGTTGTGTTTTGTAGAATCTCATTGCTATCAAGCTTGACAAGATTTTCTCTTTTCCTGCCTGCTCCTTGCCTCAGGGTTCATCTTTAACTCCCTGGATTTCTTATCTCTTCACTACCCTTTGCCATTTTTACACCACACCCTTTAGTTTCACATATCTCTTGACTTTCTTGGTTTCTCTGTCTCTTGCCTCCAACCCTGACATCAGGGATTTGCCAACAGCTTTCATGTCCCAGGTGTATTGCTGCTGTGAAGACTTTAGAGGGATTGCCCTGGGAACATATGGTCAGAGGCAGCAGTAACAAGCACAATACCTCACTGAGAGCCAGATGCAGACATGGGTAAAAAGCCATTAATGTTTTATATTATTCCTATTTATCATTAGCACCCATTGATTAAGTAAAGTAATATGACTGATCTCAGGCAATAAACACAGCTTTGCTCTGAAGCACTTGTCCAGAAAGGCAAACAGCAGATAAACTGTAAGGAGAAAAGGGATGAACATATATTTTTTAAAACAATATCTTCTATTTCTACTGGCCCTCTGCCTGGTCATTATTAACTCACAGAACTTTGTAGGCATCCAAGTTGGATCTTCCCGCTGTTACGGGAAAATTTTTCTTGGCTCAGATATGAAAATAATTTCCTTTCCAACTCAACACTATGTTGTTACAATATCCATTTTGATAATCTAATGGTCAAATGTGATGATTGTCTCTTGGAGCACCTCACAGGGACACTATTGTTGTGTGATAGTGACCTTACATCTGGGAACAGCCTTGCCTAGGGCTTCCCAAATCTATCTCTCACAAGGCCATATGACAGATATGTGTAAGGCTCTATGCCAGTCACACTTTTTAAAAACTCCTTGACAAAGTCATGCCACTTGTGACTCCTTGTACTGCGGTGACATATGACCCTGACACTGCAAATATTCTTCTGTATTATGCAAGGGTGTCACTACAGAAGGAGGATTATGTGAGGTCATGGCTAGAGTCTGATCCTGCCTCAGTCCCAGATGTACAAGCAGAAAACAGTTGAGTGGATTAATATGTAAGTGGCTTTTAGAGGCAACTGCCCTCTTATCTGACATTGCTAGGTGAACAGATGCTAGATGTTGCTAGATATTGCTAGGTGTTGCTGGATGGCCCCAATCTGTTCAATAACCATCTGCATTAACTTATAACATAGGATAACCTTGAATGAGAGCAGCCAATGGAAACAGCCCACCTTTGTCACACACATAGGCTTATTTTTACTTCTTTAAGCATGCAGACATTACTCTATTTTTATCCCTTGGCAGCAATGAGATTTAGTCATAGTTGATAGCTGATCTCATCTCCTCTTCATCAAACAAACAAAAAAAATCTAGTCAGAGGAACCATATCACTTCTAACAGGAACTGTACAAGCCACAGGGTGTCTGATAAAACAGAAGACACACCAAAGCAGAAAACATTGATAAAAGTATGTGTGTAAGGTAGGCCTTTCAAGTTACACAAGTGGACTTCCCTGGCAGAATGGAGCTGCTGGAGGAGATCTTTCACAGCCTAACTTAATGTTTCCAGCTTCATTACATTAGTACTCTAGTATCACAAGCAGCAAAATCTCCTCTACCACATATCTAGGTGCCTATGAAGCCGACATGTTCCTGTTGCAACAAAGGGTTTAAGAGTCATTCTAATGTCTTGTAAAAACTATTACTGCTCATGCCTATGAATTCTGTGGGGTTTTTTTGCCCATATCTTCCCTTCTTAAAATGAAAATCAAACCGTATCATATTATCAGGTTTCCCTTCCATCTCCTTACCCTTTGCTATTTTCACTGTTGCCAGTATGTCTTCACTTTACCAGCAGTTATCTTACTAAGCTGGAGAGAAAGAAAGAGATCTCAGGTCTTGCTTATCTTGACTTTAGAAATCAATGTTGTCATCAAGTGAAGTGTTAACATAATGAAAACAAACTTGACTTTCAGAAAAATCAGCGATCTGGAGTCAAGTAATTATATCCCTTTGGACCGAAATCAGACAAGTTCAGGGAATGTGGGAATAACTATTTGTTGTATACAACATGAGCACGTCAGAACAAGAGTCATCCCAGATGTGCTTTGGATCACCTCTAAATGGCTTGGAAAAGCCTATGAAGTGGCAATTAGAAGACTGGCGAGTGGGCGGATGGAGAAGCAAAATAAAAGGTAGGTGTCTGCCTTAACTGTGGCAACTTCATGAATTGTTGGGGCTGGGACCTAAAGTTTGATTGGAACCTTTCTGCTCTGTGACATTTCAAAAGAAAGATTATATCTGCCTCTGTTCCCCAAAGAAAGGAAAGACCTACAGCAGAAAAGCTCAGAAGGTGAGTGGGAATCAAATGATCTCACGCTGTTGGTGACAATAGAGGACATAGGGTGAAGAACATTGATGCAAAGACAATGCAGAAGGATGATGCCTTGGAAAAGTCCATTCATCATCGGTTTAAGGATCAGTACTGCAAAGATTTTAAGCACTAATAGCACATAATATCACTATCTAAAGTTCTGTCTAGACTTGGGAGACCAAGGACAGATTGTCCTAGATTAGACAGGTTTCATGGAGATTAGATGAAGTCTTTCGATTTTTTTTCCTTTTACTTGTGATATTAAACGAAATAGGGCTCTTAGGATATCATTAAATCAGTTAGCTCCTGCTCAGGTGCAAATGTGAAGTCATATGGAAATAAAATACTTTGTCCTTAACAACACCAACAAGCTGTAATTTTCCTCAAAAGGATTCACTACTTGCTAAACTGTCAAGGCCAAAGATCTCTTTATCCTGAGTGCTCAGCGGTAAAAGATTTTGTTAACACAGATTTTATTTACATGATTGGATCTTGAGCCTTTCCAGACAGTTAAGATAAGCAAGGCTCCAACAGGTAAAAATGAGAGGGAGGAGGTTCCAGTAACTCGGTCTTCTCTCCAGCACCTTGGGGCGTCACACTATTTGAAGGCAACTAAGTACTTTTGTCTTACTGTAAAGAATCTAGTCAGCTTGGAAGAAATCAACACTTCAAGAGAACTTCTTCAGTAGGTGTTAAGTGCTCCCATCCTCTCGGCAGGAGATTTTCATTAATGATAGCACCTCGTGGGGATGAGTAGGGAAGAAGACAATGCAGCGCTGAGGGGTGTAAATGGCTTAATTCTCCTTGGTGGGTCCTCATCCTCCCTGCCTGGGGTTAGGTGCTTACAGTCTGTGATCCTGTCAGTTGTTAGTAGCTGACACAGTGAGGCTTTGTGGCTGTTTACATCATATAGTTATGTCATAGCTATCATTAAATGGTAACAGAATGAAAGACTCAGGCAATTCTAGTGTACCAGAGACCCTAGACCCTGCAGTCTCTGCTCCCTAAGAACACTCAAGGATCAATGCAAAAGTTCAGTCCTCCCTTTTCCTCTTCTCTTCTTTCCCCACAGGCATTTTTGCCTGGAGAGAGAAGGGCCACTAAACCACTGGCCACTGAGATCAGACAGGGAGAAGGCAGAGACCTTTGGATGCCTGCAGTGCATCCATCAAATCTTGTTTCCGGTAAAAGAAAGGTATGTAAAGATTCCCAGTTCCCTTGGGAAAGTATGTAGAGAATCTGTGAGACAGCTGGAGAGGCAAGGACCTTTGTTGCCCTTGTTTTCATGAAGGAAGACAAATATTACACACACATACACACACACATATATTTAATTCCTACCATGCATTTGACTTTGAAAGTGTGTCCCAGATTTCCCTTTTCCATGCCATCCTCACCTTGTCCTGTCTCATCCTTTTGCCTCCTGAACTCTTCTTCCTGCTTGGGAAAATATGAAATTATATGAAATATAAACGCTACCCTAATATCCTTTCTATCTCAGTGTCTGTTTCCTTTACTGCCTGTCCCCAACAAACAAAACCACATAAAATTCCTTTTTAATTTTCCAAACTAGTTTGAGTACATTTGAGCTGTATTTCTGCCCGGGTTAAAACAGTTGACAAGCAGTTATGATGCTTGCCAAATGAGTAATACTAGCAATGGAGAGGGTGACTTTACAATCAATGCAATTTTAGAAAGCAATCTCCTCTCCTTAATACTGTTACACTTGTTACTTCTGCTGCCTTTACTTACTAAATGTTACTGTAGAAACCTGGACAAGAAAGAAGTAATATCTTTCTGACTCAGTCAATAGAAACCTTCTCTGTATTATTGGGGAGGAAAGAAAAACAAGGTTGAGGATATATTCTTCCAGCCCTTTCATCTGCATTTGGAGTAGGTCTCTGAATGTCAATGTCACACATTTATTTTAGATTTTTTAGCTGTTAGCCACATAGCAGCAGTGGAATTTGATCATTAGATACTCAAACTCAAAAAAGATGACCATATGGTTACATGTTATTAAATGTTACACAGAAAGAAGAAAATAAGTCCCTGCATATCTGTTCAGTACTTAGAGACATTTCATCCAAAAAAATTCAATTAGTTCCTTGCATATGTCACATGGAACACATCAGTTTCACTGCTTCAAGTACAATTAGGCTGAGAGACCGCAGAGCATTTAGGAAGGAAAGAAGCCAGGGTTTGGAGGGGCAGCAGCATCCCCACACTGAGCTCTGCTCAGGGAAGTGGCTCCCAGCTCCTCGCAGGAGCTGTGCCTAGACAGTGACAGTGCACAAGCACCCAGCACTGAATGACACTTCAAGAGCTGCATCTAATCAAGCTTTAGATCTACAAGAAAATTAAAAATATATGAATCCCAGAATCTTATGTGTGTGAGGGTTTTGGTTTTTTTTCTGAAAAGAGCTGTCACAATAAAAAAGCAATTAATAATGTATTTTGCTGTTAGTATCTTTATAAAGAATTGATTTTTCTGGTGTGAATTTGGATTTTTTCCAATATAAGATGCTCTTTGAATAATCTAAAATTCTACCCTAGAGCAAACTGAGATTTATACCAGAAACAACAAATAATATTTTTAAAGGTAAATTGAATCACACATAATTATTCTTGTGTTAGGCTCTTTATTTAAAACACACCCTACTCATTTCGGCAATACAAGATATAATTAAATCCAAGCACTTTATTTATGTAACAGTAGAATTACTACAGAGAAACAAAAGGAGAATCCAAACAAGACTTTTTTGAAGAAAAAATGTATTGCCCCTGCAAAAAATTAAGCAGGTTACTTGCACTCCCAACTTAAGACTTGGCAAACCTAATACTAGATCATCTTTTTTCTAATAAGACAAGTGGAACGCAGATGACCTTTCTAACACCCTGAAACAACAATGCCTTTTTAATGTATGCATGTTTAAAAAGTCATATGTGTGATATAAATTTCCTCATCATTACATGTTTTCCCACTTGGCCCCACAAGTTTGTGTTGTAAACACTATTGACCAACAGTACCAGCCCAGAAAGTCTGACCTTTAGTAAAGGTTTTACTCGAGCCCAGCCTAATTACCCTTCAGCTCAGTAAGGGAAGTTATATAGCTATAAACCACAAATGAAACATACATGTATATTATCAACTGTTCCTTCATAAAACATTTTTAAAAAGCCTTAGAAAGCTTTTTTTTTTATGTGAGATATATCAGTTCTTAATTTCATTTTTCCTGATGAAAGTTGTTGTCAATGTCCTTGCACTGGCAAGATGTCCATGAAACCTACAAGTGGCCCACAAGTGGAAAAGAAAACTCATGCAGGGGGCAAATTTCTTCTTTGAGAATAAATAGCAATATTGTGGTGGCATTTACCAGGCAGGAGTAAAGACAGTATTTTGTTTGCTCTGCCACCTGTCTACATTAAGGCAAGAATTTATGGCTTCTATTAGCACATATTTTTATGGATGTGCATACACCAGTAGCCATCAGAAAAGTAACTAAAAGGCTTCAAAATATAAAAGCCAAATGCTCTTAAAGGTGATTTTCAAGAGATTGTTAAAAATAAGTTTGTCTTTGCTTATTTAATATGTACTAAAATTATATAAGGGGATTATTTTACTTCTATTTTAACAGGTTCAGAATAAACAAAATAATATAACAAAAGTAAAAATAAAGTAACTTTTAAAACAACACAAAAATACAACATACTATACTACTTAGGATATATCTACATGTTTTCATCAGAAGAGAAAGTAGAAAATGGATTTATTTACTCTTTTATTCCACATTTGGTGCTTACTATATTCTTCTTAGTGCATCTTCAGACCTGAAAGAAGCACCAGGTAGTGAGGTAGCTCTATGACACAAAGAATTTATCCATCCCTGGTATTTCTGCATGAAGGGAGAAGACACTTTTTCTGTAGCTCTGAATAAATTCCCTGGGTGTCATGGTTTAACCCCAGCCATCAACTGAGCCCCACATCAAGCTTGCTCACTTCCCCCTGATGGGCTGGGGGAGAGAGTCAGAAAAGTAAAAATAAGAAATCTCATGGACTGAGATAAAGACAGTTCAATAGGGATAGCAAAAGCCATGCACAAAAATAAAGCAAAATAAGGAATTCATGCAACACTTCCAGGTGAATGAGGCAGGTGTTCAGCCATCCCAAGGAAAGCAGGGCTCCATCACATGTGGTAGTAACCTGGGAAAACAAATGTGATCACACAAAACATTCCCCTCCTTCTTCTTCCCCCAGCTTTATATTCCGAGCAGGATGCCATATGGTCTGGAATATGCCTTGGGTCATTTGGCATCAGCTGTCCCAACTGTGTCCCTTCCCAACTTCTTGTGCCTTCCCAGCCTCCTTGCTGTTGGGGTGGAGAAGCAGAAAAATCTTTGACTCCATGTAAGCACTGCCAAGCAGTAACTAAAACATCTCTTTGCAATCAACACAGGTTCCAGCATAAATCCAAAATATAGCCCCATAACTAGTTTCTATTAGGAAAATTAGCTCTATCCCAGCCAGAACCAGCCCATGGAGTAACTAGGGACTGTGCAGGAAAATAAAATTGTAATTAAAAATGTAGAAGATGCATTAATTAACATTAATTACAGATCAATCATCTAGGAAGTATTTGTGTTTATAGTACTCAAAGATAAAATATTCTGCAATTGTCACCAAGCTTACATTTCTTCAAATGTGGAAAAGAGCACCTACTTAACTCTCAGTCAAATGTAGAAAGAAATTGCTTACCCAGACTTTAAATGTTTTTGCCCCTTTATCCAAAATAGTATACACAAACTTGTTTGTACTAGAATTTCATACCCGGGCTTAAAAATTGTAATGATATTTCAATTAGATATAGAGATTGAAGTATATCAAAATATATGTGCAAATGCTAGTATAAACAAAGCCTTCGTCAAAAAGAGAACCTGAGGTCTCTGACCTGATATAGCTAGGATAGAGCAGAAAAATTGTCAGAGGAGAAATTTTGGTTTTGGTCATTAGAGAATTGCAGAAGTATGCTAAATTTGTGTTTTTTTCATTTGCATAGACACCTTGTATTAAAAAAGAAAACCAAATTTTCAAAAAATCTTTGTTTTAGATAGCTAATTTATAATTGCAATAAAATTCTCCTAATGAGAGGATTGTCATTATCTCCAAAAGCAGAACTTTGCCTATTAATCACTTTTAGCTTCTGTCCAAGCCACTGATGTTCCCTTCAAGTAACATTGTCCATGGCTTAATATTACTTTTTATCTTTTTTTCATTATATATAGCAACAAAAGATTTAATTGCATCTTTTCTCCAAAATGTGATCAATAATTCTAAATGTAGTCTGTTACTTGGTTGAGAAGCACAACTCTGTTTCCAAATTAAATCTTCCAAAAATGGTAACTGGTTCTTGACACAGACCATGCAGCCAACATAAATTTGTCTCCTTGACCCAACGCAAGATGAAATCAGAATGACTGTTGCTTCTAATGTATTTGCTTCTGTCTACTTATACCACATCATGTAGTCTCCTCATTATCAGCTTTATACCTAATTTTCATATTACCTTTTATCAGTATTTTTAGGTGGTGTTTTTATTGTTCTGCTGAAAAGTTAGGGGTTTTTTTTCCAGAGCTAGAGCAGAATGCTACTTGTTCCTTTATCCTACAGTTATCTCTCTGTACAAGTGTGGGGTTTTGACCTATCTCTGCAGACCAATGTCTAAGGTGCTACTTAATGATTTCCTTCGGAATGCCAAGTCCTTGAGTGCTCCTGGCTCTCCAGTCACTAACTGGCCTTCAAACCATGCTTGTGGCCATTTTCATCACTCCAGTGTAATTGAAAAGTAACCATCTAAAAATAGAAAAAGCCCATAAACCAGAAGATGGAACATGGTGAATCCACTGCAACCTGAACTGGAGCTCACTTTTTTCAGGTGAAAATAGCATTATGTTGAACAAAGGTGAATAGACATACAAACCCCTGGATTGTTTGAGGGATAATATTCTTACAACTGCGCAAAAGTTAATATGATCTTTCCAGTTAAGCAGATGAGGAGTTGAATCTCATTATCTGTATGAACACAGACTTCCAGCTCTTACTACTTCTCATAGAGACAGGAGGATTTCAGTGGTTTCCTCCACTTTCACCAGATGAAAGCCACTCAGAAAGTCTATTTCACATTTTCATCAAGGTCAGGGCCAGCTCAGTTTTTTAGACCCTGAAATTTGTGTTTTTACTGATGAAAAAATTTTACCCATATATGCTTTGTCTAATTAATTATTAGAAACTAATTTAAATAAATTAATAAGCAAGATGGAAACTGATAACAAATGGTGTTTTGTGATGATTGTGTTTTTACTTGCTCATGATGTGATTTCTCAAGGATTAAGTCTGTTGGCTCCTGCCATATGGTGATATCTATGTTCATATTACATGGTGCCATTTACTATCAACTTGTTTCTGTTCCTCTTTGGTCCAGATCTCAAGCTTTTTTGAGCCACACAGCTTCTTGTTTATATTATATTATGTGTGTATATATATATATATATATATAATATATAATATATATTATTTATATTAATTTCTAGCATTTTATTTAATACAATAGCATCAGGAGAGTCAGCAAACAGTTGTTGTTAGCAACCTAATTATTTTGACTGGGTCAAAATCTAAGACCCCAGTCTCACACACATCCTTCTTTGCTCCCAGTTCTGTAAAAATTAACCACTATTCAAAAGCTGCTGCTGAGCTTTAGGTGTATATCTTAAAGTCTCAAGTTTTGAAGTTCTTGATTTCTGCACTTTTAGGATTTCAGCAAGCACAAATGTCCTTCTTGGGACCATAACACTTTGAGCTAGATCGATGTGTGATTTCTGTGGGAAGGTCAGGTGCTCTGCTCAGTATTCAGGCAGAGAAAGGCAGATAGAGAACACGCAGGTGAGGTTTCTTCACCTGAGATACAACTTAACTTTTCTCAAAGTCTCACATGATCTTGCTATTCAAATGAGACTTAAAAGTTTAGTATCATCTGTCTCCCAATACTCACTCACAGCACCAATGTGCTTTTGCAGACACTCTAATGTGAGCCATATGATAAGGTTGAAAAAGTGTGTAATTTTGGTAAATGGCACAGAAGTTGCTAGATAGGTTCCGTCAGCCAGATGCACATTCTGCCACCATACTGCAGCTGTTCAGCTGGGTGATGGATAAATTCTCTCAGCTTCATTAGCCTTAAAGGAATGAACTAATTCACCAGATACTGATAAGAGTAACAAGCTGTTTAGCTGCACAGGAAAAATCCTTTCTGCATCCACAGAGGTGCTGTAGAAGTTTTGAGTCATACATTTGACCTGGTGAGCTACAACTGAGGGACGTAAAGTGGACTTGGGAGTATGCAAGTTATGCAGAACTCAGGAAAAAAAAAGTCTTTTATCATGATGTACTATTTCAACAAATCTCCATGCACAGTATAGGTATATATATGCCCTGAAAAGCCCTGATAGAAGTGTATAGCCTTTAAGTGCCAAGTCATCCTAGCAGGAAGTACAAAGCTCTCAATGGCATATCAGTTGTTGATCAATGGGTAGTATGGTGTGAAAAAATATTTATGACACTGAACTCTCAAAAATCAGATCCAGTTCCTGATCTTCTAAATCCATAGAATGGCTACACACTGCTAAAAGAAGGGGATTAGTCACCATCCTCATTTCTATGGTCAATGGCAGGTGACAAATGTTCGCTTTGTTAGATATGAAGGGAAGTCAGCATTAGATTCATGATGGTCGTACGCTTACTTTAAATTCTTGACCCACTGATTTATATTACTAATCTGATGCATAGTCTTTTTCCTATAGCTCTGGAAATTCTCACTCTTCTCAGACCAAGAACTGGTAGGGAATGGTAGCTGCATCACCAACACTTGCATGATATGTTCATAATCATCTTCCTTTGGGAGGAGAAAGTTATGCCTAGCCAGCATTTATATTCTTTTGCTCCTAATAAGTAGTCAGAAACAGTGCAAGCAGATCAACTCAGACATGTAGAAGTGACCTGAGGAAAGAAAGATGATACATATAGCTTCAATGTCTACTGTTTGGTTTGCTGCTGACATTCGGACTCATGCCTCTTTCATTTTCCCTGTCGATCTAGCAAGCAGAACCTCCTATCCCAAATTGTTCTCATGCCATGATGGAAAAAGTTACTACTCAGTGATCAGTCCTTAAAACTCAGGGGCAAGTGTTCCATGATACACTTGGAGATTACAGTCTTTGCTGCTTATTGGTTAAAACACCATAAATGGTCCATAATGAGATTTATTTCCATGCCAGAAATTAGTACTTTGAAGAACTTGTGTCAGTATCTTAGACATCATGAAAGTTGTATATTTTTCAAATCACCCATGGTCTCAAAAAGCAAAAATATTTGTAAATAAAATGCTTTTTTTTTTCTTTATTTCCCTATAACAAGCACAGAAGGAAGCAAGTATGTTTCATTTTTGGGGAAGCAGAGTAATATTTTTTCTGTATGTTCTGTATTTCCTGTATTTATTACTGTTTCTATCCATTCACTTCTGACTAAAATACTACAAAATGTTTTTTTTTTTTTCTCCCTATGTTAAGGATCATGACAAGAATCTTTAATTAATACTGAGTTTCACTTGAAGCCAAAACCAGGGACACATGATGTGAAACTCTGCATTCTTTGCAGTCTTGGGTGTCCAGTAGAAATTTAAATTCATGGCAGCAGGCTGTAATGCTGAAGCTGAAGAAACACAGTTTATTTGGGCTCTGGTCCTACTTACACTTGAAAAGCTCTATATGTTTTTTACAGAAAAATGCATAGTCACCTTTAGAAAGAATGAAGAACAGAGTTTTCAAGGCCAAGATCCTTGGTGCCACTGCAGAATGACAGATATATCATGTCGATTCCCAGTTCTTCAGCTCAGGAGGAAATGAAGCAGCTTTGACACTTATACATCAAAAGCACAGGAAACCGATGTAAACACATACTCAGAGTAGAAATAAGAATGAACAGAACATATTTTCAATGGTGAAAGAGAGATGCAAATTAAATTTACCTCCACATTTTAATCAAGCAATACATGGTAGTATATAAACATACTCAGTACAATTTCTTCATGAAATAATACTATGCAAAAGTATTCAGAACATAATGCAAGAAATAAAGTATCCAAGTTGTACACTTTTTTGAGAGATGTGGCAAAAAGCAAGTGAACAATTTTCTGAGTAGCAAGAGATATAGAAGTCATATATTAAGTGCTTAAGTCAGCACTTAGTCCTCCTTGAGTCTACCTCAGCTGGGGTATATCCACTGAATAATGTAAAAACTACAAGGGCCTAGGTTTGTTAGACTTCCAAATGGGAGCAACAAGTGAAATGGTACCTGTTCTCACATTGAAAGCAACTCCAATACAGGAGTGTTGCACATCCCATAGCTGCAATGAAGTTAGTGGGCTGTTCTCTGGCATGATTTTACTTTCCCCTCAAGGTACCATGATTTCAAGGTGTGCTTTTTCAGTTGTAGACATGCCCCTCATGTCTAATCCAGCCTGTCTTATAAGCCAAGATATTTTAATCAATTTCTTTCAAATTGTTGAAATAAGAATGTTCTTCCCTAGCTAACGTGAATTAATGTTATGGTTTAACCCCACCTGGTGACTAAGTGCCATGCAGCCACTCACTCATCCCCACCCCCTCCCATCTCGGTGGGATGGGGAGAAGAATTAGAAAAAAAACGGTAAAAGACGTGGGTTAAGATACTAATTTATTAATTGAAATAGTTTAATAATTGACATTGTTATTAATAATAATAATAAATAAAAATAATAGCAAAGAAAAGGGAGATAGCGAAACCAGAGAGGAATAAAACCCAAGAGAAACAAGTGATGCCCAATACACTTGCTCACCACCTGACTGATACCCAGCCTGGCCTTGAGCAGCTATTGGCCCTCCTGGCCAACTCCCCCACTTTAAATACTGGCTATAACAGTATAACATTCTATGGTGTGGAATACACACTTTGACCAGTTTGGATCAGCTGTCCCAGCTGTGCTCCCTCCCAGCTTCTTGTGCAGCTCCTCGCTGGCAGAGCATAGGACACTGAAAAGTCCTTGACTTAGGGTCAGCAATACTCAGCAACAGCCAAAACATCAATATCAGTGTGTTATCATTATTCTCATACCAAATCCAAAACACAGCAGTGTACATGCCCCAGGAGCAAAATTAACTCTATCCCAGTCAAAAGAAGAACTATTCATAAGGAATGTTTCTGTCTTGCGAATTTAGCCCACTGTAAAGGGCACTTTGTTGTTTTTGCTGGTGTCAAAACATACACATAGCTTTTGAGAAGACAATGAAATGTGTTTTGCTGGCAGAGTCATTCACAGCATCATCAGTTCTGTGAGTGTTCTCTGTATCCTGCAAATACTGAGTCAGGAAAATGTCACTTCAGCTGTGTTTACATCCTTTTATACTCATAAAAAAGAAATAAAGGTATCAAGCTTTCTAAAATGGCAGATTTGAAAAAAAAGACAAACTTAAGCTAAAATGTTTGCTGAAACATATTTATTGTTTCTATTCATTTCTACACCTTAATTTTTGATGCTTGATTATTTTGAATATTGATATTCACAAAAGAATTCTGATTAATTAGTTCCTGGGCTATTTTTCAAGTAATTAAAAAAAATTAACGTTTCTCAATTCTCTTATGAATATTCTGAAAAAGAAAAAAAAATCACTCCTAACTTTTTTTTTTTTTCACGGAATCACCAAATCAATTCGGTTGGAAAAGACCTCTGAGATCATCAAATCTTACCTATGACCTAACACCACCATGACAGCTAACTATGGCACTGAGTGCCATGTCCAGTCTTTCCTTAAACACCACCAGGATAGTGACTTTACAACTCCCCTGGGCAGCCCATTCCAATATCTAATAAACCTTTTTTGTGAAGAATTTCTTCCTGATGTCCAACCTAAACCTCCCCTGGTGCAGCTTGAGGCTGTGTCTGCCTTCCTGTCGCTGGGTACCTGGGAGAGGAGGCTGGACCTCACCTGGCTGTGCCCTCCTTTCAGGAGTTGCAGAGTGTCATGAAGTCTCCCCTGAGGCTCCTCTGCTCCGGGCTGAAGACTCTCAGCTCCCTCAGCCACTCCTCACAGGACACAGGACATGTGCTTTGTTCCACTTCAGTCACAGATCAAAAGATTGCTTTCCAGTTGACATCTCTGACTGAACACAACAACTGCTGCTGAGATTTACTCAGGTGTGGCAGATAAAAATCAGCTGTGTTAGGATCAGTCAAACGAAACCGACACTGCACTGCTACCTAGACACTAGATAGAAGGGTACACACTGTCTATCTATTTAGATAGAACCCTACCAAAAATTTGCATCAAATAATAACAAATACTTCAAAATATTTTGTACATTAAATATTTAAACATTTGCTACAGAAAGAAGCAAGGATATTCAACATGTGTTGATTAGCATCCAGAGCTAAAGGAGATGGTGGCATTACTACCTTCTCCTTAGGATGCCACTGAGAAGGAATGGTGAACTAGCAGCTTACAACATCTTTCCTTGGCTACTCACTGTCCCAAACTCCTTTGCTCCATCCTGTTTCCACATGGTCTTACCCATTTTCAAGGTTATGACAAATTGTTTGAATTTAGCTCCTTCTTCTGCACTCCCATTTCAGTTTTCCCCTCCTCTTGCCCCCATGTCCCTTTTGTGAGCAGGCTTTCTGCCACTCCATGTCCTCAACTTGAGATCCTGCCAACCCAACTGAGACAGCAAGTCTGGAAATAGCCTATAGAGCCTTGCTTTGCTAGACTGGAAACTTTTAAAAAATAGTCTGGAAAGACTTATACAATGGATTGGCAGCTGATTAACAGAAAAACACACCCAGGAGCCAAAATGAATTTTGAGTACTGTGGAAGGATGCCAGTTTGACAGCTCTGCAACCCAAAGCTATCCACAGGACAGGTACAGGACAGGGACCAACTCCACCAGCTTCTGCCACCCTCTCTGAGGAAGTCTGATGACTGTGATGAGCAACAGTCAATGTCCTTGGATGTGATTTTTCATTGTAGTAAGACCTGAGGTTAAAGAGTAAAGGAAACAGTCTCATAAGCATTATGTATGTCTCTGTAGGCTTTTTCCTTCTCTGAATTTCATGGCAGCAGCTTCGATCTCATTAGCATTTAGAGTAGGTCAGGCTGATACCACCACTCTGATGTTTTTAATTGCTCAGCAGAACATTTTTTCATCCAAAGAAAATTAAAGTAATGTGAAAAAAATTTTCAAATCCATCCAACTTCAGGTAAGTTGTCTGTTACATAATACCCTACTGAGATCAAAACAATGGACAAGTAATCAAGTGATCCCTGGATAGCAAACATATCTATGGGAAAAAAGAAAAAAGCATCACATAATGAAGATATTTTCCACTTAGTTATTTTAATACATGCAAAGAGAGTTAAGTCCAATGTTATTCTTAATATGTCATAAACTTTCACACTTTTTTGTTGTTCCTAGTGAACTCTTATTTTCAGCATTGAAAGTAGAATATTACAAACATTATAATACCACCAGCAATATGTTATCACCCTTTATTGTATTTTGTACTCCCCTGTATCCTTTAGTGTATGTTTTGTTTACTAAATTACAGTGATTCTAAATGTGTATTCTTTTGGAATAGCAGTAGGAATAATTGCTCTGATTTATATTACTCCAGCTCTACAGTTTTCTCTTAGTATTTTCAAGCAAAAATCCATTTGAAGCACTGAATCAACAACATCTCTCTTGTTTCTGTGTTAGTTCTGAAAATACTGTTTTTTACTGAACTGAATGTTCATAGATTTAAAAATATGTTGATAGAGAACTAAGTTAAAATACACCAAAATTTTGTTGCCTATATGTACCACATTCTTGGAGCTTTCGAAGGACCTGAAGCCTCAACCAGGTGTTTAAAGAATTACTTGAAGTTTTCAATCAGACTTTTTTCAGCAGAAAACTGGTTTCAATAAAAGCTGTTCTTGTAAAACACTGACTAGTTTCAGCTAACTTTATTTTTAACAACTGATCTCTGGAAAGTAAAACGTTCTCTTTTTCAGGCAAAAATATAAAAATATTGACCCAAAGTAAACTGGGATGAGCTACTACATACAGATAAAATATATGTTGCTCCTTATTCCCTCATCTCATTTGGGGTTGTTTTCCAAATGCTAACTAGGCCATTCTCATATAAAGGTCTTTGTATTTCATTTCTACTTTCTACTTTGGGAAACATATCATCACTTCCAATGAAAGCTGCCTAAAACTGGCCAGAATAGACTCTTATTTCTGTGGGAAATATTCTATATTTTCTTACCCCAAAACCAAGTAGTCTATCAGATAAAAGTCAAAAACTCATTGACACAGATAGTGTAGCAAGTTATTGGTAGTATTTTTCCATGAAAATATAATTAGAACTTACTAACTTTTCCTTATATAAAAAAATCATTCATCTGTTGTTCCTGCCCTGTTTTTCTTCCCTCTCTTTAGATTTAAATGCTCCAATCTGTATGTTAATGTGCAAAAAAATTACTGTGGCCCACTGGCCTTGGGATGGTCAGTACAACAAGTTGTGCTTTAATTATTGGAGGCAAAGTTGTACTTTCTACATTTATAACAAAGCAAAACCACTTTTAAAATCACTTTTGTTTTGTTATTGTCCTCTCTCTTCTGTGATTTTATGATCACAGGATAAATCAGGTTGGATGGGACCACGGGAGGTCTCTAGTCCAAGCTTCTGTTCAAAGCAGGGTCATCTTGAGGTCAAACATAGATGCTTACGGTTTTTATCCAGTTGTGTCTTCAACATCTCCAAGGCTGAACTTCAAGTGTTGGACCATCCTCCTGGGAAAAAAATTTACATGTGATCTGAACAGCTCTTGCTTCAATCTATGCTCATGGTCAGTTCTGTCTTTGTGCCATGCCCCAGTATACCTCACACCATGTTCCTGGTGACCTGCTGTTAGGAGTTGGGGTCTGCTCTTTGATCTGGCCAAAGCCATCTCTTTTCCTCTACAGACAAGGCCAGCTTCCTCAGCCTCTCTTCACAGGACAAATGCTCCAGCATCTCAACATCTTCACAGTCTCATGCTGAATGGTTCAATTTCTCAATAACTATTTTGTACAGGGGGACCCAAAGATGGACATGATGCTCTAGAGAATGCTGAATAGAAGGATAATCCCTGTCCTCAGTGTACTGGCTCTGTTTCTGTTAAGAAAGCCTTTTTTCTGCCAAGTCACTGCTTTGCCATACTCAGCTCACTTCCCACCAGGACCCCCAGGACTGCTTTTTGCAGATCTGCTCCCGTCATCACTCCCCAGCCTGTCATTGAAAGTGACACAGGCCATTGCCTTCCCAGAGATTGGGACTTGCATTTATCCTTGTTGAACTTCTTGTATTACCTACTGGCCCTTCCCACAAATTCATATTCTACTTCTTCTTTCTTTTAGAGGACTTATTAAAAATTACACTTGTCGCTAGCTTGTATATGATTCCTAAATAATCACTACTCCTAAATAATCTGTCCTGTCAACACAGGACAGAAGAAACATTTGGGGTTCCAGGCTGGACCAAGCTGAATGGTATCAACAGAATGTGTACAGCTGCTGTAAAGTGAGCATGTGAAAATGCACTTCAGCCAAGGGTAAATATCCTTGTTTGGACCAGAGGTATAATATGTTCAGGAACAGCCTTTAACAGATGCTTAATATGGTCGAGTTTGACCTGCCAACAGTTAACCCAATGATATGACTGTGACTTAAAAATATCCAATACGGATGTCCTCAGCTTTGCCTTTCTCGTCTTTTTATTCAATGTCTTTTTTATTTCATGGATTCATAGGACTTAATGGTAGCATTGGCTGAAGCTGAAAGCCATGTCTTTGACCAGTGTTGAAAATTCTGACAGGAATCAGGCTTTTCTGGAGTGCCACGTCAGCAAATCACTGGATCTAGCTCTTCTTTGGTGTCCAGGATATTCAAATGAGATAAAAGGTGTAAAGGTTGTAATATCCATGTTTATGACTATTTCTGTCACCTTCTGTCCAACGTTGATAAATAAATGTCAGGTATCTTGACCTTCCTTCTTTTAGCTGGAGCTAAAACTGTCTTTTACTTGTTTCTTGTGCACTCCTCTCTCTACTGTAATGGATTGATGATGAGATTGTTCTGGAGACTGGTGGCTGGGTAGTCCCTGAAAGGAATTTGGAGTACAGTTCTGATTCTTGAGGTCTTTTTACTGCTAGGCTATTAAAACGGAGGAAATAAAAAGGAACATTAAGTTCCCTCAGGAAAAATAAATTCTAACTCTTCAACACAGAAAATATCTAGATAATATATTGATGCTTCAAATTTGAAGATACTTCCTTCTATAATGGTAGAGGGCACAGCAAAATTCACTTTAGGAGCAGGGATCATTCCATAAGGAATATGAATGTAAGGTGTATATCCAGATATCTATGCTTTTCAGGCTTGGGTAGCACAGAAGTAGTATTTTAAAAATTAAGTTGGAAATGTGTATTTACCTTTCTTTAAACTTCTGTTGTGCTTTTTCTCATTTTAAAGGATAGAAAAGTAAATTTTTGTAGATTTCTGGAAATAATAGAATAAGTCTTTGCTTTTACTAAGACTTAATTAGATAATTTAACACAACATTAACCTTACTATGAAACTTTATAAAAATTTTATCTCCGGGCAGCTTTCCTGTTCAGATATGTGAAACTGTATCTAAACCAATAAAGCCTGATTCAGGAAATGATGGGCTCATTTGCATCCTGGCCAGAACATCAATCAATAGCTTTCATTTTGTTTAAAGGCCAGAGGCCAAATTAGAGTTTAAAAAGTCCTTGTAAAACCTTTGGGTAATTTTGAGATTGAATCTAATGAAAGATTAATGAATACAGGCATCCATTTCTAGCCCATTTATTTACATATGACTTCTACCTTAAGTCCTGCTGAGTGGCAATCAAAGTGAATCAGTCTGTTTCTGCAGATAGTGCTGACTAGCTAAGAATAGCTCCTGCTACTGTAGCAGTCTTTTCTATGCCTATATCAAAAGTCTGAAAAGTCAGATATAATAAGGAATAGCGGGTGCAGTCTGTGTTTGTCACTCCTAAAAAATTTACCAGAATTTCCTCTATAGGTGTTGGAATCATAGTAAATACTAGGTGTGGTAAATATCACCACATAATACCTCCTACAAGCTACAAACAGGGAGAGAAATTTCCACTGGTGAATGAGAGCACAATACTCTTTGAATCATAAATTCGTATTTCCAAACAAACTGCTGAGTATATTTTGTTACATGGTTCTTTTTGCAGTGGTAATCACTAGACTGACTAACCTGAAGTTTTTTATTCTATATAATAAATACACCTAATTAACTTCACTTTTCAATATTATTTAATCTGTAGAAAAAAACACTTATTATCACTACTGTTACTTTATTTACTTTTATGAAACACTTGATTTCCTTTATATTTAAGGGACACTAAATATTCCTGGTCTGAAATTTTCTTAGGAGAATAGCAGCTGAAATTTTTGTTTGGTCTTTTTTTTAATATGAAATGAGTTCTTTTGGTGAAAGATTTTATCTCCCACATGAAAAGATTAAATTGTCTTTCTTCATCAAAGTTGCAAGATGTTTCTCCTACTACTTAACTAAACTTAAGCTTCATGATAACCCACCTCTAAATTTCCTCTGAATTATTTTTTTACTGTGGAAATGTTACTTTGCGACTCAGAAATTGTGAGAACCCTTTGTTTTCTAGCCTATTTTCTATAATATTGATGTAATATTTTAACATGATGAAAATTTTTTTAGGTAATCTTTCTTACAGATGGTCCTTTTTCATGTACCTTCAGAATTTAAACTTTATACATAAAATCAACAAATGTTCAGAGTACACTGTTTTTTTCTCCCTTTCTCCAGATAATTAGATAATGTATATTTACTTTGTCCTGAATACTTTGTCCGAATATCTTAGTGTATCTGAACTCTTTTCAGTCATTCCCTCTCTTTCAAGCCAGCTTCCAGTCACTCCTACCATCTGTGAATCACCACTCTAGGGACTGGGAGCTCCTGCCAGCTTTGCATTGACAAGTCATTTTATTGTTACTAGGTGCTAATCAGAGAAGTCATTGATATTGAAGAACTGATTTTACAGAGTTCTGTTCATTCTACTGGGAATGAATTCTTTTAATAGACTTAGGGATTAAATGTAAAAAGAATAACAATTTCTCTCAGGTATCTTCTTGAATATGATTAAAGATCTTGAAAGCTTTACTCATGCTGTATGTACAGAAGTTAAATGGAATATTCTATTGCATCTGAGTAGAAAACGTTGATTTAGACTTTTTTCTAACTGAAAAATGGGCAATAAATAACTTGTTTTTCCTTTGCTGTGTATGTTAATAGCTTAATTTTTAATGTTAGTTCTAGAAAACTTAAGGTGCTTTATACCAGGCTCAAGAAAAAGTACACTTCAATTGAGACATAATATACAGATGCAGGAAAACTACAACAGCAATGTATCAGTTCTAAAAATACCAAAGATAAGTAAAAAAAGCAAAACCACGTCCAAGTTAATATCGCGATCCAACTGGAATTTCAGAGCATGAGGAAGTATCCACCCCAAAAGTAGTCTGCATTGAGAATTACCACTGGCTCAAAGGGTTCTCCTCAGTCTCCCTCTCAAGGCTGCTGCACTGAGAGTCAGTCCTTAGGCAAGGGAAAGACTCCCCATCCCAAGAGGAATCTGGGTGTGCTGGGGTAGGATTGCACACAGGAACCCGACTGAAGAGGTGAAGCAGCCATGGGGCAGATTTTTAATGAGATTATCTGGAGACCAGATTGGAAAAGGTCACTAGGAGCTGCAGCAATGAGATGCATCATTCTGTGACTATCCACAAGGGGCCAAAATCCTATGGATTGATTCTGGCACTATGAAATTGTGTGCAGTACTGACCTGAGCAGCAAACAGGCAGCCAAGTCTCATTGATTTCCATGGAAAAGCACCTCAGGATTTTTCCTTTGTGAAAAAACTGAATTAAAGATATATGAAAGAATACAAATAAAACTCAACATCCTTTGATAAAAATGGATAAACTCTCAGTACAATCTTCCTTCTGATAGCAAATTGCAGCTATGCTTATTTTCTGAGGGTAGATGTGGTTTATCAATGTGATTGTATAAAATTCCTAGAGCACTTTGTCATGATATATAGATATTTATCAGTAAGTTACTTACTTGAATTGTCTGAGGGAGCCACGAGGTCTAAAAAGCACATTGTATGAGGAAGTTTTGAAATCTGTGTGATTCTGATGTCCAAATTACGTTTGATAAAGCACAAACTTGTTTTACTCCAGAGCTCAAAGAGACAGCTGCTTAATGTGTGGAACAAAAATTACACAAATGTTCACTTCAAAAAAATACACATATGCCCCACATGCATCAATGAAGTGTACCCAAAATATTGTTCACAAGAAAAGTTCTGCTTCCCCGTAATCTCAATTGTTTTCTCCGTGTAAGCCACTAAAAGCAATCATATGCTCAATAGCTCAAGCTCTTACTTGAGACCTTGTCATCTAGCAGAGATGACACAACACAAACAAAAAAGGCAGGTATTTGACAAGATGATGTGCTGGAACCTTGTCTACTCTTTCCAACTACATTAGATTATCTAAAAGAAGATATCACCCCACAACTGTCTTGCAGTTCTTGTTGCCTTTTGAAACTCTGACACTGGTCTTCTTGGATTACCTCCCTCATGTATGGAACCCATTCACTTAACCCAGGAAATGAAGACTGGTGAATAAATACATAGACTTTTACTGACAGAGAATTTTTGCAATTAATTTTTAATAAGAGCAGAAATATTTTAAATCCTCTTAGAAAATTTTCTTGAAAAGCGAGCAACAAATTCAATCAAAAGCTTTTCATGTCTTTTGCTTTTGCCCTTTTCTTTCAGATATTACCATTTACCTCCAGATATTATATAATTTACCTCCAGACAAGACATTTTTCACCTAAGTGATTCCAATAACTGAAATAAATAAGGTTTATGAAGATGATATTCTGTGAACCATGTAAATGAACTTAACCAAACTCAGAGCTTCACAATGTAGATATAAATATCTGACCTTGTTCTCCCACAGACGGTTTTTAATCAGTGGAGAAAAAAATATTCTTCTTGTGTGTTATTCATCTCATGTCAAAGTAGGCAACCAAAATAAATCAAATTAATTGGACTCTAAATTGTCATTTTTATCAATGATATAAAGGGATGTTAGGGAGAATATCTCAGATGTAGAATGCTACAAAGTAGATATTTAAAGTTAGGTGAAATGAATCTCATCTCATCAGAAAATGAATCCTATAAAAAGCGGATGTTTAAGAGCCAGTCTTTAGGAGAGGTTGTGACACCCAGTATTTTACTATCTGATTTAATTCGATGAACCAATTATAACTTCACAGACTTCTGCAGTTCCTCTTTCAATTGTCAGTTCTAAAAAGCTTTTGTATTATAATTTATTTGCTAATCCTATAAAAATTATTGCACCTTGCTCCCTATCCTCTCCCCCTTTCCTCCTCCTCTATAATCGAAAAGCTTCTGCTCTTCATTTCTTTGCTGATTATGTTAGGTTTTATCTTACAGAATTCTGAAGTTGCTACATCAACATATGTGAAAAGTCATAAAAATATTAAAGGTATCAGGGAAGGAAAAAACCCAAATGGATTTCATAACAGTCTTTAAAATGCTGCTAATTTTACAATCTTTAGTTTAAAAACAGAAGATATTTTTTAGGAAGTTATTAAATTTTATGCCCTATTGTCCTGGTTTTGGCCCAAATCAGGATGGGCCACGGCCAATTCCTAATGTTTCTCAATACCACCTTACATCATTGCCGTGGTGGGGAAAAAGGACTTTCCCTTCAGGGGGAGAAATCAATAGTGGCATGGTGGGGAAGAGCTGGTCAGTATCTGTATTTCTTGTAAATCGTTTCTTTTTCTTATACCTTTTATTATTAATATTGTTGCAGTTACAGTTAGTTTTCTTATCTCATCTCTTTTTCCAGTAAATTGTTCTTATGTCAACCCGTGATTTGCAGCTTTTGTGCCTCCGATTCTCAACTCCATCCTCGGAGCAGGTGGGGGGAACGAGCTGGTGAGCAGCCCCTGGCTCGGGAGAATCTCCGTGGGGACACTGGACCGGCAAGTCCTGATCCTAAACCACGGCAACGGTACCCTCAGCATGAGAAGGTCATTTCATTCCAGCCAACTAACAGCTGCATTCTTACAAATGAGTTACTTAAAATGAACAGTGGCTATGCCTTCCTGTGATTCTACTCCTCTCTGTCTCTGCCTCTGTATTGACAGAATAGTTGCTATTGGAGCTGTAATATCTCTGCAAAAGAGTTAGCAATACCTTCTTACACCGATTGAACTGCTAGTTTCAACCCAGAGCAGTTTTTATCCCTATAGCTCTGGCAATTTTACATGGAAATAAATGTGTGGCTGGAGTGGACAGTGATGGACAGGGTCTTTTAAAGTCAGTTTTTGTACTGAATACAAAATGTAGTTTGATGGTGTTATGCTATTGCCTAGGGTCTCCCTGTAGTCTGTAAATGGAAATGTCCTCATATGATAAATAATTTCAACTATTTTAGGCACTCACATTAGCATGAGATGAGAAGAGAATCATCCAAAGATAGCTGTCTTTATTACTTAGGAGGAAGTCTAAACAACCTTGCTGTATGTTGCAGTTTTGAAAACCTGAATTTGAGACACATACTCTTATTATAAATCTTTAATGGTTAATTGGGTTTTCAGATTTAAATACACTTCTGAACATATGAAAAAGTAAATGCACAATAAGAGTTTATCTGGTTGAAGAAGGAATTTAGCAGTGCCTGGTGAGTCATACACGTACTGCCAGAAACTAGCATAGTAATTATGATGTATTTATGGTTTTTTTTCTTAGACAAATGAAAATAGGGTAATTGTGCTAAGAATTAGTAGATGACCACTGAAGCCCTTTGGAAGGCAGTTGGCATTTTTAACTCTTTAATTGAACAATAAATTAACCTTGTGGGACCTATATCAAGACTGGGACTGGACTCTTCTGATTTTTCAGAGGAAAATACAATACCTGCATAGGGAGGTAGTCTGTGAGACAAATGTACACACTCGGCTTTGCAGGCTTCTGGCCTGGGTACCAAGGCAGGAGAAGCCTGTACCCTGCTGCCAGAAACGCATGCAAAGATTAATACTCTGAATATCACTGAAAGAATCTGCCATGGTCAGGAGCTCCTACCAGTTGACCTAATATTTCTCTACATGTCAATGTCCCTTGTGATGCTTTCAGTTCTTCATTACTGCCCCTCCAAATATGTTACTGTAGATTTCCAAATATGTTACTGTAGATTTCCAAATATTTTGTGTGTTTATCATAATAAATATAAACAGATACTCTGGACTCTCCAGAGAAGGCCAATGATATAACTACTTAACTTAGACACACAACTTTCATAGGAAATGGTAAACACTGTACATTGCTAAGGGTTCTAAATTTGCTGCCCCAGCACCAACTTCTGGAATCTACAAAGTTCCAGACTGCCAGAACTGCAGCTGGGAATATATTTGTAACATCAGCTCCACTGCTTTACCTTTCTCAAAACCATGTCTCCATTGATTTCATTAAATGGTAATTCCCAGTATGGCTTATGATAACTGAGTTCCAGTTTCCCTCAAAAATATTTTATCTTTTGTGGGAGATATTCTCAGGGAGAGTTTTACTGCTATAACTTCAGAGATAGAAAATCAGATTGGTTTAATTTGTATTAACACCACTGCATTACTCCTTCAAAGATATCCTTAGTTATTTTAGAGACTGCAGTTTCTCACCAAGCAAGCACATAAAACTAGATCTTCCACCTGATGGAAGCAGGAATATATTTTTTATTTTGCTGCCTCAAAAATGTCAGACTTCATCCATTCACAACCAACATGTATCCATAAACAGTGACTGACTAAATATAGAGTCTGGGAACATTTGAGATATTTCTATGTTTGTCACAGAGTTCATGGGACCAAAGCCAACTGTTGTCTGCACGGATATACATCACAGTGACTCTAGGTGACCTCAGTGGGAGTTCAGACTAGAAACCTGACCTCTGATGAGAGTTCAGAACCTGCAGAACCAACCTGGAAACTCTTTGAATATCAGCAAAATCAGAGTCCAAGGCTTTCATAAAAGTCTCACACTTTTGAGTGAAAAGTTTTCAAAAAATGGAATCCACACCTAAAGGCAGCAAAAAATAACACAATGGCAATATCCCTCCAACTTTGAGACAACACACGTTTACTGTTTCGATTGAGGCACCTGTGGATATTTCCATGGTGAGTGGCTCACTTGGCTCCAGCAGTCTCACTCTGAGCTACTGCAGTTTTTAGCAGACACTAAAGGTAAGTCATTTCCTATTTTGGACTCTCAGAAGCTGATTGAGCAGAGTGACAGACAGAGACCAGAGGTAACTAAGCCAGGCCTTGATTGCACAAATAAAGTCAGAACTTTTTGCCATTGCAGAAGATGTTTAACACTCCATACATTATTTTAAGATGCAATTTTGCAAGTCCATTAGTCCCCACAAACAAAATTCTCCATATTTTTGCTTTTCATTGCAATTATTTGTTCCTTATCTGTAAAAATCACTACAGCTGAAAGGAAAAGAAAAAAACCCATGAAATAGTTTTATTTTCCAGAGCCAATGGTTGTCCTATTACATTTACCCTCTGGTAGTCTTACATTTAGTTAGTTATATTTCAGTGAACACAGATATTTATTGCCCCGTGAGGAAAATATTGACCTCAGTTTTGCCTTGGCCAATAATTTGTATTACAGAGAATTTAAAGATCTCACAAAAAGTAGATCTCTGATTATTCTTTACATATGCACAACTCATAGAAATACATATTCATTAAAGAGATACGTTTTCTCTTATATAACAAAGTATATTTGTAACAGAGTCACTTTTTACTACTTCAAGTATTTACCCATATTAGTTCTCTCACATACTTGAAGCTCTGCATTTCCAACACGAGTGATTAAGGCTTGATCTCACTAGAAAAATTTGCAAGAACACTCATGAATGTTCATGGTTGCAATATTCTGATTTATAACAAAGGAAATCAGTTTCATCTCCTTTCTGATCGGTCATAATGTCAGATATCTTTTCTCTTATTCACCTCCAAAAAGTATTCTCAATCCTAAATAATGTACCATGAATTTCCAAAGTTTTATTTTAATCCTCAAGATATTTGCAACTTACTATAGGAACTCTTAAAGCTATGTATGAATAAATAAATTCTTGCACCTGTGTGCAGGAATGGCTACACAGCCTTCTGTGAATGACTGTGGATCTTGACTGTACATGAGTAGAATGTATTTTTTCTCATTTTTTCTTCTCCTTATAGTTTGGATGGGTTCAGAGCAGCAATAAAAAAAATGTTAGTTACACATTGAACAACTAATTGCTATGGGCAATCTATTAGCCCATTAATGTAAACTCAAAACTCTTATATTAGGTCTTGAAATATATTTAAATAATCAATGTCATTAAAAATACTGAAATTGTCTATATAATATTTTCAGAAGATTGTTACTATTTCAACTTTTCATTGAGAAACATGAGTGACTTCCCTAGAGATACTTCAAAGATTAAAGGAAATTTTCAAAATGTAAACCCCATGATAATAACTTCTAAGTGGCAGTGCTGCCTGCTGTGAGCTATGAGTCTGCATATGGATACTTGAAATTACATCCTACATCAAAGAAGCTTACACGATGCATAATGGTGTTTAATGTTAAAAGGCGATCTCCTTTAGAGCCTTAGAGCTGCTGTAAAGGCACAAAAGCTCAAAGAAATTCACACATTTCAGGGAGAATAAAATGTAGAGTGATTTCTTAATGTAGAACATAAATAGAAAAGTAGCATTAGCTGTTTTCTACAGCAGGGAAACTTTTCGCTTTCTTTCTTGTAATACTGACTTTTCCAAACTTGCTGAAAGGGAAAGTTAGTATTTGTACATTCTTCTTGTGAAACTGAGGAGTCCAGCCATCAGGAGTTGCAATTTCTTATTTTACTTTTGAAATATACTCTGACATTTCAAAATTAGAGCCTACCTGAAGAAACTTACGTTGAAGACTTCTACAGGCAACTGCTGAATTTTATTCATGGACTTGATCTGACTGTTTTTATTTAGACAGCTTGTCCCATTTGTCTCATCTGAAGCAGGACAGATTGTTTTAAATAAAAGTAATGGAGAATAAATGGAGTTAAAAGCTTCTGAGCATAGCTCTGCCCTCAGAGAATTATTAGGTTAGTTCTCCTGAGGAATAAAGCTAAAGAAAAAAGGAAATTTGGCAGTTCCTCACAGAAACACTATTAAGATCACAATCACAAGCTCTTCTTATGCAAGAGATCAGCTTGACTAAATCTTCTGCTCTTCATTAACCTCAAACACAAAAAGGAAGCATGAAGAAATTGAAACTAGGTCAGTATATCAGGCACAAGGATAAAAGAACAGTGTAAGTATGTATGGACAAAATTAGAAAAGCCAAGCCGTGAAGTGTGGCGCAATCAGAAAAGACCACAAGGAGGAAAAAGAAAACATCTGTAAATACATTACTAGTATGTGGAAAATCTAGTGGAGAGCTGATTCAGTGGTAAGTGGGAGGAAACTGTAGTCACAGATGTCACCAGAAGGGCAAGAACACTTTTGTGTTGTTCCATTTCGTTTAGGCTCTAGCTGCAATAAATTGCTAATGTGCAGCTTTGGTTTAATGATACTGAGGGCTCATAACACTGCAGTCAGATGAGCGTGGCAGGAACAGCATAAAACAATCCCTCTGCTTGTCAGTCCCTTCCTCTGTTCCAGGTCACTGTCCTTGCAGCAGGAGCAGCGGAACAAGAAAAAAGCAGCTTCAGCTGCTTCAGTTAATGGTTTGACATCTTAATGCAAATGAATCTAGTTAACTGAAATGGATGGGGTATGAAGATAGAGTAAATACTGGAGTAGCCCAGAATCCTTACATTTCAGTATTTAAGTCTTTTGAAGAGACTGCAAAAAGCCCTATAAACAATCTTAGAAAAACAAGTTGTTTTCTGTTCTCTTTGGGAGCTCAGAGAAAAGTATGAGAATCTAAACACTAGAAAGGCTAAATATAATGCCTAGGTTAATAAATAGGAAGGCAATGGGGGAGTAAAGGTAAAGAGAGAGATAGAGAAAGAGGAGATAGAACAAGAGAAAGACAAATAGAGAATTACAGATCACCAGCTCAACTTAAGTTCCTGGAAAAACACTGGGACAAATAATCAAACTGTCTGCAAGCACCTTGAAGATAACAAGTGAGATGAACAATAGCCAATGGGGATTTGTCAAGTACAAATTGTGTCAAATCAATCCAGTTTTCGTCTATGAGATAGTAACAGATTTTGTAGAGAGAAGGAAAACAGAAGATGTAATATACTCTTGACTCTAATATAGCTTCTGTTTCTCATGTGGCATTCTTATTAACAAGTTAGGGAAATCAGGTCTGGAGGCAAATTCTATAGACTAGTGCCAAAAAAAAAACCAAAAAAAAAAAACAAACAACCAAAACCAAAAAAACCCACAACTTTAGTTGACGTTAATCTACAGTCTAACAGGAAAATGCACTTATTGAACTGGGATCTTTGGAAGATTCTCCTTCATCCAGAAATGCTTGCTATCTTCAATTCTATATGCACAAATATGAGGTAGAACTATTAACTGCTAAATAATACACGTGGAACAGGTGGTGAAGTGTTGATTCCTTAAGGAAGGACCTAGGTAGGTGGATCAGAAGCTGAACACAAATTATATTAGTAAGAGTGTGATATTATGAAAAACTCAGATTTCGTGCTGGGATTTAAAAACAGGAGTAGAGGCTGCAAAGCATGAATTTCCACTGTTATTAGCCCTGTCTAGAAGAAGTTAATATATTAATATTAATATATTAATATAGCTGGTCTGAGGTACTTGAGATGAATTTGTGGCAAATTCAGAGGCGAGCAGCAGGGTTCACTACAAGGTACAGCCTGCCAGGGAACACTGAAAGAAACAGGGTTGCTCAAAAACGCTCAGGGGGATGTGATATTAATCCTCAAATATCAAAAGATGTTTAAAAGAAAAAATAAATAATTTTTTATTCTTGCCCAGTGTTGAGAAAATTTTAAGGTAATGGATTTGCAGCAGAACAAATCTAACACGGGCCCTGGGAAGAAGCTCAGTCTCAAGGACAGCTCAGTGCTCCAGTAGATTGTGAGGGAGGATGCACAGTCACCCTGACTTGTGAGAATGTCAGCAGTGACGTAGTTTACCAGTTCCCACCTTGGACTAGATGACCTCTGAATGTCCTTTCCACATCTTTTTCTTCATGAGGAAAGTACATCTGAAGTGGGGCTGAGAGCCAAAACAAATCAGGGGGAAGCTGAGCAAGAGATGTAGAGAAGTTTCTCTATGTTACAAGTTTTTATAACAGAACGGAATGGGAAAATCAGACCATGGGCTGAGATAAATATTGGCAGTGTGCACTCACAGTGACAGGGAATTACAGACCAAAAGTTTCAGTAAATTTTTTGATGGTATATACATATATATTTATATAAACCACATGTCTCTATAGATATATAAAAATGATCTTAAGGCCAAACATATTAGTTCTACATTGCTGTATGTTGATAAATTAGAAATAAAAATATTCTTTATGTAATGTGTTTATTTATATTTATATATATGTAATACATGTTTTATATTATTTTTTGATAATTTAGTTTTTATAACAAGAGTGGTACCAGTGAAAAACATGAAGACACATCTAGGAAAAGCTTTTTTCTCATACATATGATTGTAAGACCCTCTAAATTTAGTAGCAGTTGATGTAAAATTTAGGAAGAACATTCTATAAAATAAGGTTTGTACATTTTGTTTAGCACTATTTTTGATTTTAAATATTGTCTTTTTGGTCTTAAAAAATAATGATGCTTTGTTGTCAAAAGTTAAGTTTTAAGTCTTTATACCAATTTCTTTTTAAAGTGACTGAAGTGTCTGGATATATGTGATTGTACTGTTCAGTCTTTAGACACTTTAGTAGAATCTATTTCTGAACAGCATTAATTCCTTAGATTTTTAATGATCAGAGCCAAGGTGCTGCTATCTCCATAATGTCTACACCTCAGACACTAAGACATTAACTTCAAATGTAAAACTCTATTAAAAAGGCTGTCCAAAGCCATCTTTTGATAAATTTTATTGCTGGTTTAAGAAACATCTCAGTCTTCAAGGTTATAGTACTTTCCATTTGTAACAATTCAATACTGGGACAGAGCTAAAATAATTTCCTCTTGCTGACAATTCTATCAGCAGTGGCTTTTAACAGCTAGTTTATTTATGATAACAGAAATTTCACTGAACTTTTGCTGACAATGAATATATCTTGTGATCTTCTGTATCCTTTCCTACATGGAAAACTGAACTGTAACCAGGAAATATAATATTATAGTCTGCAATTTTTATTTTTCCTTACTTGTCCTTTTTTAATGTAAAGTTTTAAGAGAAATTCCAGGGTGGACATGCTAAAACTGCATATCTCTGGTGAATATTGGAAATAAGTGTTGCATTTATACTTCCTAATCTCTCCACTGAAAGCAAATTTATAGGTGACACTCCTTCATGTTTTCCCTTTTCCCAGAAGCTAACCTTAAAATTTCATATTCAGCTACCACCTATATACTGAAATGCTGAGAAGATGCATATTGCTTTAACATCAGTGACTACCAGGCCATACATATTCAGTACACTGAGTATTTGTTTTGTTGGTTGGGTGGGAAAAGCTGACTTCTGTACTTTGCTATACAAGTCTGTTGAAGACACAGCTTCTTTGCAAGGTAACTCAGGTGCTGCGTGTTGGAAAGAACAGATAACAAATGAAGCATTTAAACATGTTATACAATATTGACCAGAGTCCTAATGTTTTGTAGTAGACTATGTCCTACCATGGAGACTTGAAAAGTGTAATTTTCCTACCTGTCAGTAATGCTGACTCACTGAGTTTGTCTAAACCAGTCATTTAAGCTTCTTTGACACTCAGTTTTGCTCTCTTTAAGACAAAGGCTGTGGTGTCTAGTAACAGAAATTGAGAGGAACAGAGTAATGAAAGCACTCTATCAGCAGAAATGGTGTTAGTATTAATTATCCAACTGACATTATATATGAGCATTGAGTATGCACCATCTGTTTTCTAGGACAACTGCAACACTTCTTTTTGTTTTCTCTTCTTTCCAGACTGCATCATTACAGTCTATGAAAGAAAACATTTAAAGATACTGGTGAGAAGCCAGAAGCACCTGACTGAGCTCTAAAATATTAAAGTTGACAGAGCTGCAAACTGATGTTGAAAGGCTTCAAACACATAAAACTATAGAATAAATTGCTGACTGTTCTTGTGATGCTTCCTGCTGTTACATTTTTTTGGTCCCCTTACAAAATAAAATCCTTCATTCCTACATTTATTTCTCTCCAGGGAAAGCAGTAAGGCTTGGTGTGAAAAATGTATGAAATCCAATGTAAGACATTCCAATACAAGATTGAAAACACTATGGCCACACTACAACTTTGATTTAGTATATCAGTCTAGCCATTCAGACTTCATCCTGAATTTCTGACAGGCTGATGTTTTGCTGCATCAGTTATTTTCTAAGTATAAATGATATATTACATCTTTTGCCTAATGTAATTGCAAGGCTGGCACATGCCAGCCTTATTTTAGTCTATTCCTATACTAGGAAGTGATCTAGTAATAAAATCTGATAATCAGATTGTTCTAATAGATATTTAGCCATGTCACACCAGAGAAAGGTGGTCAGGTCAGGTGAGGAAAGGTTACAGAGACATATTAAAATTAAATTTAAAAGGGGTAAATTTCTTGCCACACGCATTTTGCAACTGTTTACAATTCACTGAAGACAACGGTCACTTCCAATTTTTATGCTATTTAGTTACTTATTTAGGATCTCATTTTATCTGTTAAGATCAAGTGAATCAAGCATTTTGCCTCAGCAGTGTTCTTTTATTTCTATTTAGTTTCATGCAGTTCTAATATGTTTAAAAATATGGCCAGAACAGAAGTCACTGTAGTCTAGAAAGCCCTTGCTCAGTTGCTCAGTCACTTACCATACTAAGGGGCATCCCAGTTTGACCTGAAAGTTCTCCAAATGCTTTGTACATGCCTGGGATGACTCTGTAGTGAGCAGCTGTGTTTCTATTTCTTGCCTGCATCTGATCAGGGTCCAGAAATGAAGCAGAGTGGCATGCAGGTTCCCAGCTGGGGGCTCCTGAGTTCAAAGCAGCTCTGGCACACTGACCACAGGTAGGTGTGCCTGCTAGGAACACCTCAACAGGATTGTCTGTTGTCTGGTGCAAAACTCACAACATAGTAAAGTATCAGCTACAAGGGTTATTCCCCTTCCACACAGCAAAGGAGTGCCTCAGGAGGAGTGCAATGTCAAGTGGTGATAATGACCACTAAGCCTTACAGCATCCTCAGTCTCCCAGGTAATTTGTGTTTTGCCATCACAGGGTAGGTTCCCCAATGCCCCCGTTTGATGTCTGACTAATCCACCTGTGACATGCTAAGGTAAATCCTCATGTTTTGGTATCTTTACAGGGGTAATGTACAATTCTGGATGAAGCTGATAAGAGCCAGAACGGGGTTAAGGGGCCCATACATCATGGCAAGTGGAAAGAGATAGAAAATAAGCTCTTAAGTGTACACATTGAGCTTTCTTATTCTCATACATTCCAGTTATCTAGCCTGGAAGGGAGGGTGAGATATGCAGGATTGTATCTGATTTCTTGCAAATTTGTCACCATAAATCCTAAGAACTGAGCCCTAGGGTAAAAATTACTGGGTTCTGCATATAAAATGAAAAAGAAAACAAGATAAAAACTGGAAGTTTTCTTTGTGAATATAGATGAAAATATAAGAGGCCAAGGGAATATAGTATTTTCTATTGACTGTTTAGGACACAACAAAAATTAAACTGGGAATTATTTAATAGCTGTGAGACATGCAATAAAATATTTGTCAAACAAAAGTGAATGTCATTTTTATGAAGAAATAAGTTGTTCCATGATATATCATACTTCACTAGCTTATTATTTTGCTTTTGTGAACACATCTTCACAAAAAAATTAGGGGTTCTTTTACCCTTTTTAAAATAATTTTTTATTACAATTCATCTTGAAATACCTAGAGATGGAAACTTTGAAGATTAAAGGCAGACATACTTTAAATAATGTATAAAATTATTGAATAATATTTTTGGTTTATGTATTTACATATTTTTGATATATGAAAATTTGTTCAGGTTTATTATCCAGCAATAAAAGTCAAATAATTTGAAAGGGGGATATAATCTTTCTTTATTGACCTAACAAACAACTTCACATACTGTTCATGGCTGTACCTGTAGTATAATCTAGACATAGATACAGCAGATTTACTGTCATTGGTGACTCCTGGTGACAATACAGCCACTGATGGGGTAGCTCATCCCACTTTTCAGTTTGTGTCACTTCTTCAGAGATTGTTTAAAAAATCTTCTCGATTCATAGCTCCTTCACATGCAGATGGTTGTGCAGCCACAGGATAGGCTGCATCTGCCTGCCTGAAAGTGTCCTGGAAAAGAAGGACTGGGGGGAATATATATTTTTTTTTCTTCTGTATTATATTTAATATCCTTTCCTTTTGCTGTGTGTTGGAAGTGCAGGCAGTAGCAAGGGAATGGGAATGAGAAGCTGGGCTGATGTGTGGATGAGCACCCCCACTGCTGAGGCAGACCTGCGTGCCACTCTACGACTGGAGATGCAGCTCCATGAGCATTGCCTTTAATGGCATAGCTGGGTTTGTGCTGATAGATGAAATGACCTCTGAAAAAGACTTTCCAAGCAACCCTCCTTTGGTGGTTTGGTTTTTTTTAAAATTATTTTGTTTTAAAAGATTTCGTTTATAATGCAACTATCTCAAACAGAACCTATCAACACAGACAGGAAAGGCAGAAATCAGCAGGTAGGGTCAGTTTTTTGGGGCTGTGCTATTAAAAGTTGATTTGAGTTGCATCCAGAAATGTAAACTAGAATTAATTCCTCCCCAAACCAGTCTGGCTTTGTACTTCAAACCTTAAATTCTGGAATCAGGACTTCTTATGTAAAACAGGTAAGACTGGTTCTTGAACTTTAGTCACACAGGTATTTCACAGGTGATCACTGATATAGTCTAGCACCTGTGCATACCAAGAATCATTCCTGATTCTACAGTAGAGTAAATTTGCCCCTAATTATGTATATTTCCCTACAGAAGCTAAAGGTAAAAAGCCCATCTTATGAAGTGATTTGATGCTGAACTTTATTAAGTACTAAGACAACCTGACACTTTCTTTCAGCTCTTTTTCTTTCATAGGCATGTAAGAAACACAAATACATACAAATGTGCTGACACAAGAAAATGAGGACCATGGAAAGAGAAGACAGGAGAATGGGGTAAAAAAACACAAATAATTTTTCTTTGGATCTCTCAGGAGATATTCTGATAATTTTAGCTGTACTGAGATACTAGCCTTAAGGAATCTCCAGGTGAGCTCTGACTCTTTTGGAGGTTGCTATTGCCACTTGATATCCTGCTGCTCTTCTTGGGGAGCCTCTTGCCACGCACAGCACACACAGCTGTGAAAGGACCATTTGCCCAGGCCTCAGCACCATCCTTTGCAGCCCATATCACTTTGAACTGACTCAGATTTAGGCTTGTGCTTGCGCACCAGGCTGAGCTGTGCAGCAGCTGTAGGGGAGCTGGTGTGTGCTGGCTGCTGACAGGTACAGCCAGCTCAGTGATACTGGCAGAGAGGCAGGTGGATGGCAGGGTGTCAGTAAGTACCCAAAGAGTCCTGGAAATACTCAGATGATTCCATCTGGAGGTACCTTAACATAACTTAATTTTAGGCCTATTCAACCCTATTAAAGATATCTTTACTAATTTCATTAAAGCAGAAGATAAACTCAACATATAATTTTTCTGTTGGTTTAATTTCCCTCCTCATTCCTTTACTTGCTTTCATCAGTACTTTGATTCTACTCCTAGCACCTTTCTTCCTGCTGATTGTTCCTTTCATTTTGTAAATTATTTTTGCACCTACCCAAGAGATTTAACAGATAATACCCATCTTCACATAAGGTGGATACGTAAGAACAAGTGCTGTGAATGTAAAGGGGACAAATACCACACCAACATCTGTGGCAAGGAACAAAAAACCTACAGAAAATATCTGTGCTTGCCATGCAAAGATTCATGGCTACTTTAAGACAACTGGTTCAGTCAGCATATTTCAGTAGACTTGGGCTATTTCAGTTCACTGTTTGCATATTTTATATCAAGGGACCTGCCAAATGTCACAAAGAGGTGAACAGGGAATAGAGAAATCAGTCAAGGTGATGGATGAGATGCAGACTTGATTGTTTATTCAAATAATTCCCACAACGATTGAGTCTGCTGATTGCAGACAACATTTTGTCACAATCATTAGGAGAGGGCAAAGGTGACAGGAATTTAATGGCCAAATTAGAACTATTGAACGGTGCTGAGTATGACAATATTTTAAAACTCTGAAGCAGAAGACTTTTATCAGTGACCAGCAACATTAAGAACTCCTTTCTCTAAACTATCAGTTTCTCTGTTTTATTTGTTTGTTTTTCTCTTCAAAGTACATATCATCTCCAAAAACATTCTGAGGGTTTCTTCAGTAACTCCCAATTTCCCTCCAGGACCTTTCTCTTAAAAGAAACCCGGATTCTCACTATTCCCTCCCATGCCCCTTTAAATATTTGAACAAATACTTCAAATCTATCATTGCACCCTCCCCTCTTTGCGTTGTATGTTGGTCATGTTGCTGATGTGAGGGAGGCAGCAAGGAGAAGGCAGTAGGGCTGGGTGATCCTGCAAGGTGATGTGCTGCAGCCTGGGTCTGCACTGGGTCCTTGCCTTCAAAGGGGATAAGGGTTACACAAAACTCCAACACGTTTATACAAAATCACACATTTCTTTTCCACCTTTAACAACACTGTCACTGTGTTTGATTTGAAGAGAGAGGAGAGTGTAAAGGGAAGAGGGACTGTGAAAAGAACATCTTTTTTCCAAACACCCTAGGTTTTGTCCTTTCTTTTTACTCCAGAAACTCTTGTTTAGGTCAGTATTGTATTAAGCACGTTGATATATCTCTTGTAGGATGATAACTAGCTCAAACGTACTAGCTCACACTAGTATACCAAAGAAAGTATCACCCATTACACAAAACAATACAAATCCTTCTTGCCTGGTAAGAATTCAGATGTTTAAAAAACAACTTTCCACCTTCTTTGAAAAAAAATATCAGTCTGGTCCACAGACTCTTTCAATAGGATCAGACTGTAAGCAGTTCAAAGCTATTGAAATGTCATCATCTATTAGACATTGATTAATATAAAATGTTGCTGAGAATAAAAAAAAATAAATTGTCACACTAAAAAATAAAGGAATAAATGCAGCCAAATTAATTTTGTGGAAATTAGTGAGATCTAGTTGAGAAATTAAAAGACTACAGTATGAGAAAGACCTCAAAGCATCTTAATTAACTTCTTACTTTATGATCTCATGGTGAAAAAGTTCAAAGAAAAAGTTTATGCAGAATAAAAATAAAATAAGAAGAGAAGGAGAACAATTTTTAACAATTTCTAGATATGTTCAGTCCCACTGAGAAACAGATCTGTGAGTACATCAGACTAGATGGTAGACTGAAATATGATTTAAAAATTTTTCATCATAAATAATTTATAGAAAAATTCCCTTTACACCATCTTTCAAAGTGTCTTGAGTTAACATTTAATTTTGATTAAGCAAGGACAGTTAATCTCCTGAGTTCATTTTGATGGCAGGTGTTTATTGTGAGGCAGGTTGAATTTGGACTCTTGCCACTACTAACTTGGACTTTCTGCTATGATCCATGAATTCAAAATTTGAAAATGAATGTTTAAAAGGATGTATTTGTGTATATTAGTTGAGCACAGAATCACTGGGAGTTGCTGGCTTTGGGCACCTGGAACACAGATGACATCAGTCCATAAGCTGGAGCATTTGCAGCACAGTTCAGAAGAACTGCTGACATTACCAGGATTTGTCCAGATTAAGGAGTACCGTATAAAAATCTCACCAGTCAGAAAAGACAAATTGAAAATGAAAGATGTATGAGAAATGTCCTTTATGATGATAAGAGTGGAAACCCTTTCTTATGAGAGCAGCGAAAACATTTTGGGCTTTTCATCTGAAACACAGTTAAACTGACATGATTTCTTTGTATACATTTATGAGACTTACTGCAAGTGGGTCAAAATTACTAAATGAAACTATTTTTATAGCAACAATTGGAAACAATCCAATTGTATATTTAGACTTCAAATCAAAGTTTTCTAATTTTCAGAGAAGTGAGATTCTATACAATTTTCCAAAGGCTTCCTGAAGACAAAAGACTTTTCTTTAATAATATGATTTGCAAAATACCTTGCAAAATTTATTTGTTAAGTTAATGAGGCACAGAATCTGGTAATCCACTCTTAATCTCCCTGTTTTCAAAAAAAAATCTAGCTTTGATGATGAATGCTGTGATGTTAAAATTGACTGGATTAGACCTTGAAGACCAACTTGAAGTAGTGAAATTCCATACCATCTCCAAAATTGTTAGTAAGACAAGTTTTCTGTGGAAGGAAACTCATCTTCTAGAATTTCCCAAAGCTACTAAGCTTCAGGAGTAGGGAGATGCATCTTCACTTTCAGCTTGCTCCTGTCTCTTCTCTATATCCAGATCTTATTTTGAACTGGCTCACAAAATAAAAAAAGTATAACTCAAACTATTCTTTATACAAAATGTAAAATATTAACCATGTTCCTTATTTACTTCTCCTCTGTGCAGTTCTGAAGGCCTCCAGTTCCTTGCCTGGATGGTGTTTAAATAGTGTATGGTCATGACTTCAATAAATTGCCCCTTTATGTGGACAGGAGTGGGATATATCCAAGCATTAGTTAAGACTTTTATCTCTGTAATATATAAATTTAACTCCACTTTCTGCTTAAAAATAGCATTAACATTTTACAGAAAAGTGTACAGGTTATTTTCAAGTTTGTCTCAAAAATTTTATTTTGATTGCAATGTCAAAAGGCACTGCAGAGATTGAAACGGCACCTGCAGGGCTCTTAGTGATTACTCTCTTTGTAAGGTGTGAAAATAAAGAAGTAATATGAATACTGAGAGTGACAAGATACTTCCCGGCCCTTAATTATGATGTGTTTTATGAGCTTTTCATTCTCACAGAAAATCCTAGAATCATGATAAAGAGAGCTCCGAAAACATTGATTTGCATAGTGTTCAGTAATGCAGAGTCAGGTTTGGCAAGCTAAATCTTGATGAGGTCTGAAGTAAAACATTAGCCCTTCATTCCTTGTCTTTTGTTTGGCTAATCAAAGGCAAAGAAAAATAACTCTATTGTGGAGCTTTATTTTGTAAACCATAGGGGAGTATCTAAACATGACAGCAAGAAGCAATAATTGTCTAAATAATGCACCAATTTGTAAATACCACTGCTCTTTTTATTTCCCTTATGGATTTCAGCATACTTGGACCTTGACTATTAACTACTGTATTGAATTAGGAACAAAGTAAAAATCACATATGTTGCTGAACTCTTACTATGTCAGATTCCACTGTGAGAGTCTAAATTGCATTTCATGCACAATTTCAGGAAAATTCATGGACAAATAAATAGAATGGCAAAAGGAAAATAAACAAAGTAACAGTGAAATGAAAATATCACCTGTAGTAAAAATGACAAGTTATTTTGTAAGGGCAATTATTTGAGTATCTTTATATCATATATCATATGGATGAGAATGGTCTTCCAACGTTCCAGCACAGTATGGAAAACATCCACTGCAGACATTTGCTCATTTCCATTGCAAGCATCATTCAAATAGAAACACAAAACCGAACAAAGTTTCTCTTGAAGTATTCATAAGCTGGCTTTGCCTCTTCATGACCTTACTGAAGACATATATTTGAGAGCTTACATGCATTGTACCTGTTCAGCTGTATTTCAGCAACAACAGGATCATATTACAATACAATAACTACAATAAAAGAAGATTAAAGCCTGCTGAACTGTTTATGCTAATGATACTTTTATTATGAGTAATGAACTGTTTCCTTTTCCTGTTCCACCTTATCTCTTTAAAATGAGTTGTATTATTGATAGGATTGCTTCCACAAGAAAATTAATTCCATTTAGTATGAGTTGTTTATTTAGTCCATTTAGTCCATTCTCTAAAGTCTGAGTTTAAAACACATGGCTCAGATTCTTATGTACTCGAGCAGATCAAGGAGAGCTCATCCAAGATCCATGAAGAATCTTGGGATTTATCGTAGCAAAAATATCTTACTCGGGTTTTCCTAAATGATTTACCACAGCTGATAAATTTGCTAATCTCTTACTTTCCTAAGTGTTATTTGCCCATTTCAGTCTAGTGGCCACACCATTTGCATCTTTCCACTCAGTTCTGAAAAGTGTATTTTCAAAAATCAGTTCTGAATCCCTTCTAAACTGGCAACAATTCATATATAGAATTCAACTGTCACACATTTGATTAACACTGAATTGTTTATTTCAACCATCTCCATTTGTGGTATATGAATGGTGTTTGCTGCTTCACAGTCTTCAAATATTTACAGGTCGTGAGACTCTTGGGAAAAAAAGGGCAAATATTCTCGATATATATTTTTGCATTTGTGTTAAAATTAATTTTAATTTCTGGATGCATGAGCACAATTCTGAAGAATCTGTTAGTTCTCCTACTATTTAAAACTTTTAACACTTGCTGCTAAAGAAAACTATTTATGTAAGAGATTTTGTTTGTAAATTGCTATATTTCTCAAACAGCCTGCTCAGTATGTGTTAATACTGAGTTGTATATGAGAAAAAGTTGTATATGAAAAAGATACAAATTGTAGATGGAAGAAGAATTTGCACTGCAGTGTTCTAAGAAGAGCAACGAAGCTGGTGAAGGGTCTGGAGTACAAGTCCTATGAGGACTAGCTGAGGGAGCTGGGGGTGTTCAGTCTGGAGAAAAGAAAGTTCAGGGGATATTTTATCACTCTCTACAATTATCTGAAAGGACGTTTTGGTGAAATGGGAGTTAATATCTCCTCCTAACTAAGTGATGGGATGATGGAAAATGGCTCCAAGTTACACCAGGAGAGGTTTAGATTGGATACTAGAAAAAGTTTCTTCAAGCATTGGAACAGGCTTCCCAGGAATGTTGTGGAACCATCATTCCTGGAGGTATTTAAAAGACATGCAGAGGTGGTGCTTAGGTATGTAGTCCAGTGGCAGACTTGCTCATGTTAGGTTAATGGCTGGACTTGACAGTAAAGATACTTTCCATCCTAAATGACTTGATGATTCCATAATAATCTGGTCAAAGGATACAGAGAAGACAGAGCCAGACTTTTCTTGGAGGTGTAGCAACAGGACAAGAAGTGAAGGACATCAGTTAGAGCACTGGAATTTTCATTTGTATATTAAGATTTTTTTTTTTTTTCATCACTGGGATAGCCAAATACAGGGACAGACCATGCAGAGACATTATAGCATCTTCACCTTTGCAATTGTTCAAGACTCAACTAGACAAGTTGACTTGGTTAGACGTGGTCTGAGCAGGAAATTAGACCAGATGATTTCATGAGCTCTGGTACAGTCTGAACTATTCTGTGATCTTATGTTCACTTCAAACACTTTCAGGACCCATTTCCTTTACGCAAGTGCCTATTTGAACAAAACTTATAAAAAGGTAGTTATCTCTAAATGTTTTTTCCCCTATCAAGCTGTGTTGAAATTAGCCAAGAGGCTGAGCGCAGACTTTCAGAGAGTGATTGCGTAAATCATGTTCCACAAAAAACCAAGCAAAAATGTAGTTAATCAAATGTTGGCATGTAGTTCTTTAGAATAGCCCTATCCAGGTTTTATTTAGCTTTCTTCCATCTGAAAAAGTAAAAGATTCTGAGAACAAAGCATCATTGTTGAGAACATTAATTTTGGACTCTCCTAGCTGGGCCCCAATCAAAGCTTTCTTTGTTAGGTAGTAAAACCTTCTCATTCTCTTACAAAGCCAAAGCACTGTAGAAACAAAGGCTGCACATAAGGGGATAAAGAGACCAAAGCCCAGCTGACTTCCTTAGTGCAGCTTCAGAACAAACTACAGATCAGATTCATAGCTGGTGTCAACCATCCCAAATCACCTAACCATCAGCTGAGCATCTGGTCCCATACACAAGGTTAAACAATAAAACCTGTTTATAGAAGAAAATAATTATTATAGCAGGTTGGAAACACAGTGCTTCAACATTTTGGCAAAACTTCTTTATTGTATGTATTCATTTTCATAGCCTTAACCCTTGTATATTTAAGCCTACTCTTTTGCCTGTAGTAGTTCACATAATCCTTTCATATAGGTATTCAAGGGCTTGGTGCTTTAGTCTCTGCCTCACTGTGCTTCAAAGTCATCATATATAATCAACATGGGTGACGGCATGAATCTGTTTCAGTCTGACTTGTGCTGCAGAGACTGCTTAAGGAATTCAGGCTGTGCAGCAAAATGTCTGTCATCAGAGCAGTGAGACACACTCCATCACCAGGACAGAGCAGCTCCAGGCCACACCAGTGTTTGGTGGTGTTTTGTACATCTATTTCATTACTCTAGCTGCCAGATCTGCTGAATGGCTGGGTGTTGGTCACCTCAGCTTCATACTCAGAAGGGTGCTACTGTCAGTGCCAGGCTTCTGGTAAGACAAGTATTCAAGAGGAGGCAAAGCAAAGGCCAGATTTGTTCTTTTTTGCCCCTTCCCCCCCCCCTTTTTCTTTCCAGTTAGATTATTTATACAGTTTAATAGCAATTTTATATTATTAACAATACTAAACTCCTTACTCAATAAGATAGAAGACAATTCCATTTACATAAGTGAGACAGTGCAGGGTAGTACAAGCTATTTATCATCCTATAAGAGATATATCAACATGCTTAATACAATACTGACTTAAACAACAGTGTTTCTGGAGTAAAAAGAAAGGACAAAACCCAGGGTACTTGGAAAAAAGATGCTTTTTTCACCCCATGCAGTCCCCTTGCCCTTCACACGCTCCTCTCTCTTCAAATCAAACACAATGGCAGCGTTCTTAAAAGTGGAAAAGAAACGTGTGATTTTACCAAATCCAAATTTCATTCATCATGCTGTAAGGAGAAATCAGTATTCTTTCACCATGACATTTCAGAATAAGAAATCCGTATGCACTTTATGTTCTAAAAGCTGATGAAGACACTTGATGATAAAATGATCAACAAACATAGATCTAATAATTATAAACCGAAAGGCAACGTTCAAGTCAGAGAACTGCTTCTGTGTATTTTAAATCACATAACTGTCAAACTTCTAAATAAAGCACTTAAAGGCTGATTTTGCTAACTCCAAGCTGAACTAGGTTTTCACCAAGTGTCTATTTCCAAAACAACACATTTACTACTTCTGTAGTGGGAGAGTTTATATTAGAGAGAGTCTATATTAAGAGAGTTTAGTTGTGCTTTATCATTGCTATATGTATGAAGAAATTGCAGGCTTTAATTTTAGGTTATCTCAAAAACTCAGAATTCTTTATCTTCAAAATGAAAACCTTGAAGAAAAAAAATTGCTCAATATGTTTATTTACATGTATGTTTCAGTCACTATTGTGGTTTCATCAATGCCAATACCAGTCTCACATATGATGCCCCTTATCCTGTAGTTAAGCTCTGTGTGGCTGGTTGCATGGAAAACCTCTTGAGTAAACGCTATCAACAAGATTTTTGATAGAAATGGGAAATAGAGTTGCCTCCAAACGCATGAAGATTGGGGTTTTTTATATAAACAAGAGCAAAAAAATAGAGATATTTTTCTCTGATTATCCAAGGCAGTGTTTTAGGAGAGCTGACATTCGCTGCCAAGTAGGTGGTGTGAGTTGAACCAGAGGACAGAAGGGAACAGGAACATTTACTGAGTGTGATTGTTTCCAGAAGGTAATTTAGAGAAGGGACTGTCTGAGTCCAAACTAGCTCCTGACTCAGGAATCTATGTGGAACAGGAGAAATCAACCTGCAAGCTCCAACTTAGCTGTAAATGGCTGATTTTGGGAGTATTTTAAACAATTTGGCTTTACTTGCCCCCTTGTTATTGCGGTGAGCATTGAATTCAAGTGTGCACATATATGTGTCTACTAATGTCTTGATGAGAGGAAGAGAGCAACTTTATTTTTAGAGTTTCAAAAGGTGCATTTTTTACTGCATGTTTATCAGTTGTGGCATAAAAAATGTGTGAGGAAAGAAGTGCACGCAGTCCAGAAGCCCCCACAGTTGCTCTCACTCAGAAAGGCAGAACTTATTGAACACATTTGGGCATCCAGTCCCACTGCTAAAATGGTAGCTGCCTCCACTTGGGGGGCTTCTAGGGCTTAAAGTCTGCAGTGATCATCTAAGAAGCTGACATGCTTTTACAGAGAATAAGATTGGGGTAGAGTCATGCCGTGGCAGTTATTATTCTAGAGTGGTTGTTTCCAGTTCACTCTAATCTCAGTGAAGAATCACTAATAGACTTCACAGCAAAAAACTCCCTTTATACATTAGATTTTGTGTGGTTGTCAAAATAACATTTAGGGTTCGAAAATGTCACATGAGAATTGCTTGATATTCTTAGAGGAGGGAAGTGAAGAAAGCAATGAAGAGCTCTGAACCTCCTTGATTATATGAGACAGGATACTTTAGCTCTTTCACTGAGACATTATGATTTCTGAAGTACTGGTAATTGTCAATAAACAGAAGACCAGAAAAAGGCTCATATTTTTCTCCTGTAAAAAAAGGCACAATAACAATTCATGTGAAAGGAGAACATAATATTTCAGTTAAATTTATAGGTGAATCTGCAGAAGGAAAATACAAATATTCTTATACAAAAGTCCCTAGAATGGAATCTGGTAATCAGAGCATTCACAATTCATCTGCTGCACACACAAAAGGAAAGAGTTAAGTAAGGATCATTTTTTTATCTATCATACATCAGGTTTTCTAAACATCTGTAAGTACTATTTCAGACTTCACTGATAAGTATTGCTTCTTCTTGCTGTAATATGGATTGAAAGAAAGGTGGTTTCAGGGTAAAGAATAATTTCAAGGCAAACCGCTGACATCAAAGCATCATTTCTGTGCAGTGGAAATTCTTGTAACCACACATCTGCATTGCTCCTGTGTCACTGTCATTTTGGCTCTCCTAGAACAGATTGGCATGAAGGGACAGCTTGCAGGTGGCATATTAAAAGTCCTACATGGAGAGTCAATTCAGATCACTTAAAATAAATATCTATAATAGCCGGCTGACTATTTCGTTGTACTCCCCAGACTCTATTTCCATCGACCGGAGTGAGAGCTTTCGTGCTTTGCAGACAGAGAAACAAATGGTATCCAAGATATACATCACACGGGGTGCTCTGAGGAGCTGACAGAACAAGCAAAGTTCAAGAAGAAGCTCTCTTTGAGCAGCCAGCATTTGCTAAAAAATCTTTCAGGCATTGGAAAAGTGCTTTGTGATGAATATCAGTAAAGTCCAAGGGCCCTAAGTGACTGCAAAAGTGCAAACAATCATATGCCTATGTAAATTAAATACGGCACAAAAAGCCTGGAGCTAGTGGTGGCCGAGTCTTTTAAAGAAACGGAAGCAGTTTAGTGTTCAGCATTGCTGATTCTGAGTCAGCCAGTCTTTCCTTCTAGAAGGATGCACCAGTGTGACAGCAGTGCCACTGTAACACTACGCTGCTTCTCTGAACTTGGGTTTTGTATTTCTGCCTGGCACCGCAATGCACAATACAGGCACTCCGTTTGGAGACCTTTAACTCCTCTGTGATTTAGAAGCATGTCTGTGTTTCTGCCAGAAAGTGGGCACCAAAAAGTCTAAAATCAGAATGTTCTGAGCAGCCAATTCAACCACAGCCAAGCTAGGAAATTATTTTCCTGTGTGAGGAGGAGTACGTCTAATGTACTGAAGAATGCAGGGCAGGAGAATCCAGTGTTCGCCTAATCATCCTATTATATCCAAAAGCCCCAGTTAGAAAGCACGACAGAAAGGGTGACTTGTATTCATGTACTGAACTGTCCATCTGAATGAGAAAACTGCTTCTTAAGAGAACATACTCAATTTTCTGACACTGAGATTTTACTGCATTGCTAAATACATTTAAATATCCATTTAAACAAAGATGAAACTTCACCTCCCCTTCTTGAAACCATCTGACTACTGAATGAAAGAGGAACATTTCCTCCTTTTTCCCCTGGGAGTGATATCTAGGCCAAGTCTCTCTTGGCACTGTAGAGGTTCATCAGCATGAACATCAATTCCCCTCAGTCTCCACTGTGCAGCCTTTTTGACTGGATGAGTCACTGCACACACACATGCATCCAGCTGCAAATGACTCTCCTCACCAGTCTTAGGAGAGGGCTGTACACAGCAGCCTCTCTGTTTCTGACCCTCTGCAATATGTCACACAGCCTGTAGATATTCCAGATCTACTGACTAGATAAAGTTTCCTATTGCAAAAGAAGTAGGAGCTCCCAGATAGACACAGAACACTAGGGATTTTGCAAAAAGTTCTGTATTTAAAATGCATATACAATGCATTCTAAAGCTTCCCAGAAAGTGCAAACACAACAGTATAAATACTCTTGTGACAGATGATGGAGTATATGTAAAGTAGACAAACTCCAACCAAAATGGTTTCTGTAAACAAGCTATTCTTGTCACTAAGACAGATTTTCTGCTGTATTATTAGATAATTTTGGATCAGGGAAAGACTGAACATCTCATATTCTAGGAGATTGCTTAGAATGTAGGTGTCTCCATACTTCTCTCCTGCCCTTGTGATTCTACCTTGAAGTGTCTAGTTTGCATTGTAAATTGCTGTAGAATAAATTGTATATATTTCCAGGTACAAGTCTTTCTAGTCTGAATTCTCAGGTTAACACAGTCACTGTGTTACCACTTGTGTCTCCCAACAGCTTTTGAATATACTGTCAAATTTAACCATAGCTCAATTTTGATAAGTAGTGGCCACAGAGCTAACATTCCTATAAATTTTGAAATATCTTGCAGTTGGTGAGATTTAGGAAAAGCCTTCATCATATGCAAGTTTCTAAGAGAAAAAGAGTGTCTTTAAACATGGCAAACTCAGAGTATGCAGCCAAGCAGAAGGTAAATCCAAAGAAAATAAAACTTTGTTTGTTCTAATGGCAATGCCATTACTTATTCTGCAGGATAAAATGCAAGGCTGACCAGCTACAGATATAGAAGGAGTCTGCAAATGTTGTCTAGCAAGTAAGAAGATCCTCCTGATGGGAGGAGCTGGATGTTTGATGTATTTGAATGTAGCAGTTCATATCAGTTCCACCACAGTATGTAACAACATTTTTAACACAAAAAGCAGAATTAAATGCTGCATTTCAGTTCCAGCCAAACTCTTATTTACTTTGAAAACTGAAAGAGAGAAGACAGTTCTTTTGTGGTCTAATGCTATTTAAGTAGGATGTTGTTTCACTTTCTCACAAGCCAGAATGATAATTTGAACACAAAAATAAAAATAATGGTCAGCTTATCTGCAGAAGCCAAAGAAAGAATTTAAACAAAACAAAACAAAAACAAAAACCCCAACAAACAAATAAACAAACAAACAAACAAAATCAGAGAAAAACAAGGAAGTGATTGAAAACACCAGTTCAGGGAAGAATTTTTTGCCAAACAAAATGCTGCTAGATTTTTATTTTAAGGACAATGAAACCACCTCACATGCTTGATCTTTCTGATATTAACTCCAGCAGTGCCAAACTAGGACATGAATGCAATATATGGGGAAATTTTCAGTTATGATGCATTTTTTTTACACAGTGCAGATAAAGGTGCTGGCCCATAGCAGGATCGTTATTTTCATTAAGATTTCAGAAACATGTTTTCTTTTTAGCTTACAATCCCAAAGCAGAGCTATTGAGGGACAGCAGATCCCAGTGCTGCCTGCTAATTAGGAGCCCTACAAATGTAGGTCACAAAAACAAAAGCAATGCTTTTCCGGGAGAAGACAAATGCGTGATTTGTGAATGAAAAGCCAGGAAGTTTTAAAAGTGAAACAGAAGTAAATTCAATCAGACTCTTCTTACAAGTGAAAGCAGTGAAAACCCTTGGCCTTTAGCACTTGAAGAGTAGAGAAGATTTTATTAACCCTTTGGTCTTCCAGATAAACTGAAACTGCAGCCAATTAACATTAAAAATATTTCTCTAGTGCTTATCAAAGTGAGGAATTTGCTTTAGAAATATCAAACCATCAGAGAACCAACCATTACATAGAAGCAATAGGAAAAAAGAGGTATAATAGTCTCCTTGTCCCCTCGTTGACATTAAACTACGTTTTGCTAAATACAGCTGTAGTCTGGCTCCCTCATTCAGTTCGAGACACACTTCAAACCTGACACTGATTATTTAAATTCTTCCAATTTGCTTTAAGTGTGGAATATGTTTTTAGGTTGGTTAAGCACTTTCATATGTGAAGATCCTTCACTAGGGGAAAGGTGTTTGTTTTTAATCAAAATAATAACGTCTCCATTATGTGACTTCTGAAGATGCAATTATTCTCCCTTTTAGAGAGTCTGATAAGGTTCCTGATTATACAGCCTCACAGACAATAAAAAGGATTATAGAGGACAGTTTACAGCAGCATGGTTCTAATCCACACATGCTGAACAACTGCCAGTTATTTAAAATCTGACATTCTATCTTCATCCTTACTGAAGTCAATGTAAGGGTCCTTTCCCTTATGTATTATATATGTAGACAGATTTACCAAGCCAAGTCTTCCTTCCCAGCAAATAACATTTTTAACTATGATGAATGTCATGACTAAGTAGCAAGGCATAGCAGGATGTTAGTTCATTCTGCAATAACAATGCACTTGAACAGGGATTCAGGGTACCTGTGTCAGAGACACCCCCTGCACTAGCTCTTTCTTTTTGCTGAGGAGAATTTTTTGCAAATATCCATTCAGTACAATTTTTTCCACCTTCCTAAACTCAATGAATTCTTGTTTTTTGTCATCTTAAAAAAGTGGCAGAGAATTCTAAAAAACTATTACTCTCATCTCTCTTTCCCACAAGCTCAGCTTTAAGAAGTTATTCTTCTGAATTCCTTTCCCTCATCTGTTCAATTGCAAAATGTAGTTTTAAATACTAGGTATGAAAAGGCATTGATAGGTCTGTCACAGAGACTACAGCAAAGCCCCCTCACAGTGGTTACCTCAATAACTTAAAATATTCACAGTCAAAATATCATCTACTTTATCAGTATATAAAAAGAAAAACTTGACAACTAGATCTTTAAATATGTAAACCCACCATCTCTTCATCTTTTTATTTTCCATTAAAATAGTGTTTTAACAGCCAAATTATTTCATAGTCCTATCCAGACTCCAGTATTTATGAGCTGCAACACAAGATAACTGGATTTTGTTCTGTGCTACACCACATCTTCTGATCTTGGCAAAACTTCCAAATCCCACAAATTAGTACTTAAATTCTGCCTAAGTCCAAAATTGTGACTTTCAAAACCCTTTGCTCAACTGCTGCCAACCCTGGGGGCATATGCTCTGATTGAGCCATTATCTCTCCAGACCTAAGTCATAACCATAGAATTGGGCTGTGGACAAAATGCAATAGAAGACACATGGGGTTTTTTAACTGATCCAAAAAATTTCAGTGTTTCATTATATTCGAGCCTGCATCCTAAAAAAAAAAAAGTACCTCATTCCCTAAAAATGCTCTAGTACAACATTTCTACAGAAATGGTATCTTGTCCATTATCCCAATCAAATTACCTGAGAAATTCCTATAGATCGTAGGGAGGCATATGTTTACTTCTCAGAAATTATGTGTCTATAGCATATTACCAGTTCTACCCACAGAATTCACCTTTATAAAGACCCTGTATTCTGTTAATAGGATATACACAGTACTTTTCTTCATGTTTTAAGAGTCAAACTTATAATATTTTCTTTGATTCCTATCTATAATATACAGATAAATGTTTGAGACACTGTTAAATCACAAACAGCCCTACTGACAAACGCAGAAGAGGTGGCAAATTTCTTCCAAAGAAAGCAGCAAACAATTATCATGTGTAGGTCAGGAGCACCATCAACAAAAGGAATTTGGGATATAAATAAAAGCCCACTATATAAAACAGAAAGATGGAATTAGACCAAGACTGTAATATTTCGCAGGTATTTACTGTAGTATAAAAATATATATACCTTAATCCCAAAACCAAAGTTGTTTTGCAAAGATGTGGGATATATAAAACAATTAGTTGCTTAATGAAATTAAACATCATTATTTTCAGAAATTTACTATTTAGTAGTGAGTAATGCTATAGGCCTGTAGATAAATTAATGTGGTAAACTGCATGGATTATTTTTGCCTTCTGACTTTAAAATGGGAGCAAAATTATTTTCAAATATTAACAGAAAGCAGGAAACAATATATCCTTAAGTTATATGAATGCTGTGCAAAAAGAAACCTAATGTTATAAGACTAATACAGAAGATGCTTTCATTTCCAGAGGAAAATCTGAGGAAAAAAAAAAGGAACAAAAAAAAAATAAACTCTCTTCATAATACAATGCAACACAACAGAGCACTAAGGAAGAAGAATAACTCTGGCTTGGAGTTTTGGAGAATTTTAATTGTATAATGAGTCTTGAAACAAAGTAAGATGTTTCAAGTGAGCAACTAGTAGCAGAAATCATTTTGAAGGATTAAAGTACAGCAGTAGCACCTTTCAAGTTTTTCTCTGGAAATTTTCATCATTCATTCTAGAAAAAGTATTTTTCCTTAGAAGTTTGACCTTATTTTTCCTTCACTTTCTCTCCCCCACGTTCCCATTTTTTTTTTAGACCAGACCAAGGAAAATGTTATCCATTTTCCTTCCCAGATGCTCACCCATCTCTTTCCTATCCTTTGTTTTGATCTGTTACTAACCTCTTCGATCATTGCTTAACCACAGAGCTGCTATTTCTTTTGAACTTTAAGTTGAAAGTAAACTGATGTACAGATTGGACTTTGGTGAATCTCTTGCTTTGTTAGAGATTAATTTTGGATCTTCTGGTAGGCTGAGTTTTTGCCTTTTTTTTCCCCTCTTAGGTTTCAATCAGGATGTGATCTTTTATGAGAGAACCCCTTAAAATCTAAGCTTGTAACTGATCTAGACTTAGGTAAAGTATGAAAAGACATTTTTTCTTTATTACTGTACTTCAGAATGCTTCAAAACTTCATTTCTATGTGAAGAAATATTTTAATTCTGTATTATAATTATGCAAGCTAACATCCTCTGTGTGAGGTAAAAGATGCCTATCAACATCTCTTAAATATTCCCATTGCCCTTAAATTATGAGCACCCTTCCCAAAGTTTTTTCATTCTACTGTTCAAAATCCCTCAAGAGGGTTAGAAGAGTATAGTTTTCAGAAATTAAGTATTTGTTTTCACCCTCAACAGGAGAAAAATTTGAATTACATCTGTCATTCAATTGTCAGAATTGTGGATAAAAAAGCTGTCACCAAAAAGATAATTTCTTTTCCATCTTTCCTTATTCTTCTCTCTCACTGACTAATGCAGCATTTGGCTCCTTATAGGCATAGGCATATAAGAGTTTGTTTCTTAATATCTCATGTGTTTCTTGTCTCATTCTGTTGTCCCTTGGTTCCCAATTCAGGAAGTATCTCTGTCAAGGAATTTTTTTAAGGAGAAATTACACATGAACTCATTAAAGCCATTAGAAATATGTGCTAATAATTCATCCATCCACCCTAGTATTCTAACATGGAGTGTTATACTAAGCCTGAACACTTCTTCCTACATCACAGGGATATATAATGTTCTGTTTTTAGTTTGATGTCCATATTTAAATATGTCATCCAAATAGAGACCATGACATTTCTATAAAACAGAAAATTAAGCTGAATTATACAAGTATTGCAAGGCTGCTTAAACAAACAGGTATAGAAGCATGAAGTGAATAATAAGATAATAACATAAGTGAATAATAAAAAAACCACTAAAACTCTGAAGAAATCTTTTAACTATTAAACCACATAGCTTCTTGTGATTTCAGTGTCAAAAGAATTTTCTCATGTAGACATGCAAAATTACTGAAACCTCCTCATCTTGTACTATGCACAAATATTTTCTATTACAATTGAAAATTGTACTTTTGTACAAATTTCAATTGTACAATTGAAAATACTACAACGTGCTGTTTTAGTAACCCAAACTTTTAATCACTTCTTAAACTTATAAAGAGATGATTCCATTGAACAAGGCAAGGATGTATTTACTTGTATCCGCTGAAGATTATATTGCTAAAATTTCTTTAATGTGATGCCCATATTGACATCTTCTCAAGAAGAGATTAGGAAGCTTAAAGGATCATGCTTGAGGAGTTCCTACCGTCCATGTCATTGACCTAACCTTGTTCACATAATTGATTATGATTTCTTTTTAAATATTTTTTTTACCCAACTACATATATTTTACTTAAGATGTCCATTTGTATAGAAATTATTACTGTGAGGGAGTCTATTTGCATAAACTCTTTAAAGTCATCCTTTTTAATTCTACAACAGAAGGCCAAAGGAAAGCTCCTTGATACATCTACTTCATTTGCTTTATCACTTTTTTTGCTTATCAAGTGTTAAGGGGGCATTTTTCTTAAAGTTTTTTCACCCTCTAGCCAAATGTAGAACAGTTCTTTTACCAGTAAACATTTACAGATATCTCGTCTCAGCAGTGGAATGACCATTCTTACTGAATGCTGCCCAGTGGGCTTCCTTCACAGGATGGTGAGCTGTTATGTCAGATGTTTAGTTAATTTTACTCTTAACAAATCAATAAATGTCCCCAAATTCACTAACTCTTAAATAACTACATATCTGCATGTCTAAAAAATTATAACGCTTTCTCCAGATAAAAAAATTTCTTACAAGCAGCAGTTTTCCTATACAAAGAGTCCTTCAGGCCTTATACTAGTAAATAATAAAGATATAAGGACTGTGATAATTTAGATTTGTTTGATGCATATGTGCCTTTGATAACACAACAGAATTATACTGTCATTTAATAGGTCATGTATATATTAGACTTTAACCTTCTGTGGGAAAAAAAACAAACAAAAAAACAAAAAACCAAAAACATAAACATGAATGGCTATGTTTGCCAAAGTCTGAAAAATTACAACATTCTCCAGGGAAAATATGTCAGTTCCTACACAGTTATAAGTCACCATATAACATACAGTAGACTTTTAGGTGAGAAACAAAAGGAGGATTCCTCTGCTGACAGGTAATATCCATTAAATCTCTAAACAGAGAAGCATAGGTGCTAAAATATTTTATGAAGAGGCAACCAAATATCTTAGGTCAGAAAATCTCAAAGTCTTCCAGCTAGCAAAGCAGCTTAGACATTTTCTCTGTCACTTCATGTCCCTTCTCTGCAGCATATTTGGCTGTTTCCTCTCACAAAGATTTCAAATAAAATGAAAGCATAGAGAGAATTTATATCCAGACATTCAGTCCAAAAATTTCCTCTGCTCTTACCCCAGAGACCCTGAACTAGGCAGCTGTAGAAATCCTCCTGTATGTTTGGATTGTCGTCTACTTAGAATCTCTGTTTTAGCTATAAAGTTTTCATGTTCCTATGAAGTTTTTCCCACTCCACCACTAAGTCTGCTTTTCTCGAAATGGTCTGTCTTGGCTTCAGTCTTTTACCCTGGTATTTGACAATTGACTCCTTAGTTACATCTGTTAGAGTAGCTGGTGGATTTTTAACTTCTGCTGTAGAATTGGATCTCAGTAAGTCGAGGTGCAAGGTCAGTAAATGCTCTCCTTGACTTGATATTAATAGGAATTGAGTATATACATTTAAAATAAAATATAAGAGGTTTCTCATATGTCCACATAACTCTGTGATCTTGGCATAAGAAATGTGTTGCTAAACCCTGATAAAGGGGGTGAGGACATGAGTTACTGGGAGTCTCTCTGCTAAGTCAAGGCAACTTACATATGGTAGAGGTGTTATGAGCCTGATTCCAGAATGACTCAAATACTGAAAAATTACTGATTCTTGGAATCTTTGTGGATGGACTTTCTACTGCACTGGACCAGTGTTAGGCTGATATGAGGACAAAGGAGTCTTTACTGACATGGCACTAATATAAGGGTGCAAAAAATAAGAAGCATAAAAAAAGAGACTATGCAAATCTTAAAACTGTCACAGACATAGGAGAAGTGAGAGCATATTGCAAACCAGAGTCCTCATAGGCAGAAACAGAAAAAAAGTCCCAACAAGTACTGAAACCAGCTAACCTAACCACCAAAATTGTACTTCAATATCAACAAAGAATATAGACAATTCAGCTGTTCAAAATAAGTAATGCAGTAAATCTGTCTAGACTGTATTACAATTTGGACCCATGCCATTTTTTCCTATACAGGAAGTACAGCACTACAAGCCAAGAGATAACTGTCACAAGAACAGATCAGAAATACACTCAGCTAATAGATAGGAAATGACAAGCTGCTCTCCCTGGTTTTGCTGCAGTACACAGGGCTTCAGGTAGATTACCTCTCTTTCATCCTTTCAGACATGATCACATTGTGATGGAATAATCCCTAAGAAATACAAGTCAATACCATTTCTGATAAATTTCCTGACCATAATTTGCTAGGTTAGCTAATCAGAAAATATTTTATAACTTGTGATCATTTATAACTAACATAACTTTAAATTAACAGAAAACCAGAAAATAACTGGAATGTTTTCAAGCATCTCAAGAATGAAAGCAACTATTACTGAAATGTTTAGCAAAATTATTTAAGTTTTTAGATGTTTCATTAAAAACGAGCAATAATTTTGACCAAAAAAAAAGAAAAAAGGTAAAAAAAAGAGTTGTGCATCCAGCTGAAGCAACTGAAAAATCAGGATTCATTTCATGCTTAAATGTCTAATGTAAATCTGAGAAATTAAATAGTCACTTCTGGATACCTTGATCCATCTCTTGACAGCCAGTGACTGGTACACTTAAGTGGTCTGAATAAGTATTAAGGTTCTATGTGAAACTCAAGATGCCATGGTTAACATGGCAGTCTTTCACATATTGGTACATTCCATCCTGTAAAATGGTTCTTATCTCCTGCTACAGCAAATGCTTTAAACTGCCATTGAGATCAGTGAAGCAAAGGCAGTCAATACACTTCGAGATGTCAGCACGTTAAGGATATAAAAGCTTGTAATATATGTCTGTTACTGTCAGCCTGTTTGAGGCTCACATGATTTCACTGCAGTAGCAATTCTCTCCCATCTCTTTCCCCAGATCTTTTATTTATTCAAGAGAATAAAAATAAAACTTTAAGATAACTACAGACATTATATTTACTCGTAAAGAAACAGCTTAGATGAGCCATGTTTTAAATTTGGCATTAGTTCCAGACTTGACTCAGAGTTAGTACAAGAATCTTGCTTATAGGGATGACAGCGAATGATTCACTCAGTGCTGTTTTGTTGATCCAGCTGTAGGGCTGAATTAGACAACAGGCTTCTAGAAAGACATAAAAATATAATTTTGCAGCAGACAGAGAGTGACATGCCTTGGATCCACCAGGATGACTCACATGCTTGCAGTGAGAAGTAACCCTTGTCTGAGTTAGTTCACAAATTAGCAATGATTAATCAAGCATAAAAATGCTGGAATGACTATAGCAAAGTACATCCCAAATAAAACACAAGTCCTTCCAAAAATACTTGTGAGTTTTTAAATATATTCATATTTGTTATGGTTCATTCAACCTGCACCCTGCCACTGCTGTACTTGTTTGTCAGAGAATGTTACTACAACAAAGAATAGCAAAAATTTAATTTCAAAGGAATATCTAAAAGGTTTCAAGCATGTTTGACTTCAAATTTCCATGTCAGATTTAGGTCTAGAAATTACTCAGAAAACTGCTCATTCTATTAACCAACCTTTTTCAATTTTATTTTATGCTGCACCTGTTTTTGTATCTTCCCCCAGATCTTAATAAATTGAATAGATTAGAAATGTGCAAAAGTGTTCATGATAACATCTTTGTTCTTCTTGAGAGCATCTATCAAAAAAAACCAAAATAAGATTAAACAATAGCAACATACATGAGTTCTTGATACCTGTTGCTGAAAGACACTGCCCTGATGATTTCTGTGACCAGAAAACAGTTCAGAGGTCAGGTCAGGATCAATCCATAGACATAATAAGATTGGGAGAGGGGAGGTGAAAGTGGTGGAGGTGGAAATCATTGCATTTTTTAGAGAGAGAAACATGAGGAAACTGCAATCTATTCATAGCTACAGGCAGATGGTTTCATGCCCAAGAAGAAAAAAAAAGCAGCTCTGTTCGTCAGGAAAGATATATACTGTGAAATATTCACTCAGCTCAAGTAATAAGGGGGGGTCAGGGTAGAAAAGAAATATACTGATATTTTTTTCCTTACAAAAAGGCAAGAATGTGAATGGCTAGTGCAGGTATTCATTTGAACTGCTTCCCCAAGCCCAGGCACCTCTCTGATGAGGTTTCATTCCCACTCCCCATGTCCCCAGTACCATGTCCACAGTTCTCAGACTGCTGATGCTCAGGTTCTGTATAAGCCTTGAAGGTACTTAAAATCAATTTGTTCATCTGTTTAAATGCACAAAGATCCTAAGGACTGGCATATCACTTACTCAGATACTCAGATTGTCTGAGGGTATAAAGCTTTACACTTCAGTGCAAGCTGATAAAAGGCAGCTAAACCTACCCTAACTCCTTAGAGAAGCCTGATCCATTAGACCTGCTCAGGTCATGCACTGACTTCCACACAATAGCCTAACAGAATAGACTAACATTTACAATATGGGAAATCCATACTTTTGACTCTTTTTGGCCTGTGGTAGTTTTGAATCTGCAGATCCCATTTTTAAGAAGGTGTTCTTACTGCAAGGCTGTGGAATAGCTGCAGACTAATCCCTACCCCTGTAGATACCAAAGGTGTGATGCTGAGCAGAAGGGAAAGAGAGACTTAGGGCACTGGAACGAGACTGATCTAAATGGGGATTTAGCCCAGGAAAGGTAGAGTGCCTTCATTTTTCATAGCATAAATTTTGATTCAAAGAGTGGATTATATTACAGGGCTCTAGGACTTTGAAGATTGAGAACCAGCACTTTCTGAAAACTTTCCTCATTCACATTCTCTGAGAACTTGTAAATATCATGGTCATTGTTGATACTTACATGGTTTTTGACACTTTTTCTATTGACTGAGTGTACTGTTATCCAACATAGCCTGTTATCCATCACAACCAGGTGCCATTATCATAATTCATTACCTAGTTCTTGATTAAATCAACTACTCTTAGAAGCACAGGGTGGAGGGGGAAGCAGTTTTGCCCCAGAGAAGTTCAGAAGAAATAAAAGGTGTGTAGAGAAATGGTGCCTGGCTCGGTAGCTTGCTGAGGCCTCAGCAGGAATGCTGACATGAGAAACCCAAGACTGTATCTTGCAGTCTGGTATTTCAATGTCTAGCATATATTTCGTCATTTCTATTTCCTTTCTTATGAACATGGTACAAAGATGTGCATTTGCAAACTTTATTAATCATAACTTGTATGTTTTTCTTTATTTGTGGTCCCAAAACACCTGTTTAAAATTTCAAAACAGCTTTATTGTGGGCTGCTGTTTTTTGCATTGACATTGCTAAAAATAGTTGTATGGCATATTATCTATTGCTTCACAAGCTGGGCAAAATACTTGAAACACTGAATGAATGTGTGCGGGGCTATATAAAGATTTTATGCTACTTTGCATTATATTCCCTTATGGACTTAAATTCTGGACTTCAAAATACCTTTTCTGTTATGTTGATTAGAATTAGTGCAATGACAGCTGACAGGATTTAAACTATATAACTTGAAATTTGGGCATTGAAATTGCATTTGTGACCACATCCCAAAGGCCTGAAGAGGGAAATACTGGACTTGGGACGTAATTGATTTCCAGCATATTTTATAAGAAAAATCTGTTCATGGCTAACGTACATTTATCCTTTTATGCCTTTTAAGGTACATCAAAATACCACCTATTCTCATTTAAAACACACCAGACTTTAGTGAACCAGACATTTGGAGCTTATACAAGCCAGCTACTGTTTGACCTAGTTTCATTACAAGCCTGAAACTGCCCATTACACACTTAATGATGAGTAAGATGAAAAATTGAATTCAATCTACCTCACAGGACTTGAAAAACCATCCAGACAAATCTTGTCCAAGAAAAGCAGCTGAAATTAATGTGATTGTGAACTCCAGTGTCTGAGGGAGGAGCTGACACACTCATTTTTTCTGCCCCTTCCACAGGTGCCACCTCTCACAATGTCCCAGCTGTGGGGCAGGTGAGGCTGTACCTAAGCTCACCTCCGCTAAATTCATCAACTCCTTCCTGCCAGATTATGCAGCCTTTCAGTCACCTTTCAAGGAGCAGCAGCAGCAGCAGCAGTGGGGCTGTCATGCCCAGGTTAACAAGCTCTGCTTTCTCAGCAATCACTATTGACTTGGGTTTAATATTTCACTCACCACAATTGCTGTTTTCAAGGATAACTCAGACTCATTACTTACTACAGCCTGTGATATACATAATTATACACTCAGATATGAAATATTACATTTAACTACATAAGACCAATGTCTCTTTCTTTCACCAACATAAAGAAATAAAAGCCCAACCCTTCAGATTCTTCTTAGCTATCACTGTGTAAGGGAAATGTGCCTAAAGTCTTGTTTAAAACACTGAACAAATCAAGGTCTATCACTGATGAAAATAGATAGCCAATCCTAGATTTGCACTAGTATGATTGAGAGTAAAATTTGTTTTGGAGTGTCAAAGAGGTATCACAATGAATTAAACAGTGCAACAAATTTAAAAGAAAAATGCTCATTAGTGTGAATAGAAAACCATCACAGCAGAAAAATGCCAGCACTTACTGCAATACATCAGTTATTCCCATTAACATAGTAACTAACCATTTCTGGGTAATATAATTCATGGCTAAACAGAATACTGAAAAAATTATATCTTCCATTCACATGACTAAATTAGAGCTCTTCCATATCTTTATCAGCCTATCTCTGCTGATATTTTATTGGATATTTTTAGCACAGACAGTGAAAAAGGTAAAGTTGTTTCGTACACAATGATATATGGGTACATGAGTTGCACTGATCCTATATACAAAAAAAACCCCAAAATTAGCAAAACCAAACCAAACCTTTGGTTTTAGAGATATTCTCCAAAAGAAGTAATCTCTAACGCTGCTGGGTTTGAGCAGAGTGATTCCAGACCAACTTTGAAAATCCCAGTCAAAGCACATAGTTTTGCAATAGACTCATCTGGATAGTTTCTTAGCCAAAACAATTTCAACAAAAAGGCTGGTTCCAGACATACCGTATTAAATAACCCTGAATTGGCAAAGAGTGATGCATACATTCCATCTGAGAGTCTGCTACGGCGCCGGTCAGTTGAGGTAATGTAAGTTCAGTTTCACAGCTAGAAACTATAACAGCATTTTCAGCAAATTGTCAAAACAGTCCTTTTGTACCTTCAGTGTTGAAGTACATATAAAAATCTGACTAGATAATGTACTATTTCAGACTCTTTAAACTTTTAAAAGCAAAACAACAGAAAAGTAGGATGAGTGGTTAGTGAAAGCAGAAATAAATGTGAGTGTGTAATTTTATTGGCAGACTGCAGAATATGGTCATCATCAAGCAAAATCCTGGTTTTTTCCTCAATTATGTCATAGTTCACTGTAATTTTAGTTGCTCTGTGGGAGCTACTCACAGACAAGAATTAAAGCAGTCTGCAAACTATAAAGATGGGACAAGTCCTTATCTCCTCAGCCTAATTTTTTTTCCTTCTCATGGCCTTTCCCCTCAAAACTGTGGCACATTTCTGCTTATCTATAGTTTGAAAACCATATAGGCTGGGTAGAGGTGGATGGAGAAGTGCCAAGAGGGTGCAGAGCTGTGAGCAAAGCAGGAGCAGTAGCCCTGCTCTTGGCAGCCCCCTGCACAGGCAGAAGGAGGGAGGGCAGGGGCTGAAAGGTGGAGATCTGTCCCTCGTCGTCTCCCATCAGGATCCTTCTCTGCACATTACTCCTAGAAAATACTCCACAACTCTTTCCCACCTTCATATTTTAATTTTTTTAAAATCTTAACCTATCCTGGGCTCTGCTACATTCAGTGTAGCCACAAAATTTGGCTTAATGTTAGTTGTATATGAAACTTCTGAAAAAAAGCAAGAAACTTGACATTGCCTACTGTGATCTCCAGTTATTATCTGCAAAAGTTTGTATTAATATCTCCTACCATATATTATTTTTTTCAGCATGATCCAGGGCCAATCTAGTTTGTACTTAAAGGTCTTCTGTATAGTAGTTTTCTTGGATCCTTGAAGAACTAGAAGGCTTAAATAAAAATACAATGCAATAATACATATGCAAATATGCAACATTTGGTTTGGCAGCCAAGAAAACAAATCCCATCCTGGGTGCATCAAGTACAGCATAAACAGCTGGTGAAAAGCAGTAGTTTTCAGTATTGGTGAAGCCTCATTTTATATCCTCTGTGCAGTTGTGGGCATCACAGAGAAGACATCATTTTTCTCCAGTTCACCCACAAAGACCTTTAGTTGAACTAGTGAGTTTCTTTAGTCTTTACTTTTAAAAATTAGTCTATATATAGAGAGAATATTTCAGACAATGTAATAATACAAAGAATCTTTGCATCACTGATAACAAAATTTCACCTGCTTCTAATGATTCTTGAAGTTGGAGTCAGAGAGGTGCATACAACCAAAGGGACAGACTACCTACTTGTCAAAAGATTTTTCCACAGGTTTGCGGTGCACACGAAGAATAAAGAAAGAGAATGAGGAAGACAGGTGCACAGATCGATACAGATTTTTTTATTCCAAGTGAATCTCAAGGGCACTACATGAATCACACTGATTTGGCTTCATGTAGTTTGAGTGAATTCAAACTAGCATAGCTTGCATGGTGTAGGTTAATGTGAAAACCTGCCCTTGTGCCTCTAAGAGTAGAGCAGGCCTCAGTTCACACCTTGCCTACTGTGACTCCTTCTTCCAAGGTTAATGGGTCATTGCTTCAGCACTGATTTAATTTCTATGAACTATCAAAATCCACTCTTCCTGTTACAAAGCCTCATACCAAAAAAATCCAAAAAATGAGCCTAGATCTAACTCTGACAAAACTTTGAGCATTATTGAAGAGATAGAGCAGAAAAAGACAGGGCTGTAAATTACACGTGATGAGTGCTGGCTCTTCGGTGGCTCATGCATTGTTTAAGGTCAAAATCTGAAAACCAAATGTTTACAGCCATTGATATCATTAATCAAACTTAAGCTCCCAGAAGTGTTAGCGATTTCAGTTTGAAGGAATACATTTTACTGCTCTTTGCAGATCTAGGACAGTTTGCATGCTCAGCACCCTGTAAGTCTTTCAAATGCAAAATGTAACATGGCTCAGTTTATGCACCTCATTTAGAGTCTGTTTATATTGATATGAAGAATAGTTTCAGTATGCCATGAGTGTCATTCTAATGCCCTTTAAAAATAATACCTGCATGATGGCAATGATGGCAGATATTAGAAACATTTTGGATGTTTTGGTGCATACAAAGCCTTGCAGCTCACAAAAAAAAAAAAAAAAAAAAAGAGAGAGAAACAAAACCATACAAATTTAAGTGAAATTCACACAAATGGAAAAGGTCCATAATGGTCTAAACACATATATATCATAAGGCTCCATCCTTCCCAACCACTGTATTTTCTTTATTAAATTGTAAACTCTTAACTTAGGGACTGTCCCTCAACAAATGCATACCTTGACTAGAATATTAGAGATCAACCTTGTTAGGGACTCTAGATGCTAATGTAATACAAATTATGTAAATAAGTATGTCTTCTTTCGAGGTCCTTAATCTAGGAATGTCACATTAAAAAATTAATCACTGAATAAATCTACAAGCACTTGTGGAAGCAAAGGAGAGTGTAAGACTTTATGGGTAATCACCCTTTGTGTTAGCTGATAGAGGTGCCAGCTTTCCTCCTTTGTTTTCCCTGTGGTAGCACAAATCCTTCACTCCTCCCTGTGAAGTAGCACAGCTGCTGTGGAAAGCCACCTCGTGGCTGGTGTCCACCACACTGATTTGCCACTAGGAGCTATAGACTCACTCCCTTCACGATGGGGAGTATCTAGGATGGTGATCAAAATGGTTGGCTCCCACGAGGATGGCGAATAATTGTTTCTGAATAAAAGTAATAACGTTTAGATTTCCCTGGTCCAGCATGTCAGACACATTCTGACCACGCCTGATGGTTCACCTAGGAAAGTTAGAGGACATTTAGGTGCTTCCCTAGACATTTCTGACCTGCTTAGCCTAAAGGTATGTGCCCAAATGCACAAAGTGGGACATGCCCAGGCAGGCAGAGGGTGGACTTGGAGATCCAAAGTGAACTCATTTCAGGTACTTCTATAGAACCCACTCAGACTGCCCTCTGAGACTTCAGCTCTGCAATGTTGTCCTATTGCTAGCCTTGACACAAAATCAGTAACCTGAACCTTGGTGTAACTGGTGAATCTCCCAGTTTCTTTGCTATTCTTGCTGTGAATGTATTGTAGTAAAACTGTAGTAAAACTCTGAATCAGTTGAGCTGGAATAACTTAATAGATCCACATGTTAGGACAAGCTAACACCAAGGCTGTCTGAATAATGGAAACACTGGGTAAATGCTTGTGGAGTGCTTTACCACTTGCAGCCTATATATGCTGTAAACAGCATGTGTCTAGCATACAGAGTTTCCTGAATAGAACAATATATTCCCACTGTCCCTGAAAATTGTTGCATGTAAGATAGTTTTCTTCAACTAGTCTTGTGCTGAACTAGATGTCAAAGCTTCTGGCACTCCATCAAACCAGATACTCTATTTCCAAAGTAACAGCCCATTTAGCATTAAAATTGGCACTTAAGGGTTGATATAAAATGTAAATTAAATGTAGGATATAAGTAAATGAGGCTACTCTTATACTTCAATTTTTGTATTGGCACCAAGGTTGATAATTTTACCCAAATCATAAGTACTTTTTTTCTTTTTAAAAGTACGGTTTTCAATTTCATTTGTGGCATTGCTTTCAAAGCAGAGAAACATCACCCTCACTACCAACTCACATGAGAGTAATATGACTATCAATCACAGTGGCTTGGAAAGAGCTGGTAAGATTTCAAAGCTAGGGATAAAGATAAAAGAATTAAATTAAGTAATGCTAGAATGAAGCAATCAAGATTAAATGTGTTCTCAGCTGTTGAGTTAACTGGTTCTGAGTTTTTATCGAACAAAAGGTTAAAGAAATGAACCTTTAACAGCAATTATTTCAGTTTAATGTTTTTTTAAGCTCAAACTCACAGCAGCTGAATTTCTTGTCACTTAAAGAAAAACACCTGACATTATCATATCTCGTTAATGGCTCTCAAGAAGTTAACATAACACTTGTGATGATCATATCCAAACAGGCTTTGTGATTTAATTAGAACCCTAAGAGTTTTGAAAATCCCATATAGTAAGTAAATTAATAGGCTGATGATTTTAAAAAGGCTCAAAAATCTTGAAATTAATTATTTATTTAAATGAATTAAATTAGACATAACTGAATTAATCTGAAAATAATGAAAATATTTCTTAAAATGTTGAGAAAGCCCAAGAAATCATATTTGGTAAATGCTATCCTGGAAGAAAAAATGTCGGTGGACGATGAGTGAATAGCCTTGATGAAACTAGTGGAAATTCAAACTATGGCTTTCATATCTAACAAGAATTTCCAATAGAAATTTGAGAGCTCACGGCTCAATTCTCTTCAAAAATATGCGACATATTTTCCTGGGTAACTGTTAGTTATTTGAATTGCTTCACCTACCAGCTTCCCTCCAGAACTAAAATTCTTGTTACTGTGGTTTTGCCTTGCACTGTGAAACCAGAGATGGGGGGACCTGAGAGGGGCTCATTTGAGCCAGGGGTCTCATGATGAACATACCCTGGGGACATCCTGGAGAAGAGACTGTCACCTGCATGTCTGGGGGCTGCAGCAGGACATGACGGCTTCCAGTGGCTCTGCTCTGAGTGTCTGCCCCAGCAGTCAACACCCAGCCCAGGGCTGCCTGACAACAATGCTTCTCAGTGCATTTGTGTGGGCAGCCAGCTCACAGGCAATGGATCAGGGCTACCAGTGGCCTGCCAAAAGGGAGAAAAGCAGTGCATAAACTAAGACTGGTAGTACAAACCTGGCATTGAAATCACATGGGGTGCACAAGACCCAAGTGCACAGCTCCTCTTGGGGTTTACTTTAATGGTGTCTTTCATGAAAAGTAAGATAAATTAACTGAAACACATGGAATTCGAACGGGGGAGCAAAACTTCAGTAAGCTTCAATGCAGATATTCTACCTAGAATTATGTGCCTTAACCTGGTTTCAGGCTTTTGTATAAAGAGTGGTCAGCTCAAAAATCAAGGGGGGGTTCAAAACTGATGTTTATTTCTTTGCCATCCCTGATTCTGCCTTTCCATCCTCATCTTGCCACTGGTCCCCACATTGTCCCATAGGTGTAAGAACTTTGTGTTTCTTCACCTGTAGCAGCTCATGCAGTGCTGCTCACCCAGGTCAGGCACTAAGGCCCACCCAACAAATAGGATCCTGCCTGATCTTTCAAACACAGTCCCACATGCCATCCCATCTCTGCCTCTGCAACATCATGAGACAGACTGAAGAACAGACCAAATTAAAGACATAGCTCTTTTGGAGGGTAGAAAGGAAAAGGTCCAAGTTTGACAGCCATGGAGAAAGGAGAAGAGCAGAGGCTTGGTGCATTTTCACAATTTGTTTAAGCCATTCACAATGCCAACTGCATTGGCAGATACCTGATGTGTTTCTTCCCCCACCTCACATCTACCTCAGACTAGGGCTCATGTGGTCATCTGGATCAGGAGTGGATATGGATAAAAATAACTCTGTAAATGAGTGAATGTGAAAGATTTATGTTTAACCTAGGTCACTTATCTAATCAACTTCTCTTCAAAGCCCTGCAAATGGTTATACTGACAGCATGAGGGGGTGATGGAAGAGTGAGAATGAGTAACCTGAGGTATGTAATACAGGTTGCTTGTACTGCATTACAGTTGAAACAAATATGGGTCAAATGACAGACTTAATAGATTTAAAAAAAAAACTTTCACAAAGGAACTTCTCATCTGGAAAAATATTATGGAATTTGAAGAAATTGGAAGGTTTGTCTTGTTCACAAGAGTTCACAGATAGATTTCAAAAAGAAAAGCATCAAGATCATCAGCTTTTCTCTTTCACTTTCAAACTTGTTGCACCACATTCCCAAACACCTAAATCACATAATTTTCCTCTGAGCGCCAAAAAAATGGTTTCCACTTGGTGCCTAAGTGTACTAAGTCTGCTTGAGGAATGAGACCCCTAAGGATAGGGAGTGTCTGGCTGCTAATGTGCTTCTTCAGTTTTCAGCATATGCCAAGACAAGGGAAGGAATGAGCCAAGAATCCCAAATTCTATTTCCCCATGCAATACATTCTGCTGTAAGGATGATGCTGAGCTTTACTTCAGAATTCAAAAATCTTGCCATTTTCTTTCCACACTTGATTTTATTGCTTTCTGGGCTTATTTTCAATACAAATCAGTGATGGACCCAGTTTTTTCAGTAGCCGCAAAAAAAGTGTTTCAGAGCCAACCACTGTAACATGTAGGTCTCACAGGAAAATGCTTGGTGACAAAAAAAAATGGGGACGAAAGGTGAATCCACATAAATGTTGTTGCATTAAAGAAAGGATTAGTTTTGAAGCAAGCTTTTGACTGATTAGTTGAAAGTTTAATTTAAAGCAATCAAACATTTGTCTAATAAAGACAAGTTGTGATGATGCTTCTAAAAACAGTACCATGAGCATGTAAAACTTCTTAAATCAACATAAATGGAGAATGTAAGTTCAGGAAAGAATCAAACCTAAGAACCAAAAATTACATCCCAGAAAACTGAAGAAAGAACAAACATGCAAAATGTTACTCAACAAATCAAGGTAAACAGTATCTGAACATGGAGGTTCTGAAAAGTCATTCACTACAGCCAGATTTTGGAGGGAATGTGTAAGGCTCCAGCCAAGTGGTGGCAATGGTGGTGGTTTCATCTTCATCTTTTAGCCCCAGCACTAGCTCTCAGTCTTCCTACACCACTCACCTTTTTCCCATGGCATATCACCAACCTGGTCATGCAACCACAGCTTTTTGGGGCTTGTGCTGTGAATGAGATCCTTGAAATATTCCCTTCAAAAAATAGTCTATTTTTTACCTCAGTACATTTATTGGTCAGTCTGACCTTGCAGGATAAGTTAGTCCCCTAGAATTTAGGGACATGATTTACTGGTGGATTTGGCAGAGCCAGGTTAGTGATCAAACCCAATGAGCTTAGAGGTTTTTTCAACCTAAATGATTATGTGATTCCATGACTTTTTGTGATAATATTCTCCTTCAATATCTCACTGCCTCAGGCCTTAATTTTGGAAAGGATCCCACTGAAAATGCTTGAGTCCTACTGATGCTGGGCATATGGCTAAGTACTTCCCTGAGCAGGCATGTGCATATGTGGTTTCTCAGAATGATGTCTTAGATCATAACTTATTTGCAAAATACATTATTAATTCTCTGTTACGTTTTGTGAGAACATGAATAAACAGATAAATAAATAAAGTCAAATAGTTTCTCTATTTTTGGGTAAACAGATTTTTTTGGCTATTCTTCCTTTGTTATATTCTCAATACAATTTAAGTGTGTCTTTTACCTCTATTTTGGGTTTTTAAAAACAAACAGATTAGAAGAAATTTGAAATGATCTTTCATATTTTTAAAAGTTAATAATTGTTTTTTGCTAAATAAAGGTAAAATATTGTCTCTGGCAAAATGTTTGTAGGAAGCACTTGGCTGTTTCAGTATAACTGAAGGCCCTAGAGTGATAAAGTCTAAATAAATTCAATAGAATTGACATATTCCTCTTTTTTACATTATTCAAATAATAAAGACTCCATTTACATTCTGTCACAGACCTTAACAGAAGGCTGTCAATTGTGACAAATTTCACAAAGCAACACTTGATGTGTGTTTATGTCTTTTTGTGCTTGTAGCTGTCATGGAGTGACTAATTCACAATAAAAGTTTTATTTGATAAATTTTGGATCTCAAATGTGTTGAATATCTATGTAGAGAATTTAGTTTTCAGAAAACAATAAATTATTCACCTTTTCCAGTAACCACTTTTTTTGAACCATTTAATGCTATAATTATTCATGGACATTGAAAATCTGGCTGTGTTGTGTAGACATGGTTACTCACACCACTCAAATGGGATCATTTTGCTCTGATGTTTGTCTGGGCATGGAAAAGTGTCTGCTGATAACTCTCCCATGTGCACAGGTGAAATATGTTCCAGTGTTCTGTGGGCATTAAGCTTTGAAAATTGCTCTTCATAACCACATATTTCAACTTAAAAAGTCTATTGAAACTTGTGTAGGAAATTAATTTGAAAAAAACCCCATAAATAATCCACCCAAAAATGTCAACAAAATTCATTATCACATATTGGTTAAACTGTTTAATATTACTTGTCTTTCAGCTATGCTTCCTGGACTTATCCAAATTCAGACACCTTAACAAAATGTGTCCACAACTGGAACATCTGGTCTGACTTCCCAGTACAGACAGCTTTGCCCCTTGGAAGTGGTTTGGGTCACCCAAGATGTGAGCTGCAGTCATGGGCTGCCTCTGCCCCTGAACTGAATGTGCTGAGAGCCCACAGCACCTCAGCCTCAGGATGGGAAGGTTCAAACAGATGCCCAGAGTGCAGTGTCTTGGCTTTAAAGCAACACCTGAGCAGCTAGGTGAGCACTTAGTACATTTTGTCATAGCTATCAAAAATGAAGCAGCAGAAAATGTTTCCAAAAGCATTTGGAGGCTCTTTTATAAGGAGGATTTAGCCTCTGAGCTGATCTGGTCGTCTAGAATAAGTGTTCTTGAAAAGGAACGTAGATCAAAATCTTAGGTAACCAGGTCAAAGGTGACTTTGGCTTATACTTCTTTTTCATGTGATCAGGCAATCTGTCATGTATTCATAATACAATTAATATGTGCACACACATTCTGAAGTTCAGATAAAGGGTAAAGGTAAATATTATGGAACTGTTTTGGGGGGAAGAAAAGAAAATTAAGCAAACAGAGCAAATTTTTGAATGGCTAACAGAAACATGGTATCTCAAGTGCCTCCTCTGCTTTCAATATCCACTGGAAAAGCCATATCACAGAACACAATAAGCATCAGAACTTAGAACAGCAGATTAAGAGAATATTATACATATCTATATGATTTTGCTTAATTAGACATTCTCTTTCACTCACAGTCAGAGATAGGACATTGGTTTAGACTGCCTTTTCCTCTCATCTGACATTTGTTTCTTTAAAAAATTACTTTTAAATCTATCAAATGGAGTTTAAGTTGAAAAAATATTACAAGACTGCACCAAGGTCGACCCCCTTTTCGCTAAAAATATTTTCTTCATTTATCTAATGCAACTGTAGATATATTATGCTGATCAATGTAGTTGTTCATTGGCTAAATGATGTTCTTCATTGAACTGTAAAGTTCGTAAGGAAAGATGATTAATTCATGTATGTATTGTTTATGCTGTCTTTACTAAAGAAAGCATTCCAATTATCATTTAAATAATGGTATTTGACTTTAAAATTGACCAAATATGCAAATATTATTCTACTGCTGTTCTGAGCTGAGCCATTACACTTCAAAATAAAAAAAGGGTGGGCCAGTTGTGCCTCAATTTATAGCTGTGTGATGGCAGAGCTGATTTTCTTGTGCAAGAAAAATTACTTTGTGTTTACCCCAGTGCAACAGATAATCAGATGTGAGCCATTGGAATGAATATCTCTGGGAAACTTTAACATGTTATCTTTGAAAATATGATATTCACTTACTGCTAGAAATGAATGATTCCAATCACAAACTTGGGGCATTATTTTCCTTGGGCTGTTACACTTTCGGGACATAAACCTAGCTTTGAGAGAATTGTCAGCTATCTCAATTTTCATTAATGAGGAACTTCAACCTAGAAATCCATGCAAAACATTAGAGATAAGCCAGTAAGTAGAGAAAATGTGCTTTCATGCAACAGCCATTAAAAGAAAACTCTGTCCTGATGAGAAAACTTAAACCACCCCAAATCGAAGCAACCCCCACCCCACAGAAAAAGTCCTGGGGTCAGCAATTCAATACTTTGTTTTTCTTGATCTGTATGGCTGCATATTAATAATGTCTGGGGGTGGGGGCATGTTAACTATGAAGGAATTTGGGATGTTTTCATTATTGCTGGGCAAATAACTCTTGAAAAGTAAGCATCTCTTTTATGCATAGATCAAGTGAACTTGGCAGCAGCAGCGTCATTGATGCTAACAGTGTGTGACAGGAAACAAACCCATGTGACTGCTGTGTTTTGTAAGTCGAGCTCTTGTGTAAGATTCCGGTACATTCTTTTCCAGCTATTCTCTCAGAAATTTGAACTTTTAATTAAAAGGCAACATTGAAGCATGTCCAGCACTGACAGTCTTAATGCTGTTTCTTCTCCACATTAACATGCAAACCAGCTTCAGTCAGCATGCAAGGAGATACTGTATAATTAGCTTCATCGTCCATGATCAAAAAATATGTGTTTTGGGGAGGGAGAGGATGTACGACTGTTTTCTAATCAAATGATCAGGATTTTCAGCTCCTAGTAGACATGACATTTTCTCATGGAAACTCTAATGACCATTTTTTTTAAATCATTTGGAAGAAAATACATGTATCAAATTCAGGTTGTTTGTAAGGACATATGAGCTATTAGAAAAGCAAATCAAGTAATTAAAAAAAATTTGGAATGTAACACATTTTTAAAAGTAAATATCTACTAAAATTGTAGTCAATATCAAGATACAATTACATAGCCAGCTACTGATCTCTGGAGTTATAGTATGTTTCATATAGCATGCATCATCATTTAAAACCCTAGAATCCATAATAAGCACAGAGCTTTGTGACATATGTGTATTAAAGATCTTCAATAATATGTAATACAGATTTTTAGTAGTACAAACATAGGGACTGATATCACATGACATGGGAACTCTAATATATTGACTACTGACTTCAGTGTTGGGTTTGAATTCTGAAATTAATTTTGAGTGATAAATTTAACACATTAGCTGACATGAAGCACAGAATGAAAAACTAAAATATATTTTTTATTATGGAGCCTAATATTTCTCTCCCCTGTGGTTTGGGGTATATTTGATATGCTACACAAATAATGAATCACTTACTTGACAAAATAAACAAAGCAAAAAAAATCCCTATCATTTCAATTTCTGAATTAAACATCCTGTAATGACAACAGAAGACTATAGGAAACGATCCTGATTTCCAGGTTCACAATATCCACATTTTTCATTTCCATGGAACTAGTAATAAAGTAGCATGAAAACAGAATCTGTTCCTTGTCAGATTATTGACTAATATTACAGAATCAAATTTTTATAGCACATTCCATAAGAAGCAACGTGAGAAAACAAATCCTATATTTTTATAGTTCAATCCTCAAGAAATAAACAATCATTTAAATATCATGTTTCCACCTCCAAAGACGACTACCAATCTTGTGGAAATTAGTCTAGACACACATAAATTAATATATCAAGAAAGCAGTAACTCAAAGATATCAGCATAGCCATTGAAGATTTCTGGATTATCCACAGCTCCTTCAGAAGAGATGGCCTTCTGACAGTGTTTGCAGATAGCTAAATAGAAACAATCTAAAAGAGAGTATTTGACTGGAAATCATGGGCAGGTACAAAATGATCTATCTGTTTATATGCCTCCATCACTAAATCATCAGCCGAACACTTTTTGTTAGATGTTCCCTCATGAACAAAAAATTCATACTCATTAGATATTTCTTCACCATCCAGATTTGCTCAAATGATAGTTTCCTGTAGAAAGGAAACCTGTTTGTTACCCAGTTTAGTTCAACCTCATTCAGAGCAAGATGATGGGTCTATTTCTTACTATTCTTTTTTGGTTTTACAATTTAACATTATTTCTTCCTCTAGCGGTCTCAAAGGTTTCTGAAAATTCAGCTCTAGGCCCTGCAGATGAGGGCAAAGATTTCATAGAAGTGAAATTCTATTACACAAATGGCTTATTCAAAACTTCTTCAGGTAAGTAACTGTCTTTCTATCTATGTTGGCTGACTTATAATAAAGCCTTACTAAAAGCATAAAATGGAAAATTACTTCAGATGGACCTGCATTTCTTCATTACTTTAAAGAAGAAAGGTGGAAAAGGAATTTTTGAGCATCTTTCTGTTATCACACTAGAACTTCAGTAGATTCTGAGAATATTTAAAAAAATATGCAATCTTCATTATAATGCACTGAATTCATCAGTGTAGAAATATCTGACACCATATTTAACAGGAAGACTTTTTAATAACTCCAAGTGGTATGGATTCAGTTGGCTTGATTCTACAGAAAATGAATGTCTGATACTTCTGTGAATCTGACTCACCATAGACCAACATCAGTGAGGAATCAATACTCTGATAGTTCATGTACTTAAAGCTACATAAAAGGTAGTCCTGATTTTCTTCCCTTCATAATATTTTTCAGTCTTTTTCTTACTGCTGAGAAACAAAGGCTTTCCCTAGTTGATCTACCCACTCGCTAAAAAACTATATATGTTTAGAAAAAAATTCCGTTTTTTCACAAAACAAGGGAGACCCAGCTATGATAAAGTGCTGAAATTAAAGTTTCACCATGTACTGAAATATTCCAAGTTCTTTATCATCTCCTGTCAGAACTGATATCATGGTTACTGCCTTCTCCAAAACTGCAAAAACCCTTCACAGCTATTAGGAACACAGCCAGTTACATACACTTGATCTTCAGGTAAAATAAACCACTAAAGTTTGTGTTACATGGGTATATACAACTGAGAAATATTTCACTGTCTCCTGACTGAGTCTAATTGTGAAAGACTCTCATGAAGAAGTTTGTAAGAATAATTCTGTTATCTCTGAAAAGCTGAGCAGCTTGGTAAGTGCTGTGAAATGCTCTTTGAGATGCCTAATACCTGCTCAGCCCTCGGGGATCTTGACCAGCACGGTGGAACAGGTGGTGTTCAGAAAATTCAAGGATCCACCGAGCTGATTTTAAACCTGTGGTCTCTCTACACCTAATGAGAAATAGTATATTTCTGATAACCACACATTTACCTTGTGAATAACTCAATATTAGACTGATAAATGTTTAACAGAAATGCATATTTGCAGCATCTCTTGAGAACCGTTGCAAAATCAATTAAAATATTAAAAAGCAGAATTTTTACCATATCAGTTTTAGAGGACCTACTTTACAGAAAGCCTCTACAGAAGCCTCTTATTGATATATATAAACAGTCACTGTCCAATTGCCCAAAGGGTATTTTACATTAGACTTCACAAAGATTCGGGTATTTCAGAAAAGAGAACGTTCTAGAAGACACATTTTTCTTCTCATAAAATCCATATTAGTTTGTTTCACTATAACTGTGAATTATTCTTATAAGTAACCACTACAACTGGTGTTTTTGCCAGTGGAGTTATTCGAATGGATTCGATGAATGCAGGAAGACATGAGTTCTCCTATTCAAGTCCAGGGGCTTTGCTTACACTGAGACTCCAGAGATGTTTGTGCATGGCACAGGATCAGCACATGGTGCTTGAGTTTTTCTCCAGTTGTAAAGTGAGTGAGGATTGAAATTCTATAGATGCATTCCTGTTGTGTATCTGAAGATATTCAAATATTTCTGTTTTACTTTTGGAATTACCACTTTCATTTACATATGTAACATATATGTTATAACACCTATTAAAACTGAAGATTAGACTGTAAAATCTTGTTTTCATAGCATCAATAAGATGTGAGAAAGAGCTGTTTTCCCCATGTTGTGGAGGAGAAACAGAGGCATGTGCACAGGGCTCCACTGCAGCTCCCAGAGCACCAGGCAGGCACGAGTGAGGAGCTCTGCCAAAAGCCATCTCACAGGAGCCTCATTGCCCACCCCATCACAGCCACACCTAGTGCCGGGAGGTCACAGGGTCAGCTCTGTCAAGGGGTTAATTCTCAGTCAAATTAACCACTTTTATAGTAAGTTAGATTTTCCCTGGTGACTTCCTTGCTCCAGTTCACTATACCCTTGCACAAACTCTTATGTAACTGAAAGGGAAGAGAAGGCTTGTGGGCAGGAGGGGAAGGAGATGTGATCTGTGAGCTGCCAGAGTACAAAATGCACCAGAGGACCTTTATGTTAGCTCATGGTGTTGCTGGAAGTACAGCAGAGGCTCATCCTTACAAGTTATTCTGTGTTCTGTGACTGACTGCCCCTGAAATTAGTGCTCTGAACCTGTCGGACTTTTTAAAGGTCATGAAAAATGTTTCTAATAGTGCACATAATTAACATAATTATGCTGGCTAGAATAGGTGAAAGAAGCCATTTCAATCCTGAGGACCAAGAAAGCTTTACATATACCTTTGGTGATCCACATTTTTACTCAATAATAACACCAAAAAAATTAAAAAAAAAAAAAAAAAAAAACAAACCAAACCAAAACAAAACAAAACAAAACAAAACAAAACAAAAAAACAAAAAAAACCCCAAACAAACAAAAAAACAAATCAAAACAAAAAAAACCCAAACAAACCAAACCAAACTGTGACTGCAGGCTTCTTAGAATTAAAGAATAACCCATTTGAAAATTTTTCTGTTAATACAATATAGTATTTTCACAGAAAAATTCCAGGTGTTAAGCAGAAGACAAAGGTCCACAGAACTTTTCTTGCTATTGCTGAATTAGCTGTTGAATTACACTCCCAAGATAGGCCCACATTTTGAATCTTTGCAGGCACAACTAAGTCTATTAGGAGCAAAGATATCTCAGGGCCTTAACCAACATAAATATGTAAAAACCCTCCAAACCCTAAGCCTAACAGGTTCCATTTAACAAGAAAACAGGGATTTTTTTTCTGTTCAGCTTATTCTGAGAGTGATACTGGCAAAGGAGCTCCTTCTCTGTATCAGCTGTTTCTGCACTGGAGAGAGGAGGGATTGCACCAGCTCTAGCAGTGCAGATGTCCCTTTTGAGCACAGACAAGTCTTAAGGAGACTGGTAGGAGAGCCAAAGTGAAAGATTCTGTTGGGCAGGTATCTGTGGGAAAAAGTCCCAACTGTTCTCTGGCACATTTTGCAAACAGCAAAAATTTAAAACTGCCCCAAGATGCCCAGAGTTATTCCTTCCTAATGCCTATTCACAAAGGGATTCTATTGAAGAAGAGTGGAGAAGTCAGTTTAGCTTCTTTAGTGGATTCTTTTTCTGTGTAACTTAAGCTGTCCTGCTTTCTCTGTATACAGCACACACGGCTGATGCTGAGAGTCCTGCCTGGCAGAAGCAGGATGGCAGAACATTTTACAAAGAAATACAGACCAACTATCTTTAAGTGTTGCATGTCAAGCCAGTCGTTCAGTTCAGTTGCTTCATGGTAATGTTTTCCCTTTTTCTAAGAAAAGAAAGAAAAGGAAAATGGAGAACCTCTTGAACTAAGGATTTATGTGTCACATGTAGATGAGAAAACAGTTTCATCTACTCAGAGGTAGCATGTCTATCCCCTGTCTGAAGACATGAGTCCATTATGAGGATCTGAGGTAGTCTCAAAATACTGATAGAAACTGCCCTGATTCTCATTAGTTAATCAGGTCAGATCCAGTCAAGTTAATTAGTAAACAATGTTCTTGTTCCGTGATCATCTATGTTTTATTCCTTATTTTTACTTGCTGGAAAAATATTAGCAAGCTTAACATTGAGGATGAATTGTATTTCTCATAGAGATTTTTTAGCTTAAAATACATGTGACAAATCTTTTTTAAGGACTTGTCAGTCACGTTCCTTATCCATTCAGCATCCTTAATATCAAGTGTACCATATACACTCAGCCAGGACTGTGCCAAGCCTGATATGAAGACACAAATGAAAAGTAGGGAAAATGCTTTCATATCACGTTACACTACATGAAAGACATCCATGATGGAAGGTCTGTTTTGAGTATAAAAAAATACAGAGGCACATCTTGTCTCCACAAGAATCAACAGTAGTTTCAGGAAGGACAAGGTTAGATCAAAGACTCTGATAATCAGAGACATCTCTGTTGATGATATTTTTGTATGAATGAAACCAGTGTTTGTAATGAAAGCCTCCCTGAAGTATATGCTCTGCCACATACCCAAAATCCCTCACCTCTACTGATTTTGTATCATTTAAAAGTTGTGAACACTTTTAATGGCTATTGCTTCTGGACAAAAGTACTAGGTCATGAGGAATAAATTTTGTTTGCTACTACTCAAAATGATTCAAGGACATTTTATGTTCCTCTGTAGGCAATTATACTTGTCACATCATTTATTTTATTGAGGAAAGCTGCATTTTTTTCAGATTTCTTTTTTTATTATATCTCATTTAAAGGAGGTGGAAATAATTTTTTTTTTCCTACATGTAAAAAACAAATTCCAAATTACTTAAATGTTATTACTTTATTCATACCTCTGGAATGATTAAATGGGCCATAAACATTCACAAGACAAAAAAAAAAAAAAGAAAGCCCAGAAGAGCAGGCCTTTTAATTTACTTTTTATTCCCTTTACTCTCTAATTAGAGATATATGACACATTATCAACTGTAGCCTTTAAAATAAACATTTATTGAGGCCAGCTCTAAAATTTGTTAGGGTTTTTAGGTATGGCTTCTAAAAAAACTGTAAGAGCAGTTTACCTTGTACAATTATATGTCCACAGAAGCCCACTGTATTCTTCATTGTCAGCAAATGCCAGCGACTTTGTGCTTTGCCATCCTTGGAACTGCTGCCTGCACCTAGTGCTGGACAGTCAGCAGCTGATCTGTCACACAGAGAGAAAAAGGGACACAGGTGGGCTTTGGTGGGGCTGAGCCTGCAGTGCTGTGTAGGAAACACTGCAGTGAGGGCACAGCTGAGGAGCTGTGTGGTGGCAGAGTCTGGCAGCAGCCAGTGACCCGACATCCAGCCCTGCCACCCGTGTCGGGGACAGATCCAGCCCTGCCACCCGTGTCGGGGACAGGGGGACAGATCCAGCCCTGCCACCCGTGTCGGGGACAGGGGGACAGATCCAGCCCTGCCACCCGTGTCGGGGACAGGGGGACAGATCCAGCCCTGCCACCCGTGTCGGGGACAGATCCAGCCCTGCCACCCGTGTCGGGGACAGGGGGACAGATCCAGCCCTGCCAGGCAATCCAGCCCTGCCACCCGTGTCGGGGACAGGGGGACAGATCCAGCCCTGCCACCCGTGTCGGGGACAGATCCAGCCCTGCCACCCGTGTCGGGGACAGGGGGACAGATCCAGCCCTGCCACCCGTGTCGGGGACAGATCCAGCCCTGCCACCCGTGTCGGGGACAGGGGGACAGATCCAGCCCTGCCACCCGTGTCGGGCAGAGGGGCAAAGATTAATGGGGATTAATGGGGCATTTCAGGGTATTTCTAGCTTGATTCCATATTCCTTTTGACATTAGTCTCTGGCTCCTTTGCATGAACATTGTTTCAGCTGTAGTCAGAGAGGGTTTGAGGTGCATGCTGACCCTGCTGCTTTTGATGACTGAGGGCACCTTCAGCACATATTTTTAGAAATCCCTGTAGAGAGGGCTGGATAAGCCATAAGGGCCATTCCTCAAGACAGAAGAATCTGAACTGTGTCATTCATAAAAAACATCTTTTGAACCTGCTTTAAAAGTCCCAGACTCTCCATCTTCCTGCCCAAAGATCAATTCCTGTGTCTCTTGATCCTTTTCATTAAAGTTCCTTTCCTGGGATTTCCATTCTTCGAAATGCAAGCCACCACTTCTTGTCCTGTAATGGGCACCACAGGGAGCACACAGGTCCACTTTGCACCAAATGAACTGGAAAACTCCTTTCACATTCCATTTTCTGCATTCTGTGCAATAAGCAGTGCTAAATCTACCATTTATTGTGGCTTTTGCTAACTTTTCCTCAATTAGTTTCCATTGTTTTGGAGCTGTTACACTCAAACCCATGTGCTATAATCCAACTGAGACTTTATAAAAGTTCATTGACATTGAAAGATTATTTTATATGACTTGATGATAACATAACCAGGAACAAGTTTCACCTTTTTGCAAAAGTAGGGCAACATTGCCTTAATATCTCATTGAATCACCTGCATCTCCAGACTCTTTCTCTATGAACTGGTACCTGTTCCCTTACTCCTTCAGGTATTTCTTTTTCATCCCAATGTGTGGCACTTTACCTTTTTCTATAGTAAGTAATCTTACATTTTGCTTAGGCCCTCCCTGGATTTAGAGCTACTCAGCAGTTCAGGTTCCTAGATTTTCAAAAATATGGGAAAATTTTCTTAATATTGCAAGGCAAAGGTGACCTGTACATGAGTCCAGTGCTTCTACACTATGTTATTCTTCCTGTGATTACCCAAATTCACTGGACACACCTAGCACTCCCTAAAATTGCCAAACATTAAGTCTGTCACAAATGGGACTCCCAATGTTTTATCTACCTGGCCAGATCTGCAAGAATAAGGAACTATGTGTCTTTTCCACCCAAGGATTGAAAACCATTTTCAAACTATAATGGAAATTAATCTTATGTACATAAGTAAACCATTGGTATTTAAAACTGACTTAGCACTTTTTCTTTGTAAATAAGCATGTCCCTCACTATGACTGGTATATTTATAGGGTACTGAAAATACTGTATGAAATTAAACAAAATAATAAATTCTACCAAATTCATTACATTAAAAGGTGGAAATACAGAGGTTTGGATTCAAGAAAAGAACAGAAAGTCAACCAATATCCAGCAGTTTCAATTCACTGATCTCAGATTGTGTTTCCTATTGCCCATGGAGTTACAAGTAAATTCAATTTTTAGATGGGATTTGAGTGGGTTTGTGATGTGCCTGGGATGAGATTATCCTTCATTCACTGGGAAAATGAAGGAACAAACAGAAGTCAGGCCATTAAAATGAAAACAACTCAACAAAATATTTAATAGATGGACTGGAAAAACAATTCCTGTGATTTTCAGGTACCTATATATTAACATGTCTGTAGCCATGAAAGTGTGTTGTCAGACATCTGTGGATGGCATAAATATCCTAGCTCTGATTTGTTTCTTTTCTGTACTCAAAATTCTTGGCTCTGCACAAGAACTGTGCTATACAAGATGGAGCCACAAATGGTGAGAATGTTCTCACTCAGTAGCAGCTATTTATAATTTCAGTACACAAGCTTATCTAGCTTCTGTAGTAAACCATGGAAACATATATGGAGAGCTTTGGGTAGAATTAATCTCTTCCCATCAGCCTTGGAGATGTGATCAATTAGCTTAAGAGATGATTAACTGTTAGAAAGCCAAAGTTAAGTGAAGTAAAACCCATGATGTTTATAAGAGACAGGGAAGAAGACTTAAGAAGGTGGGTAAAATTAAAAGCAGAGTTTTAGATTCCCGCATAAGAATTTAAATATACTCTATATACAAATCCAAGAAAGTAGATGAGATGGTGATCCAGCAGCACAAATACATGTGGATTATGTACATTGCTACTCAGCAGAACAACTTCTCCATGCCTTTCTATTGATAGATTTCTCAGCCCTGCATTACTCTGTCATCACAAGAGTTTTTCTGTCAGCACATGAGCTTTTCTCTACGTGTCAGTGACAAACATGTTGGCCACATTTACACTGCAGAAGAACCACACTTCAATGCCAGGTGAGAAATAGATCTATTGCCATGCTGCTTTATTGTGTGGCAATTCATTTTATGGATTTGCTGATGTGATATGCCTACTAGAGAATGCAAAGAGCACAACCTGAGAGGGGCAATGTTTTCTGGAGATATTTCAGCTGTAGTAAATCAGTTCACTGCTTTTGATTTAACAGAACTGTATCAGTCAATGCAAGAGAGGGTTTGATTAGCAGGACTCCTAGGAAGGAAGGAAGGAAAGCATGTGGTCACTCTGTGGTTACTATCTGTGGTTCAATATCGTCTAAATATCTGCATAAGTAAAAATAATTCCAAGAAAAATACCCCCTCATTTTCTTTTCTAAATCAGTGTGTATAAATTAGATCTACAAGTTTTCATCTGTTTTGGAGCTGAAGTGAAAATGAATAGAAAGAAAGAAACAAGGGGGGGGGGAAAGATCAAGATAAAAATGAAAAGCAGAAAGCCTTAGCTGGCCCTGTTGGAGACGGTGTTCAAACAGCTCTCATGCAAACCCCAGATAAGAGAGATTGTTTTAACAAGGTGATTTTTAAAAAATGTTGTTACTATTTATAACCATTCAGTGTATCTCTTTTAAGAAAAACACAAAACTAGGCAACAACAAAAACAAAAAAAATAAGCAAGCAGCAAACAAAAAAAACTAACCTGCAGTAAGGGAAAGATTAAAAAGGGGATTTAAGATAAAATATAAAATCAGCAGAAAAGAGACTGTCCTTTGAAAAAAGAGGACTTGGGAGAAAGCATGTGGAAATGTAAGGAAAAGCTGAGCACAAAGGCTATAGCAGTACAAAGGTGAAGTAAGAAGCTTGGTGAGCAGCTGGGAGAGAACAGAACCAGGAAATGTGCCAGTGAGTGGAAATTATTAGTTTACTGTCTCTGATGCTGAGAAAAGGACAAAATCAAAAACATGACTCAAACTATGTAAGAAGGAATTTTCAGGTCTTAGATATTCAGCTGGATACTATTTAATCAAATGTATTTGAATAAACCCAATGTTCTTTTGAGTCTAACCATTTCAGACTCTAATTTCATGTAAGTAATTTTTGTTCAGAAAGTGATTCATTTATGGAACCATCTCTCAAGATTCATGGGCCCAATTTTGAGCAAGAGCTGTCATGTGGAGAAGAGGTGAGGAACCACACACCTCCCTCTGCCCAGGCTGTTCTTGGCTCATTCACTTCTCTGAGCACTGAATTCATTCACAAATTGGGAACATCTCCTGCTGTTACTTTCTAGCACATTTAGTAAAGTGCTGAATCCCAAATTAGCAGTGTGGTGTTGCTAGGGTTTGATAAATGTTCCTATAAATTTACTGCAGTATTCCCTGCTTTGTTCAGAAAAGCTGCTCCTGTCACAGAAACTTGAAATTAAATATTTTTGAGAAAACATTTTAAGATATAATTTTCTTCATACACAGCTACAACAAGACCCAGCTCTCTTTACAGAATTATAGCATTAGCCTTTACACACAATTAATATATTAGCCTAACAATATTTTGCTGTGTGGCTGATGCATTGACACATGTATAAGTGAGCACTTGTCCATAAGGAATTTGTCAGATTGTCACCAAAGACTAAGACAGGCAGACCAGGCTTTGGGTTAAAATACATGGGGATCACAGCAATCACTCTGAAGGGAATTAAAGCAATAGATAAATTGAACATAAGAGCAAATTTCCTTGTTCATTAATCTAGACTTCCCTTGGCTGAAAAAATTGTATATGAAAGTGGAAAACATCCTTGACCTTCTATGTCAAAGAAAACGCTTCTCCCTTTCTATTTGTCTGATTTGCAGAAAAGTGGATTTAAAAAAAAAAAAAAAAAAGAGTGATTTGCAGGGACTGAAAATTACAAAGAAACAGTTTCAATAAATACTACCCAGATTCTCATTTATTCAGCTATGTCCTGACCCACAAAGATACCTAAGAGAATGTTTTAAAAATTGTCAGCTTGTATCCTTGTAGTCTACCACACTTCCTGACTTCAAAGTCTGTGGTGCACCAGTTAGCCCGTGAATGCAGTACAAAGGCTTGAAATAAGTCTGCATGGATCTTTGGGAAAACAGTACTGTCTGGAGAGAGGTGATAGATGCACAAATCTTTGCTCTGTCTGTAACTCTCTGTGCAGTCCCTGACAAGACAATTTGCCTGGCTTTCATTTTTTATCTGAAAAAGATCCCTTCACAGGAAATTCAGGCAGTTTCATTAATTAATCTCTAATTAGAAAAGCACTTAAACAAGATTTTTTTTCTAAAGAACAGTTTAAACATGTGCTTAAATGGCATCCTGGATTAGGGTTTGCTGCTTACAAAATGCTTCAGATCTAAAGACAAAAGATGGTACATGAGAGTTATATAGATAAGGTTTATTTATACACTGTTCAGTAGATGAATAAAGTGATCATTTGACAGGGCAGTTAGCTTGTTTGCTTTTTTACTGATAGTGCTTGCTGGCTTTCTATGTGCATTATTTCTGGATTAATTATTTTAGTGGTCAGAGCTTGAATAAAACACAGGCACAACAGGGCTAAGTTAAGAGTGAACTGTCTGATCTGTGAAATATTTTGACATGACAAAAATGCTCCGTTTCCATATCACTAGGAAACCAAAACATTTCAGGCATTTCAACAGGGAAAGCAGGTCTATGGTAAGGGCGTTTCTCTGGGGTGCAAGAGATGAACGTTCAAGCCTGTGTTTTCTGACAGGACAGGCAGCCACAAGCACAATTCTGTCGTGGGTCTTCCCTGTCTGACCAGAAACTCTGCCCTTCTCTTCCCCCTCTCCACTTTCTGTCTGAAACTGCATTTTCCTGTGATATGACTTGATTTGGGGTAATCTGTATATTCTGACCAAATCTGGTTTCTTTAAAAGATCTGTTATCTCAGATAACCAGGTCTTCCTTCGCAGGTCTCACTCATTCTTCTCTGGTGGGGTTACCACTCCCACCTTAATCTATCCTATGTTTAAACTGCCTCTGCAACTGTAATATCAAACATTTGTCTCAGGAGGAGAGATAATCACTAATTCAAATGTTAAAGCCTTTCTATTTGTTTCTGGGTCTCCATTTCTGTCTCAAAATGGGGTGCAGGAGGAGAGGAGAAAAAAGATAATATTGGTGTTTATGGTGGCAGGTATCCTATTTCAGAGGGATCAGTATCATCAGCAAAGCCAGGTGAGATCTTCCACTGCCAAATAATAAAACCTTGGTGGGCAGGTATTCCACCAAGCTGGATTGATCTAGCACACAGAGACTTCCAAATATTTATTGAACATTTACACATAATTTATTTTCTTCCAGTTGCAATAAATGGACAAATAAAATATGGGAAGTGTTTTGAAGCATAGAAATGAAGACTACACACTCAGAAACAGCTCCAACTAGTGCAACACACAACAGCCAATCTGCTCAGCAATAGATGTTACTGTGAAAGCATCACCCTTTGTCTCTGCCCTCTGCACCAAAAACTACTGGATAGAGAATCATTTGTCTTCTCACCCATGAATCAGGTACAAGTTCAATGCCTTGTCACCAATGAGGAACTCCTGAGCTCCAGGGGATACAAAAAGAACCTACCACAGAGGCAGTGGGACTTTTTGGAGATCTCACCTCTGAGTACCCCAGGTGGCACATGTGTGGATGGTAGAAAGCAGCTTTGTTTCAGTACAGGCGCTACAGGACTGGGAATATCAGCTCTGACAGGCACTGGCAAACTCTCTGGTAGTTGCTGTACCTGAGCAAGCACAGTGAAACAGACTAGTGGATAATCACCTCCATCCTCTGACCCACCAAATGATGAGGTATAGCTCTATGCTAGGGGAAATTTTAAGTATGTGGAAGTTTGTCCACGAGAGAAATATCCACAGCAAGAAGTAAAATCAATTTTTGCAGGCCTGTTTAACTTCAGTGAGATCTTCATACATTGAAAATTAATTTATGTGATCTACTAATAACAAACCATTTTGGGTACAAATTTGGAAAAAAAATATACATAAATACGTGTACATACATATGAGTGTGTATGAGTGTGCTATTTGAGAGAAGAAAAGAGCAAGACATCATTGTTATGGTTTTTACCTTTTAGTTACTTAAATCTCATTATATATATATACTGTAACACAAATCATCTTATTGAAGAGATTATTCTGGTGTATTTCTCCTTTTTGAATTATTAGTAAGTATATGACAATTATTCAGGGAACCAACCAAATTATTCATTTCTTCCAGGAAAAGCAAAAAACCTCAAGATTAGGAAAGGAAAATGTTAAACAAACATCATATAATGCTTGGATCCTAGTGCATCCCAGTGCTAATTTTTTTTTCCTCTACTGAATTCCTTGTAGGAGAAAAAAGACAAAAATATAACTCCACAAAAGATTTGAAAATGTCTTATGGTGAAGTAATCAAAACGCTTTCTGTTTACTAAAATATTTCATTGGTTGTTAGAAACACATTAGAACATATGTAGTTAAATCACAACACTATTGAAGTAAATTACATTAATAATAAATATCTCTGTTCAATTCAATGAGGAATAGGACTTCATCAATAGCCCTTTCATCATATTCTTTAGGTATTTTAGGGGTCTATTCTCTCTGATTTCCACAGAAAATGTTCCCAAGATTACTAAAATTAGTGCAACTCTCTTCCATGATCTCTTGTCATCTCAGTGCTTCTGGGATCAGGCCCAGAAAGAGTAAGGAACAGCTCTCTGGAGAAAAGATAAAGTGTATGGAATTGGGGCAAAGGAGAAGTCTCAGGAAAAACACAGGGAAAAACCATTGCACAACTCGGGCTTAACCTTCCCTGGAGCAGCCAGGTCAGCAGGGCTGGGGAAGCCGTTCTCAGCCCAAGAGAGCCCTCTTCCCATCGGTGAGAGCCAACACGAGAAACGAGAAGGCTTAAATCCCCAGGCTCCCTGAGCCCTCCTCACAGAGCTTCCCACGAAAAGGCAGGAGGTGCCTGCTGATTTCATACCATCAGCTCCTCACTTTCATGCACCATTGGAGGGCACTTAATCATGTATATCAACAGAGGCAACACCCAAAGCTTTCTAGAATATTTCTGTTCCCCAAACAGATACAAAGAAATGAAATCCTTGTTGCTTATCTGTATTTTATTTAGTTACTCTACTATTTGCTTTTAACATAGTGCAAACAAGTTAGTAGAGGAGAGGTGATACACCATTGGGTATTATTCAAAGATTTCTTGGAATCTGTAATGTACAAATGTCAGATTTACTTTATAAATCCCAGTAAAAAGTTTTTTTGGAAAACAAACAAAAAAAGACCCTTATATAAGAGAATGCAACAGGACAGAAAAGACACTCCTAGTCAGACATTCTAGGAAATATTTTAGTGATGTCATTAATGATTTTTCCTTTAAGGAAAATAACATCACTATGCTTCATCTCTATGTATTACTGCTATGTTGCTTGTGCTTGTTCAGCAGAAACAGTTTGAGTTCAGTTAGCACCTATTTGAACTACATCAGTGTCCATGCAAATAAACTATGACTGCATTTCATTTAAATAGGTGCCTTTTTGATTGAATAGACAGTACACTAGTTGTTAGCTGATGATGGAAACATATCTCACCAACATTTAATTATTGCTCTGGAAAGGGTTTTTCTTTTGCAAATCAGAACTGTTTTGACATAGTGCACTCTCTTGAGAGCTGTTAGTTTGTAACATTGCTAAGGGTTTCAGATAACTGGTCATAATTAGAACACATGTGAGTACATGATTCACATGCTGTTAATTAAACTTGCTAATAACTTTCAAAGCTTTTTTATGTAACTGACAGCTACCTGGGAACTCAGTACATGATAGTTTGCACCTGTAAATGTGATGCAGATGACACGTGGTTCAGAAGACCATCTGCTGAGGGGAAAATCTGATTTTCCCCAACACAGAATAGGGAGCACTGGCAAATCGATGTCCCAACCTGGAAAGGAAATTCTCCATCTCTCTTTCTTCCTTTTTCTAAACACAAAGATTTTCCCTGAAAGCAAATACTAAGGAAGGTTTTACTAGCACACTGAACAACACATAAAGGCACAGATGAACATGAAATACAAGAATTATGAAATTATGCAGTGTCACAGGCCTGTCTACAGAATTGCCAATTAGAGAAACAAGAAAACTTGAAAAGACCAGAAACTATTCATTAACTGATAAATTTTAACCCTGAGTAGAACAGTTATTTTCAGTAATATCCAGTGGTTTATTGCACAAAACCCAATTTGAGATACTAGCAATGATCAATCTTTCCTTCATTATACCCTATATTTTACTGTAGTGGGAATTCAGGGTATGTGAGACAAACTCAACTGAAGAAACATAACGTGATTAAAAATCAGGTAAAGTAAATCTATTTTGTTTAAGGCAGATATTATAGTGTACTTTCATGCATAACAAAGTAGCTCATGGAGAACATACATGAACAGCTAAGTATTAAAAAACTAGTAAGTGGGAAAATATATTAAAAAAAGATAACCAATGCCAGTTCCTAATACTTACGTGAAAGTCTACAGTGTCTTATTAAGTAGTAATGACTGGAAGACAGTCCACAATTTCACTTTGCATCGTGAAGGTAGAACAAAAACCTTGCCATCTAAATCTGGATGGTCCTACAATACTTTCTTCCACAAAGAAACAAAGTCTTAGAAAAAGACCAGTTAAGAGTGGTAACTAGGCCAGTAATTAAGTGAAAAAAGTGACAGAGTACGAATATGAGAGAAGATAAGACAAAGTTACAAGGTAATGGAGCACATTTCTCCTTCTGCTTCTCATGCGAGTAAGACACTATCCAGCACTCACCCACTTCTGATTGCAGTAGGGTATTTATTCAGAGAATCCTTAATCTCTGCCCTATATCTGAATTTCCTGTTAGTGCCTTTGGTGGACATTAATATGGGACTGCTTTCATCTAGATGTACACTTTGAAAGTGGCTGAGCCAGAAAAATGCTTCTCTTTGTGAATACATTCGAATGTACATCTGGGAAAGCAGACATTCACTGCCATGTTTTGCTCCATAAAAGCAATGCCTGCATTTTGTTGCCTTTGGAGGAGGCCTGCTCAGCATATATGTTACACCATCTCAGGAAACAATAAAAAGTTCATTTGCCCATTGGATTCTCATTTAATCAAATGATTAAGTGATATTTTTTTCTTATTGCCTGGATTTCAATCTGCCTTCTCTTTCTCTAGCTTTAGGCATTCCTTATCCCTTTTATTGTTTTTCCTAATGGCTTGTTTCCTTCTGGTAGGTATTTCATCACTCCCTCAGTACAGCTGTAGTATAGTATATCTATAGAGATATATGGAAAGCTTTACTGGATTTCTAAAAGATTCTGTCTAGGGTTTTAGAGATAGTGTCCTATCAGTATCTACTAACAGGAGTTATTATAAAAAAGCACTAACATGCAACATGATTTCAACAAAAATTAAGAGCTCAACAGCACTTAGAAAACTCAGAAATCAAAGATCACTGAGAGACTGCAGGTGCTAAATGCTCCTTACCTGACCAAGTCACTGGAAAAGTGTTTCATTCCAATGAAGGCAGCAGAGATTATTAACTGTGGTTCTTCAAGCCAGTTGCTGGGAGGTGGCAACCCCAACCCTGCCACTCTCGGGTCACCATTCATATTTGAGAGCTCTCACACTCTTGCACCGCTGCCATCTTGCTCTTCTCTGCACCTGAAAACCTCCTGGCCTCCCCATCCCACAGTGCTCACCATTGGCTGGATCTTATTTGGCAAGTAGCAGAAGAATATCAATAAGTAAATAACTATACAGACTAACAGTAAATATTTTAGTGCATACTAAACCCCGCAACAATTTTAAAAGCTAATACAAAATGCTATGTTTTACTACAAAATAGTATCTGAGAAGCAAGAAAACAGCAACCTGTGTACATTCAGCTGAAGTAAATCACCATTGCTTTCTTGAAGCAAACTGGGTTACAACAATTTATAACAGCAATTTGACCCCTCCATTGAATAAAATTACTGAGAGATTTGGATTTCCTGAGTCTTCCTGATTACAGAAAATGAAGAGCAAAGTAGCAGAGCAAAAGACCTGAAAACTGCATCCAGCTGTAAGAAATTGACCTTATGATAAAATTCACTGTGGCCTTTTGCTGTAGGAAAGGAAAGTGTTCAGCATCTTCAGGTAGCCATTCACCCACTCAGCTGTACATGCTTGAGGAAATCCTTTCTGACCAGCAGACTATTGATTCTGAAAAATGTTATATTTGATTATAAATCTTGAGCAACTTGACACAGGTCAGTGGAGACAAAATACTAACCACTCTAAAGTGCTTTTAGAGAGTTTCAGACTGAAATAAAGAAAAATATGATGTACACTTATCTGTAATATAGATTTTTCTTCCTTGTGTTTGCATACCTCACTTTTTCTTTCAGAAAATTATATCTATGGTAGCCCACAGAAACCTTCCATCTGCAATCACATGAGTAGGCTGCACAAAAATGTGATAAGGTAGGAATTTGTCTGTCAAAGAAAGCAGATGTATTGGTTTTTTAATTACTTCTGTGTTGTCAATTGAATTAATTAATGCAGGTCGAACACTGTGCTGCTTCCCTGAATTATCACCTAGCAGTAGGTGATAGTAGTAATCAGAATATATTGAAAATTTATCAGAAACCAACGTTTTGGGGACTTCTTTTTGTCAGGCCCAAAACATTTAAAATAATTTGTATTTGAGACTTGTTAGCACTTCTAAATTGGCATTGCCTGAATTATTGATCACTCTTTCTTGTGCTCAGGCATCACCTGTTTGCAGTGCCATCAATCCCAGGGCAGTCCAATGGCTGTTGTGCTGTGTATCCTTTCCCCTGGAATTTGCTTGTGAGGGCAGACCTAAAGACCTTTCCTCATGGCCTGCACTGCTCCTCAGGAGATGGTAACTCATAAAATAACCCTCTGGTCTATTTTTCACAGAGGGATGAACAGACAATGGGCTGAAAACCACACCTGTTTCCAGCTACCTCCGAACATTTTACAGGGAAAAATCATCTAAAGGATTTTGTAGTTTTAATGCCTTTAAGGTCTGATAACAGCTTGGCAAAAAGTGCTTTAGGCTTCCTAAATTCAAACATACACTGGCTGAGAAGGTAGTCTCTTCAACTCCTATTCTTCTGAACCTTGAATTATTTTCAGATGTAGCTACTTAACACAGCAGAATGAATTTCTTAAAATCTGCCTTTTCCACAATTTCTCAGAAGTACTTACTGCGCTTACTCTCTTGCAGAAAATTCCAGTCTTGTTTAATTGTGGCTAAGAAACATGGATTGAAACCTTAAAGGAATATTCATAAAGCATCACAATTCAGCTCCAGTCTTACATGAGCTTCTAATTCTCTTTTTCTATGATCTTCTCACCCACAGACATTAAAGAGAATTCCTTAGCAATGTAGCTTTGTATTCTGATTGCTTATATTTAAAAAGGTCATCCATAATTTTGTTTGTTTGATCTATCTTAAACTGTGAGAGAATGGCTTAGTATGAAACATTTACAATGCTGTTAGAGGTATTTATGGTCCTGTTTTTTTTCAAGCGACCTAATGAACACTATGTATAGATTAGAGCTGCCTGGTTAGTACTAACAGAGGGAAAAATGTATCTCTCTTTTCATTTACTCTTCAATCCCTTTCCTAAAAACAGGGGTCTCACAAAAGTATCTAAATCAACTCTGAATTTTTTTTTTTTTATATTTTAATCCTTGTAACTTTGCCTCAGAGACAAGCCCCATTCCTGTGCAAGGCCAGTTTGAAATCCTGGTGAGTATGTCAAACCTTCTCTGTGACCAAGACAGTCTTCAGATATGTAAAAATATAAGGATATCATCCAGAGAAGAATTTTTGTGGAAGTGTTAACAACCAAATTATTACAGATGATGGTAAGCAGAGGAGAACAGGGAAACTAAAAATAAAGAGCAGAGAGACAAACCGGTAGCAGAGAGATGTTTTATGGGCAGATTTTTAAGCTGTTGTGTTTGTAGTATATTTCTTTTTTGTTAGAATTATTATTTTTTTTCTGCAGAAGGTCAGTAATTGAAAAAAAAAAAACAACAAAGGACAGATAGCTTTGTAGCAGAAGTCAGGAACAGAAAGTTTGCTGAGTTCTGAGCAAGAATTGAAAGGCTTGTCCTGAATAGTCACATATAATTTTTTGTCCTTGAATAGCAATTACAACTTGTCAGAAACACCAGTTGTTTCTAGGTGAAGATAGAAGTTCAGCATTATTTATAGATCTACTCTTCTCAAGTAAATAGATTTCCCCTAATCTGCAATTCTAAAACCACATTTAAACCTATTTTTACATGGCTTCTGTAAACACAGGGCAGGTTTAGTCAGGGAGTTTTTTGACAAATTTTTTTTTCATGAAAGGTGTTGTCTCACTTAAGCTGAGTCGTTTAGGGAGCTGAACAGCTTTTGAAGATGCGTTCAGTGAGATTTTTGAATAATAAAAATTTGACATATGTTTTGGTACAACTACATTTTGTGAATATGTGTTCCAAATATTTTTTATTTAACCTGAAAATTCCAAACCCCAAAGTTTGCTATGAAGCAGAACCTGCATCTTCTGTCCAGCACAAAACTGGTGAGAATATAACACAGAACTCTGCAGATTCCTCAGCTGCTTGTAGTTTTCTCAGTAGTTTTATTACAGACTGGAATGAGCTGCATTTTAATTGCTTTCTAGGTTAATTCACGCAAGAGCAAACTGCAGTATCTTGTTTAAGGTCTGCAGAAGTTCTTACTGAGAACTGTGAATGGAACAATAAAATGAACAAAAACTTCTCTATAGATAATGCAATATTTTCACCTGGCTTTCTGTTGGTTCTCATGGATTTTAAATAATTTTGGAATGATAGTCATAATTTTCTATTGTTGCAATTTGGTTTTCTTTTTTGTCTTCTTTCCATTGTTTTCCCAATGGGAGCTCACATTAGCCACCCTTTCCATAGAGCTCAGACAGGTTGTGACAATCCAGCTCAGAAAAACACAATTACTGTGTCATTAACAAATCTTAGAGTAACACATGCTGTACAGAAATGTGGAAAGTTGTACAGTTCAAACATATAATAAATAAATATGTTTCACATATAATAAATTAACATAATTACCAAAAAGCAAAATCAGTTAAACTGAAGAATACTATTTACATTTCTGACTATGCATTTTGGACTTTTATATTGAGATAGCAGTAAAAACAGAGGGGAAAATATGCTTGATGAAGCTCCATACTCTGCACTGTTGTGTGTTGATGTTATTTGTAAAAGAAGGCCACAAGTCAGGCAGACTGTTAAGTGCTGCTAGTGGGAATTTTCTGAAACAATTTCACTAGTAGTGATTTTCTAGATCATAGTGGATTGTGTGAAAATGAATTAATTTATTTGATATGCATACCCCCTAGCTCACGTTTTATACTATTTGAATGCTTCCAAAGTAGCCACCCCCTGGCTTTTAGTTCAAACAAAATATAACACTCATATATTCAACAGGCAAGAGGACTGAGCTCCTCTTTTATGCCCAGAATAAGCTCCCACATACTAAAGCCAAGGGTCAAGGAATGGGGTGAGAAAATTATTAAACTACTACTGCATTATAATAGTAACTAAGAAAGCTTAGTTACTATTATGTATTTTTCCAATCATTACCTAGTGCATGGGTTGATAATTTAAACTTTTAGGGATCCTATTACACAATAATAATACGGAAAGGAAAGGAAAGGAATACTGGAAGAAAAAGAGAGAAAAGATAAGATTTAGTCTACATTAACTTACACATCTAAAATGTAAACATCTAAGCCTGAACCATTTTCCCTAAACTTTTTATAGTCACTGAGGAGAAATAGGCAAGATGGATTTATCTCACTTTCAGGTAGTGATGAAAAGACAGGTCACATTCATCATCCTGTTCCTCACTTCTTGCTACAAGGAAAAGCTAAAATGACCATCTCAGACTGAAATGACCAATTTTTAGACATTTATAGTTGGATTAGATCACTCTTACCCTAGCTAGACAACAGGTCTTTTTCTGATGGAACAGACTGTTTTAATGGAACTGCTTGAAGTTTGTTGAAGCAACATTTTACAAGGGAATGGCACAGTTCCTTCAGCTGAGCTTTTTTCCTTTGCGACTTCTCTTTACTCTAGATACTTTAATTTTACAGTCAACTTAGTAAATATTTTGGGATGAATTAGTACATCTGTCACTACTAAATTAAGGCTGTACACTATCACATATGATACCCACTCAGAGAGCTGAATAGTTAGCTTGACTCAGCGCACTCACACTACACCACTTGTGGCAACTTAGTTTCCCTAAAAGTAGCTGCTCAGTGAGGCTTTCATACTGTGATCTGTGACGGTCTGGTTACCAAAGCAGTCAGAGGAGCAGAGTGACTTCAGTTAGTTAATGAACTGCTCTTGCTGAAGTTGTTGTGCCACCCTTCCATTGTTATTTGGCTAAAGCCCTTCTGTAACCTCTCCTGAAGCCCCAAAGATATAGACCATTATGCAAAAATTTTACTGGGGCAAAGCAAATACTTAAAGCTCAAAAAAAGCTGTCACACATGCATTTCCCCATCTCTGCCGCAGTCAAACTCCCACCAGACAGTTGACTGGGACAATAGCATCTCCTTTGTAATTCTAGTCAGTCTGCAAAACTTTCAGAGAAATTTCTCTGTATTCTATCACCTCCTGTGTTAGAGTTCAGCAAATACATCTCACTATAAAAAACGCCAGAACGTTCTTCTTCCTGAAAATGTGCTTTGAAGTCTAAAACCTTGCCTATATTTTCTAAATATATCAGCTTTCCGTACACCTTGTCTTTATGTCTTCACAGATTCTACTTCACTAGTACTATTACAACTCTTACTGCAAATCTCATAATTCATCTTTGTTCTTTTTAAGAAACAGGAAAATTAAGCCTTCCATTGACATTAAGAAGACTTCACATGGCAAAATTATTCTCACTTTAGGAAATCTAAAATTGTTTCCTGAAACTTTCATTCATGCTTACTGAAAACAAAATTGTTCTGTAAGTGCAATTTGGTCTATGCTGATTTGCGTGACAGTGAACGTATCCCCACCAATGCACAGCAAAACAGCTCACGGCAGCAGGCTGACATGTTATGTGTCTCCAGGCAAAGTAAGTCTTATGACAGATCTAAAAGTTCAGTACATAATTCAAAACATTACTGTAAGTATAGTAAATAAGCCATTAAAGAAAATTCCACGCTTATCACTTACTTACAGCTTAGCAATTAATACATTTTTTCTGTTCAATTGCTCAGTGGTTTCAGCTACACCACACTTCACTGAAAACAGAATGAGCAGAGATAGCAATCAAGCTGACCCAATGGGAGCAACTTGGTTTTTATTGTTCGTGCGTTTTTATCCTCAGGAGATTACAGACTCTTAAGAAGAGAGTTTCATGATGTTCTTTAGCACAAATCCCAAAGGATTTGATCTTTCACTCAACCGGTGGGTCACAGATTAGCACAATAAGCATGTTCCTGGTTTCTAGGATTTTCTAGGATGGCTGAGGCTATCTTCTCAGGATTGCTTCACCTGTATAGATCAATTTAGTCTGAGAAGTCACACTAGATATGCTCCTTTTTCTGTGCTCAGCTGACAGCTGCAGAACTCTTGGGTGAGGCTGGAGGGGCTCCAGCATACTGTGCTCCACACACCCCTCACACCAGACAGGACTGCATGAGGTCCTGAATCACGGGGTGAACCCTGAATATGTTCCTTTTAAAGTTTGAAAGGTCCACATTTTCTAAGTGTGAGGCTATTTGTTTAATAATATATTTGGTTTATCTCTGTTTTCACACATCTCCTGATAGCTGCTTGACGAGTTTCTTAGGGAAATGAAGCCCGGGCTGGTTACAAAGGTTGTGAACTACAAGGAATTATTAACAAGAGTCCACTGAGTTTGGAGCCTACGAGTGCCTGACTTTCGGCCTGCAGCATGTTCTTGTGAGACAAACAATGCTCCGTGGGAGTTCAGCAGTGACCTTCTACCTGGGCTATGGGGTGGCCTGACAGATGCTCAGGTGCCATGTGCTATTTGTGACACGTGGCAGCTCTGACTGCCCTTCACTTGCCAGCAAGATGACAAGACCTAGAAAAACAAAGAGCCTCACAGGTTTTGGGTCTGATGCCAGTTGTAGAGCTGAGTTTGAAGGAAAAACTTTTTCTTTCACCAGCTTGTCTCCTGACCCTAATTTTCCTTTACCCCCTAGTTCTGGAAAAAGTGCAGAGGAGCAGGCATTCCTCCTCTTTCCTTCATATTGCCAAGACTTTTTAAGGTTCATTTCTCTGGACATTGATCCCTTTTTTGCTACACTTGTCATAATAACTCATTTATGCTTGCTTTTCCTTTCTTCAGTCTTGCCGGTCTGTTTAGGAGTGCAGTGTTTCTCTGTGCTTAGATGAATTTCACCCTATTCATCATAGTCCCATTAGCAACTTCCAGCTGCAGGGACAGGCATCTGGTGCCCCTGTCTTTCCTGGGGGACAAAGGGAAGAGCTACTCAAGCACCAAGCACAGCCCCAGGAATGTGCACGAGAGGCTCAGAGCCTTGAACCAATGTGAGGAACATTTTCTTTCTTTCCTTAGAGGCGAATAACTTTGCCCGTGTGAGGGAGGCCAGAAAACAGAAGCAGCCTGGAAATGCTCCAAATTGCTGCTGCCACTTGGCAAGCAGGAGGGGATATGAAGAAAACAGGGAGCCCTTTAACCCAGGCACTGCCAATATCAGATCTCCTTGTTTCACTCAACAGGAGTGAACCTTTACTAAAGGTAGTAAAAATGTTGTCTATTTTTTTCTTAGATGTCAAGGAGGAAATTCAACTGAATTAAATCCAACCCATCTTGTTGGTTATTGTTCATTATACCATCACCCTGTGTATTCCATCCACCCACCAGATTCCACAATCCTTTTCAATTTTTTTAGAGAATTTTTTAAAGTTGCTTTTGGACCTCAAGAAATGTTTTATTTTTGCACAAGTGCCTGTGATTGAAGCCGGCATTTGCAGTGCAGGTGTTTAGAGATGGTGCAATTGTTGCCTGGAGTACCCTGCTGGTCCTGGAAAACCCTCTGAGAAACCTCTCACATGTTTTTAGAAAAGAAATAAACTTTTTCTTGTATACATAAATCAAATTCAAATATAAACCACTGAGAGCTTTGTTGGCCTTGAACTAATACATCCAGGGTTCATACACTCCAGTACTATATAAATAAGAACAAGATTTGAATGTCCTATTTTGACTGCAATGCCCTTCAAACATGCAAGCAGTACTTGTTAAGAATGTGCCTGCCATTTAAGTCTGTCAAGGTTCCTGGAGAAATCTTTCCTTTATTTCCTTGTCCCAAATTCTGCTCGTCATCAACTTTTAGATGCAGTCTTCTCTTTTTTTCCCCATTCTCTTTTGAAGAGGTAGAATAGAGTTTTTGACATGCTTTGGAGCTTTGAGGTGCAATGTATCATAGTTCAGATCTGTAGAATGCAAAGCAATATTAAATGAATGTTCATATTGGAACTTCGTGCAATTAAAAAGCCCCAATAGGTAAGGAGAAAATAATGCAAAAATGTATTTTACTTAGGATAGGAATATAGCTTCTGTGGGACGGGGAAGTTTCTAGCTAAAATAAAAATGATAGTAACTCCTGGTTGATGGACAATCCTTACAGTCTTTGTTGAGACAAACCATGTATCTGTTTAATAAGAGGGAGGCACCATACAAAAGCAGGAGGTTAGTTCACAGTTATGCATGCTTGATTTACTACAGGTCACAGATCATTCTGTGTGCAGGAACATGTCCTTGAAAGGGCAAATAAATTCACTGAGTTTTCTGATTTTACTCTGGCATAGCAAACTATTAGCTGGAGTAAGAGAATTTTAGTGCATTTGTACTTCCTTAGGGAGAAATTTGAATTCCATTTTAACTGCTTCAGGATGATCAATAGAGGAGGTAGAAATGAAGGCTTTCAGTGTCTCTCTGGTTTTGATATATTATCAAGTTTAAAAAAAATCTAAATCATAGCAGAGTTTTATTTGTTCACATAAAAAATGAATCATTTGAGGATGATACTTAGAACTTGAAATTCACTAGAAGTCAGAAACATCTGCTCACTTGTAATATAAAAAATGTCACCAATATATTTAGAATTGTGAACAATTGAAGGAGTAAAATTTCAAACATACAATGAAAGATTCAATGAAAAGTTGTGACAGTCTTTCCCTGCTGTGAGAGCAAGGCAAGGACAATATTCAAATAGTGGTTAAAACCTTCCCAGACCACTAGTTTTTCAGGTGATAAACTCTCTTCATACACCTAGGAACGTTAAACTAGGTTGGAAATTCCACTAAGTAGCAAGCACTGAAAAGCACTCACTCTGAAACCTCAAATCTAAATGACCTTTGAGAAAATATAGGCCACTCATAGGACACAGGAAATTACAGTGGTTAAACCGTCATGTTTTTTAACTTTCATTTGATTTTCCTTCATCCTAGATGTGCTGCTTTTGGTCAGGGTAACTTGGGCATACCATATTTGGGTCCAGAAGAGGAAACACTTGTCTATATTGCGCATTAAATAAAAGCAATGCAGGAGAATTATGTTAATCTGTTGCAAGTCTAAAATAGTGTCCATCTGAGATAGATTGAAAGATATGCACGGGAAAAGGTAGAATAGACTAAATCATATATACTTCCTACCTAGCATATCCTGCAATTTCTACAGGGGAAGTACAGAGGAAAGCACATGGTGACTCTTGGGGCTCCTGTGCATGGCCAGGAGTTGGACTAGATGATCCTGGTGGGTCCCTTCCAGATCTGATATTCCAGATACGCTTCCAACTTAGCATATTCTCTGATTCTATGATTTCATTGCCTGTATTAAGAACATCAGCAACAAATTCACATATTTATCTTTGAAGGGGATATCAGGTCATGCTCAATGTCACTTAGCAGGAAGTATTCTGTGGAATCACACTGTTTTATTCTGATTAGGAGATGACTGTTGTTGTGAGGTCTTTTACTTTATATATGTGGTCTGGGCTTAAGTGATGCTTCAGTGAAGATTTTCTTCAGCAGTTGTTTTTTTTCCTCTCTGTGAAATGAGGATTTCTCACTTCTGTTAATCTGAGCTATTGAGAATGGAAAGCGAGATTTTCCCCTCAAGCATACAAAAAACCCCTAGAACAAGACTCAGCTGCAGACCATGTCAGCACATGCATAACAATGCTTTTGTTTATTATGTACTGGCTCCTCTCAACAGATTTTCCTAAAGACACAGAATAATACACCATAGTATGTATTTAGACTGTTTCAAATGACCTGCATATAGGGTGAAGTGGGAGGGAAAAAAATAGTCATCAACTAGTCAACAATCACCTTTAATTTTGACCCATGAAACTCTAAGTGTAGATTCTGTGCCCAGTGTGGCTGAGCTCCCAGCGTTCCACCATGGTGCCTTTTAAATATGTGATTGATCTCAGTCACCTTTCACCTTTTGTGTGAAAGCTCCGAACAGTAGCAAATATATATAGCACATATTTATGTTATACTTTATCCCTGTACTTTTTTCTTCCCAGAACATCTGTTCATTGCTGGCCAAAGCCCCAAAAGGCTCAAGAAATGAAGACATAATTTTTAAAGATTTTCTAGATGCTTATTCCTGTTATTCTCATTGCTGAAATTTAGCTTATTATACTAAGCATTAAAAAGCACAAGTGAAATGGATATAAAAAGAAATAACATTAAGTACATATTATATTTGCTAATATGCATAGGCATTCAAAATAGGCTAAGAACAATTAACCTAGGGATTTAATATTCTGTGGTGAAGATTCTGTCTCAGTTCAGAACTGTACTGAATTCAATACAGATTTCCTGTATAACAGTATAACTGAGAGGATAATCTGACTTGTTTTGTCTAATTTTTGGGACAGGGTTTATAGCCTTGAAGGCCTCAGAACACAAATATACTCAGATTTAGATAAAAAAGTACCAGCTTAATCCATTCATCAATCAAGATTGTTTAACACATCCTTCTGTCTTTTTTTTAAATTATTCTTTTTCTTGGCATTGTCAGATATTTTCAAGATGTCTGTGAAGTTAGGAAAGTCACTCTGTATGGTTGTCACCCTTCTTCAAGCTACTGGATCATCTGCTGTGGAAGAAAAAAATGACATATAAAATCTGTTTGAAGGATTTTCAAAATAGAGGGATGCACAGGGTATCTGAGTCATATCTTTTAGATTATTTGTGAGATTGGAGCCAGGTTGTGGTTATGCATATTTAAATTTCAATGAGAAAAGACAATATATATTTCTCTTCATATCAGTTTCCTCATTAACCATTAATAAAGGGTAGTTAACAAAAAGAGGAAGAAGGAAAATTGCAAGGAAAGTACCTGAGGTTTTCTATAGAATTCTCACCACTCCTTATACAAGATTATAACTTGAATCAAAACATCATCTCATTTAGAATTCAATAGAAGAGAATAAAAGGATTGTTTTAGTCTTGTCTTTTGTTTTTACCATCCAGAGTCATTCCATAGAACAGAACACAGAACAATGGAAGGAAAGATGTGCATAACCACACTTCTTTTAATTTTTTTTCCTTTTCTCTTGGGGGATGTGGGAAGGGGAGGTTGCTTCTCCTTTTCTTAGAGGAGAAAGTGACATTATGGAAAATAAGGAAGCAAAACCCTGCTGTACCCATAGTAGGCTCTAGATTCAAGAGGCAGGAAACTGCTACTCTGCCTGTTCCCTAGTGGTCTTTGTTTCTCTTGATCACCTGATTTACCGTCAGGAATGAGTAAGCTTTTGTTAGATGCTACCAGGGATTCACATGATTAAACATTTTTTTTCACTTCCACAACACAAAACATAATCCTCCAGCTAATTAATCTTGTTTACCTACTTGGCAAATGAATCTGGGTGAAGGTGCAAATGTGAAATAGCTCTCTGACTTTTAATATTTAGTGTCTGTTTCGTAGCAACTAAGTAGTTCCCCTGAGACAAATAGCTAGTAGGCTTGGTTAAAGTATGGCCCCTAAGTTTTTACTCACTATAATCCTGATTTCAACAACAGTTATCCACTTTTTTAAGAATCTATCATTTTGGTGGCTAAGGCATAATATATGTTATATAAAACGATGAATACTAGCAGTATATGAGCCTTTATGTAGGATTTAGCCCTCAAATGAAGACACTAAAATAGAGTTATATAGGCATTAAATATGTCTAAACTGGCCTTGTAAATAATTGAGATTTGTTCACTATTGTCTATGCAAAATCAAGACTAATAAACCAAACTTAGGCGTCCAAGTGCCATCTCTCATGTCTATATTCCTAAATGCAGCTTTTGTTTGCAATTTGGTCTGTGCTTAGGGTGGGATTCAGCTACCAGAGCATGAATGTAAGGTGTTTTAGTTCACTGACGGGACAAATGCGGGAGGAGTCACAATACCCCAGATTGCTGTGCATCCCTTCAGAAGGGTCTTGGCAGTTTGGAGAGATGGACAGAGAGGAGCTTTCTGAAATTCAAGAAAGGCGAATGCAGGCTCCTGCAGCCAGGGAGGAACAGCCCCACACCCCAGCACAGGCTGGGGGCTGGCCTGCTGGAAAGCAGCTCTGCAGAGAAGGATCTGGGGGTCCTGAAGGACACAAAGTGTCCATGAGCCAGCAGTGTGTCCTGGGGGCCAAGAAGGCCAGTGGTGTCCAGGGGGGCTTTAGGAAGAACATTGCCAGCTGGTCAGGGAGCTGATCCTGCCCCTCTGCTCAGCCCTGGTGAGGTGCACTTGGAGTGCTGTGTCCAGTTCTGAGCTCCTCAGCACAAGGAGCTCCTGGGGAGGTGGGCAAAGACGTTTATGGGATTGGAATATCTCTCTTATGAGGAAAGGCTGAGGGAGCTGGGCCTGTTCAGCCTCGAAAAGAGACTGAGAGGGGACCTCATCAATGTCTGTCAGCACCAGCAGGGAGGTGTCAGAGGATGGACCAGGCTCTGCCCAGGGCTGCCAGGCAATAGCACAAGAGACAACAGGCAGAAACTGATGCACAGGAAGTTCCACCTGAACAGGAGGAAGAGTTTATTTACTGTGCGGATGACCAAACAATGGAACAGGTTGCCCAGGGAGCTTGTGGAGTCTCTCTCACTGGAGATATTCAAGAGCTGTCCGAATGCAGTTCTGGGCCTTGTGCCCTGGGATGACCCTGCTTGAGCAGGGAGGTCGGACCTGATGGCCCACAGTGGTCTCTTCCAACCTGATCTATTCTGTGATTCTACGTCTCTGTAATTCTGTTATGCTGCTCTTGCATCAGGCTGCCCTTTTTAGAAGATTGTCTATCATTGTTCCTCTGTCACATCCAGCCCTCACTAACTATTAAACTCTGAAGTCTCAGACAATATGCATATGACAATATTTTGAGGCAACTGAATTAAGCATTTCACAGACTGGAGTTAGTAACACTTGTGCAAAATTTGGAATTTATCAAGTCAAAAATTAGTGTATGCATGGTATAAACAGATCCCAGTTCCAAAAGCAATTCTAGTAGTTTTGCTCCATGTTATAGCAATGGCTTATACAGATGAAGCTGGGACTATCTCCAGGGTATGTGGTTAGACAAAACTGCTTAGGGTGATAGCTCTGCCAGCCTTGTGCAACCACCCCATCTGTGGCCCAATTGAATTCTCCACTGAGGTTTTGGATTTATTCAGCCCCTGTCTACCTCACCCAGACATGTTGTTGCTAACTTCGGACAGCTGAAACTGACACAAAAATCACAGTAATCTGTTTTGATTTGTATTTAATTTTTTCATAGCTATGTTTATAATTTTATCACTGTTTTTCAGACTTATTATGTGCTACTATGCAAAATCCCTCGTTTGTTTTGTTTTGCTTTGCTTTGTTTTATTCTTTCCCCAGACACTTATCTGCTGTTTTCTTAGAATATAGTGTTTTGTCTCACACAGGAATTTAGTCTTTATGATACTATGAGCAAAACATAACAGTATAGAATCCAGTATACAATAATTCAACTGAAAATAGCTGTCACACACTGCAGTTATGGCTAGCTAGAGCAGTGTCCATCTGCTGGCCCTCGTTCATTTTCTGATGGTCACCAGAGGTCAGTTCAACAATGCCCCCATTGATTCCTTTCTATCCATTAAACTTTCACTACTAAAAGAGCAGAACTCTAAACATACACACAAAAGAGAGAAGGAAGAATGTGCTCATTGTGGTTCAACCGGAATTCACAAATACAGAAAAGATCCTCTCTACTGGCTGTTTCCTCTTGCAACTTGACTTCCGAAATAGGACTATCTTTTTGTACAAGACACAAAAACAAAAATGCAAAAAAATCCCACCAGAAAGCATGTGACTTCCAGAATTGCCTGTAGCTTTCCTGGCACTGGGTTGAGAAATATTTCTTCATCTCATGTTGCATAATCATCCTTGACGCATTGTTTGTTCCAACTCAGTACTGTTTTCATCAGATAAGAACCACAAATCTAATGGAATATGAGGAGTGTCTCTCGATGGTGTATGGGGGATTTTTGTGGCTTTTTTTTTTTTTAAGTTTCATAATTATGAAAGGTATTTAGAAATATGTGCTAGAGCAGATAATTTTTGAGACCATAATTCTTGTTAGCTAATGTTCACAGTGCACGTTTCCTGTCTTTTTCCAGTAAGCACACTGATTACAGCATACTATGATCTCATATGAATGAATGAATGAATGAATGAATGAATGAATGAATGAATGAACTAGTAAAGGAAAGAAGGAATGTATATTTGACATAAGAGGCTCCTAGGATAAATGTCATTTACTTTAATAAAATTACACTAGACAATAATTTATCCTGTAATGTTTCAATGACACACTCTAAGGGACTTACTCCAAATCCCATAAAATTATGTAAGATTTTCTTTGGTGTCAGTGGGTCAGGATCAAGTTTCAGAATGATTAAATAGCTACTTATTACTTTTTTTTTTATTCACAAAATAAATAATTTTATTCAGGTAAACCACTTCACTGGATGATCATTCCTTGAACCTTGTATCTATCATTGCTCTCTTTTCTGTCCTATGTGAAAGTATCTCTGTCCAACATTCAGCATTTGTTCTTACTTCAAACCCAGACTGAAGTCATGATTGCTCCAAATCTAATATAGAAATCTTGCTCTTGCACACACTCAATGAGCCTTGTGATATCCTTCACGTTCTTTCATTTAATATTCTAATGATTGATTTCTTCATCTTCCTTGACACTGTATCAAAAGCTCTACTTAATATTCCAGAGCATACATTTTGGTCCTTCCATGGAAAGACTTATGCTGGACACTATTACATATCTAGCATAGCAGCTGATCACAGTGACTCAAGAGAGCATGAAAAGTCAAGCTGCACCTGACTCATAGCCTGATCACTGGTTTTCCTCTTGTTTCAGCGTGGAGGGAAGTAAATTGGCTAAATTTACAAATTATCACAGATTGTTCCCTCAAGTTCAAACATAAGGATGTATTTAGTGAGGTTCATGGGATGTGTATTTTGGCCCTGATACTTGATATTTTCACTAAAATCCTGAATGACAGAAATAAGAGTAAGTTTCAAAGAGCCTAAAGCATTTTTGAGGATAGGACCAGAATTCAAAATAATTTAGGTTGTTTGAAGAAATGACATGGAGAAAAAAATTTCATCCTTGTAAGAACAAAACCAAAGTCACACCATTAGAAAATAATCTTGATAAGACAGGAAGTGGTAAATAAGTGTAACTTTAGGAAAGGTGGTAAAAACTGTGGTGAGTTACTTTAAAGTCTCTGTGTCCAGACTGCAAATTTCACATGTGTTTTTACAACCAAATGCAACAGTTTTAAATTTCAACAAGGCAGCTTAATTTAAGACATCAAGAAGAAGTTCCTAACAATGAAATAGTGAAACACTGAAATCGGTTGTGTGGGATGATCATGAAATCTACAGTTTTGAAGGTCTTTCAGGATAAATTAAAGTGCCAGGAGTCCCATAGACAGATCTGATTCTTTCTTGGGCAGGGAGACTGACTGAGTGATTTTCTGAGGTGTTTTCCAGCTCAATTTACATCAGTTATGTCTAGGACTATTCTGGCATTGTTTGAGCTGCTGAATCTAAGGCTTCATCTTCTTCTTGCTGTTCAGTTATGCTCCATGTATCAATGTGAGATAGGTAAAAGAATTATTCAAAATAGGATATTCAGATCTACAATTTCTGAAGGACGTAACATAAATGTGTAAAGAAGTTTAAACTACACGGGATACAGTTTGACAATTTGAGGTGGAACTTTGCATTGTTGATTTGGGAAATCTAATACTATGTCAAGAAAAACTGATGAAACCTAGAAAAGTGCAAGTCCTCTTTAACAAAAAGGATAATGAAGAAAATAAAGGTAGACAAATATGGAAAAAATTTGGTCTAAATCACAGGTGATAACATCTGGGAATTTAAGACCAAACAATACTTGAAAAAATACCATGAAGTTATGAAAATGTTTTACCATGTACCAGAATCATGAAGAGCCAAGTCTGAGTAGGTCAGTGCCTCTTTTTGGAATAAAGAAAAAGAAAAACCAAACAAACAAAAACAAAGCACTTTTTCCTCTTTATTATAACTATTTTGTTTATGTAACAGAATATCTGAAAGAAAAAGCTGCTGATTCATGGGCAAATCCAATGGCTGTACTCAGATTATGAGAATAGTTCTGTAAAAGATACTTAGGTTTTACTAGAGAATGACTTTTCTGAACTTCTCTTTCTCTTGCATAATCACTTTGCAAGTTTTCTGCCAAAGATTCGAGTAAACTGGAGAGAGTAATGATTGCATAGGGAATCCTATTGCAACTGATTTAATCACAAGAAATTCTGAGTCATTCCATGTTTCTCTTATTGCTTTCCGGGGTAGAGGTACCAAAACCAATTGCTTGGAGAGGGTCCTCAAGTTTACACCATCATGCAGCCCTGCTACCCATCAGGGACTACTGCACTGTTTTCAGACACTTCACCAAAGAGCTGAGCTCAAGCCCTGTGTTCTCAAAAGCTCTACGTTTTCTGCCCAGCAATGGCTGAAGTCACTGGGCCTCATAGTTTGCCTTGATGGTCCTGCAGTGTCCTGGGGAGATGCTGATGATGACTGCAAGTGAATTTGCTCAGGTACTAGCAGTTTTATGGACCATAAATATAACCCAGTCAGAAGACTCTACAAATCTGAACTGTTTCCAGTGTCCAAGATGGATTGTTTAGTGCTGGCTTAGACAACTATGCACAATACTACATTATTTCTACCACTAACAAGGAGTCACACATTACCCTTTTCTAAGAGGGGGAGAGCACATATGTGTTCTCTGAACTGTGGATTATCTAGAACAATGCACATACAGGCATACAATAATAACACTTTTGGTACTATTATTTTCTAAATAGACATACAAAATTATGATTAATTACAGGCTGATTCTGATTTACACGCACTGGACACCTGAGTGATATGTTCTTAGGGCAAAAGTTCATTTCCAAACCCTATTAAAATCACATTACAAGGTCATTTTTATGTAAAAAAGTGAATTAAAGAAATGTAAATAAATATAGCGTATACCAGGGCAAGAGAGAAACAATTACCTTGGTTGGATTTTAAGCTGAGCTTCAACTGTTTCATAATTTTGATTCATTTAAATGCTATAAAATTGATTTCAGTGACTATTAACCAAACTTCTCCAATTTGCAATCTCTGTTCTGGTCTCGGCGAGTACACACTGAGAGTTGGGCTATGTCACTGCTGTCCCTGCACACATGGGGCACAGTTAATAGTGTCAAACATGTAAATTAAAATAGTTGTATACCATGAGGTTCAGTTTCTATAGGCCTTTATGTTCACTTTTACTATGCAAGTACAGAACTGCACAGCACAGAAACACAGAGCAGAGGTTACAAAAAAAAAAAAAAAAAGAATAACCAGAGGTTAACTGTTCTTTTTCCTAAACTTTGTCTGCACTGAGCACAAAGACTAGGTTGCATGCACTACGAGCAGGTGTCTGTCATGTTGTCCTTCATTTCCTTGAGAAGGAGATCTGTATGAAGTCTGAGGCAACAATTCTCCTGGTCAACAGATCCCCTTTCCCTCTGGGAAGAGTCATGTACAGCCTTCAAGCAGAGTCAGAAAATCAAACAAGCTCTCTGATATTAGAGCATACTGAAGGCAAGGCCTGAGAAGTGGGCCAATTTTGTTTGCTCAGCTGACAACATGATAGTGCTTGCTGTTAAAAGGAGCCATTGGATGATATAAAAATGTTCTCTACATTCCCTGCCAAATCCTCCTATCAGGCTTCCATGAGTTCATATCAGGTCACTATGAGATTCTTTTCATCTCATAACACTGAACTCATTAATTTCCATGACTGATCTGAAACAGTAGCATGTATGGAAAAACCCCTAAATTTAGATGTATGACTAATCTGCTTTTGTTTTTCCTTTCCTGGATCCTCTTTCACATACGAAGTAGAATTTCAGCTTTGCTACAAAACATCATTCTGCTTGTTATATTTCCAGAACATTGGCCTTATATCTGGTGTTCTTTGTTCATATTGACACTAATTGATACTAGCAGGGCTGTGACACTGCAGTAAGTTTTCCCACAGTACAGGCAAAAGCACTGCATGTTAGGCTGCCAGCCAAGGCAGTTAATGCTTCTCTTTGCATTCTTTTCAGCTCCCTGGAGAAGAGCTAGTTTACAGACACCTGACTCTTAAAGGTCCAGGAAATTATTGCCTCTGTTGTTGCTCTTAAAATACTTACCTAGAAATGGTATCACTGCACAATCATACCTCAGAAGCTGTAATATATGAAGGAAAAAGGATCTGAAAGCCTTCAGCTACACAGTTTGTGATTAAAGCTTTAAGCTTATTTAATTAAAACTATATTAGACCATTTTAAAAAATAACAGCAAATGTACTGCTTGATCTAGGACTGATAAACATAATAATGAGATGAACAGAGAATATTTTCCTGTGTGCAGATATTAACTCCATGCAATATCGGCTGAATGTATGACAAATTTATTTTTCTGCCTTTTACTGTCCCCACCTGTGCTGCAGTTCCAAGATGAAAGGCAGTGAGAATAAATGGCTACCTGGGCCATACAGCTATTTATGAACTTAATGTGCCCCATTTCACACAACTGAACTTGTTTGTTAATCACTGCCCTAGTATCTGTATATATAGCTTTGTGTGAGTGTCCTCAGAGTAACTCTAGCAGAAAAAGAGCCTCAAAGAATAAGCATTAAGTCATGTGATGCCTTTTTATTTTTGTTTTCCTATCCCTTAGATCAAAATGCAAGGATATAAAATTTGACCTACTTCTTTTCTGCCTGACCTAAAACAGCTTTTACATGCACAAAACAGACTATTTTTCTCCCAGACAATCAAATTTTGGGTAAGTTCCCAAACACAAATAAAGACATTCCCTTGAGTATAATATAAATATTGACATAACAGAATTAATGAGAGGAAAAGGGGATCCATATTCAAAGGTCAGTCTTCTAATAATCCTAAACCACACCACTCCCAGAAAGGATGAAGTGTTTATTAAATAGAGCAGAGAATTGAAAAATCGGTTCCAGATTCTATACCTGATTAGTGGGGAAAGTAACCTTCCTCCTTCCTGGCTTTTAGACCCAAGGTTATCCTGTTTCAGCACCAACATGCAAGACTCAGGCCAAGACAGAAAAGCATACAACAAAAGACATGGAAATGATCAGAGATAAAACTGAGGGTAAAAGAAAGATTTTTAAAAATAATTCACCTTCTCACCCTAGAAGACTTTTGCTTTCTGCAAACATCTGTGTTTGACTTTTAAACTCCTTGTGAGCCAAGCGTTCTTCTCTGCATGCATACAGACTACGCCAGCCAGAGCAGCTTGGTCTCTCATGCTGAGATACAGCTAGCAGTCATCACTTTGCTGACATTTTCAGGGAGGGTTGGAGGAGTGTCAGCCCAGTGAGTAGGCTTCAAACATACTCATATTAAGACCCTCAGAAAAGACATCCTTATGCAGCATCTCTTTGAAAGAGTTGGTGTTGGGACAACCAAGTGATTGGAGATCTGTGAGCAGATGTAAAGCAAATTTTTTCCTCAAGCAGGCAGGGAGTTAGTTATGCAGTTCTGCATTCTACCCTGTAAAATATGTGAGCCCAGAGGGAAGGATAGGCACCCTTTCTCCATGGCAGAAGCTTAGACCTGGCTAGTCTTGCACTCTTCAAAATCCTGCACTCCCACTTGACAGCTGGAGACTATCCTTCCTCTGCTTTTGTTCATGACTGAAATTGTCCTGAAAGGAAATGTAGGAATATCTGGCATGCTGAATAATCCAAGCCCATAATGTCACACAGAACAAACTCATGCATGACACTGCTAGTCATCCTCACTGCTTGCCTTTTAGCATAGCCTGGCTATGCTATGCTAAGCATAGTAGCTATGCTACTTTTGTGCAGTCTCATCCTTTGTATAGGCATTGCTCTGATAGGTTGCACCACAACTTCCCCATTTATTCAGGCAATTCCAGTGAAAAATAAGTGAACTTCATAAGAAAAGATTCCACGGAGGGCTTTAAGAATACTACTGTTGGACAAAAAGTGATGCAGAGCCGTGGTCTGTTACATGGACTTGATCAGCCTGTACAAGTTGGTCTTAGAGAGACATATAGCAGCCCCATGCTCTGCTTTGTTTTGTGGTCTATACCTGGTCAATGTCTCTCAGTTGTGACTAAGTGCTCCCACCTTGAAACTGTCCCTTGAAAAAAGCACTATGTCCATCTATAAAGGTACATATTTTCTTAAGAGCAATTCCTGCCCAGTTCTTTGAAACCATCCTCATGCCCACTCTCTAGAAAGGGTATGATAGGAAGAGACAGTCATGACTTCCTGCATCTCTAAATTAAGAGCTCAGTTTCAGGGGAGGGATCAGCTTTCTCTATTTGATAGCTGTAAGCAAATTCCACCTTTCAGTGAACGTCATTCTGAGGTGCCTTCCTTGACTCCTGCATCCACTCCAGAATTCTGATGTCCTCAGCTGGGTCTGGGTCACCTTCTTGACCCGACTCCTAAAATACCAGCTGCCTTAGCATCCAAGGTCAGTGCAATGAGGTCTTTCACCGGCTCTAAACTTGCAGAGAACACTATGAGGCAGTCACTAGGAACAGCAGGAAGAAACATTAGGACAGTAGCGGAGTTTTACACTGGCTTTAGTGTCACCTGTCTTCACGCTGCTCCGTGCATTGCTGCCATCCAGCAGCCCCTTGGAAGCGAGTGTGCAGATGGCAGCCTGGCACAAGACAATGGGGGACTTCCCCCCACCTGCAAGCCAAAACCCCAGGCCATCATGTGCATTGGTGGCAAGAGGAAACGTGCTGGTGAACTGTACCTCTTCTAAATGGAGTTTCACCTTCAGTAGAGAAATCCACAGTATCACAATGAATGCATTTTTCCACCTCCTGTGAGCCATCAGACTGATTCCCTTTTTTTGTCTCTTATAGTGAGGATTAATTGTCATCTGGAAATATACCCTTTATTTTATTTTATTTGGGGCTTTTGTTTGGTTCTGTTTTTATCTGTGTTTTCCCTATCTCCTTTACTGACACTACTTCTTTTGTAAAAATATTCTTCCTACTAATAGTTTGTTACTGACCTACTTACACCATTCCAGTGTTTGGGAAATCTTTAAGGTGGTTAGGTAAATATATCACAGAATTCCCAGGCTTGTCTGTTAGGTATATATGGGCTCACCTCTCTTGGTATGTTGGTACTGGATTATGGCAGTACCATGTGGGGCAATTGTCCCTCCACCATTGCCAGATCTGCTCATCTGCGAAAGACATACTCTAGAGATACAAGAGTGAGGGGGAGGCTCTACATGCTGCTTACTCAAGGACAGAGCTGAAACTGAAAGCTAGTGAATTTATCCAGTGCATGCAGAATCGTCATCTACCTGATCCATGTGAAAGTCTGAGGGAGAACCCTTTTATTTTAAGAAAAGGAGGGATACAGTCAAATATGGAATCTGGCCCTTTTTTTACCATATGTGTTGATAAGCAGGTAGGCAGAAGCTCTTCTGTCTTCATGGTCATCTGCACTTTCTGGAAAACTTCTGTAATACTTGAATCTCCTGCAAAATTTATAATCTTCAGCAAAAGACTCAAAAAGAAAGGACTGAATTCACCAACACCTTAGTGCTATTTGAAGTGCAATGGTCTTTCCTGGACACAGAGAGTCATTGTCTTTATCACTTCTCAGGAAAGCTGGTTGGAAAGCCATTTACATATGGCAACATATTATACTTAATTAAAAATATCACATTGGTATCGCTTATGAATGATAAAACCATCCTTCAAAATTTTTGGACATACTGGGGTTTTTGGGTATGTTTAATTTTTTTTGAGACTGAGCTTTGTTCCAAACTAGCTGCTGATGACAGGGTTTGGGGACATCACATTTTACTGCGCTATCATAAAGAAAGCATGACCAAAAGAAGAGATATGACCACAAGACCTTTGTAACTGCACAGTTTTTTTTTATTATTTGACAGAAAACACTGTCATGGCAAAAAGAAACTGAGGACTGTGACAAGACAATGGGATAAACCTGAAAAATCAGGAATAGAATGAGTTTTATATATTTGTATTTGCCTTAAAGGTATTTTAATTTGCAGGAAGATAACTCCACTCTCAATCCAATGCAGAAAAACAGTTTTTAGCGATAATAACCAGGGGCACAAAGTTTTTAAACTTAAAGATTTTTAAGTACTTGGCATAATGTTTTTCAGACTTTTAAATTTACATCTAAGCAATACATTCTAAAGTAGATCAACATTATTTAGAAGGATTTGTTAGCATTTGTTAAACAATTTTACCTTAAAAAATATTCTTTTTAAATCTGGAATGCATAGTTTCAATTTTTTTGCACGATACACTTTTATTTTTCTATTTGAAAATGTTCATTTGAAGATTGAAGCATCAAACAAGAAGATTAATAAAGAAGAAATATAAAACTTTTAATTGACCTGACACCATGCTCATAGTGCTATTATCAGTTATACTTTAGGGAGAGGTTCTGCAGCGTAAAAGACTAAGCTTCAGTTGGGACCCCTTTCCCAGTCAGTCTTGTTGCCAAAGGGCTGCAGCAGAGAAAAGCAAGAAATGGGGATTTTTTAGTCATGATTATTTTGACCTAAGAATACTTTCTATCCATTTCTGAAATCAAGATGAAAAAAAAAAAATGTATTTAACAACTTGTTTGCTATCAAGAATGGCAAGTGTATTTCATTACAGTTTCTTCCATCAATACTCAGCTTCAAAACAACAGAAAAGAAAAAAAAAGATAAATTATGAATCAGGAGAGTAAGTTTTGTTGACAACAACGGACCCACAAAATAAGTTTCCTTTTTGCAGCTCTAAACTTCAAGAAAGAGATAAGTAAATGCATCAATGTACCATTTATCTTGTGTCTGAAATGAAAATTAGGTTTAATAAGAAAAACAAACCTACCATCTTCTGCTTAGGAAGTAAAAAACAATCCATTATACCATAATGTTATTTGTTTGAGGATTATGAAGCAGTATAATTCTTTAACAAGATCATGCTGTGCGCTGTTGATGTGGAGAACATTGCTAATTCCATTTCGTCTGGTCTCCCACACAACATAACTTGTGACGAAGTATAGTGTTGATTTTTTTTCTGGAGAAGTCAGAAGTTGGTGACTTTAACCCCTTCAAGTAATAAAAGAAAAAATACTAACGAACTTGTGCCACCTTCTTATGATTATGGACTGGTGTCAATAATACATATCATCAGCCACAGGAAACTTGTGTGATCTCATCAATTAGATTTCCATTCCATCAGGGATTGAGGTCAAAGAAGGCAAGAAATTAAACTTTACCATCAAAATTCAACAGGAAAAAGGAGTCAGTCGACCCAGGCATATTCATTACATGTCCCACCTCTGGAAAATCCTACAAACAGTTTATAGCATAAACATCTTTGCCCTCCCGTAGTGTCAACAAGAACCATAATCTACCATAAGCTGTGGGTTATTTCTTTAATAGGTTTATATGTTTAATGGTAACGCTGGAGGGGAATTCATATAAGCTGTGCTTGCAGGAGGGCACTAAAATATGTGTAGAAGTTCTAAGGGCATGCATAATGCAAGCAGCTGTATGTCAACACACTGTTCTGTAATGTTTCTTTAGGTCTGCTCATGCTCTTGTCAGGTTTTTATACAAATGGACTACAAATCTGTAGACAGATTTCTATTGCTACATTTATGTCCTTGATGCCTGAGGGGGATTTAGGTCTAAATTCCAAAATTAAAGGTAAATACTGTATGCACATTGCATATCTAATATGCAAAACTGATCAGCACTTAGCACGTCAGTCCTAAAAGGGCAGGAAGTCAAGTAAGAAGTTGAGAGCCAGAGCTCCCAGTAAAATAGTTTAAGTGGAAGAGTTTCTTATACGCTTGGAAAAGTCAGGCAAATGCCACATAAGTTTAATCTGTGCTTATGAAGACAGACTTGTAGAAACTCCTATTAAAGGGCTGCTGTCCATTCCAGAGTCAGGTGGCAAATAACCTTCTGTGGTTCTTTTGACATCAGATTACACATTCTGCATGTCTTAAAGATAGGTCCTTCTCCAGTACAGCTGCTGACTCAGACTGCAGGGAGATTGGGTTTCTGTTTACAGAGAATAAATGTGGAGCTGATGGGACGACCCAGTGACATATTGGAGTTCATCTGGGGGAGTGGGGCTTGAAGTGACACTGCATGTGCTGCAGCTCCAGGCTGCAGATCTTATAAATAGAAGTGCTGAGAAGCAGATGGTTCACTTTCACCACAGACACACCATTTCGATAGGCACAACTGAGAAGAAGATCCTGATGATATGCACATATATGCACATATATGTATATGTATATACTCTGTGCCTATGTGAGTGGTAGCTAGCAAGTGTACCTTGAATACAGGCTATGAAGCAGCACTTATGCCTTCCTGGCTTCCTGAGTTTTTTGGTTTGTCTTTTTTTTTTAAGACAGAATATGCCTTTATGAACAATTTTATATTTCAGCAATACACATCTTGCAAAATTTCCATTCTTCCACTGCTCACTCACCTACATGTTAGCCACTTGTGAAAATCTCTTTTCTCATCACCTCAGCTCAGAGGAGCAGACCATGAGCTTTGGAAGAAGCCTCAAAGGAAATTCAGGGATTTTTGGGTGAAAGTCCATAGCCACAAAGCTGCTGGGAATAAAGGTGGAGGTGTGGCTGGTAGGGGATAACTAGGAAGTCTTAGGAATTGTAGGCTGCCACTCTCCTCCATCATAAATTCAAGCTGGGGAAGGCTTTATACTTTTTTCTTGAGGTGCCATACTCCTTTTCCTCATCCTGCTCCTCACCTCAACTAGTGGTTCATCCTTGTCAGTCTTTTCTCATAGCACCTATGGGAGCAGATGCCAGGAGTTTGCTGGGAAGGCAAGATGGGGAAGGAGCACTGGGGAAATGTTTGAGAGTTGTTGGTTTCTGACAGATAATGAACAAAACAGTTGTCTGTCCAGGCCTGTTTTGTCCTACTAAAGCATCAAAAAATAAAAAGTTGAACTATAAGAACTTCCTTAGCTGCTTTTGCCTTGCAATTTAGTGCAGGGATAGTAGAAAAATCACTTTGTACTCAAAATCTGGGTAAAGAAACAAATTCTCTGGATATTGCCTCAGCCTCAGTCTGCTCCTAGGACCAAAAATGGAGAAAAGGTGATTAATTAATAATAAATTTCAAACTTTTTAAAAAGTTGCAAGCTGAAAACTAAAATTGATACTGCAAAACCACAATTTAGGAACCATTTCACAAAACGAAATTTTGAAAATTCTTCAATATGGGTCATATGACCAAAGCATGAATCAAAACCATTTTTCTTAATGCTTTTGAGGGGTTTTATACGTTTTAAGTTTGAAATAGCAATCATGAAAAAAAAAAAAGAAAAAGAGCTAAAAGAGACAGCGAATATATTTTTCTGGGTTTTTTTATTTTATGATTGAATTTCATCATCATTTACATATTTTAACAAAAACATGTTAGCTCTCTTTAAAAAGGTTTTTCTTATGAAGTCCAAATTTCTGAATTTAGGAAGCAAACACCTACAGGGGGATGATCAAATTCCTGCCTGGAAGCTGTATGTTGGGTTTTGTGTGACATTGCACCACTTCACCAGGACCCAGTCAGTATGTCAAGCCAGTTCTTTTGACGAACTTTATCTCATATCAAGTGGTCCTGACAGCTTGTATTTTAATTTCCTTGAGGTGCTCTCTCTCTGCTAACATATTTATTTGCACTGTCGCTCCTGAAGTATCAGGCTATCTGTCAAGTAAAGAGCATCCTGGGATTTATGCAGAATAGGTTGCATGTGCTCACCTTGCTTGTGTGAAACCAACCAAAAACCAATTACTCCTGCTTGTGAAAACCAAGTTGGAATACACAAGAAGAAGGCAGCTCACCTGTGAAAGTGAGCAAAAAAAAGGAGAGAAAACAGTAGTAACACAAAGTCTGCTAATAAGTGATGAGTTGACTTGAGAGTTTAGTACTTTCTCATGGTGAAACCCATTCTCACGTGGTAGTGCCCATGTTTCTGTGAGGAGGCACCACAGCTTTGCACCTCAAGCCCATCTGGCCACATGCAGGGCAGCCACAACACCCACTGGGAGCTGCACAAGGACACAGGGGCACAGCAGAGTCACTTGAGAAGCTCAGGTTCCTTTGAAGCAGTGATGGGAATGAACAGAGAGGGCAAACAGGTGCAGATATACATCTGCTCCAGGAAAGTATGTGGAGCCTGCCAGGATAAAGCCACGTTCCACAGACACCGTGATGCATCTTGGAAATGCTTGGTGAGCGTACTCACAGAGGCCTGTGCATATGTACCCACAGATCACACAAGTGCAGCTTGTCAAGATAACTCAACAGAGCTTCGAGAGGCCAACATATAACTTTGACTCTTGATCTTTATTTTTAAAGCTTTCTCCATTTGTATTGTGTTTGTTCAGTAGCTGGAAACCTTATTTTCCTTTTCAGTTCAGAAGAACTAAAAGTATACCTTGGGATAGTTGTCTCAAATTCCACTCATAAAACACTCTATAGAACTCCCTCATGGCTATCATTAAACTCCCCTCCTGCACACACAGGCAGTAGGTATAAAATTCAGAGTATCTGAGTTAGTTTTGCTAACAAGTAGAAATCATTGTCTATCGCTGTAATATTGTATATATCATTTTTGTGCTTTCTTTTTTTTCCCTCACCTCTGTCCTTTGAGGAGGTGTTGATTTTGGTCTGTAGCATTTATACATACATTGAATCAATCCTTTTAGCAAGAAAGTATATTTTAAGCAGGACACATCAAGACTGGGCACTTTTAGGCTGGGAACTGGATAAAGCCTGTGACTGCACTTCATATAATCTATGGCCTCATGATTTTAAGATGCACAGTATTTTATGGTGCATAAATTTTGTTGCAAAGTCAATTTAGTCCTGAACCAAGAAAATTTCTCTACCTCTGCATTACACTATTCAGATAAGATGCTGACTGCAGCTTCCTAACAGCAGCTCAGAACAGGTATCTAACCTCGTTATTTATCCAGGTCATTTATACTACTCACTTATCTTGATCTAAACCATTTAATATCAACTCATGTATCCTCACAAGAAGCGAGGTTATCCCTTTGAACTCATACATTGCAGTCATACTCTGAAGAAGATAAACAGGTAGCTATACAGAGCTCCTCAGGCTCTGGTCATACACCATAGTAGGTAACAACATGACTGTAATATACAGTAATCAGCAGCAAAAATTATCTGGGGAAATAGTTGGGTTTGGAACTTGGAAATGCATCAGATTTGGGACTGCAGTTTCCTTTTTGTAATTAGCCTTTTTCTAGTCTTCAATATTTAAATTAAAAATTGCTACTTGTTCCACTTTAAACTCTCATACCTATTTTTTTCATAATTTCACATGGAACACTGGTGGACAAACATCAAGCATTGAAATACATAGATAAACAACAATCCATTAATTTGTTTTCTTTTTTCCATTTATCTTAATTCCAACCAACTCAGCAAATCCTTCACATTTTTATAAGCCTCATTCTAGCACAGAAGGAAATAAAATACTATTATAGGAAATTGTGAAAATGGAAACTGTAATGACACAGGCTTGACCTGGATTTCATAAAAGAAATTAAATTACTCCTATTATTTAAAAGCATATGTTATTCAATTATCTAAATCCATTTAAGGAACAGAATTTCTGCACCAATTTTCTTTTGCCCACAAAATAAAAATGAAATTCTTATCCCTTAAAATTTAACACCCCGATTTACAACCAGATGCATCAGGCACATGGAGGGATAAACAAGACAACGTCATAAAAATCTTGTGTGTTGTAGGCAAGGACTTCACTCCAGCCTATATTTAAATGGGTGTATATAATCGAGGCTAGGCCAGCACTTCAGAGCCCCAAGGACACTGCAATTAGCCTGTGGATAACTGCACCCACGCTGGGGCTCCTGTGGAGCCACACAAATGGTTATGAGCAGTTTCAAGTGACTTCAGGGCTCCTATGGCACATTCATCTTGGCCACTGCTTCAAATTCTTCAGAATAAATCAGAGTGGCACGAGGAATAACCATCCAGAAAGTGGAGCTGGGAGCAACATGCCAAGAGGGGATTGAACTTTAAAAATCTTTTGGAAGTTATCTCCTGATCAACATCTAGGAGGGCACTTGGATGAAGAATTTGTACCCTTATGTCCCTGAAAAAAATAATTCTTAAAACCAATCTTATGGAATAAAATTATTACCATAAATGTGATTCTTGGCCTAATTTGCCAAGAGCAGTAGGAATTTATTGTTCTTCTGAGGGGTGCTTGTCTTCATATTGCTAAGAGTTTGTTTTCCCTTAAATTGTCGGACAAAAGCATAGTTCCTGCAAAGCAAATTGAAAATATTGCTCACTGTTTCCCAGCCTCAGTGTTTACCTAGCTCTCTGCACACAGGGTTGCCTATTCCTGCTATCTCTTCCTCAAGCAATTTGTGCTGCTCCCACCACAAATACAGAGCAATAGTATAGATTGTGCTTGAGTGAGCACTGGCTGGGGCTAGATGTACCTGCCTCACTGGATAACATTAGCATTGATATTTACTGGTGTCTGACATCTCCTGCTCTCTTATTACAGCTTTGTCCAAGCTGGAAACAACTTAAGAAAATATAACCTAGTGTGTGAAAGCCCCATGGTTTAGCAGTGTGATAAAGGTTTTGCAAGAACTGGCCAAGACTTCACATATAGATTTCATCATTTTAACAAAGGGCAGAGCCTAGCTGAACAATTCATGTGCAAGCTTTGGCTTAAATTTCTTCTTAGTTGTATACACGTGTGTTCAAAATATTTTTGTAATTGGAAGACAAGAAAGCCACCTAAAACTTAAGGAGATAAAAGAGAGGACAGATGTTATTGATGTCGTTTAGTAACTCAGTGGTCTGAATATAAATTCATCACATGTCATATATATGACTGTTTTCTTATCACAGAGCACCAGATCCAAGGTATTTAATTCATCTTTTGGGAACAAGATGCTGGGAAATTTTTCTCTTGCACTTTTGAAGCAGCAAAATTAAAGATACTTAAAATTATCTGTGATTAATTGGCACACAAGAAATAAACAGATATTTTGCCTCTGAACCATGAGTTTTCTTCCTAGAGGCAGCCCCATGTTTTGAATACTAAGCTGGATTATCCAGGTTAACAGGGGAAGAAGGTCTTCAATTTCTACTGAACTCACTGGAAACTGTGCGCCATTTTGCACAAATGGTGAGATTTTTATCAAAATATGCTGCAGTGACCTATTTTCTCCATGCAAATGCCTCATCACCTCAATGTGACATTTAGTTCAGCCACCAAGTGTCACTATGCTTTTCAGCTGCTTGTATCCAGCTTAGATGAAAAACAATATTTAAAAACCTCTTAATAATTTTGTCCCTTACAAAAACCCATATGTTTTATTGAACTGAAGTTCCTGGAAAAATATTAAAACGTGACAGTGATAGGACATGACTGGAGTGAAATAGTGAAATCCTTTTTCTTAAAAAAGTTGTTTTGGTTTCTTTAATTGCTTGAAGAGTTTGGGATTGCAGCTTGGCTTTTTACCACGCAAACCATCTGCCTGGCACTGGCCTAGTGCTGACTTCAAGGGACAAATCCTGACTGACTCACCACTGATGAATCATTGTCTCACTTGGGGATTTCCTCTGAATTGTTCCACTCCAAATCATCATGAAAAGGACATTCTACTCATTCAGTAGTATAAATAAGACTCAAGCAAAAAAAAAAGAAAAGCAATATATAGTTACTACAGCATAGTAAATCTGTTTAGTTCTTGAGTTTCGATATCAGTTTTGCTAAATACAGTGTTTTCTGCTCAGGTTTTGGGGTTTGTTTTGTTTTGATTTTGAGGAACAAAGGCCTTTAGAGCATTCACTTAGTGTGACAGTTTTACATATCACTTTAATCACTTCAGAAGTTGTCTATTTATACAAGCTACTAATTGTTCTCCCCTCAAGCAGTAGTTCTGCTCTCTGAGGTGTGCAGGCAATCGATCCTGCTAAAGACATGAATATTTCCACTAAATGCCAATCTAGGAAAAGTAATTAGATCAACAGTGGTAAAAGTGGGAGTCTGTTGCCAGGCAGAGGAAAGGCAAGAAATGAGGGCATTGATATTAAGAATAATTGGAAACGAGAGATGTAGGCAGTGGGAACTGTAGCAGAGAGAGGAAAGATTAATGTTGTGGCCAATGCATGGTATCAGGAAAGGGAAGTGATTTGAAGATAAAAGCAATGACAGAGAAGTAAACAGCAATTTGGAAGGAACAGAGAGAGTCCACAAATCTCTCAAAGATTTTATATATTACTCAGGTGGGAGAATGAAGTGCTTTCTACTACATTTAGTAGTAGTAGTAGTAGTAGTAGTAGTTGTCATCATAGTAGTAGTAGTAGTAATATGGACTGCAAATCTTCTTGGGAGAGTCTGCAGTTTACGAAGTTTATATAAATGCTATGCAACATAGTTGCTGATGCTCTGTAATGTAATTCAGTATAGTTTGAAAACATGTTGCATGCATTAATGCAACAACACACCTTTGCTGGAGAGCCTTCCAGTTCTGGCTCAGTAAAATATTGAGGCAGCCCTAGAAGATCCTATTTTGGGCACATCTCTCTCAGTCCACATTTCTCTGCATTTCGTTCTATTACAGAATAAAATATCCACTGAGAATTTGAATTGTTTTTCCTTTGCCTGTGACTATTGAACAATAAGGTTATGTCATATATCATTGATGTTTAAAGATTTTAATTCTGGTTCTGTAACTTTTGGCAGCTGGGAATATATGAGTCCTTATACCTCTGTATATGCTGAACACACTGTGCCTCAGCAAGGTTCTAAGGTGGCGATTAGGACTGTGTGGACTATAAGGTATTACCTCATAGAAATATCAAGTGTTGAGAGTTGTATTTATGTAATTGCTTCATATTACATAACAATATAATATCTAGTAGTTGGCTTTTGGTTTTGTTGTTAATTCTCTTTCTTAAGGGAAGTGTCAAATTTGTTCCTGTTTGCTTAGCTGATTTAGAATAGGAGGCTGGTTCATGCTGAGCTTCCAAACAACACAAAGCTAAGGAGGTTTTAAACAACCAAAAGCCCAGTGTTAACAAATACAACTGGTTCCAGGCAAGCCTGTGGGCTGCCAGGAATCAATGTGTTACCTAATGGACAAATAATCCCAAGCAGGGATGCCTAGTGGATTAAAACTGCTTGCAAAAATGTTACATTATGAAACTAAATGGGAAAATGGCTAGTAAACTGCAATTTGCTATGAAAAATGTAGTACTCACTCATAAAATTACCAATAATTTTGGATTTTGTTCAACCAGGGGTATCAGAGAAGTTTATTTTTTTTTTATAATTCTAGCATAAAAGTTTACTTTTTGGTCTCTTACTTTTTACAAATCCAGATACAAAGAAGCTCTTATTCTGATCTGACATTTATTTATCAGATTTAAAAATATAAAGTTTTGCTTCTTCTTTGCACTCTTTATTTTTTTTTCTTAGTAGTAAGGAGCAGCAATAAATGCATACCCAATGAACAATCAATTTCCCAAGTTATTCCTATATTCCAGTGGACAAATGATAAACCTGATTTTGACTTTGTGTAAAAATCACATGGGTATTTATTGAAACTCCTTTAAAGATGACTTCTCGTCATCAATGAAGTGAAAGAAGCCTTTAAGCAAAATAACAGAAAATGAAACAATATCTAATGTCAGCTCTTCTGCTAATGAAAATTGTATTATAATAGTGAGAAATTATATTTAAAGTGATTCATTATATGTCAGGTACTGGCAATATATTAGGCAAAACCTTTATTTCTAGATTGTCCAAAAGAGATTGTAGGTTGATAATATATTATTTATTATGTATTATTATTAAATAATGCTCATATTTCTATGAGTAGCAATAATAAATTTAAAATATTCAAAGATATTATAGCATTTTCAGTGTGAACACCCACGGCACGTTTCACTACAAAGTCTGTAGCCTAATGAGAATCTCTGGCTGCCCTCTGTGAAATTAGGATGGTCACATCCTTAACCTGTCTGTAAACTTCCCTCTTACCTCTCTCTACACCCAGGTGCTCCAATGAAAGAAATATTCACTGTGGAAGAATATTGTGCCCAGATAGAAATGGCAATGACATGTGTCTGTAAAGCAACAGAAAATCTTTCTCACATATAACTCATTTCTGGCTACCTGCAAGAAAATTATGATGTTTGGGGAAAATTTTCTTTCTAATCACCAACCAGACTGAATAACAGTAGCAAGTAGCATTGGAGGTTAATGCCACAGAGGATATTCAGGGACTCCTCTGATTGCTACTGTATTAAGGCCCAGTTCCAAGTCTGTTACAGTTGGTATCTGTAACTTACAGCCATAAAACCAACCCTTGACTGATAAAAATTAATATATAATGAAAACAAATAGAAATGGGGAAGGGGTGTTGATTTTTAAACCTATTTCAGAATAATTATCTTTTTTTCTTTTACTTCAATAAGAAACTCTGTAATATTCCAGGTTTTTTTCTATTTTCCAATATTCAGATCCAACGAGTGTAAACAGGCAACCTTCAAATCAGGCAAGATTTGGTCTTTTTAATGTAGGCTCTGTATTTATGATGCAAAAACTGATTTTCAGTTAGCATAGATTCAAATTTATTAGCAGGGTAATCAAATGAAAAAGTTACATGAAGTTTGCCCAACTTGCTTTCAAACAACAGAAACAGAGCTTCCTAAATTATATTGAATTAATCCCAATGTTTTGACCAGTTACTGATCCAGTGATGAACAAATTGCAGCCGGGCCACAGCAGCCCCAGGTGTGAACTCTGGGAAACACATTGTTTCATCCTCGATTTAGACAAAAGCTTCTGTAGCTGAAAGAGACACCTTCAGCTGTTCAAATCAGAATGGATGTAATAATTTTAACCCTACTTAGCCTGGATAAGATATTTGATCTAGTTTCCAGTCAGCAAACACATGATTACATTCTCAGCTGGTGTCAACCAAATTCAGTGGAGCTGCGTCAGTTTATACCAAGTGGGGAATTAGCCCGGGCTTTTGTTTTCCTTAAATCAAAGTTAGACCAAAGACAAACCCAAAACCTCATCACATGGACTTGGAGTTTGTTGATAATCTGTGCAGGTGTTGTCTGTGGTGACCTCTATATTGCCTAAATATGAGACAAACCAAAATGCCTGTGTTTATTATCTGTAGTTTTCAGCACTGTAGCTGCACAGATACAGGGTTAGCCAGCCTGTTTGTCTACAGGCTGAACAGTGTGTATCTTACAATAGAGCTCACACAGGGAAATAAAAGGGAAGTGAACATGATGTTATCATCTTATGAAGTAGATAAACTTTAAAAGACTAAGGAAAAAGAAATAATGCTTACTGTCATTAGTGATCAAAAATATTAACATTAAAAACATTTTCCAAAAAGTATTAAATAGAAGTTTTTCTATCAAGATAATAATGTGTTAATAAGACAGTATAAATATCTTATTAAAACCTTAAAGAAAAAAAATTCCTTGAAGAGGGAGGACATTTCATTCTGACCAACATATCTCTCAGTAAAACCCAGAATTGAATATACAAAGTCCCTCTGAAAATCACTGCAACCATTTATGAAAGCTCACTGCTCTGCAGACTTGTGTTGCTTTGTGTTTCAGTTTTTTGACTACTGACAAATTCTTTTACACTTTTTCACACTTTTTCTTATAAATAATGATTGTTTTGCATTCCTCTTTGGAGGACGAGAAGATTGACAGACTGTTAATGAAACCTATGGAGTCAAGAGAAATTACCCTCTTGTTCAATCTATGGTTGTAGTTGAAATTCTATGAATAAACATGTAATGTAAATAAAGTGCTTCTTGTCCTGCATGAATCATCGGACTCAAGAGTGTGAGTCTCTCTCTCTCTGTGTCTATCAGCTACAGACTTGATATCTGGTTGATACCAGCAAAAGATCAATCCATCTCATTATCACTGAGGTAGGCCAGCTGACCATCACAAGAAAGCAGCAACCAGGAGCATAGTGGCATATTTTGGAGAAAACTCATTTAGTAACTGAAAGTAAAAATCAAAAATGATTGAAAATTTGTGTCAGTACACTTCGGAGTATAATTATATTTTAAGAACGTCTTAATCTTTTTTCACTTTTCAGAATTCATGTTATTTTCCATTCTTCATTAGATTTCTTGAACTCTTTTACACAGACACATGCAGGCTTGTGTTTGATGCATAGATGCAAGTGTATTAGGATTTGTAAGAAACTTTGGATACTGTTGAGTGGAGAACATTACATCATATGCTCTGTCATGAAAACCTGAACTGGCCTTTGCCACAATCATTAGGGAGCTATAAAAACAAAAGTAACTTCAGAACTAGAATGAGAACATGCGATCTTAAAGTCCTTCACTTGGGTTAATAGAATCCAATAGGAAGAAGTCATGTGTCACTTTTAGTCACTTTAGACTTTTTAACAGTAAAAATAGCTATCTCTTGAGTAAATCAGAACTCAGTAGTTTTAAATGAACTACAGACAGAAGACAAAACTTTGCCCTGTGAAATTCCTCATAATATCTGAATGTTGTTTTACTAGTACACTATTAGGTCTCTGTTGAAAGGTTTAAGAGACTCATACGTGGGTCTTCCTCTTTTTCCTAAGGGATTTAAGGTGTCTCAGGATTCAAGGTCCCTTGTCTTACCAGATGAACACCAGCATTACTCTCTCCATGCAGGAATAGTCCTCTAGGGCATCACAGGTTCTGCATTAAGCAGTGCTTTGAAATCCCCATGCTAAATTTCTCTCTTGCCCACAGTTCCTCTCTGGATAAGTTAGACAAGTTACCATAATAAAATAAACCAAGTTTCTCTCTCCTAAAGAAACTTGTTATGGCCCAAACACTGCAGAGCAAGGTTGGACACCACGAGCTCTGCTGCCAGATCTCAAGAAAACCTGTGATCTTTGCTACAGCAGAAAACTTTGCTGAGCTCTTTCTTATAACAGTTGGGGATTTAAATAATCATACAATATTTTGGGTTGGAAGGTACCTTTAAAGATCATCCAACTGTCCTTGGGAAGGATGACTGCCCTGAAGGCTGCTCCACCTACCCTGAGCACACAGAAACTGTGACTGAAGTGCTCCCAAGGATGTAGTTTGAAAGCCAGTGGGACACTTACAATCCAATCACTATGTCTCACAGGTGACTATCACTAGCCAGAGCTGATGTATGGTGTGAAACCAAAGGATGATTTTATGTGGGAATTTGAGAAAGTGTGGGCCCTGTAGATCTCTCTACTCCCCAGAGATATGGTTTAAGGATCTCAGGCAGACCCTAAATCCACAGCTTTTCTTGCACACTAGCTGTACATGTAGCATGTGTTTCATCCATCATTGGATTTCTGCAGTTATACCAAATTTAGAATGGCTGACATACCTTCTGGATTTAACATGACCCAATTTTTTCTCCCCAGCAAGGTAACTGATCCTGCTCACACACTTCAGCTGACACTAGGCAATATCACCACGGCATTTGCAGTGTTTCCTAGGAGCTCCCTGTAGATCAGAAATAGCACAGCAATGCTAGTTGCTTATCAAAGGAAAAGTGGCAAGGTTGGAAAGCCAACCTCTATAATAGAGAACAGCAGATTGTGGTCTGCATGCAGAGTGTCATGTGTCACCAGCACTCAGCACATAGGTGTGCAGCCCCTAAAGCAGAAGCCCAAAGAGAAGGAGCTAAAAAGAGAATCTGAGGACAGCTATGGCAGCTGCTTGCACCCCCCTGCACTGCTGGCTGCCACAGATGGAACCAACTGGTCACATGCACTGTGGAAAGAATGTGTGATGCCTAGGACAGAGAAGTGTCACTTTGTGTGACTTCCCCATAGACAAATTTGACAGTAGTTAACAGAGCCGTCTCCCCAGCTGACCCCAGAGCACAAAGGTGTTCTCAATAAAAGCTGCACCCAGCCTTCTCACAGTGCATCTTTGGGATGTCTAAGGCAGTTATTTGAATCTAAACAGCAGATCTTCAGGACATATTGGACTCTGGCATGGGCACCCCCAAACTACCACTAAGTGGCTCATTAATTCAGTGGAGGAAAAATTTCAGCCTTGAAATGCATCACAGTAATATTAGAAAGATCTTGCAGCCAAATGCATCAGTCTTGGCAGACTGCCATAGTTATAAGATCAAGGAAAATAAGACCAAAAAGGACTTCAAGAGGTCACTCAGATCATCCCTCTACCCAAAGGCAGGACAAGTTCTATCTGAATAGTAATTCTATTCTTTCTAGTCTGTTCCCAATGATGGACATTCCATGCTTTTTCTGAGCAGCCTCCTACACCAGTGAACTGTTCCTACTGTACTAAACATTGCTTCAGCTTAAGACTATTATTTCTTGACCTAGATGACTCAGACTTGGCAATATTTATTTTTGAATGTATCCCTTGATTTTCTACAACAGGATTTTTATATATTTGAAAATTACTACCTCCCACCATTTTTTCCCTAGAGTAAGCATCACCAGGTGCTTCAACATTTCTTTCCATGCCAGAGTCCTTTAGTCAGTGACCTGATCATTGTTGTCCCTTTCCTTTAGAGTCTCTTCCATTGTTCTCACAATGTTTCTGGTTTCAGATAGAGCATAGTGTAGACACACCCCTGAGGGTTCTCTTAAGGAAACATTTCATGAATATAGTTTTCTCTGTAAGCAGAGGATAAGCAGATAAGTAGATAAGCAGTGGTGAACACTTGCCACAATTTTCCGTGGGGTGTATATAACATTTATAGTGCCCTGCCACTGAGGCATCTATAGCTTTGTCAACTAAAACAATTTAAGTGAGCTATGAAAGAGTGATAGCTGCCACAAGGGACATTGCTGAGATTAGCCACCTGAGCACTTAGATGCCCAGGAATGAGTCACAGTAAATGGCCCACACTATCACATCTGTCATCCTCCTAGACCACCAGATTTAAAACTCAACTGGCCATGACCATCCAGTCATTGTTAAGTGCCTGTCAAGTCTTCACTACATCTACTCAGTTACACATCCATGCAGACTTGGTGAAGAGATATATGATTTTTTTATAAAATAATTTTCTTCAGACACGTTCATAGAAATACCAAGGCTACCTTGTGAGGTTACCTTTCCTACTTGAAATGATCCTTTTCCCACACATTTGTGGGAAAGGAACAGTTAAGTAGGAATGATTCTTTATTCTGAAAACACCTTACACAATGTTGAATTAGAAGGCGTATTATATGTTTTGTAAGCCTGACTTGGCCAAGTAACATAATTCAAATTTGGATTATTCACTGTAAGTCCCCAATTCAAAAGAATGGCAAAAAGATTTTACAAAATAAAATAGAAGGTACTTTTTTTTTTTTTTAACCAATGTGCATATCCAGGACATATTTCCATACTGCTCTGAGAAGGCACAAAGCTTGGACTAAGCTTCAGACCTTTGGGGATGGAGTTGATGCCATGAGCCTCAAGAAAACACCCAGAGCCACACTCATGCATGTGCAGATCACATTGGCTTTACTGAATAAAAGATAAACCTTCCTGAACATGGATGAAGATGCAATGTTTAACTACAAATGGATTTACTTCATTAGAGGAATTAATTAGATCAATGGATCATACCTGTGTTACATGTCAAGGTCAAATGCTTAGATTTCCCCAGAGCCATGGATATAATTTATGTAAGAGCAATACCACAGTGCAGACTTACGAAACACCTTATGTTATTTTAACAATGTAGCCCTAATCACATGTATAACATTAGGGCCTGAGAATGATACTTCTTGTCCTTTGGCAAAATTCTTTTGATTCCTTTCTTATCTCAGCTTGTCTCCTCTCTGCTTACAGCATACCCAAACATTTTGTGCCACATTATTATTTATGTTATAATTAAAATCTCTTAATTTTTTTATGTGGAGTGTTCTTGTTCAGTTCAATATGTACTCAGATGATTGCTCTCAGAATTAATTCAGTTGTACATTGTTACACAATTATCTAAATAGTCATGATTATAATCTCACTTCTGATACTTGTTTCATTTCTAATTGCAAGTATATCTTCATCATACGACCAGTTCCTGACAAATCACTTGCATCAACATAATTTTAACAATGTCTTTGTTTTCCAGAAAAATAAACATATAGTTAAAGGTTAAAGCCTTCGTACATTTTTTTTTTTTTTTTTGTAGAGAAGGAGCTCCTTGTCCTGGTTTAGTTGGTTTATTTTTCCAGAACAATTAATCATCACTGAAATCATCTGATTTCAGTGAAAGATGCAACTAAACCATATTTAAAATTTTTTAAAACTTTTTTTATGCCTCATAATAATGCCATAATCAGACTGGCATCAGAAAAGTAGGCTTGTGGAAAAAAAAAAAAAAAAAATTAATTCTTATTGTAGAAATAGCAAGTGGAGGTAGGTGACACCTGGGCAATTATAAGGAGGGCTGGAGAGACAACAGCCTCCAGCAGATGTTTTCCAGAGGGGAATGCAGGAGCCTAGGCAAGCTGTATGTCTGCTCCTCAGTCCATATTGGCTTTGCACCTAAAACAAGTTGTGAGAAGTGATCTGCTGCCTAGAGTCTCTCTCCAAGTGATCTGCCAGCTCTGTGTATGATAAACACAGTTCTGTGGTCACTTTAAATATTGAGACTCTTGATTCCTCATTGTTCCCGATAATTCCTACTTTGTCACTTTTTTCTTGCTGAAAGCTCAGCAGCCAAATATTTCACTGATGTTTTCAGGGACCTTAATGCTGGTCCAAGAGCAGCAATAGCTAATCGAGAGTCCATCACTGAGAATGAACAGTGAAGGTTATTTTTTTTCAGTGCGTAACTTTCCATTTATTGACATTGATTTCATCTGTCATTTCATTGCTCAGTATCATGAGACTGGTCTACCACTCCTCATATCCAGATTATGCTTTTATTATCCTGATTAATTCTGTATCATTACACATAAAATTATCTTTCAGCTCACCACCTTCCCACAACTTTTTTGTAGCCACATCCCTAGGGTGCTGATGGTTCCTTGCTGTGAAAAATTACAGTTCTCTCTACCCTTTGTTTCCTATCTTTTCACCTAGTAATTTGGAAGAGTGTTTACCCCTATACCCTATGACAATTTTATTTCATTAATGTTATTTATATCTTTTTGAAAATTCAAGTTAGTAAGTTTGAATCACCATTATCCAAATAATCATTGGCTTCTTCAGAGAATTGCCATAGTTTTGCAAAGTATGGCTCTTTTTTACAAAAGGTGTTCTGATTCTAGTTCAATATATTTTATTTACCCTTTTGTCTACTAGTTATTTGTAATTATAATTTCTACCAATTTTTCTGATAATCACATCTGACCTACTGACCTGCTAGAGCAAGGAAGAGCCCTTTTTGACGGTTGATTACCCATTTGTCACTTTCTATTATTTTGGTGTCAAATTGCAAGGTTTCTGTCCCATGAACCCTTTCCAGTTCACCATGATACAGCACTCAAATTTTTGTCTATGGAGAAAATCCGCAGGATAGGCAGTTCCTTAATCTTTCCATAATGACCATAAAACCAGAAGAAAAAGAAATAGTGTATAGTGTATAGGCTTGTGCTAGTCTTTCTTTATCACAGTCTTATTCACTAATTAACCCTTTCTTTAGCAGACTCCTTTGCTTCTAAATTGTTTTAAATGCTTCCTCTCCCTCCTCCCCCTTTTTTTTTTCTTTTTGGGAAAAGCTTTATTCCATTTCTGAGGGAAGTAGTTTTCTGTTCTTCATATAATCCCCTTGTCCTCTGCTGTTCAATCACTAGTTTAGAAAAGAAAAATTTATGAACATTGTCCCTTTAGGAGTGTTTTTGATGAGTAGTGCATATTTTCCAAGTTTCTAAGGTGGTGCAAAACCATTAGTATTTTAATCTTTTAGCTAGAATATTCCTTTTAACTACTTTTCTCAGTTAAACACATATTATTCTTTAGTGATACATATTACACAAATATGATGAGAATTTTTTGTGTTTGTTGATTACTGTTGTTATATTTTTTCACACTTACAAGGATATGAAATTTGAATATTCTGTGTCCACTATTGCATGGTGGTTCTTGGCTAACTCTAGAGTTTCATCTGATATTATGCATTAAATTCTGAGATATAGATCTAGAAATAACCATATTTTGATTTTTTTTACTTAGAGTTGCAATGTGCAGATAGTTACAACGATGATTATTGTGAGCAAAGTTTATCAAATCTTCATTTTAGTTTTAATAATCTAGTCTTCTTAATTGTGCTCTAGTTTGGCCGTCAGTATTCTTTATTGTGCCCTGGTTTCTCTGTTCTCTATCTGGTAAATGGGAAGAATATTTGTGCTTGATTGAAATTAGGAAGACAAATATTCTATAATTTATGCATTATAACTGGGAGATGTGATGATTCATAGAAGTACTCAAGATAAAAAGATAAAAAGATAAAAAGACACACCCTTCAAAAACATCTGTTTTTTGCATGTATTGCTGTAGCAAATACTGTGCCATAATCAGCACTAATGTTTATAGTTTATACTTTTAACATTTTCCTAATGTAACACATAAGTTGTGATAGGCTTTATAAATACATTTTGCAAATACTTTTTACAGAGGATAAAAGGTAGCAAGACAGGGAAGAAAGGCAAATACATCTGAGATATATTTCAGATTTTGGTTTTTTCCATATGGTAAAAGTGAGATATACCCTTATTTACACTTCTATACAGAAATTTTTAGTTGGTCGAATTTTGGTTGAATTTGTAGACATCTTGACAAAATCTCATCTTGAGAAGTGATTTGCAGATGATGGAAGCTGAAGGCCACATCAGGAAAGGAGTCCCAGGTGAAGCAATTGGCTTGGGAGACAGTGCAAACAGAAGACAGAAAAATTAATGAAGAGAAAACTGGATATGGAGTCACTGGTGCAGCAACAGGGATAAGAATGATGGAGCAGAAGAAAAGAATGGTCACATAGGAAAGGGATGAGCTCTGTGGAGACCTCAAGGCAAGGCACTGATTAGATGCACCAGTGAAGCATAAGCCACTGAAAGAAATGAAAGGGAGTTGAGTCAAATGGATGAGCCAGACAATGATCTTTTCAGTGAGGTGAACTGGGGTAAAGCAGAGAGATCTCAGCATGGCCTCGCTAGTGGCAAGACCAAAGAGCCCCCAGTGGCAGGGCAGTAGTGATGCCTAAAGAGCCATCAGTGGGTCACTGGAAAAGGCAGGGAGATGCATTTACAGTGCATCAGCTGTGCAGCTCAGTGTTTGCAGAACCACCCAAAACATAACCAACATAACTATAAGGTAAGCAGTGTTATACTGCACGTAATTGAGAAACTGTAAAACAACACTGTGTCATGTAAAATCCATTATTCTGTGTCCTGGTGTGCAGTGAGCAATGGCGTAGCCCAGTGTTTTGATATATTTGATTTAGGGGAATGACTTAAAACACTATACTCTTATATTAAAAGACTGTAAGTTAACAGTCAAAAATATGTTTTGTAAAATACTTGTATATATCAAAAAGAATGTCCAAAGGTAGTTTTCAGACAATCTCAATATCCTATTCCACAGCACTGAAGATAGTTTCGTAATGTATGGATTAAGTTCCTATATCTACATATTCTTTTAACAATATACCATAAAGGTACTGTTAAATCACAATATTTTCTCAGTCTTTATGATTAAAATCATATATTTTATAGGCAGTAGGAAACAAACCAACATATAAGAAAAGCATACTTTTGAATCATTCTTCGTATTATCTAGTAGTCTGAAAATAGTACACTTATTTCTGCAATAACAATCAGGTACTGTGTAAAGGTTTTTGGGTTCTTTAATAATTCACAGAAATTGAAGTTAGATTTAATTATAAGAAGTTTCAGATAAATTCTTGTTATATGTTTTCTCTATCTTACCTTCTGAAGAAGTATAACAGAGGCATTCATCTCACCTCATTGTACACAGCTACAATGCCAACAAGTTCACCTAATCTACATGTATAACTTCCTGTTATTTTCTGTAAGACATATGGGCATTTCCAGAATGCATCTCATCCCAGTGAAGAGATGCAAAATGAGTCAGATGAGTCATAGCATGAGTGTCTATTCCTGTGAACATTTGCCAAAGGAAGCCTTGGTCAGCAATTCAGTTGCAGAATTCTAATCTGTGAATAACTTGAGGGAGATGAAATCTATTCAGGAAGTCTGGTGACACCAGCAGCCAGAAAGAAAAAGAGATGTCATGAATAATAAGAGACTTTAGAAAGCAGGATGGATGAGTTTTCACATGACAAGAGTTACAGGAAGGAATAAATCTGGGAGAGAAAGTTCTTATTTAAGTTCCTGAGATGAAGAGTTCAAGCCACAGATGACAAAAGCAGAAAATGGCCAATGAAATTTCATGTCAGGCAGCGGTGAAAGAAATGAAATGAAATGAAGAACCTAGCAAAACGCTCAAAGAAAAATGTGAAATAAAAAAAATGGGATAAAATGAGCAAGTATCCCTTTACTAAAAACAGGGAGATTGGGCACACCTTCTATTTTGCTTCTTTCAAGGGAAATGATTTATGCTCTTCTGTAAGGTTTGTTGGAAAGAAAAATGCAAAGAGGCTAGAACCCCTCTGCCCCATGAGCACTGCTCAGTGAAATATCTGAACTCCCAGGCATGAGGCAGAGTAGCAACTCTGATATTGTGCAACTTCCTTTTCAGTAACACTGCTACCTCTAACCTGCAACCTAGAGTCCCTTTAATTACAGCCTCAGCTATCTGAGTTGCCCTAAAACTCCTTATGGTCAAAGGCAGTGTTTTTTCCCTTTAGCTTTCTCTGTGGTCAGCTACATTATTGCTATAATAACAGTCTTTCTCCAGATCCTGATTTTGATCCAAATTTTCTGTCACAGTTGTGCACTTCTTTCCTTATGTAGGCTTATTTCACATCCTTAATATTAATTAAATGCAGAGGAGTGGTTTTTTCACATTAATTTATTTTCTTAGATTTGTTCCTTTCTTTTTTCTCCAGTAATTGCAGTAGGATTAACTGCATTGTTGGAGTTAGAGTTTTGAATACAAATAAGAGGGTTTTTCCCTTTCTTTTTCCTGACTACATTTCTATTACTGCAATCACAAGTATTGTTAACAACATTAAAGTGCACAGCAGATGTGAACCAGGCTATAGTGAGAGAATATTTTGATTCCACAAAAAGGTTCAGTGCTGAAACATAATGTTCTTGCTTCCCAGCTATTACAGGGCAAACTAGCATGCCCTTTTGAAAGTTAATATCCAATTTTCTAGATGTCTGCTGCCAATCTGTTTTCATTCTACTTCAATATAGTAGGCAATGAGAAGGATTTTGCAAGATTACTACTGGGCTCATTACTATTTCACAAGTAATTCTGGAAAACAAAATACCAAAACTCAGCTGATGATGACACAGCTATACAACAAACTCCACTGCCCAGGGCTTGGAATGAGCCCCTAGAAGGGACCTCAGTCTCAGACCTTACAATGTAAATAAGCCCAACTTATCTTTTCATACTGTGGCTTTAGTTGTATTGCAAAATGGGATTTATGTAGGAACTGAGGGGTTATGCAGTCTTTAACCTCTCTTTTTACTCCCTGTTTGGAAGACTAACTAGGCCAGGAGTGACCACTGAAACCTGCTGCCATCTCATGGCTGCAGAACCCCTTCAAAATATGTAGGCTGAAAGCAGGTAGAAATCCTGCCAGGCATAAACTAGGTCTCTATCAGGCATGAGGTTATGGGCAGTTTAATGGTCCTGGTGCCTCCAGCCTGGGCACTGCTGTCCACAGACTCCAGACACTTAGAGGTTTGTGGCATCTCTCATCTCTCCCAACTTGCTCCCTCAGCTGTTCTGCAGGCAGGGAATAAAGCAAAGTGGAATGACTCCTGTAACATTTGCAGAAATTGACAATATATTTGAACTTTTGGAGTGGTTTGCCTCTACCAGAGGAGACAAATGAAGCTCCTGGTTCCAGGACAGAAGAAAGGAGATTCCTTCTTTCCAGGAGGAGTTCCTGCAAAAAGTGGAGGTTGGCTTTGCCCTTATTTTTGCTAGAGGTGATTTTCCAAATATGACCTGGAACCATGTTTGAATTTCAAGCTGACAAAGTCTTTGAAATTTTATAACATATGTTGCATTTTGTTTCAATTATATCCCAGCTCTTATCCAGCCTCAATCGTTTGATTATAATAATATCCACCTGAAATGTACCCTGACCTTTCAAGGATGAGGTTAGGGGAATTGTGAGTAGCTAGCAGTCAATAAAGAGTAGAGAAAACTAAAATAAAAAAAAAAATAAAAACAAAAGTTTTAGAAACCCATACAAAATCTATAAAATTGCATTAAAGAATTACATGAAAATTGAGACAAGCTTAAACCAGAAAAAAACATTCTGTAATATGTTCTCTACAACAAGTAGGTACAAGCTTTGCATTCTATCCCCTGAATTGCTGTTTCCTTTTCTAATTAAAGAAAAGAGCTTTCTAGGGATGTCCTCAGAACATTACAAGATGCTCTGAGGAGCTGCCAAATCATAGCAGAAATATGTTTGTTCCTAGTGTGAGTACAAGCACTTGAGAACCCAGTTGTTTAGAGGAACAGAGATATCAGATGCTGGCACAAATGCATTCTATATTCCTTCAGGTAATTAGGCAGCCCTAGTTGTTTTATACGAGGTCAATTCTTTCAAACACTCAAAGGCAATAAATTTAATAAAGTCTAGGACCTCTGTGAAGAAATACCTACATGCCCACAAACAATCCAGTTACCATATTTTGAGGAGATACCTTCTGCACTTTCAAGTGGAGCTGAGCCAGCAGAATGTGTGCACACTCATCAGTCCACTGAAAAGCAGAGCAATGCTGATGGATTCCTTCCATGTTTTTACAGCAGAGCCTTAGTTATCTTACTTATGACGTAGGTCATAAGATAATCTTTTCCCTTATGTAAGATAAGAGATCTTGTTTAAGCAGAAGTTGTTGTGAAGGACAAAAAAATATCTGGTAGGTGGCCATGACAGAATTGGAAACCAAAATACTTGATTTTCAGCTCAGTAAAACTTCTTTCACTGAAGCATTATTGTATAAGTAAAGACCATCTTTCTAATTCTATATTTTACTACCTTCAATTCATTTCCCCCCTCATCCAAAGGCTTTTTCTTTCAGAGAAAAAAGTTTGTATATGAAATAAAAATTATGAGATAAAAATATTTCTGTGGAGAAAGTATGCTGTTCTTGTCACACAAACAAGCACTACACAGTGACTCCCAAAGAGGAGATGAGACATTCGGGTGCTCAGGTTCACTGAAAACACCATTCATGAAAGGGAGAGCTGAAACAGATTCTCACTGCTACCTGTGCAAAAGAGAAAAATTCATGTAAATTATTTACTTTACTTCTGTCTATAATAAATATGAGAGCAGAATAAAGCAAAAGGTGTGCCCCTCCCCAGAAGATGCTTCAGAAGGCCCTTTATGAGCGCTTTATCTCCCGCACATAAGCTCACATTTTAATGCCACAAGGCACACATTAAATTAAGGATTCCTTAATTCTATGCAATTATAGCATTTTAAAGAGTTTGTTCAGCAGTTGTTGAAAATAAGTATCAGCCACTCTGGGCAATTAAATTTCATAGCTCAAAATGATAGAAGGGGCTTTCTCCATTAGCACAAGCAGTAGAGAAGCAGATATCTGAAATTGAGATATTATTCTTGCTAAAGGAAAACTGGAAAGGCCATTGTCTCCTGCCAAATAATATTATTATTTTAAAATAAATATTAATTGATTTAATATAATAGAAGGATGAAGAGTTGCCAAAACTGTTAGCTGGTCCACATGGCTGTGTTCATATCTGAAAACATATTTAGGTTTTAAGGAATAAGAACTTTCATCACCTGTTTGTATCATTCCCAGTACAACTGAGCTCTAGTACCTGTCAATGGGCCCTCTAGTCTACTGTTAGACTAATTATTTTACTAGTGTAATGACAGAAAATCTAGTGGGGCTATCATGTTTCCTGAGTTTTCATCATCATAACAGAACAAGAACTAGAACCTCCCTAAACCACAGGTTTTCTAAACATTATATATTGTTTAAAATTATTTGGTTGATCAACAAAACAAAGTCACCATATGTTTTTTCATATTCAATAGCTCTCCAGATGGGATGATTAAAAACATACTGTAATTACATGATGTACAAAAATCAACATTATTTACATTAATTGCATGAAACCATGACTAATACAGCAGAAGGTGTCAGAGATGCTTTCTGGCATCAGCTACTAACTTGTGATCCAGAAAGACACATGCAGTATCTATCCAGCCCTGTGTAACAGTTCCACGTGTCACATCATCTTTTGGAAAATACCTAAGGTACACACAGAAAGATACAGCATGCACAGTTTGAGTCATGGGCAAAGTGAGATCTTGGACATAAAGCTATTCTAAAAATAAAAATGAGGTGTAGGATCTCAGTACCTGCTCAACCCCAGAGGGGGATAAAGGAGAAAAAAGAGGTATAGAAGGCCCCTGCTAGCTGATCTCCCATAAGTCAGAATTGGCAAAGCAGAAGAGACCACACAGATAGTGGGAGTCCTGAGCTTCATGAACTGCTCTGGGGAAAAGGCCCTACAGAGATGTGGGTGATTAACATATTTATCTCTATAACTCTAAAATTTTTCTACAACTTTGCTCTTCACAGGCCGAAACTGTACCCTGCAGTTCATAGGGAGGGACAGGGCTGCCTAATGTTGTTATACTTGTGCCCTCACATGGCCCCTGCAGGACACTATGCCAGTCTAAGCTTGGATCACTTGTCACCCGCCTGACCTTAAATCTCAGAGCAATTCCAACTCCTACATCAGGTACCTATGACACATCACCAAATACAGCTCTCTGTTCCCACTCGTAGCACACCTTCAGATTTACATGTTCTCAGTTCACATCCACAGCGCACTGTCACCGCCTGCCCCTGACAGAGAGTACAGGAAGAAACATTCTCTACTATACTACTTACATCTTAATCTTACAATTTATACTTTTTTTTCATTAGTTGTACTCTGGGCATAAAGATCAAGCCCAGAGTACTCAATTTTTTACACGAGAGTGCCTTTTGTGTTTTCCCTATAATTTCAGGCTAATAGCCATTCTGCAAAATTTACTGATTTAGTCTCCCTGTGCAACTTAGGATTTGCATACATAAGTCATATCCTTTTTAATGATACTAGGAAGGATGTGCATAAATCCCCACATAGAGAGATGAAATAATGTGACTCATAAGACTTATTTATTTCACACTGGAAAACATAGTTACTGCAATAATCTCTACAGCTCTGATTTGCTATATGAAAGAAACAGGGACTCCATATATTGGTGTGCAACTTCATTTAATGATTACTGTAAAATGCAAAAACCCTTTGCTATTAAAAAAAATGTGATTTCAAGCACTACTTATACATTATAATATATATTTTGACTGCTAATTAGTAATCAATTTTTCCAGCATATATATAACATTATTTTCTTTGTATTATCTTTCATACCGTCTAGATACTGTGTATGCCATTTTAAGGTAATAAAATTAGACTCCTGCAATTATTCTTGCAGAATCCAGTGATAGTATTAATAGTTCCTTCATATTGTTCTTCCAGACAATGTAATTTCTTCCAGTAAAATGTACAAGATGTTCTCACTGAACATTTCATTAACTACTTCCCTTAGTGCTCTTTGGAGTATGCTTACTATGGCATCTATGTATTTGTGAAACATTTAGAGCATTGCTTTATATTCTTCATATTTGGGGCTGATATATGGATTTTTCACCTTTTATTGAGTTGCAAAGTCTTATGTATGCATTGAACCATAGGTACGTCGTACTCATTTGCATTTCTACTATAAGCTGCCCAATTCTTTTCTGTGCGAGCAGATGAAAAATGTGGGTCAAGGGTAACTCTTAGCCAAGTGGCAGTGAACAGTGAAAGCTGAACCTATCTGATCTGCTAGATGTCTGTAATCACATGAGCTGAAATTGCTGTGGATCAGATGTCATTCTATTTGAATATTTGGAGAATCAGCAAAGTGAACTTGCTGCTAGCTGATAAAGATTTGTTAACTACAGTGGTTAATTTTTAACTGAGAGGGAGGTGGTCTAAAGGTATAGCAAGTTACTAAAAGCATGTTTATTAAAAAGTAAAATTCTTTTCTGGTTTTCAGTATCTGATGACAGCAAATCAATACCTTAGGGTACGTTCATATATTCATGGATTCAACAAATACACATTCTTGAACTTTAGTCTGCAGGCTATCTAACTTCACTAGGAAGCATGGTTAACAGAGCTTAGAAAAACAGTGTAGACTGAAAACATTTTCTTTTCTGAAAAACAGAGGGGTGTTACCCCTTGCCCTTAATGAAGATAGTTGTTCAAATATTTAAGTTTCTGAATGGACTCTGAGAGCTTAAGCAGTAGATGCCTCAATCCCAAGTGTGCCCCCATCCCAAACAAAGACTTTTGCAGGCACTCAGAAGCAGAGGAAGTTTTCAAGTTAGACCTTGACAGAGATGTGAGCTCCAGAGTGGAAAAAGGAGCAGAGGATCCTTGAGAAGCAAAGCAGAGACAAAGAAGTAGTCAGAAAAAGCACAGAGGATCTCCAGGAGGGAGAGAGAAGCATCTGAACTCACTGCTAATGGAGACAAAGGCTTCTCTCCAAGCTCCACTCTCAGCCTTGCCTGGTGCTGGAGGGCGTGTGGCCACACTGCAGTGTCCACCAGGCACTGCAGCCCTGTTAGGGAGTCTCACTTGCCATTCTTCCTCAGCTCTGGGACAGCTCATCAGCAAGGTGGGACATCTGCCCAAGCAGGGCTCCCTGAATTTTTGCAATTGCGGCTTATATCAGGGAAATGGATCCTGAAAGTCTGGGATCCTGCAAGTTGTGAGGGATGCCAAGGCACGTCCACACTCTCACCCCAAAATGTAGGCACAGGGTGTCAGGCACCACTAGGCGTTTGGCTCAGTTTCAAAGTCCCAGCAATGCTCGAAAGTTTTCCATGATAGGCAGGACTTAGGGAATTTACCAAAATTGTTACAGGACAGGAATGCTGGTCCCACCAAGGAGCACAGTTTTGAGCATGTTCAAGTGCTGTGTGGTATGTGTGAAGGGAAACTGTGGAAAGCAGGAAGGAAGGATCTCAGATCAAGGCAGAAAAGAGCCAGCAGTTGTGTTGTGGATTGTCATCTAGGACATAAGTAGAGCGAAGGCATTTCTGTAGTAAGGCAGGATGTTATAAGATTGGATTTATTCTCTATGATCTAATTTGCATAGGTGGTGGAATACTGCTACTCTTTTTGCCTTCAATATTTAGATCAGGGATAATGTATTACATGGCGTGACAAGCTGTGGATTGAAAACACAGAATTTGTAACAACCATTTCCCAGAACACTCCTTTGATGCAAATGTTTATTTTGATACACCTACACAAAAAGAGTCATCTCCATAGAAACCTCATGAACCTTATGTCTTAAATAACTACTTTAAAGGACTTATCCTGAAGTTATTGAGGACACTCAGCTCTCGCTGTCTCCTAAAATAGCAATAACTCTGGAAACTGCAGTACTATTTTCCACTGTGTATTAACAGAAGTGTAGGCATTCCACTCAGATTAATGTAAAGATTAATGTAAAGAGTTCAATATTTTAATAAACTGAAAAATAAATCTCTTTGCATGTTTAAATCTTCTTTAACTTACTTTGTATTTCGTATTTTTTCATCTGAGCACATTCAAATAATGCATGTAAAAACTTAAGTGATTTTCCACTGAATTAATTGTTAGATATTGGTCTAAGATAGTCAACACTTTCTCTGTAGTCAGGAGAGAGAATAGGGTACCTGCAGATAAATATTCTGCCTAGTTCAGATTCCTTCTTCTCACAGACTCTGGAGAAGCTTAGTGGTTAACACGGAGGATATTCATGACTTCTGGATGGTAAAATTTAGGCAGGATAAATAATATTTCTTGTGATGGCCAACTATTAGAGTCCTAGTACCCATGATCCTAGTTAAAACCAGCATGTTACATCCTGCTAACTTTGCTCAATTCCTATAAAAATCTAGTAAACTAAAGCACCTTGTAAATTATGTGTAAAATAATATTCAAATACCACCAGTAATAATAAAATACCAGCAATAAATACATATTGCAAGTAGGTAAGATTCTTTGCAAATTTGTATTATGAAATCTTTTCTTGGTTGTGAGAAAATTAAGCAGCCTATTCAAATCCTTTGCTTATCTCTGTTTACCAGTTAAGAATATACAGTCTTTGAAAAGAGACGGAATTATGTTCTTCCTGACAATGAAGTAATGTAATACATGATGTAATGCAAGGACCTACACTACGAGGTATCAAAAAGCAAAGTGCTGAGTGCCTGCGGTTCCTGTTGTCTTCAGCAGAGTAAAACTGAATATTGCTGGCTGATTAGTTCAGCGTCCTCATCCAGGATGTACCAACATGAGAAGTGATGGGAAATTGCAGGATGAACTTTCCTTTTTTAGAGATTGCAAAGAACTGTCATGACTAAGCCATTTCGTGCTTTGGCCAATAGCTTTATGACATCTTATATTACTATACTATGATACTAAATACTATTAGCTCAAAATTTCTTGATTAAATGCCATACCTTTCACAGTAAGCTAAAAAAGAAAACCATCCTTCTGATTGCCATTTGTTACTCTGTTAACAGGTATCCTCAGTTAATACTGATAACAGGTGATTATCCTCAAGCTCCTCCTGAGATCTTAATCTTTCAAAGTAGAGATTTTCCTTAGTCTGAGAGTAGAGTGAGTCATGCAAAAGTCAAATCTTATACTGCAAAGTGCCTCAACGAAAGGAAGACTGAACAGAGAGGGTAGAATTAGCAACCCGTGATAAGAGGTGCAGATGAACAATAACCTGGGCTGTATTTACTGCAGTGACTTCTCCCTGGTTCCTGGAGGCCTAGAGAGGTTCTAGAGCATCATGCCTTACATATATAATGCCTTACATGTATAATGCCTTATATGTTACCTGTACAGGTAACCTCTTAAAGGAGCCTTGAGCGATCAGATCAGATCATAATGATTTGAGACTGGATTCAGTATTCTATGATGTGAAGCTCTGTGCCATGTAGATTTACTGGCAAAGATTTTGTTTTAGTTTTAGATCTGTACTCTATATCCACAGCAATGTGTAAACATACCTAAAGATTTGCAAAAAATTCATGGTCCAAATAGTAGTATCAGAGGATCACTGAATACATTTTTTTGGGAAAGACCTCTGGAGGCCATCTATTCCCAGTCCTGCTCAAAGCAAAGTTAATTTCAAGGTTTTTAACGGGTTTCTCAGAGTTATGTCCAGTTATGTTATTTTTAAAAGAAATCCCAAGGATGAGACAGCCTCTTCAGACAAGATGTTTCAGTGCATGATGGCTCTTATTGTGAAGTTTCCATTTCAAAGTAAATAAAAGTATAAAAATGAAGAAGAATAAGCTTTTCACTGGCCACCTCCATGAAACAAAAGTAAAATAAAGCTTTTGTTTCAAACCAGTTTTATTTTCTCTTCCTGAAAACCCACACAGCATAAACCTGAAGCAGCTAAAAGGAATGTAATACTCTTTACCAAGGACAAATGAACAAGATTTGTAAATAGGTACAGAATTGAAACAGGTATCAACCTCCCTGGAAGACAAATGGAGCAGTTGTGCCATGAAACCATATGCTCAGAAAAGAGCAGAATAAAACAGATGTCTACTTGGGATTAGAGGGCACTGGAGAAGCAAGTGTTGGTAATAAGTATGCAGGAGCTTATCCCTGTAATATCCAAGCAATTTTGGAACATATGATCCTTTAATGCAGCCTTTATTTTAAATGATCTAATAAAATGTACATTCAGTTAGAAAGAGATTTTTTAAATTAACTTGTGATTTGATTGCCTGGGACTTTTTCAAGGATCTCATTGGCAGGCCCATTTCAAGAAAGTATTGAGCACTGGGAATTTGGAATTGCCCGTCCCTTTCTATTTGTTGAGAGCTATACATCCAAAAACACTATTCACTTTATTTACAAAGAGAATTTAGCTTGCACACATAAGAATACCCATCAATTTGACAAAAAATACTCTTACTGGGCAGTAATACCCTCTGTGAGGAGCTTCAGGTGCCTTCTCCCACAGACAGCCACTTTTTTTAACCCAGAAGATAGCAGCCTTCCACAATCCCCCACAAATCCAGTCAATAGGTAATGTAATATGTAACAAGAGACTAAGGTGTAAAGGGAAAAGTCTGCCTCTGCTTCAGGAGTTTGATGATGCATTTTCTGCAGTCCACTCTACTGTTGCAGAAGTGCATGTGCACAGTAAATTTTACCTTCCAATTCCACTAAGGTTATGTTAAAATAAATATAAGTTTTAATTACCAAGGCCAAAAAGGGAGTGTTTTCCTTGATTTCCTTTCCCGAGCCGCATCAAGGTTTTATATAAAATTCCACCTGCTGGCTATCTCTTCTTTTGCTAGAAGATAAACTGTAAAGTGTAGGCACCATGTCTTTCTCATATATTTGTTTTCAGCCTAACACAGCAGGAGCCAGGGGCCTCTGGTTGCTGCACAAAATGGTACTGATAAACATTTGTTTGGATACCAAGAAATGTGACAGCAGTAAACATTTTAAAATATTTTGCCCTGCAGTTAGAATATATGTTTGTTCATCTCAGCAGAGCATGTTAGCTGAGGTTCAGTGACTCACTAAACTGTGGTCATGTGGGATTTTTGGGAGCTTAGAGTCCGGACAGAGGCTGCTCGTGTCTGCCTGCACTGCAGGCATGGATGTACCCTGAGTCCCTTGTGGATCTCGGTCTAAATTCTAGAGCTGTACAGATAATGGATCTTTGTCAGCATGGTTGCTGAGTCAAAAATTCTGTCTCTGTGTATGTTGTGGAGGGGGGAAGCCAGCAATGTGCAAGCAATGTTGTTTTGTTCTGCTTTAGTGCAAAATGCTTCATTTGAAGGGAATCCTCAAGGTCAAATGACTTTCTTTCTGAGAGTTTTGAGGAGCTTTCCTACTTTTGCAGTCTACAAGCTCTGGCCAAATAGTACCAGCAAAAGTGTCTATAAGTGTGTGTTGCAAACAAGACTGTCACTGCAAGACGAATCTGGATGGCTGAGCCTCACACCAGGCTAGGGAAGGTGTGAAGTGCAGCTGTTACCACAGAGGAAGCTCTTCTGCTCCACCAGCTGCATCCCACCAGCACTGCATGTTGCTGCAGTGTCAGTGCACTGACAGGATACTTTAGGATATCCCTCTTGTTCTCAGTGTAGAGGAGACCAAGAGCAGATTTACCTCAAGATCTTCAGAGTTTTCCACTGTGTGATCCAAGGAGTGAGCCAAATTTCAAAGTAGAAGAGCCACTGCACAGCCCATCTTTTCCTCCTCATACTTTGCTTTTACTCTGCCATATATACCTCTAAATGCATCTACTTCTAAGTAAGCATAACTCCAGGATGCCAAATTCCTCAAAGCCACTCAAAGGAAATTTGTTCTGCCTTATGTTATCAGGACAGATTTAATGTTAAAACTACCCATTCCTTCTTCATCAGCTGGTGTTCTGATATGGCTGTCACAAGAGATGGGCACAAAAGCCAGAGCTTGTTCCCAGCCTCATGGAAAGGAGGTCTGGCAAATTAAACTTAATGTATATACTGCATACTGCATTCCTAGTACGTCATTCAGACACATCTGCCATGCCTTTGGGAATGCCCATTATCTGTGCTACGAGCTTCATTCCAGTGTACTCATGATACAAAGTTGTTTTGAACTCACACAGTAAGTCTGTTAAAAACTCTTGTTGTATGACCCAAAAACTATGCAGCTTGTTGAATTCAGTTTGTGGTTCAGGACAGCTACTTGACACTCTCCTTGGAACCACTGACCTCTTTCCCTTTTTTGTTGCTGACATCTACATATAAAAGTAGTAAAAACCTGACATTTCAAAACTACTGTTCTTAGCAGATTGCATCACATTGCCTACAGACAGCGTCAATTGTTTGGCCAGCCTGAGGCAGTCTCTGCCCAAGGCACCCAGGGTGCTGGAAAGGCAATGAACTCAGCACCCAGCATGATTTGGCCTCGCTACAACAAGGTGACCTGGTGAACAAGCAGCCTGGCTGCTAGTGTGGCCCTTTGGAAACAGGTGGCAGCGTGATCATGTCATTTCCTTTCCACCAGCAGCCTGGCAGGTACCCTCTGTGCTAGACCAAGAACTTTGGTCTCTGGCCAGCAAAGGTCTGTGAGTCCCTACTATAACGATCAAATGCAGTCACCACAGCATAGTGAAAAAAAAAAAAAAGGTGCCAAACAGCACCTCTACCCTTCTCTCCCCCCCTGGATGTACTCAATTCATGTCTCTCTAAATGGGCAGCTGTGTATTAAAGGTCAAATTCCACATGTTGCAACTCAGTTTTGTTGAAATCCTGCAAGAGCAGCAAACGAACGCTCAGTAGGGAGAGAGGAAACAACTGAGAAACTGCCATATGAAATAGCTTGTTCCTTCAAAACTGAGTGGAACAAAAATGTTATTACACAGAACATAACAGCAACAGCAACAAACTGGGAAGATTTTTTTACAACCATACATATAACTTGAATATTTTTGAATAGCATAGTTAAACATAGCACAGTTAAATAGCATTTAAAGAAAACAGGAATTCTACCTCTGCATGATCAAATAGACACAATTCCATGACATAGTTGTTTGAGTTAAGATTCCTCAAAAGTTTATACACTCAATTTTCATGGGCTTATCTTCAATAGTTTTCCCAAAATTACTAGGAAAAGTTTTCTTCTCAGATTAATTTTTTAAGCTAATATTTTTCAGCTATTTCAAATCCAAGAAAATAGAGAAAAATGTCTGCTTATCTTTAAAAATTATTTAAACCTTCTTACTGAAATACCATACCTCTGAGCAGAGTCCTAAGTATAGTGTGATCACGTTTGTAAGAACATACTTTTTCCTACCCAATAAACTGACAAGCCTAATCTAATCTCTATTGTGTAATTATAAAATCTCCATTCAACAGAGCCTTGATAGCTAAAAGCAGAATTCTCTGAAGATTTTGATTACAACGACCACTCTCTGTTCCCTCAAATGCCCCATGTTTCTATTTGTCAGTAAATGAGTGGGGCAAGGACCTTATGAAATTATGGTGATTGCTTAATGAAACACAGAGCACCATTCACACTTGCCAAGGGATTGCATGAGTGAGCTACATTCTGGCATGTAGTTGTATCCTAATGTCTACTTTCTGAATAAAATATTTTTGATAATTTTGTTATTGTTAGAATGGCTTAGGTAAAGCGTTTGTGCTGAGCCTAAGTAAGGAGCTATCAGAACTGAGAGGGTTATATTTGCATTTCACTATGCTGCAACATGAGAAGATATTCCAGGTAGTGCCACATAAGCTGGGTCTCAAACTGGAAGCCATGTAGCTGTAGCAGCACGAAAGCTCTGCTGGCCATAAAATTATGCTGATGCAGCTTTTTCTGGGATTCACTCGTGTCAAGTCTCTGCGTGGTGCTAACCAGACATAGCTAGACACTGTCAAAAACAGCATCAAAGCTGAAGCATGACACTTGTATTAGCAGACAAAGATAAACATCCTTGCAGGGTACATCTATACCTTGGCCTATCAAAAGTAAGAAAACCTTCTTATATATTCAGGTTATTTCCTAGGTCAAACCATGCAAAATTTGAAATTGGCCTTTGGGAGAAATAGGACTGAACCTTTTGAGGATATATAAAATAATAGCCTAGAATTTAATCTTTTTCAGAATGCTGAGTGCCTCCTAACATCATTGAGAGTCCAAATTGCAGATATAAATCTGAAAATAATATAGAAATTCAAAGACTTCCTGAAAGGTGTCCAAGAGAGCTGAATCACTTTCTTTAATGAGTTAGATTACACACTGCTGCTAGAACAAGTGAGGTCCAAGCCACATGACTGCTGTCGTCTCAGTAGATGAATGGTTGAATGAATGAATGAATGAATGAGTGAGTGAGTGAGTGAATGAGTAAATCATTACAAGGTCTATTACAAGCACAGTTAGTGTTATAACGAAGCCTGGAAACAGTCTAAGATTTCTTACGTATCTGATTACGTTTAAAGTGAAAAAGCAGCAGTACAGAGAGTTTTTTACAGGAAGATTTCTCAAGAATGATTACTTTATATACTAGATTACTTAGCAAGACAGATCACTGTGTGTTTTTATCAGCAGTGAAATAGCATCTGTAAATAAATGGGAGAAAAAACCCAAAATCTTGACCCTTAAAATAAATTTGAAATTATTTCATCAAAATTAAAGTTTCAACAGCTAAGATATTTCAGTATGTCAACTTTGTAATTAAAAGTCTCTGTTAAAATGAAGCAGGTTATTCAGACTTTATTTCTTGCTTTGCCACACCAGAATTGTGTAACTCAACTTTTCTGGATGGATTCCTCCAGCTTTGTTTTATCTGTGCCCTTGCCATGGGTCATACATTGCTTAAGTCTCTAATAGCAATTACTGTCTTTGAGACATTACTCCACTCTTGAAATTAACTGAAAATGGTCAATACATTCATTAGTGTTGCAATCCCATAAAGGGAATTTCTTAAGCTAAATATGCACCACCCAGAACAAGTATTGAGACTGAAACAGGCTAAAGTAACATACAGACACAAACACTCCTGATCCTTACAAAGGCATGAAGGAAAGAGCCCTAACCCTCAATCTCTGCTTTTGACACTCAGAAGGTAGAGGTCTTTGTGTTCCAGCCATGGAGAAAGTCTCCATTTCCCAAGACAAAGTCTCACTGACTTCAGGAACAATCCAAAATACAGTGCTTATTCAGGCACCTACTTTGAATTTTAGAATAAGAAACCACAACCAGAAGACGAAGAAGCATTTTTGTTTGTTTGTTTTTCCCAATAGCTCTAAAATTTCCAGAAGGCAGAGCAAGTGTTATGTTGAGGGAACTTAATGGTGTGAAGCGTTTCCAGACTTGGGATCAATCTCTGAACAATGGCTGAAACATTTCATTTATGTGGAGGCACTTGTGCAGAGAAATACACGCATTTATGCTTATAGAACACTCTTCAGAATCACAGAGATTGTGAGAGCTTAATTATTACAAAGGTCATAGTATTTTTATGTTACCAGATATCTCAAACAAAAGACTTAGAAACTTGCAATCAATTTGCCAGTTGCATTGTCTGAATAAAATAAAAGCTAATAACATTCCCTATAAATATCATAATTTGAAGTAACCTCAGAGAAAACATTACTCCTGGAGAGCAGTTAGCTGCTTTGAATAGCAGAAATTGTGACAGGTAGCAACAATTCTCTATCCTAGTTGTGGAAATGTTTAGTTCACTATGCAACTATGGCTATTTGAATGAAATGCTGCAGTGATTAGTAACTGTATGCTTCTGGAGCATATCCAAATTAATTTTGAAAAGAGGCTTCTTCAAATCTTCAATTTTAAAATATAGTGGTTTTTTCTACGAGTGTTGTCATTGCTGGTTCTCATCTGCTTTTCATTCATGAAATTAAAAAAAAAACAAACAAAAGGAATCACTTTTTTTTTCCCTTCTATTTTTTTTTTTCTTTCTGAAAACAAGGAAATCTCACAGCTCTAGAAAAGGTCAAGGACCTCTTAAGTCTTCAATACCTAACACATCAAGTGACACTCCCCTGATCATAAGATTAAATCAAGTCACAGGATGTGTGCCCTATGGGTATTGGTTAAACTGTTCTGGAGCTAAGTGGATTAGACTGGCATCCTGCATTCTACTTGAAAGTGTACTGTGCCAGAAAGGTCAACAATATTTCAAGGAAGTTGTTAATTGAAATGAACCAAATGAGACAACTCTCTTCCTGGAGGAAAACTTTGTCCAGCCTAGCTTTGTCTTCAGGATAATACACATCAGAACTGGCATTTAGGCATTTTGATCAGAATTTAGCTGTTGACCAGTTTGCACAGCAAAAGCAATGATTAATGCAGTTTAGGAATTCTCCCCTGAACTTCAGAAAACTGCAGCATTTTTTCGGTATTTCTTCATTACTCTTATTTATGAAAAAAAATTCATGATGACCTGTGGTTGCAAGATTTTACTTATTGTAAGTTTGTAAATTTGCAAATATGGCAACTTCTCTCATGAGTACCCAGCACATCCTCTGGGATGTTCATGTCATGGAAAATGAAGAAAATAACTTAGTTTGACTGCAGTTATGGTTACTCCAGATTTTTGGGAAGGGGTAACACCTTCTATTAGAAGTGAGTATAATGGTGGGTGTAACGAAGAAAAATACATGCAACTTCATGTACACATTTTTTATCTATAAGAAATAAAAAGAGCTTTGTCAATGTCCAGATCTTAACTGTAATTCCCTGTTCTTTAAGATTTCACCTTGTAAATGTTAATGCTTCAGAAGGAAACTGTAATTTAAAACCACAATAATTATTTTTTTCTTCTTGTTCTCCTTCTTCTTTTTTTTGTGTGTTTTTTTAAAGCATATTTTCTCTATAATAGTAACGTCTGAGGTATTTGTACCAAATGAATCATAAGTGGCATTTCCACATCATGATTAATTTAGTGTGTGTTAGGAAACTAATTTGGATGAGTTGAATAGGACTCTGAAACTTCAGACCTATTGCTATTAAAGGGAGTTCATGTGTACAGTTTAAATGTAGCACGCAGCTTTGTAAGTCTTGCATTTAATGACAACTAAGATGTCAGATAATACAAGAATGAAACAATAATGAAATATTAATTTCAGCTTGCCAGAATGCAGTCTAAAATGCTGTTCCTAGACCCTTTTGTTGCAAAATAATAACTTGATTCACACCTGGCTAGACATCTGACAAATTAAGAGCACCATAACAGTAAACACTGGGCTTGGAACAATGTTATTTCCACTTACCTTGGAGCACTCTGGCACTGGGACTATCATCTCTAGACTTGTGGGTCTCCACTGGTGTCTGCTAAAGCCTGAAAAAAGTTCTGGTTAAATCAACTCTATGTACTTGTTTACCATGAACAGATTTTTTTTTTTTTGGTACTCTGTTAAAAGACTTTGCAGACTCATGGACTGCTCTAAAGACACCTAAACATACAAGTCGAAGTGAGAATATTGCCCTGTGATGGACTAGTTATCATTATCCATAATGGGTTGAAGTCTAATTGAAGACAACAGTGTGAAATGTTAGCAGGGCAGTACGAATATCTATGCCAGGATTAGTAATAAACAAATTCAGGAACAACGTTATTTTCTTCATCATTTTTAAACAAGCCTTTCAAAGCAGCAGTTGTCAGTATAAGCCAGGCAAATATGTGTACAATACAGTGAACATGGGGTTTCCAAATGGAGTTCTCTCTTTTCCAAAACTAGGATAAATGTACACATAAATATAACCAACAAGTGAAAGTGAGCATGAATCTCATTTGCCTTAAAATTAATTTTTCCTTCTATATGCCAAATGCTACAAATGGACATCTTATAAAAACGTACTAACTCAAGCCAGTGGATTTTAGTTGTCACCTACCTACAGTTATTGAATAAACTGCTGCAAGAACAACTCCTATCAGTTAGAATTTCCTACTTAATAAAATAACTTTTTTCAGCTCAGTGACTAAAAGATTTTTATCACCAGCACCTGTTTCTGCACCATTTTACTTTTTCATGACCATGAAGTGGTGGAAATGTTTGGCTCAATAACTATGGCTAACAAGTTACCCTACATTTTTCATTTAAAAACCCTTTTCTTAGTAAATTAGACACTGGAATGAACATAACCCTGTGAATGCAATACAAACACAGTTACTGTAGTATATTTTCAATTAATTTCTTCCCTTCTGCCAAATGTAGTATACGGCAACCACATCATAAGGTTGCTATGCCACAGTGATGAACAGATCCAATGTATCATATTTTTTCTTTTTTTTTTCTATTTTAGTTTGTTTCAAGCCTTATATGCCTCAAGATTCAATGAAAGCTTAGAATTCTTCTCATTTCTTCATCAAGAATGCTGCACTTAGCTAGATAACAACAGAAATAGATGACAGTGAATTTCTATTAAAACAAAATATTCCTTTTCCAACTTTTATTTTAAGTGGAAGAATCTGAGCCCTTAGTATTTCCGTGGAATCTGAATGCACGTCACAGAGTTCAACTTTCTTTCATTTCATGTGTTGAAAGTGAATGCTGGGAGAGTAAAGTTGCAGCACAATATTAGAGACTGCTGCCAGACTTCCAAAAGTGACCTATCCCCTAAATGAGAGTACTTCACTCTTAGTCACAAGATCTTCCCAGTACATAAGTTACCTAAATGGAGTAGCAGTGCATATAAGGGTCATTATAAGCAATAACTTAAGTAAGTTATTAATATTACTTAAGTAAGTTATTCTCCACCTGAATATGAGGAAGAACTGCCTTACTGTTCGAATGACTACACACTGGAACAGATTGCCCACACAGGTTGTGGAGTCTAACTCAGTGCAGATATTCAAGAACAGTCTGGACACAATCCTGTGCCACGTGCTTTGGGATGACCCTGGTTGAGCAGGGAGGTTGGACAAGATGACACACTAAAGTGGTCCCTTCCAACCTTACCCATTCTGTGACTCTGATTCTGTGATTCTGAGGAGTGTACTGTCAGACATGTCTGCCAGCCTTATACAAAGGCAGGCTGCCATTCAATGTAACTACTTGCCAAGTGATTTCAGGTTTCTACAAATTTAGTCCCATATAAGCAACAAGAGACAATGTTAATTGCTTATACCATCATTTACTGGTGTTATGGCTCTGTTCTCTCCCACACCTCAGCAGGAGCAGGCAGCCCATCTCACAGGTAATCTGCCTGCTCGCCACCTGACATGCAGTGTTACTGTACTTAATACTTTTGCAGGGCTCAGAGATATAGCTTTACCTTCATATTACCACGTCCTTTTCCAATGATTATTTATTTTCTACAAGTATATGGCAGAAAGGGGAAGGTGTCAGTACACCTGTGCTTTAGTTCCACTTCCCTAAATACTCCAGCTTAAATTATATTTGTTTATATGTTCCGTACCTCCAGTGTGGCTTCCTTCAGAAGGACAACTTAATGACAAGGATGCTGCAACTTCATTTTAAATACCAGCAATCTTCCTATATCCAAGGTCTGACTAATGTAGGGGAGCTATTAAGTAATTATACTAAATGTTAGACTTGAGTGCCCTTTCTACCATATATGTGGGTGAGGATTCTTCACCATTGACATTTGATGAGACAACAGATTTTGCCTCTGAAAAGTAAGGAAAAGGGGGAAAAGCCACTGTTGCTAGAGAAATGGTTTCAGTGGCTTTCAAATTTTATTTTCAGGAAGCACCCAGAATGAGACAGAAAGACAGAAGTAGTTTAAGATATCTCTATTGCCAATTCACCTGGGAGCATCCAAACACCAAAGCTGTTCCCAGATTACCGTATTACTGTTTCTGCAGTTTCTGTGTGTCTGGAGACATGACCAGTGACTTCTCTCTGATAAACACTTCGGCACTCTTCCCTAGAAAGCTGTGTTAAGGCTGCAGTGGTCTGTGCAACACATGAAATGAGAGAGCAGTGGATTAGCAGTGGTGCATAAAACCCAGGCAGAGCAAATCACATACACATGGAACAGGGCTTAAAGTCAGCTGTGGTCTAATGCATACACACAGGCTAACAGCAGAGCTCCTAAGGACCTCTCTTTCCATAATTGTGACAGCATTGTGACTCTATGTTAAGCTATGTTGTTGGTTTAAATAGTTACAGACGTTAGTATAATGCATTTGTAAATGTATGCCCACACAAAATGTATTTAAGTAGTAGGAGGAAATTCTGTGCAAATTGACTGGTCATTGTGAAACTGGGCCCTGCCCTGAGAGGTGCACAGGACAGACCCACACCCAGGACAATGCCTCTGAGAGGGAACAGTTTCCCTCCTTTCAGCAGCAAAGGGTAACCAGTTTCAGGTCTTATCTCGGGGAGCTCAGCACTCAAGAGGACACCCTGTTAGTGTGACAAGGCAGGAGACAGACCCAGCTGCACCCGCACTCTCAGCTCTATCTTCACCTGATGCCCTCTGAGCTACCACACACAAACTCTCCTGGTCTGAACTGCTTTCAGGCATTCTGCCACTTGCTTCTGCAGGCCTGACCCCAGTGATCCTTGCTCCAAATCACATGTTGGTCACTGCAATCATCTGAGTTAGAAAAAAAAAGCCAGAGTACAAACTGGAATGAATTCAAGCCTCATGTGACTATGTCCTGTTCATTGTATGCTTCATTGACTTTAGCACAGACACACTGTACTTGCCACAGATATTTTGTAAATACCATCAGCAGCATAATTTAAGAATGTTCAGATGAGGGTGGAAGAATTTTTCTTAGTGGATAGTACTTTTAATTGTCTAGTTTTTGGAAGCTAAAAAGCTTAACCCATACTTTCCTGAGAACAGAGTGAGTCCCTTTAAAAACAATACATGCAAGAAATTAAGGCTACATAGTAACAAAAAGCAAGAACTGCATGTTTTGTTACTGTAAACATAATTTTAACGTGCAATTACCTATAAATTAATAGATAGAAGTAAATACTCCCACTTTCTTATAGAAAGGATACTTTAAGTCATTGAGGAGAAATACACCAATTTTTGGGTTTTGTTCTTCATGATGGCTTTTTTCCTCATAATTTTTTTTCTAAAAATCCATCTGAATAAACACAGGCCTTTCATTCCCTTACCTACACTGGAAAACACAAAGAGTTAGGAAGGAAAAAGAGTTTTATTGCATGACAAACAAACAAAGAACAGTAAAATATGGTCACTCCTGGCAATGTAAACACTATCAGCAAAGTACTGGTACATTGATCCAAAGTCCTTTCTGGTTTATACTGTTGTTAATGTAGTTATTCCGGGTTTACACTAGTGTACCAAGGAGCAGAATTTGTTCCACTCAAAGATCAGTTTTATCTTTGGATCAGCTGCTGTCCTTTCTGAATATCAGGCACTGTATTTTCACAGGCTGGCATTTGAATGTTTAATAATTTCTGTGTTGCATGAGAGAGAAATGAGTAAATATGTTAACTCACTGCTCAGTCAGGAGGGCTCATCAGTCATTCTGATTAGACTCCACAGCACTCAGAATATAAGAAAGAGGGCTCATCCAGCATCAGTAGCCATCAGAAAATCATGCATCTGCTCTAAGTAACTGCAATACAACCAGAAGTGAGTGACAGGGATCTTGAGCAGGGAAAGTAGTTATATCTCCCTTAAAATCTTAGAAAGGCGTGAGTTTCCCTTTGGATTAACATTTTTTTTTTTTTTAATTTTCTTCACTGAGAATAATCAGAGTTTGTGACAAGGTCTCCTTTGGAACTGGCTATGCTTAGCAAACCCAAGTCCCACATGCAAATGCTACTGCCTGAGTGCTTAAGGATATCAAATCCTTAAACACTAGGCTTCAAATTATGTGCCACTGGAAGCAAATGGATTGACTCACTGAAATTAACAAAAAAGGGGAAAATGGGAATGGAAAATTACCAGGACAAAATACCTTGGAGTATAAATGAGTTGCTTGTAAATATAGCAATTCTTTGCTCACATATACAAAGTGAACTGATTGCCAAATCTATGGTCAGGAAGGCATTCTTCCCCAACTCCCCAAACATGCTGTATGAGATCTAAATATTTTTGTTGTCTTTCTTGGGTACTCTGAGTCAGGCATCATTTGCTCCATGAAGGGAGCATGTCCCCACAGCGAGTATCATGTGACTCTAGCAAGAGTGCAGACTTGTGGGCATTTCTTCTACCACATCTCTTAATGTTTATTATTAGATATCAGCTTGAAGGTGATGAAACAAATAGAAAATAGAAAATATAAAGGGCTACTTTTTAAAAACATGTTTTACAAACTATCCTTAAACAGGCACTTTGCTTCCACAAAGAGCAGAGTAAAGCCATGAGGAAGTTTCTTTGGTTCATAAATTTAATTGAGCCATAGTTATGCCAATTTTTCTGACTAATTGGGAATGATGAGATGCTGGCAAGCCTTTTAAACACTGCACTCCCACACATGTAACTCTTCACAGACCAAAGGCACCCAATAATACATACAGATATTTACACATTTCACTTTTTATTTAGGCACATGAGAAAAGACAACTGCAGGTTTGTTGAAGTTGCCCACAAGAACTATCCACAACAAGAGTGTCATGAGGAAGAAAAAAAAAGATAGAGGGAGAGAGAAATATAGTGAGAAATTACTTTCTTCATTTGCCATTTCAGAAATAAATCAAAAAGAGAGAAACATTTTTCAAAATTTCTCTTCTGGTTAGCTTGCATCTGGCTCACAGGTTATAGTTAACCATTCTATTGATAAAACTATCAATTAACAAAGTTTTCTTATCTTTCTATCACCATAGATATTGCAAATCTCTCAAAGCAAGCAAAAAATTAACATCACGTTTCCATCACACATTTTCAAGTTTTGAGTTGGGTTAAGGCTAATCCACGTGTCTTCATAGCTGACAGAAAATTCCAGCTTAACTTGTTATTTATCAGATTTTTCTGGATGTAGGTAAAAACAACTGTCCTGTTTTTAGGATAGGAAAGATAGAAACAAAGTAGTACCATAGCCATCAAAATCTGTTTACTGGAGGGTCTGCCTTGTCACGATTGTAGTTGTCTCTCCATGACAAGTCTAAACCTGCTATGGCTTGTAGCTCAGACAATAGAATTGCTCTCAGACATTTTCTTGTAAGATTTTTATTACCACTTCTATCTCAAGAAGTTAAGAGCTGTTTTGGAACCCTATGGTCAGGTCCAGTTCCCAGTTAATACAAGGCACCTTACATTCATGAAAATGAATGAAGCTAACTCTCTGAACACAATTAAACATTTGACCCCTAAAGAGCACAGCTGAAGAGCCAAACTAAATCACTTGTAAATTAGCTAAAACAGATGTTCACATACAGTTCTGCAAAAAGCTGTCAAGAGCTGCCCAGAGCCTCCCTTAAAGTGGCATATGGCAGGATAGGATAGCATAGGATAGGATAGGATAGGATAGGATAGGATAGGATAGGATAGGATAGGATAGGATAGGATAGGATAGGATAGGATAGGATAGGATAGGATAGGATAGGATAGGATAGGATAGGATAGGATAGGATAGGATAGGATAGGATAGGATAGGATAGGATAGGAAGTGCTGAATTACAGCATCTCCTTTGAAGAGATGTTTCGTGCTCGCTGACTGACTCCTAAGTGAGAAGACATTTACCACATACTTTCACATAATGTGCCTGATAGATACTTCCCAGTGTCTCCTTTACAATTGTAGTGTTCAATATCAATAGGAAGGTATCTAAAACTTGGTGGTTTTTGATAGTTTTAAATATTTTATTTTCTTTCCTTTATATCACTTCGCTCTTAATAGATATTATGTGATTAACTTCTGTTTTGCAAGACTTTAACAACGACTTCTGAATAAATTATGGAGTGTGTACAATGGTTTGAAGTTCAGTCTTTCATAGAATAAGTTTAGAGGAGGGATATGGGATTTGAGATGCACTGTTAATTTATGGCTGAATTCCCCATTAATCAAATATTAGCTCAAATGATCTCACTATGTAGAAACTAGACATTTTCTCAAAATAATGATGTAAAACTCTACCCATCAATTGATGAGTGTTAAACAAATAAAATGAAATGAAAATCAAAACACTTTGAAACCTCACAATATGCGAACACAGCACAAGTGGGACACTAATATTTTACTACTACTACTACTACTACAGTTTTTCACTGCCTCATCATTCTCCTTTGCAACTCTCACCTTTCATTTGCTGTGTTAAGGCTGTGAACTGTCTAGCGTGGGAGCTGGGTCTGTGTTCTGTTCTTTGCAGGGAGATCATATCAATAAATTGTAGGGTAGAATTTCACACTGTTCCCACTGCTGTCAATGGGCATTTTGCATTGAACTCCTCGTGAGAAGAGTGTGAGTCATATAGAACATTTCTGAAAACTTCCAATCCTCTGTACATGAGGAGTAATAAGTCCAGTTTACACTGTTCCTTTCCCCTGTCCAGTTCGCTTTAATTGCTTTCAGCAGAGGAAGAAACAAACTTTCACAACCTAGTTTGCAGTTGACATTAGGTTTCTCATTTTTAGGCAACAGTGCTTTTGCAAACTATTTCTGTTACTCAAGTTTGTTAAGCTGATTCTACACTATTATTCATTCTTGTGCTCATCTGAGAAGACTCTGAGGTCTGATGATTTCAGCAAGTCATAGAAGTAAAAGGTCAACGTTCCAGTACAGGAGAGGAGTTGATTCAATGAAAAACCATGACTAAACCATCTTACCCTCCTGTGTCACAGCCAGCTCCACTGAGTCTGGGGAGAAATGTTATGAAGCATGACTTTGGATTAAACTACATGATTCAAACACAGTGGTTGAGATTTCCAAAGCTAATGAGGGAAATCCCCTCACTGAGTTTGAAAACCTCAAACACTTTTAAAATATCTATTTACATTTTATATCTAGAAAGTATAGAGTACTCTGTGGATCATTCATTGCATGCAGTGTTCATTACAAGTGCAGGAATTTGGTGTTCACTATAAAATACTTGTTTCATATACTGCCTTGTCCTTTCATAGTGTCCTTGCAAAAATGTCATTGTCAATGTGTTTTAATCATTATTAGATACCAGCATGTGAAAGCACAGTTAAATAGAACTTGAATCTTTAAAGGTGACCTTCAAGTGTTTTTGCATATGTTGTGTTGGAGTGGGTGAATCAGGGATATCTTCACTTTCAGCTCAGTTCCCCAGTTGTTCTGCAATTATTTACCAGGAGGACAAGTGGGAATGCTGATTCTACGCCAGAAGCTGTACTTTGTACACCTGTTTATTCATAAAATATTGCTTTTCAGGCAGACAAAATATAAAAGTATTGGCTGGAGCTGAAAATCCCTGCAAAACTACACTCTTCCCTTCATATTCAAATTCAAGGCAGGCAAAGCTTGTGAATTATGGAGACTGTCCAAGGGCATAACTCTGCTTACAATGGAGGGAGCATGAATCAGCAAAGGACAGGCACCCACTTATGTTTGAGACTGATTTACACAAGCCCATAAATCGTCCAAACAAGGAAAGCTAGAAGTGGAAGTCAGGAATGCCACATGTGCCACGACACATGGAGCACTACTTAAAGAGTATCTTACAGAATGACTCCAGGAAGAATCAGCACAGCTATCCAGAATAGGAAACTGAGTCAATTAGGGCCACTGAACCCATGCTTACAAACACTGCAAATTACTCACCATCACACCACAGTGATTATGTAGTTTCTGAAGTAGGTTATTAGCAAGGTTTTCTGACTTAATCCTTCATTTACAATGTAATATGTTTGCCTGTTGTGAGCTCAGCCTCACAGTCTTGGGGCAGCAATTAACGCTGCCTCTTCCTGAAACACTCAGTGGAGGTCAAAGCCCGGGGGGAGACTTCCAAAAATGATTCCCTCTGCCTGGACACTGCTGCCACCCACAGTTGAAGAGACAACTGATTATAAACCCTTCTTTTTTCAGCAGCTTTCAGAGCTCTTCCAAGTCTTGATCATTTTTCTGAGCACAGTAATTGCTTCTCCCAGCAGAATTCCTTGGCAGTCAGGTTTTCGCACAGGCAATGGGCACACAAGAGTGATCTTCCTAACCCTGATGCTGACTGTGGAGTGCAAGTCCATTTTAGCACCTCAATGCAAATTCTATCTACACAGCCAACTGATACACAGCCTATGCAAATTCCTTGCTTAAATTGCCATCATATCAATCCCATTTTATTGGAGCAAAATTAAACCTGAAAATGATCTATTGCAGAACAGATCTGCAAGTACAAATAGATCATCTTACTGTTGTTTGTTATTTGTCACTGCATTTTGGCTTCTGTTTTACTTCTCTGAAGTGGTGGAGAAAATGATCTGAAGATGACATGAATCTGTGAAACATCTTAATAACTGTCACCTTTGCAATATTTCTTCTGTGTTGCCTCAACCTTAATATTGGTGTTATTATTATTGCTTTTAAAAGGTTTTTAATATTAATCAATTCAGAGATATTTTAGTATTAAGCAATACAGAAATGTACAAAAAAATATAAAATTTCTTTAAAATGAAGAATTGTAAATGTTGAGCATTGTAGTCCATTACCTTAGCAGTAAGGCTTTTCAGATTTCTTGCCTTCTATATATTCAATCTTCAATCCTATAAAATCTTTGTGTAATGTATAATTATTTTACCTGTCCCTCAGCTTTCTTGGCTGAAAACATACATCATGATGTGCTTTGTGAATTTCAACTAGATTTAGCATTGAAACAGATTCTTGCTCTAAAGAGCATAAATTCACTATCTGCATACTGAGTCTGACCTTATGAGGGTTTTTTTAACTGGGTTGTTTTAAATTTTTATAAACAGCCAAAATGTGTAAGATACTGAATCTACTGTTGCAGGACACTCAGCATCATTTAAAATAATTTTGCATTAATCATTGACTGTTCTGCCAGAGGTAAACAAAAACTTACTACCCTTCATACTTTACCCTATATCATACTTGGCACAAAAAAAAATGGAGATTGGGCTGGAAGTAAAACCATTATCCACCTTCCTCCTGGAAATTATCAATAAGACTATTTTCCTTATATAGTAAAAGAAGTCTGCAAAACTGCTATGTGGAAAAGAGATTGTGACCTATTCCACTGCTTGTTTTTAAACTGAATGTAAACCACTGATTTCAATAATAAACCATTCAAGGAGGAAAAAAACCCACAGGGCCTAAACCAAACTGCTGCATTTAAAGAAAACTTGTTCAATATTATGGGTTAGTCAAACAAATAATGTGTGTAAGCAGTACAAGGAGCTCTACACATTCTTTGCTTCGGAGTCTGCAGACCCCACGCTGGCAGCTCACTGCATGTGTAATGCTGCTCAGCAGTGATTCCAGCTCAGAGAACCTCAGAGGATTAGAGCTGGATCCAGCTGCTGCAAAGGCACTCTTCACACAAAGGAAATGGAAAAAGTGCTGAAGAGCAGTGTGGAATTCACTCAGTATTGGTGGAGAAGAAATCCCAAGAACACAAACTCTGTATTTTTGCTCATATTCCTAACCTGGGCCACTTATGTCTTTTTCACAGAAGATGAAGACCCGGGATTTAATTATATAATTTAGATTCATGATAGTTTAATGTGATATTTGAGAATTTTCATCATATTTTCTTGCAAAACTGCACATGCCTGTTCATTAAGACTATTACTCAAATACTCTAACATCATGTCTGTACTAAACAAAAATGCTTATTTATCTGATTGGCCATCAGAGTTATGTATCAGCATCAAGATCCTCATTTGTGGGAAATCAATCTGCACAAGAAATTTCTTCTTTCATATCAAAGAATATAAATCTTTCATGCTTCCAGAAGCTGTCTGTTAGCTGGTAGAAGCAATTCTGCCAGTATTCTTTGTGCTCCTGTGTGGTGCGTTGACCTTGACTGGATGCCAAGTGTCCACCAAAACCACTGCGTCACTCCCTTCCTCAGATGGACACAGGAGAGAAAATATAATGAAAGGCTCATGAATAGAAATGAAGACAGGGAGAGATCCCTCACCACTTACTGTCATGGACAAAACATACTGGGGGAAATTACCTTAATTTATTAACAATCAAGTCTGACCGATATAATGAGAATGAAAAATAAATCTTAAAACATCCTCCTCTGTGCTTCCGTTCTTTCCGAGCTCAAATTCATTCCCAATTTCTCCAGCTCTTCCTCTCCAGTGGAAGAGCTCAGCTTTGGCCAGCAGCAGGTCTGTCTTGTTTCTCGCTGCCATTGGCTCCATTGGACAAATGGGAAGCTTCTGGAATCTTCTAACAGAAGCTGCTCCTACAACCCCCCTGCTACCAAAACATGGCAAACCCAAGATGTACTGGCTCAATATTTCCCAGTGAAATTCCACTTGAACATATTTATTTAAAACAAGATAGCTAAAATTTTCAAAATAAACAATGAAAGAACATTTTGGTGAACAGAGTGAAGAGTTGCTCTTTAAGCCAGGATTAGGCCATGTGACTTAGGCCATGAGCCTGCTGTTTAGGGGAATTTGTTAGGTAATGTAAATAATCCCAATCCTTGTTATGAAATTGCTGTGTTGTTAAACACTTCAATATACAGCTAGCCATCAGAAGATTTTCCAACATCTCTCCCCAACCTTTTGGAAAATGTTACAGCACAAACAAAAATGTCATTAGCAGTGGATGAACAGTGCTTGAGCTAAAGATAATGCCCAAAGGAAAACCTGTTTTTCTCCTGGGAGGTACACACACACACACACACACACACACACACTAGGAAAATCTCCAAACCAAAGAACAGAGAAGCTGACTTTTGTATCAGAGGGGTTCTTTTTACTGAGAACCCAGGACAATGCCAAGAGAGAAAGATCATAGAAGAGAAAAGGATTCAGGAAAAAACTTCATGTGAAAAGGGCAACTGGACCCACTCTTACAGAACAACAAAGGACAAGTATTTAGATCCAAAATCATCCTCCCATAGCTATACCAAGGAAATAGCAGTGGAAACAAGCTTCAGAAGTTTCTGCACTCTTTGATAGTATCTCTCCAGCAGAGCAAACAGTTCAAAGAGAAGTACCAAGAATAGGAATCTGCTCCTCTGCACCTTGCTATACCACCAGTATGGTCCCTGGGATGGCACCTCTACCAAACAGTAGACTCTCCTGGAATGACAGTGGTTGGGATGGAGGTGTTTATTTTAACAATGTTATATATTGCTATATATTCTGTTTACTCTGGCTGCAGAGTTTAAGAACACCAGAATTTATCATTTTATTGGTATACATGTAGTCTTTATTTCTGAGGGTCCTGAGTATCTCCCCAAGCTCCCCTCTACATTGTAATGAAGAAGCAGGCTTGTTTAACATGCCATGCCAGATGTTCATTATCAAGTTCCTCTAATAAGCAGACTGGTCTTCACCTCATTTTTCAATAGCAACTTAGTATTAATAAAAAATACAAGTTAAATCAAAAAATATATGCTCCTAATAATTGTCTCTCTTGTTCCCTGTGAGGATGGCCTTGTAAAGCTTTCGGTGGAACAGATAATGCAAAGACCTATTTGCATCCTGGGATAGATGCAAAGAAAAGGCAACATATCATCAATGAATGGCCCGTCTATATCTTAGCAACAGTTTGGATACTGTGTTTTAATAACCCAGTTTGGCCTCTTTCATTCCATATAATTGTTTTATTTGTCTAGACTCTCAAAGTTCATATACACTTTCATATAATTTCTAATTAAGAAATAAATGGCTTCCAGGAGAGTTACCAAAATGGTCATGTCTATCTAAATATGCAAGAAACTTAACTCAGGCATCTTGACACACCAGGGTCCCTGTGACCAGCTTCAAGAATAATGTGCTCTTGATACTTTACTGGAAATGCACTCCACCATTATCCAGCATCACAGTAAACTCTGCATGTGGTCCAGTGTTGAGCTTCCAAAGCTGGTGGACAAATCTTCCACCTTCCACTATCCCACTGTCAATTAGGACCCTGCTGTTCTGCCTACCAAACCACTCCTTCAACCACTGTCCAAAGTCATGGAGTTTGATGGGAATTTTCCTGGTGGCTCGTTGGCAGCGTTCTTCTTATCTTTTTGTCTGAACTTGGAAAAGTTGCCTTTCATACAGGAAGATTTTGCAGCTTCTGTTCTTTGCTTTAGATCCACAAATTCATGGAAATGTCTTCAGATGAACCAAATCAGTTAATAAAGCTCAGGTGGCAAATGAACAGCTTCACAAATGACTTCAAGTCTTAGATCTTTGTGGCAGCACCCTTTCTCTTCCTTGCCAGGCAATTCCTCCTCCATAAGTTTCATTATTTCAGCAGGCCAGGGCATAACTAAAAACTGATGGCATGGTTCACCACCAGGACAGATATTTTTTATCTTTATCTTTATCTTTATTTATGGGCAGGTCTTTGAAATCCAAGCTAGTGGCATGTCCATTGACACAGGTACCACGAGTGACTGGGGACACTTGGACCCACAGATGTGACAAACATAAGAGAAGAGAATGTGTCAGAACGACACACTGGGAAGGAGATTGTCCATTTCTCACTATTTCCCCCATGTCTTATGTTTTAAATTCCTCATTTGTGCCACATAAAAAACTGAAAACTCTACCCACTGTGCCTGTGGTGTGACCTGCTTTTCTTGTGATGCATCACTTCCCATAGTGCGTTGCATCAAAATGTGACAAAAGACCTACATGGTCTTTTACCAGCAAAAGTGCAAATTGTGAGGACATGCAGTGCTGGTACAGACTCCTTGACCTGTGGTGCTCCTGCAGCTCAAATTTGTTATCGCAGGTGATGAATCAGCAGAAGTATGCATGCCAAATTCTGTAACACAGAGGAAGCTTGAGTTAAATTAAATTCAGTTCTCATAATACAAATTAGCTGGCAAACAATGACAGAGATAATATTTTAAATATAAGTCTGAATCACACCCCAAAACTGACAACAGTTAAATTCAAGAGGACAAACATTTTGTACCTTTGGGAAAATGCACAGTGGAGATAATGTAATGCCCTTTATTTAAGACTGGTTTCTCACAGCTCATAGCCTGTTATCCTGTTATTTAGATGACTAAATCACAAATGCATGCTCAAAACTCCAATTTAGACTTGGCTTGGCTGTCTCTGTACACACTGTATCTGTCATGTTTAGCTACTGATAATGTTTTGCTATCAATATAAGTGAATCATCCTCTGAATCACTTCAGATTTTCTCTCGGAGATCTTCTAAGAGCCGTTATAATACTGTTATTCTGAATGTCAGCTCTCAATGAACCAAAAGGTCTGAAGTCAGTGGTAAGACTCACCAATAGGCTCCAAATATCACATGGTAAATCAGATTTCCAGCAGTCCTCTTTTTATTGCTTCCTCCTCCCTCTGTGATTTCAATTCTTTGCTTCTCCTCTCCAGTATGTCAGATTCATAATACTTTGGAATGGCCAGTTTCTCTAGTTAATGAATCTGCAAGACACTAGAAATGCCCACTTTAGCACAGATATTGCATTAAGTCTGAAGAGCGAATATAGCTTCCCTACCCAGCTGGACCAGGTACCTTCAGGTTCTTTGAAAACACATCCCAGAAATATTAAAATATAGAAGTTTACCGGTTTTACAGAAACTGGTCAAGAAGCATTTTCATCTGAACTTGCACTCATGTTTTAAGATCATCTCTGATTTATAACTGTGTCTTCATTTATTAGCATTGGTTACTTAATAGAGTTTTCTGAAAGACTGGACCTTTGTCCAATGCTGTTCATAAGAGAGACATTTAGCATGGAAGAAGAAGGTTAAATACTTGACAGAATTAATTTCTATCAAAGTATGCATTCTTTCTACAGTCATATATGTCAAATAAATGTATTTCAATTATATTTTTAAATCCAAACAGAAAAATATATCAATAATGTGAAATGATTAATTAGTAATATTAGTATAAAATTAGCATTTCGTATAGGCAACAGTTTGTGGCTTTTTCCGTTTCCAAGGTGGAACAGTATTGCTTCTAGAACACCAGAATTTCTTTTAGGATTTAAAAAAAAATGCTTATTTTCAACTAGCTCTTCGTAAAAAAATATTGGTGGAAAAAACATCCCAGGGAAGCACCTTTGTTTTATTCAAAACATAGAAGAAATCTTGCCTAAGGCAACAATCTGTGACATAAATGTAGAATTGCTCAGAAATACACGGCTGCAGCCAAAGAAATGTTTCCAGGATGGTTATGCCTATATGGATTATGTCCAAGGGCTCACCAGGACCAAGGAGTTCTGTGAGTGGCAACCTGCAGCTCTCAGGGCTGCTGCTCCTTGTAGGGCACTTGACAGCCCACAGGGCGGGTGGAGCGATTCAGTCTGCACACAGTTTGACCCACATCCGTCCCTCCTACTGTGATGGATTCTGTGTCTCTGTCACTGTCTGTGAGGTATCTTTTCAAATGGCCAGCTACTCAGACCTCAGCAAGGAAGAAAGAGAAAGAGCTCACCAGCTGGTAATGCTCTTTATCCCATCCCTCAGTTCTAAATTTCAGTTTCTGCAAGCTTTACACAGCACATGGTAAGAGGTTTCACTGTGCCTTCCATCACTTTGAATTAGCAGTGATAATAATAATGCTTAACCTTTGTAGAGTTCTTTCTGTCTCCGCAATGCTTAACCAACATGAGCTAATCACATTACAACGGCTGGGCTTATCATTCCTACTCTTTAAAGTGCCATGAATAATCTGATAATTATTTCTTTGGATGATATAAACAGCTTGTCCACTCTTCTGTCATTTTCTATTTTGCTTAAGCTATAAATATCTGATATTAACTAAAGAAATGGTGAAGTTTTTAGGATCACTCTAAACTAAAGCGGATAATTATGTTAATATGATAGATCTGAGAATGAATATCAGGATTTTACTGTATTTTTAAATACCTATATCCCTAATTATGAGCATCTGCTAAGGATTATATTGTTCAAGAATGAAAATGTGTGAACTAGTTTGTCTGGAATCTGTTCATATCAATTATTTAAAAGCCCTCTGTATTTATTGCTTCAAACATTAAGTACTGGCATACTATGCCAATAGCACCATACTGTAGTAGTATATATGTAAGAGTAGGCAGAGACTGTGGTTTAAGCAGCTTATAGTTAGCATTCAAACTCCGTTTTATTGTTGAGAAGCACCAGACTGTATCATTCCCACACCCTTCTCAATAAATTTATAACTTCATGCCTCAGATAATCAGCAGAAGGTTCAGGAAATAAGAATTGCAAACTTACCACATTTTATCCAAGGTTAACTATTAATGTAGAATGATCTCTCAGTAGCAAAGAAATTCATTTCCACATTCAGGAGTGAAATTAATTTCTTTGACAGATAACTGTTTTTATGTGCTCTCCTTATTCAGTGGAATAGCACTATTGCATTATCTCATGAGATCTACCATGTTTTAGGCCATGATTTCTTGCCAGTCATATTGAGAATCTCAGCTGAATATAATGCAAATTGCTTGCACTGATGATGCATCTTCCTTGGGGGTCCTGACCCTTGATTTCTATTTTAAGACCCAATTGCTTTGAGTCTGCATCCATGGGCCTCTGTACTCTATAGTCCTTGCATTATCAGTGCCCAGCTTTATCCAAGATACAACACGAACTATACTGCAACCTTATTGGCATCTGACACAGAATCAGTTATCTCTGCCCCTGTCTCTAAGAGATGAGCAGATCCCATCATTATTCCTTTATTAATACAGTTCTGTGTGCATGGTGCTTTATAAGGAAAAGATGAGTCACTGTTCCAAGAGATCTCACCCTACAAATTAGACGTGGCACGTGAAATGATGACAGTAACATGACTGAGGAAGGAATACATTTTAATATATGAACTTATTGCAAGATTTTGTGAAAAATTCCCTTTATATTTGTATCTTTTTTGTCCAACATATACTATTCAAAAACAAAAGATAAGGTGCTATGGTCAAAATAGCACTAGACTCTCCTCTTGCAAGCTCTTCTGTAAATGCAGAAAGGACAGAACTTGTTCAGAAGAAAATCCTGTAGCAACAAAATTTTTATTTTCAACAAAATTTTTCTTACCCACCAAAAGAGATACTGAAGTGAATAATGACTCATCTCGCTAGGCATTGAACTTCAGACCTAGTGGAAGAAGAATAACAGTCATAATGCTACAGGTCTGAAACAAATATTTTTACACAATTACAGGTTCTCCAAAAACATAAGTGAACATTTCTCTTGCTTTAGTCTGTGAAAGAGAACCCTCCCTCTGCACCAGGGCACAGGGATCTGACAGAAAACCTTCTCCAGCCCTACAGGTGCTCCTTGCAGATGTTCCCCTCAGCCACCCCAGTACCTCAGCAGCATCTACTGATACAAATCCGACCAGTAGAAGTCAGGACAAGAAAAGATCATTTTTACTTTGAAAGGCAAACCCAACAATTATTTACAGGGGGATATGGCAGTTTTGACTGTCCAGCCTGTACACTGTTAATATCTTGTACACCTGTAGTAACGAACAATAGAAAGCACTTATTTTCCCAGGTATTCCTTGTCATGGTAAAGTAAGATGTAGTTTAATCCTTCCAGCCAAATTAGCACAAAGCAGTGTATTTCAGTCCTTGTCACCTGAGTTGTCACACTGCCCAACACAGGAATATTTTGTTGAAAACAAGTAAGAAGGTATCTAAGCCCAGTAACCGTGAGGGTCAGGAGGAAGCCACTTCTGGGAACACCTGGACTCTGGGAGCACCAGGACCATACATGGCTGCACAGGTAGTTAGAGGAGGGAGAGTTTAGTTACGAGCAAAGGAAGAAAGGGTGACATGAAAAGGAGTCACCAGCACTCTTGGACGGTTTCTGCCTTGTTTTGTTACAATAGACATCTACCTGCAAGTCCTGTCCCTGTCGCTAGCGCCGTAGAGGAGCTCCTGACAGAGCTGGCAGGCTCTGAGGGACACAGAGGGAGGTATGGCAGCCCAGCGGCTCCGGAGCGCATCACCGGGCTGCCCGCTCCATTTCCAGCCGTGCCTGGGAGGAGCTCACACTGCCCAAGGCACGGCTGAGCTCTAGCTACCAGGAGCGTCTTCGTCTGTCTGGAAGGGTTTCTGCGTCCGAGACAGCCCCACATGAAGCGCGGTGTTTCCCTGGGACCACCCTGCCCGGTTTCGCTGGCGATCGCTGTGCCGCGTGTGGCGGTGGCAAACAAAGGGATGAGTGTGGCAGTGTCGGGAAAGCCGGGGGCTCCCGGCCCGCAGCACTACCGCTAATTGGCCCTGGGCTTTTTTTTGTGTTCTTACATTGCCACCCTCTGACAGCCCGGGGGATCAAACCCCTGCCCTGCAACCGGCAGCTGAGGTTTGAGCCTGAGCGCGACACAGGGGAAATGCATTGTTACTGCCACGCTTCGCCTTGAATCTTTTTGGTTCTTTAGTAAGTCTTCCTGGATATTCGTCATCTATTGCTGTATGAGAAAGATTTGTTTAAAAGCTGATTTGGGGATGTGTAGCAGAGAGATAATTCAGCTCAGTGCAAAAGCGTATACCAGACTCTGTGAGTGTCCCAGTGGAATGAGAGATGAGAAATGGTGTTATGCTGTGCCTGATAAATGAAACTAAGGCATTGGCTATATAGATGTCATGTTTGACTCCAGCCAGCAATGAAATATCAGGCAGCCATTTGCTCACTATCCCTGTGTGGTATGTGGGAGAGAATCAGAAGAGTATATGAGAGAACCTGTGAGCTGAGATAAAGACAGATAGAGCAGATAAAGAAAAACAAGGGCTTCATTCACCACTTCCCATGGGCAGGCAGGTGCTCAGCCATCCCCAGGAAAGCAGGGCTCTATCAGGTGTAACAGCTACTTGGGAAGACAAACATCATCACTCTGAACATCCTCCTCCCCTCTTCTTCCCTCACCTTTATATACTGAACGTGATGCCATATGGTCTGGAATACCCCTTGAGTCAGTTGGGGTCACCTGTCCTGGCTGGGTCCCCTCTCAAATTCTTGCACATCCCCAGACTATTCACTGGTGGGGCAATATAAGAAGCAGAAAAGGCCTTGGCTCTGTGTAATCTCTGTTCAGCAACAGCAAAATTATCCCTGTGTTCTCACTCCTGTTTTCAGCACAAATCCAAAATACAGCCCCATACTAGCTACTATGAAGAAAATTAATTCCACCCCAGTCAAAATCAGCACCACAGAATAAGTATTTATTGAGGAGTCACAGAAGTGGGAATAACAAAATCTTAAAACAAAACTGCCCAAGTGCGTTGTACACAAACACTTTGAACACTAATCCACCTACAAGAATAGCAGCCACTCCTGTTGTTCAAACTGTTTTCCATGTATTGGGGGATACATTTTGTCATCCCGACCTACCTTCCCACCAAGAGCTTGTCTGTGAAAACATAACATTTGTATCTGTGTGAATGTCAAATTTTATAATACCTAAAGGGCACAAAGTGCAGGCACAAAGTAAACACTTATATCTGCTCATATGAAATGTGAAAGGTAATTTTACATAATGATTACTTTCAGCCAGAATTGCTTACATCTGCGAGAGCAGTGCATGAAGGATAACTGAAAAGCAAAATGCTATGCATATGTTTTTAGAATAGGGAGGATTATGTATGCTGTGTATGGCATTTTACTTGATATCTTCTTAAATCGTTGTATTAGTAGAGGAGAGGCATGGATAACTGAAAAGAGCACAGCAGAGGTTTACCAAGACAGCCAGAGGCACAGGCATGGTGTACAATGAGAAGCTGAAGGTTGGACACTCCCCGTGCAATCTGATCTAGTTTTGATGTTAGCCCTTCTGCCTTTCAAAGTTAGACCAGACAACTTCCAGAGGTCCTTGCCAACTTACATTTTTCTGTGACTAGGGTGTATTTTCATGGGCATGTGGACCATGTTGTTCCACCTTATTTGTACTTCATAGCAAAAGCACCTAAACACGTTAGTGTCAAAAAACACTAAACCCACCTTGGGTTTACTTCATAGCATAAGTCCCTCCCTATCTCAGGCAAGAGTAGTGCTGTGAGGCAGGTCTTTGTTTCACCACCAGGAAAAAAGAGCTTATAACCTACCAAAAAAGATTCACTGCAAATACGGAGTGTTGGTCATAAGACAGAGGGCTCTTTGCTACTTTTTCTGTTGTTTAACCGAAATGCAAAGTTTTACATGTACAGTCTTCTTTCTAGAAAAGAGAAATTATGCAGCTTTTTTAGTGGCCACAGAAAAAGGCTACAGAAAAAACTCTTTTTAAAATGACGTTTTTAATAATCTATTCATTATCACAATATGAAGATAAGGCACACAAAATATGTTACATATTACAACTTTCACTTGGATTTCACCTTAACTTTGAGTAAATAAGACGGTGAATTTTGACATAGTACCCATAGTGGGTACAACTCAGAAATAAATATTTTCCCAAATAACTGTTGAGGTTTGGGGGTAGTGGGATTTTTTTTTTTTTTTAATTTAATTTGTTTGGTTTGTTCGGGTATTTTTCTTTAATGATTCCTCTTCTGTGGCTTTGTTATATCTTTGGAAAGAACATCTTAAGTGTCCAAAAAAGCATTCCTGGATAGAGGTTATATGAAACTTGAAAATAAATGGAAACCCTTTTATAAAGGATAGAATATCATTGTGAGACTCAGATTCTAGGAAGTGGCACAGTCCAGTAGTAAAGGATAAATAAATGCAACTACTAAAAATAGCTTGATTTTCTTTGTTTATAAGAACAGGTGTTACTGTTTATTCAAGGGAATAATGACTAGATTTTTTACACAATGTTTATTGCCACAGTATTAAACTACAGCTGAGAAAATCCTCAATCAGAGTTCCATTTATTTACTCGTCTAACTTTATACTTCTTTCTAAAAATTTTTGCATACTGCAAAGCTTTTTAAACATATTGTCGGAAAAAACAGATGCTGAGACACTGAAATTAGAATCAATTCTATAGTAAATAATAAACATTTTGGCTGAAATGGGAAATAAATTTTACATCTTGAAGCACCTATCAAGGGAGTAAAATAACCCTTCTAATTAAGAAATATCAATGAATGAGAAAAAAACAAATAAATAATAGAATAATTAGGGATAATCATATACAACATTTTAATGAACAATTTTAAAGAAAAATCAAAATGCATTTATTTGAAAATAATGCAGAATTAGAAAATACTAGTAAGACAGTTTTTAGTGACTATCTTAATCATTAGAATATGAAACATTTATTCACATACCATATCCAAAATGCTTAGCTTCAGGATCAGCCTTCTTTGTAGCTAAAACTCGGCATCTGATTTTCTGTCATCTGTAGCTGAAAGATTACATGGTTCTCCGTTTCTCAGTTGGAAATAAACACAGATGTATGAGGAAGAGCACATTAGCCAGCAGAAAGGACTGTGCAAAGGATATGTCTGCTGTGGTAAACATGGCTGAAGGAAAACCTAGTGAGTCTAGAGAGCATTATGCTGTCATGAATTAAGATCCTTCTCTCTTGCATTGTCTACAGCTGACAAGACACAAGAAAAGAGGAGACAAGAAGTTATTTAGCTTCTTCTCCTCTAAAAGAAGTCAACAATGAAGAAGCAAAGCTTGAGAAAACATGGGGAGATGGGAGGAAATTGTTTAACTTTCCTTTTTTTCTGACCATCTAAACTATTTTAATTTGGACCAAATTAAATTAATTTTCCCCAGGTTGATTTCATTTTGTCCATGATGATAGCTGCCAACAGGTCTTCCTGTCCTTGCCTTGACTCACATGCTTTTCATTCTATTCTCTCCTCTTGTCCTGTTGCAGATGGAAATATGAGCTTGGATGAGTGGGTGTCTGACCCCCATTCAAGGTCAACCCCTTGCAATCACAGAGGACACCAATGTAGTACAAGAATAGCAATAAAAGCAATAAGCAATAAAAGACATTGATCTAATCAGAATTAGGGTGCTAGTGACACATTCACTCAATTTCTTCTGATATTAGTCTTGAGTAATAAAGGAATTACTTCTAATTATTATAAATATAATAATTAAATCATTTAAGTATAATAAAATACAGCATTCAGGAGACACAAAGAGAAAAGAAAAAGGTTTCCAGATCAACATCAAAATGATATTCATAACCAGAATAGAAAAAGAAAAAGGTGCATGTCCAATGTGATTATTGGAATTATTTTCTGACATCCTATTATTTTTACTGCATAGTTTTAATAATGTATTGAGTAGAGAAGTGAGAACTATATTTGCCTTGTTCCATCATGGAAATTTTTTTTTTTTTTTTTTGCTTTGTGAAACTAAGTTGTCTAATTTTGTTGTCTTTCCTAAGAAAACCTCTGATCCAGAAAACATTCATCATAGCAAAAATCAGTCAAAATTTCTCTTGCTTTGGAAAGCTATGAACATGAGAAAGCTGAAGGTAATAGTGGAAACTGTTTTGCAACTGTAACTACAGTGGCCTAAATGAATGCCTGCTCTTATGTGCAAAGATGTCCCAGGTGAATACTTCTGCTTTAGAAAGTATCATTGTGCTCAAATCCCAGGCAGCTGAACAAAATGTCCTCAGTGTTTTCAGGGCAGACAGCACATAGTCTCTGTGTTGTTCTGAAATGGGAGCGAGTAGGTGTACACCAGGGTGCTCACATGGTTTCCTGTTTGGGGTGGTATTTGTCTGATGTTCATTTTAACATTCTGCTTTGGATAATTTTTCTTCTAAATTCTCCAAAGCACATAATTAAGGAAGAGGGTTAACTGGTTAATTTAATTAAGTTAAAAACTCTTTCTAAAGTGTGTGGCAGCTCCCAGGAAAACATTTGAAAAAGCTTCAGTTTTTTCCTTACTTTCCGGAGTGGGCATTCTTCCAGCCACTGAATCAAGAGGCAGAAAAACCTTCTTAGAAAACCTTATCGAGTCAGCACACATTCTTCTGTTCCCACATCACTGTCTCCCAGATGCCTTGAAGCACCAGGTTCAATAGCTTCCAATATAGCCCCCAAAACTGCCAATCTTTGGATGATTTAGGAGGAGGAGCACTGTTATAGAATCTGTAGTAGTCTAACCAGGGCTAGAGGATCCTACCACATTATGCCCTACACAAGCACAAGAAGGTCTTGTTCTACAAGAGCTACAATCCAAGAATAATAAGAGAAAAAATATTTCCCTCAAAGACCTTAACTGAAACAAAGTTTAAAAAACTGGGAGGACAGACCTATATCTTTTCCTGTGTTGTATATTACCTTAGGAAAGCACATGCAACTCTTTCCCCTCTACTGGGTGGAAGTGGTTCACAGCCTCCAGCTGTGACATGGGGACGTGTCCTGTAGGTGTGCTGATCTCCATCCACTAAGTGCACTCTTGCTAAGTTTGCAGATGACACTAAATTAGGCATTGATCTGCTGGAGGGTTGGAGGCTCTGCAAAGGGATTTGAACAGGGTGGATGACCCAAGGCCAGTGGTATGACGTTCAACAAGATCAAGTGCCAGGTTCTGCACTTCAATCACAATAACCCCATGTAGAGCTACAGCCTAGGGGAAGAGTGGCTGGAAAGCTCCCCACTGGAAAAGGACCTGGAGGTGCTGGTTGACTGCAGCTGAATATGAGCCAGTGTGTGCCCAGGTGGCCAAGAAGGCCAATGGCATCCTGGCTTTTCTCAAAAATAGCGTGGCCAGCAGAAACAGGGAAATTATTGACTCCCTGTACTCAGCACCGGTGAGGCTGCACTCAGTTCCAGGTCCCTCAATTCAAGAAGGAAATTGAGGTGCTGGAGCAAGTCCAGGGAAGGGCAAAAAAGCTGGTGAAGGGTCTGGAGTACAAGTCTGATGAGGAGTGGCTGAGAAAGCTGGGACTGATTAGTCTGGAGAAAGGAGGCTCAGGTGAGACTTTATCTCTCTCTACAAGTGCCTCAAAGGAGGGTGTAGCCAGGTGGTGGTCAGTCTCTTCTCCCAAGAAACAAGTGATAGGGTGAGGGGAAATGGCCTCAAGCTGCATCAGGGGAGTTTAATGTTGGATATGAGGAAGAATTTCTTTACTGAAAGTGTCGTAAAGCATTGGAACAGGCTGCCCAGGGAGATGGCGAGTCACCATCCCTGGTTGTGTCCAAGAAACTGGATGTGGCACTTAGTGCTTGGGTTTAGTTGTCTGGGTGGTGGCTGGTCTGATGCCTTTAGTTTTAAGTTTTCCTATTCTCCTTGGATGTGCTTTTCTGATGTGCTAGGGTGATGAAAACAAAACAGTCCTATTCTAGTTAAGAACTCAAGGACAGTTTCTCCAAACTTCAGGCCCTAAGCATAAACAACGTGGAAAGGTGGAAGGTGGGTTCATGCAAATTAACCAGAACCTATAAAAATGTAAGATTTTGTGACCAACCCCCTCCTTTCCTTCCATCTTGGAGCCATCCAGGCAGGCGCCACGACTGTGGCACTTATATTGCTGGGGTGTGGCTTTTGTAGGCCTTTCATAGACCTCACAATAAATACCCATTTTATTCTCCTTACCTCTGTGTGTAGCCTCTGTTCCAGCTCCTCAAGGCATCAGTCAAAGCTTGGACTCAATAATCTTGGAGAACTTTTCCAACCTAGATGATTCTGTGATTATGTGATTCTGTGATTCCATTATGTTATCTCTGTTTTTTTCTCACAATTACAATCTCTGTACACCATCCCACCTGAGTCCATGTCCAATCTGGGGCAGGTTTTGCGTGGCACATCTGACTGAGATCATGCAGCAGCATAGGCAGTGGACTTCAGGAGCAGGAATGGCAGCACTGACCTTATGTAACCTGAGCAGACCTTCACTTCTTGTGTTCTCTGCTGGAATGAGTCAGTGTGGCACTGGCATGAGCAATCCTCAGAGTTAACCAATGGCACGCATGGAAGGAGAGGGAGGATTCAGAAGTAAACAAATATTTAGGCAATGGAGCCTTTTAAAGTTCAAGATGCTTTGCTAATACTGTGTCTCAATGGGAAAGGAGGACTCAGCTGAGACTTGAAGGAAATTCGACAGATAGAAGTTGTAAAAGGAACATGAAAAATATGTCAAATCCAAACAAATAAGACAAAGCAACAAACTGTCAGAAAGAAACAGAAGACCAGCAATTATCAGCTTCAAAAATAACAAATAGGTAGCCAAAAAACAGAAACAAGAAAAAAAACAAACATTCACACAGGCAGACTGATTTAAACTTCCACTATTTTTCTCTAATTCTGGTGTCCCTATTAATCAGATTACAGCTAAACCAGTGTTCTGAGAAGTGTCTCCTCCAGTGAGGACCGTCAGGTCTCAGCTCGCTCCAGATGGTTCTATCACAAGGTTTGTTCCGGGGTGGGAAGTGTGCAAACTCATTTCCCGTCAAAATATGTCAATTCTACTCTGTGAAAATATCAGGAATCTATCTGGATGCACGAGTCTCTTTCCTCCAGCATACTTTTCCATGAGAGAGAGTAAATCAGTTCCACGTCTTTTAACAGTATATCCATCAGGTTCTTCCTATTGATACACATACTTTGAGGATCAAAGATAGAATGTGAGAGAAAAAATATTTATTTCACTTACAATATCAAAATGTAATTCCTCTGACCTGTTCAAGTTTCATAAAGAGATTTGTGTGACCTATATCTAACATCTGTTTTGGGCTTCAAATGGACATTTTTATCCTTGGAAACCTCTAGCTCAAAGACTTGTGTTTCCACACCACCTGGAACAATAGCAAGCTCAAATACAACACACAGTTCAGTTTGGAAATTAAATGACTGATACTGGTCACAGTGTAAATGGAGAACTACAAATATGCACCCATTCATGATAGGATTGCCTACAATACAAAAATTGCTAGGCAAAGATGACAATAATTTTCCTACTAATTGGTTTATGTTGCAAAAGTTCTAGAAAAGGGGTTTTTTTTTTTCCAAAACATTGTCTGAAAACGGACTTTTTTTTTTTTTTGCTACAACCATGTACTCCTTAATGCAATCTTTATTAGTGAAGGGAAATATATTTTACCTCTCCCAGTGTGGGGGAAGCAGAAAAATTAAGGGAAGAAGCAGCTGCCTCCCCTAAAGGGCTGTAGAATCATTATTTTGCAGAACAAGTTCCAATGCTGTTCAGATGAGACGTCAGAGCCAACACAGTAGACTTTACTGGCATGAGCAAGGGGAGGGTGCACATGATGCTTGCACAGTCCATAAAGTGGTTGCATAGCAATTCCTTGGGTTATTGAGGTGATGATATTAACTAGAAACATCAAAAGGCACTTTTAATTGGCAAAAGAGTTTTCAGTCTGAAATATGGCCAGAAGCTTGCACTGTTTCTACCTTCTAGATAACCTACTTTTTCTTTTCACTTTTTTTTTTTATTTTTTTATTTTTTGTCATCCCAAAACTTGTCTGAAATGTCAGGGAGAAAAACACCATTTAACATGAGAGAGGTTCATGTCTGCAGTGCCACACTTTCCTGAATAAAAGTGAAAGAAAGGGATTGTGTCATTCTCAATGGAAAAAATGGTGCCAACTTTGTGTCATGGTGTTCAATTTTTAAGGGTTTCTATAAACATTCCAACAGGCCTCTTGTGAACATCATTAGAAACTTGAATAACTGTCTTAAACCCATAACTCAGCACTTGACATTTCCCTACATTTTATAACGATTTAAACCAACACAGTTTATTGGGGACAAGAGGAAAACATGATAATATAGTGGCTCCAGGAAAGAACTAGACGACAGCATGCAAGATTACCATTTTCTACCCCAATTTCCCAGCCCTCTCTCCACAGCCAAGTTAGCTAACTGTTCTCTTCCCCTCATTCAGTGTCTAGGTTGACAGGTTTCCCTGTGGATCATTTTATAGGGCTCCATGGGTGATTTCAGCTGAAGTGACACAAATTCAGTGATACATCTCGTACAGGTGTACTCTGCTCTGGCCTGCTAGCTGTTCTTGTTCAGACCCTGAACTGCTGGATACATCTCTCACACACCCTCCAAGGTTTCAGATGTTTTTCAGAATAGAATTAAAGGTCCTTAGTAAGCCCTCTGCCTACAACAGAAACAGTTTCCTAGTCAAATGTCATTTTTTTCCTCACAAGCCATCAAGCACACCCAAGGCCTCCCATACCCTGGGCATGTTTGCCTGTACACTTCTAAACATGAATGCCAACCTTATATTCACTTCAACATTAACATTTCATAGCTTATTTTTAAACAGAAAATTTATAAACTGTTACCTAACTGACATGCAACAGAGGCCTGGCCCATCCAGTAATTCTCTCTTTTTCAAAAGTAGATGCAGGCAGAGCATTCATCAGCCTGGCAGAAACCTCTGTACCTCTCCAGGCATGATGGGCTGCTTTTCTCCTGCAACAATGTTGGGTATTAAGAGTAAGCTCATCCTCTTTATGGCTTTAGACCACCAGGTTTACAGCAATTTATGGCAGCTTTAATGCCTCTAAGATAAATTATAGGAAGTAACATAAACAAGTGATTCCATGCATTCCTATGTGCTCTGTAAGCGGCAGGGGTGAAAGCTGTCCAGAGGCAGAAAAAGCACATGGATGACAGTCTTGCTCCCACACAGGAGCAAAGCAGACTTTGTCACCTGTAAAGTAGCTGCTAACGTGAGAAAAAATACAACAGTTCCAGAAACAATTAGTATTCCTTAACCTCCTTTGCATGGTGAAGGCAAAAAATAAGGACTAAAGTAGTAAACAGTCCCACCTCCCACCCCGCCCCCAGCCTGCAGCAGAGGGAGCAGAGGGATTACAAGGGAGAAACGGAAAATCCAGGTCTCCCTGGGCTACTGACTTAACGGTTGTCTATGTGATTGTGGTTTCCAATACAGAATCAAAATAGTTTCTAGTAGCAACTAGTTGTAAACATTTGAGAACCTGATGGTAATGAACTCACTCTCCAGCTAACAAACAATAGAGTCATCAAGTACTACAGTTTCAGTCCTGTAAATATAACACCAGTGAATATCAGTGAGCTGCTTCTATCCAAACACCTCACTCTGAGATAATACCATTCTTTAGAAAACAAACACATGCAGATGGGATTTGTTGTCAGAATAGGATCAGGATTGTAAATGAGTGAGGTCATTCCCAATAATGCTGCTGTTGTAGGAGCAGGTCCTTGGTAGTTGCTGGGAACAGCATGTTGTTTATTATCAGATAAAGACATAATGTTAGTCTTCCTATGTTTCAAGAAAAGAGGACACCCAGCATTTAGTGAAAGAGTAATGCAGATTACGTTTTAAACCTGTAAGGGAAATGTCTCTTCTTTTACAATGAATTTGCATAATAAGCACAATTATTTTGCCAAAGAGTGATAAACACAAATCTGTTGTGACACAGGACTTCTACTTCATTCACCTCATTATAATCTTCTCAGGAAATTGGGCCTTGCTACACATGAAAGCAGTAGAGCACAGCAAGGCAAAGTGACCTCCCAAGGAAACATATCTGTCAGGATCACTGGCAAAAGCAGAATCCCATTTGTCCAGAGTCCTGAGGCACACTCCCTCTATTTATCACATTACAGTGTGGAAATTCTTTGATAACTAATAGTAGGAGATAGTAGGAAGAAGCAAGAATACCCATGCCCATAGGTTTTTTTCCTTAGCTAATGGTGTACAATGAAAAATTTTCCTTTTTTCAAGACAAATATGAAAGTAGAAAAACATTCTGTAGAAAAGACAAAAATTAGGTTTTCAACTAGCTTAAGAAGATTCAAGTTCTGTGAGCCCAAGAGAGCATACAAGTTTCAGATTTACCTCTCCATCCAATTCACTTTACCAACCTTTTCTTATTTCTTAAATATGTTTCATAAGAAGATATTTTTTCAAACAGAAGGGTTAAGCTGAAACCAAAAGAAATTTGTGTGATAAAAATGTGCTGTATGAATATGGGAAACAAAAGTACCTGTCCCAAGAACATATGGTTGATCACGATTCTGTGCTCAGAGCTATATCCTTTATGATCAGTTACCTAGACAGATACTTTATGGTGTATCTATCTGTTGGTAGCTCCCTGCTTTGAAAATTAGCCCAATTATTCCTGGATTCAGCTGACCTGATTTAATGGATGAGTCAATGAAAGCCAAGTGATGTAAGTGAGCAAATGTTTTCATTGTGTGCATCTCTCCCCACCTGCTGTTGAGGGAGCCAAGGTGACTCTGCTTCTAATTTTATGTCCCATAAAATTGTGGGACACCATATGTACATATGCACCCAGATGTACATGAGATGTAACTGTGCCCAAATGTCCAAATTACATGGATTGGATTCTGACTCCAGCAGATTGTCACACAGGAAACTTCAGCAGAAACAAGCTTGCATCAAGATTTTAAGGAAGGGTGTAAAATGTATTTAGATTCACTGAGGAGAGTAGCTTTAGCTGAGTTTTCCCATGAACAGGATCCTTCCAGATACTCAATTCCTTCCTCTCCTTCCTCACAATTTACCTGGAGACACAGCTATGATAAAAAGATGTATTGGCTAGTAGCATCATGCACATCAAAGGGTCCAAGATGAGATTGCTTGTTTGTGTGTCTGTTCAGGCTTTCTGGCACAAAGAACAGTGCAAAAGCTAGTTTTTCCAGGAGGGTCAGTGATGAATTCTGCCGAGGCCTCTTGGAAACTCATATAACATACTTCAAATGGGTGCAGCACATTCTCCCATCCCATTCCATATCTGCCTCGATTTGCTACAGACTGTCTTCATTCTTCCTCACATCCAAATATGTCCAAGAGTGGCCTCAGAGTGGGTGCAGCTATCAGCTCTCTTTAAAGAACGATGGAAAAATGAAGGTTTCTGAACAATCCTGTTTCTTCCAAAATTGTACAAAGGCATACTGTAAAGCTGGCTGTGCTTAATATTATGAATGCCAGTGGAGCTTAAAGATTTTTCTGCTACCTTCAAGGGGAGTAACTGTTGAACTCCGAGTGAGGGAGGCAAAGCCAGAGAGATGCAGAGACAAGACCTTGTTTAAGGAATGACTGACAGAAAGACTGAAGGAAATCTGGGAACTTCTGTCAAAGATTCTTCTGTGAAATAGGACCTTACTTGCTTGTAACTAATAATGCCAACAGATTTACAGATAATATATAAATTCTCTCCAGGATAGGTGCAGGGCCAGTTCCAGGCTTAATATCTTGAGAAACTGGGATTCTGACACTTTGACAGCCACGAGCTCTGGCTGGAGGAGGAAAACACAAGGCAGAACAGACAGACAGCTGTCAGGGCATCAACAAACGCGGGGCTTACTGCCTCTGAAGAGGACAGACACCCGTATTTCCAATCATCAGCCCATGGCTAACAAAAACCTGCACCTTCTAAGACTAGTGTGAGTCAGTGGGGATTTTGAGGTTTGGCTGCCAGCATAGCATGTAGCCAGCACTCAGGTTGTTTTGCTGTCCTCTGGAAATGCATCACTTTCTGAAATTCCATCCTCTGACCAAACCTAGTCTCAGCCTTAGTGCTCTGTCTCCTTTCATTTCTTTTTTTAGTAACTTAACCTCTATGATTTGTTGAAGTGCAATCAGATCTGTCTTGTTACAGACCATAGAAGTGAGAAGGGACCTAGATGAAAACCCAGTCTAGATCTGCAGAAAGAAGCCATTCTGCACTGCTATATAAGGTATGGTGAACACAGGGCATGCAAAAACAAAGTGATCTTAGAAAGGTTTGATTTGGTAGGGACCTTACAGATTATCAAGTTCTAATCCTCCTGCAATGGACAGGGGCACCTTACACTACACCAGGTAAAAATACCAAAGAATTATATTATTTTATATTTTGAAGATCATTTTGAAGTAATTGTGATGCCTGGAAAGGTGATCAGTTTGAACATTAAAAAAGTGTTCATTCTCTGATGTCAATATTATTCAAACACTGGCTGAAAAAAATTGCTACTACCTCAAATTAATTTAGTTCAAAATAAACAGTGCAGGGGTTTTGGAGTCACCACAATAAAAAACAAACATCAATGAACAACACTTGCAAAATCTGTCCTGCAGAAAGACTGAAAAAGATAATTCATTTTCCATGGGGAACTAAGCACAACTACATTAAATTGTAAGTTCACCAATAAAAGGCAATTAGGGCAGAATTATTGAGGAGAAATGGGGTGAGAGGGTAGTACATGCCAAATCTGCTGAGAGCAGGAGTTACCTTCCATTTTATTCTGCTGCACATTACCCCATGCAGCAGAGTTCATCTGCTACACAGATGACAAGTCCTGCATAGATTCCTGTATTCCATTGGCTGAAGACAGCAGATGTACCCAGCCAGCAGAGTTCAGAGGTGGCTTTCTCCATCTGTCCCAGTCACAGCTAGAATATATAGCTCTTAGATTTTTTTTTTCGGATGTAATAGAAAGGGGATGCAATGAAAGAAGACAAAACTGGATGCTAGATTTATTTTAAATATGACATGCATAAGGTCAATGACACCATAATTCATTAAATACAAATTTCTGCAGTGATCTGTAAAGGTTATTACTTGAGATATGCCCAATATATTATGTGTAACTCCATAGTCATCCACTTCTGGAATCCAACCATTCACTCATAAAGTGCTGGGAAAATTCAGACCTAGAGAATAGGTGTGTGGGGTCAGAAGAATTAAATGCTGGAAGTTTGCTGGTAAGTGTCAAGAGTGTTAGCAATATAGTACCAATGTATCTTATACGTTTATCTGAATTTTTCTATCATCTCATTATATGTTGTATTTTGCAGTGGCAAATTAATTTTATTTGTAAGATTTCAGTGCCCTGGTATGTGCATGTTTTCCTCTCTGTGTGTGTACATTTTATTGTTAATTTGAGGTCAGTTTGTAGGAAAATAGGAGTGGTCACACCATTCTGAGCCCCATGATAGGTTCAAACCCTACAGAAAATTACTACCTTGCAAGATGAGGCACATTTATGCAACAGCAGCACCATTGTCTCGTCACTTATTATTTTAACTTCCTATAAAAGGGTCACATGCTTGCTCTCTAGCTGATCCTTTGGGTAGAGATTCCGCACTGTGGACAACAGAAATTATATATACATACATATCTATATATATGTACGTATGTATGTGTATATATATATGCATTTTTATTATTATTTTCATATGCACTACATATTCGGAAGAAACTTAGGCCATAGTGGTTTTATAACATGTCTGTTACTGGAATATTCCCTGATTCAGTGCATTTGAAATAATATAAACAACACAGTATAGTCAGAAGTTCTGACAAGAGCATAGATTTTAAGTTATGGAAGCATTTGGAGGGTAAACCATTTACAATGGACACAGTGATGCATTCAAAAATGTTGAATTATGTGACAGGATGGGGAGAAAGGAATATGATCACAATTTTTTTTCCAGGTATTTTACCAGACTGATCTTCTTGCAATACAGTCAAAGGTTAATATAGCTGTATCTCAAATCTTGTTTCAAAATTGGGAAATTTCATGAGTTTTTTGTCTAAGGACACACTTAGAAGTGTCCTCCTAACTGTTTAGATAACAGCTTTGAGTAAGAGTAAATTTTGTCACAAATGTAAGTTTGCAATACCAAAACATTGAAAAAGAAAATTCTAATGACATTTGAGGACTATGGGTGACACACCAACCTTTCCACATACAGAGTTTCCCAGCATTTACTTCAATGGCCCATCTTTTCTGTCAGAAATATACCATGAGCTTTACTGTTACATTTAAATTTCTCTCAATTTCTCTGCAAAAGAAATGCAATTCTATGAGAAGCTGAGAAAGTTATAATTCTGATGAAAAGATTTCCCTCCCTTACCTTTCTTTTAACTTTTTTATATTTGACAGCCAAGTTGTGAAAGATCAATGATAGAGCTTTGGGCTCAATTATGCCATCAGATAAGCAGTATATCTCTAAGACTCTCTAGCTAATTTATACACAAGAGATGCTTAAATTGGTTCTCTTGTGTAACTTAACATGCACTGAAAGTTCTGCCATTGGGAAGAACGTCAATCAAATCAAGAAGATCCACGCAGAAAGCAAGAACAGATGGTAGGTGATGAGTGCTGATTTTGGAAAACAGAGAAAATAATATAAAAGAGAGTTTTTCCCTACTAAGCAAACTACTTTTTTTCTGTTTGTCACTGTTTGATATGTAAGCAGTTTTTCCTTTTAGATATGTCCTTTAAAACTGATGGGTTAAACACAGTTTCTTAATCAACCACTCAGCAGTACCTAGATCACAGATTAAAATGACTATGACAATTGTACATGTGGGTAAGTATGTGATACTGAAATCTGCAAGAACAGAGGTAGCTTTCTCATCATTCTCAGGGCATTGCTGCCAGTAATCCTCAAAATTAGGAGTGTCAAGTATTATTCAAGTAAAATACACAATGAATTAATTTGAAGTGAGAAGTGCATTCGGTAAACAGTTTCTGCTTGTCTAAAACTTTATATGAGTTTCCATTTTAGGGTTATAGATTTATGAATTTTCTTCAGACACTGCATAAATTATGAAAAATCTCAAAATTTGGTATAGATCATGATGTATGTGTGTGGATATTACATGATAATACTCTGCTATGAACGAGAGAGATCAGAAGGAAAAGCTCTTTATTGTCCAAAAAGTCTTATTCATTCTCTTCCTCTTTCTTCTCCAAATAACACAGAGTCCTAGGGTCAATAATAAAGTTGGAAGCTACATGATCTGATCCCAATTCTTAATTGCTATGCAAATTTTTTCTTGATTATTTGTACATGTTGTTCGCTATGGCCCAAAGTTCCTTTAAGCCAATATCTGCCATACTGCCTTTCACTCTAAATCCCTCCTTGAAAGTGGCAGACCTGGTGAGGAAGGTGTTGCAGAAGTGTAAAGACAGCCCAAGAAGCCCAGCCTGAAGCTTAAGGCGTCAATTCCTACAGGGTAACAGATCAATGATACACTGTGCTGCCAGACAGATTGCTTACATCTCAGGAAACAGTCATATGAATGTTTCAATAAATACTTACCAATAACATGGAGGAAAAGAAAAAGCTGTTATGAATAGCCATAATATAATGGACATTTCAAACTTCACGCAGCCAGTGGAAAAAAATTCTACTATTTCTGAAAACAAGAGATAATAAAAGCATCATCTCAGTGGAATAGAAAGTTTGTCATTGAAAAATAATAGGCTGTTAAGAAACATTTAAGGAGGTTTGGAACATTGTATTTGTACTTCCACCAAATATTTGGCAAAATGTCTGAGAAGCACTATAAACTGGCTTAAACAAATTCAGACAAAATTTGACAGTCAGAAATCAATAATATTCTTCCAATATTGGAAAAGAATAAGGGTATTTATTAGCTCTGGATTGATCTATATGGAATTGTTAAGTGGTCAATTGGAGATTCAGCAAAGAATTTAAGATGATAAATATAAGCAAGAACTGTTAGTTTATTTATTTCTGTGTCTGCCTGACCCAAAAATCTTGTTATATTTTCTGGAAACATTTTAAATCTAGCTAGAACTTGTAACTGAGTTCTTATTGTAACCCTGGATTTTTCTGAGTTAATTGACTTAGTACCTGGACATTTGACTTAAAAAAACATTTACTGTACATGGCACTGGCAAGGCCTATGTTTGAGACACTAAAAGCATTGGCCAACTGAGAAATCTTAGATCACAGTCAGTGTGAAGTCATTGAGGAGTAGGACATTTTCTAGCAAAGTCCTCCAAATATTACTTTTTGGTCCTGTGCTCTTTTACCAGCGATGTAAACAGGGATCAATTGCCTTTTCTGGCCTATCTAGAAGATGCAAAATTTGTAGAGGTAATATATAACTGAAGAGACAAATCACTGTAAAACAATAATCTCAATCATTGCCTAAAAAGTCACAAGCAAGCAAAATGTTTAATTTGACCTGTAACCGGTTCATTATGGGAAGTGGTGGTCTCACTATGTCTTGAAGTGGTCACTAAAAAATTTTTATGGATTTCATTTGCTTTCTTCAGAAAGTCCTCAAAGACTGTGAATTCAAACATTTATGCAGCATGGTATGACAATTTGGCTTGGAAATATCTAATTATGGGAAACTGTGAGTCCATCTTTTTGGAGAGAAAGCAAAACCTGCACTGTCTTTCAGGTTTTCATCATTCCTGAAGCTCTATAGTATAAAAATGCCTGTAACACATCTATCCTAAAACATCCTGGAGAAGCTGTGTTTCCTCAGATAGTTAGGGGATTTTCCCACTTGATGGATGAGCAGAAACTGACCTTGCAGACCACAGAAGAAAAGCTGAGGAAGGAAGAGCCATAAAGGATGTGATTCAAGTAGAATAAGTTCACTCTCAGGTATCTGGTTTTGCAGCCTCATGGAATCCTCCAGAACAAACTAATCACCGTATCTCAGGTGAGGAGCAGATTTCCACAGTTTAGGTTTGCAAGGCTGTAACAGACAGGGTCCATGGGAGCAGCAGAGGCACTGAGGGCAGTGTGAGAGGCCAGCAGACACCTCTGGTGTCCCACGGTGTGAGATGCAGCCTCCACCAGCACAGGGAGCTCATCCCTCTGCCATGGCTGCACTCCTTGGACCTGGGTACAGGACTGTCCTTCTCGTGGAGTCACACCCCAGCTGAGGGCACAGAAGGCATCAGACAAAGAACTGCCATGGCTCTGTCTGGCCCCCATTCCGCAGCCTGCCATAGCCATGCTGGATTTCAGGCTTTCTCTTTGGTCTTTCCTGCTTTCCTCCCTAAAGGCAGTAGCTGTTGTATTGTGTAAAGCACATCCAGACAAAAATTAGACAAAAATAGCATTGGATCCAACCTGTTCTCAGAAACCCAGGTACTTGAAAAAAGAGGAAAAAAGCAAAAGCAACTGGAAAAATATTTTCCTCCTGAAGTCTCTTTCAGCTAATTTGTTTGCATGTAGTAATAGCAGATAAAAATTCAGGCTGAAGTGTACCTTTGAAGTTGGCATCTCTCAAGTTTATTTTTTTTTTCCCTAGCAGTATCAGAGACTTTGATTTGGAATGTACACAACAAAGGTATAATCTTTCAGATTCAGATTAAAGAGAAACAAAAACACAATTCTTGTCATGTGAAGCTGTAATATTGTCCAGGCTTTTGCTTTTGTGTCATCCAGAGTTGGTCACCCGGGATACAAGTTACAAAGCTCTAAATCCTACAGCCAATCACGGTGCCTTTTAAGGGGGTGTTGGTTTCACGTGCTGAAGTGTGTGCGCCAGTTTACAGCAGCTAAGAAAAGCTCCTTTCTGCTTGCCATAAACTGACTCAAGTCACTACAGTAAGGTGGTTGTTTAAAATGGGTTTCTCCAAATGTGGCATCTTGCTCAACATCTGGTTCTAGTTAACTTCTCTTCTGAGGTTTATGTGTAAATTGTTGTGTTGAATCCGTATTAAATTTCAAAACAGGGCTGACTATAAAGCTAGAAGTTCACCTTATTTGTACAAAGAAAATGACTACAAAACAAATGTTACTGACCAGTTCACACTTGGAGAATTAGGTGCTATCACATGGCAATTTTTGTCCTAAATCTGATGCTTGTGATTTTTGCTAGAAATGCTCCTTTAAGTATCCTTTGTAACCATGCCTAAGGGTGCATTGAGGTCAGCTTTCCCTGAGATTTGTTATGCACTATGTTACACAAAGTAAGTTTTCATGTGCTGTGACTGCGTGCAACTTCTTTTCTGATAGAATCTGAAACCAGCATTTTTATGGAATAAATTCAAAGCGTAGTGATTTATTTCAGATTTTTATGTAGTTAACCACAGTATGTTTTTACTGGAAAATCACATTATGTATCATAGTTTAACAACTGATTTAGTCTTGTAAAAAGCTAAACAAAATGTATATATTCACGCCTTCTTCAGCTGGTTTAAGACAGTTAAGCAAACAGAATATAGCTTTTTAATGTACAATCTCATCCCACCTCTGTACTGGCTGTTGAGCAGTTTTGAGTGACCTCAGCATTATGACATTTCATCTCATCCAGACAGCTCATCACTCTTGTTCAAGTGGACTGACCTTAACCTAACGAAGCATCAGATACTCAACTGCAATTAAACCAGCCCCTCCAGAGATATTACAATATATTTTTCCTAAAAGAATTCAAAAACATGTTTTCACAAATTTCATATCCGTACAATCGACTTGCAGAACCCACAATCTAGGTTTTATTTTGCAATGTTCTTTTAATTTCCTAATACGCCCATTTTGGAGCATTTGCTCATGCTTGTTTCACACCACCATCAGCAATGAAACAACATACTTAGTGCAGCAGCAGCAGAACAGGACAAATAAGTTTGCATTTTGTTGCATATTATTCCTATGCCTATGTCCAGTAGTTACAGTGAAGAATTACTTCCTGCCTCTGTGGTTCCTCCTTCCTTCTGAATACAGGAATTTCTGTATATCTCTGAACTGTGTCTCAGCTGGTCACTGATTTTTCCAGTAGCTGTTCTTTTGCCCAGTTTTTCTGTCTTACACTGCTGACCTGGAAATTTGCATCTTGCCTCACCAATTGCTTATTAGTTCTTTATTTCACCTGTCAATGAAAAAATATCTGAAGGCTACAAGGAAGAATGACTTAGGCGCTTGTCAGTGGTGCCTGGTGACAGGAACAGAGGCAATGGGCACAAACTGGAACAGAGAAGGGGCCATTTGAGCACAGGAACACTTGTGCAGGTGACCAAGCACTGGCACAGATTACCTGAGGAGGTTGAAGTCTCTCACCTTGCAGATAGTAAAAAACCACCTAGGCAGAGCTCTGGGAAGCTGGCTGTGGTGGTCAGGTTTCTTCCCCAAAGGGAATCAGTGAGGATTTTTATCATTGGAAATTAAAACAACTATCAATCAGTGGATTCCTTATGGGATGTGGAGGTAGAGGTTGTTAAAACTATGAATAAAAGTGAAACTGTAGGTGAGCATAAGGGGATTCTGGGGTAAGTGGGAATATTTCACTCCTTTCACTGCAGCCCTTCTCATTCATAACATTTTTCTGAGGCAGATCCCACCACAACCAGCAGTGCACCAACTAACCTCAGGTGTGTGGAAAAAAACTGATCAGACTGGCACAATGGCCGCATCTCAGAAGTATCTAATTAAAATTAGGTCAAGCTTTGTATTATAGGACTGTCAGTTCCTGAAGATTAAGTGAGGAGGCTTTTCTGGCTTTAAGCCCATAATTTTATCTCAAAGAAGTGAAGTGTCTTTATAAAGTTATTGAAATATATATCCCTTTTTTCCTGTCTGCAAGTTTCAGTTTTCCTAAGACAGCTTGTCTTACCCCAGCCCTCATCAGAGAGACTGGATTTTTTCTGTCATTTCCTTCGGTAGATGTTGAACTTCCCAATACAAGAGAAATAGTTTAATTCTTAGCAAGTAGTATTTTAAAAACACAAGCACAACATAATTTTGTATATGTAGTTCAATCTCACTAGGATTTCAGGCTGCTTAAATGCCGTGTAAATCTTCTGATTTATATCATGCTTAGAATACTAACAAAACTGATAATTGATATTATCTGACTATAACATATAATTTTAAAAATATCTTTTATAAGCAGAATTGTGTAAATATGGCAATGCATACTGAAACAAAAAATATATCAATATTACCTGTTTTCTCTAGAACAACCACCCACCGGTATATAATGACTGTCTAGTGCAAGGAAAATTTAACTTCTGATTCAACTGAAGAACTAGTTCATCTGCAAAACTTTCAGTCTAAAAAAATTACATTACCATCTTCTAAACCTGTGAGGTATGTCACATATTACAGAGGCACATCTGCTTCCATACCTGGAAACTTCCTGGTCTTTGAAAAAAAAGGCTTAAAAATTCTTAAATGCTCAAAAACTTTTACATGGTAGATGAACATTGCCAAACTGTTTAGTGCTGATAACTTCACTGGAAATATCAGCATGAAAAAAGCTTCACAAGATAGATTTTCAGTAATCCTTAGTATCAGACAGATCTTTCAGTTGCAAGCAGAAATTTACTTGTCAATTTATTATATTATTAAGAATGTGGTGTTATGTTGGTACTCTCTCCTTCAGAATTTTTTTTCTAAAACAAGGTCTTGCAAGAACTCTCTTCATAAAATATGTGGCTGATCTGCTGGGTAGAAATAGACAGCTACAGTAGACTGTACCATAAGAAATGTCTGTTTCTGAGTTTGTTTGGTTTTATTTTGCTTCCAGATCATTACTATGAGAAAGCAGCAGCTGGAGCCTAGTACTATTGCTCTGGTGATTTTTATAGAGCTCTCACCATTATTGAAATTGGACTTACTATTTCCCCCAAGCATATCCCTGAATAGCTGAAAGATCTATGCATCAGAGTGGAATTTAAAAAGGGGTAGAACAACATTTTAAATGGTGCATAGAATAGGGGATAATTTTTTTGCCTTCTCCTATAATAATATAAGGTCAGTAAAGAGACAAGTATATCTGTTGTCTTTATCGGAGCTGAAACCAGGTGTAGCTGCAAGTTGAGCTACTGTGAGCAATCCTGACAGAACATTTAAGCTTTTGGAATCTATAGTTACTCACTTCTAGAATAACATTGTAGAATTAAATCTGATTCTCCAACTTTTATGGAAGAATGACTCCAGCGTATGAGCTCCAGAATGTCTGCAAGTGCAGGAAGTGTCAGATCATCTTGTTCTTCAGACTATAAACAAAAATCACTATGTCTGAGAGTAGCTTAAAAATAGAAAAAGGCTCTGCATAATTGTAGGCTTTTACAACTGACAAAATATTGTTCATTTTAATTAACCTCTCTCCTACACTGTTGCCTGAAAATATTCTATCTGAGACCTTAGTCATCTGCCTAAAAGGAAGCAAAATATTAAACCTACAATTTCACATTATGGAGGTAACCTTCTACAAAAACAGATTGAACCAGTGCGCAACGCTGCAAAATATTTTGCTGGCAAGGAGTACCTGCTTGTCCACAGTATTTTCATGTGGAATAACCTGAAATTTGAGGTAAAAAAACGTTCTCAGATAAATGCCCTATGATGGAACAGAATATAAATCTGATCTGTAAACTAATCAAGGTCTTACCTTTGCTGTATCACCAGGTTAAAACGCAAGTCATAATTAAGGTACTCTACTCTCTACACTATTATTCAGAATGGAGCATAAGAGGGGGAGGATACAGTTCAGTTTATGGTTCTTTCAGCAGTTTATGAGAAGGTGCAATAACCAGGCAGTATAACATAAATTAAATATTTGGCTTATAGATTTTATTTGCATACTCTGTGGGGTTTTTTTAGTTCATTGTCCAAAGGAAAAGAAAATCAGAAAAAAGTAAATATGAAGGGAAAAAAAATCTTTCCATTTTCAATTGCTTCTGTACTGCATATCACAGCTACAGAAAACTGTTAGAATATTCTATCGCTCTGCATAAAAGCATGATTTTTTTCAATTACACATTAAGTATTCTGTTTAATCTAGTCTATGTATGTCAATCAGAAAGGCTTTCACCATTTCCTTTGGGAAAATTCTCCATAGACTTGTAGATTTTGCTGTCACAGAGGTTTCCCAGACAGTTAGCTTTTGTCCTTCCTTAACTCCATGCAGTTACTCATGTTTCTGCACTCCTTCAGCCTCCTTAACTGATTCCTGCCCATTACTGAGAAGGCCTTTAGAAATTTGCAGGAAGTTAAACATCTGCTCCTTCCTCCTGCCAGTATTTTCTGCTATCAGTGATGCTTCTGAAAGCAGCCTTTTAAAAAATAAGCTTGCAATGGGTTGGTGATTAAATTGCATGCTGTTGTATCAGCACACCTGTGATCCTCAGCCAGTCTTGCATCCTGTTGTGTTAGATGCTCTATGGGCATGATGGTGGGCATGAAACCAGAGCCAAAGCTTTTTCACAAACTGGAATTTCTCAGCTCATACTTTACTGAGTTGACTTGGCACATCTAGGTCTTTATTCCCTGGATCAGTACCCCCTTTATGAAGTGGAGGCGACCACAGTAGACACTTTGTACCTTCAATTTGGATCAGTGCTGAGGGGAACTTCATCATTCCTGAGAGAAAAAGGAAAGGAAGGACAAATATAGGAACCCAGGGCTCTTGAGCACTCTGGTAAACTCTGGGGTTAACGTTGTCACCTCATGTGGTTTGGTTTGGGTTGGGGTTTTTTGTTAATAGGAATTGGTATCTTTGCTGATAAAGCTTGATTCTCAATGAAAAATGATGGGCAAAATGTCATCCCATGCTGAATTCCCCCACCTATCCACAGAGTGGCTCCCAGCCCAGAGCATGCAAACTGCTATTAGCTATTGAAAAGGTGTGCCATAAACAATGAGAGGGAAGGTGGAAGGGTAGGATCCCAGGTTCCAGAGCCAGGCTTGTGCCAGCCTCAGTGGCAGAGAGATGAAAGGAGCTGCTCCACCGAGTCCTCCTGGGGCAATGGGGAGCATAGTGTTGCACTCCCAAAATGAACCTGTGGGAGCTGGTGCACCCAAGAACACCACAGGCACCCAGCTAGTGGGTCACAGCAGCCCTTGGGAGGCTGTCTCTGCACCTCTCCTTCTGTTGGTCTTGTCCTTTCTGTTTCCTCATTCAGTCCAGTCCTGCTTTCCCATGTAAGCTACAGTGGCTGTTTGCCTCTGTCCTTGTCTTGGTCTTGCCTCAAGCTACCCCTGATGAAAATGCTCAGTTTTATTTGTTATTCCCTTTCTTGCAGTTGTTCAGCCCCTGTTTAACACAACTTCTCCCAGGATTTGCTCTAATCAGCAGTGCTGAGAGATTTCAAAACAACATAAAGCCTTTGAGAGGTCTAAGATCACAGGCAACTGTGAAAGGGTGAGCTCTGCTCTCCAAGTCTGGACTCCTTGAAACTCTCATGCCTACAGCTCATCTAGCTACAAATGCACATGAAAAGTGCCTGACCACTTTCCTTATGTGACTAGTTAATTTTTTTTCATTATAAATTATTATTCCTCATGGGATCAATTATGATTTAATTAGCAAATAGGTTTTGGGATTTTTTCTCCTGTTAATACTGTGCCTCACTGTGTCAATTAAAAAGAAAATTTGACTTCAATCACACAATATAGAGCTGTTAAAAATTGCTATGCAAACTTTTGTGGGAGAAAAAGTCTTGGGGACTTTTATCATAGGCAACACTATGATAGTGAATCATAAGTTTGTATTGAAAAACAGCACAAAAATCAAAGAAATAGCCTGTGTTCTTTTTGTGACACATATTTGTGCATAATTTTTAAGACATAGTCTTGAAATCTGGTAACGGCATTAGTATCTCCTGGTAGTTTGGGTTGGGTTTTTTTCTTCCAGCTTTCCTTTTCTTGTTCTAATTATCTGAAACAGAACCAGGAAAAACTTTTCATAATTTCCTCTTAAATAGACTAATAGAAGGGTTTACCTCAGAGCAAATTGCCTACTTGCACCATTTTAATCTGTTCACTGTTCAAAATATTTTTTAAAGCCAGCTGAGGGAATGGAATAGGTACATTTCTTTGCAGCAATGAGTCAGTGGAAAGAGACACAGTGACTTCAGGGGAGACAACTGACATGTTTCATTGCCTTTTGAGCAGGTATTAGCCATCTTGTGGAGATTACAAACTTGATAGCCCACCTCCACATTAACCAGGTACAGAACTCTTTTTAGAAGCATGCTGATCATTTTTCAGTGTGAGGCTCTTTTCTCTTAGCTTTACAGGCACTTCTTATTTCTCATGATTGAACAGAGCGCCTCTGAACTTGTAACACCTGAAAGATGACAGTAATATGTCTTCTGCAAATGATATACTTTGGATATCTGTACACTTCCTGCTTTAAAAAGAAATGTTCACAAAGATAACAAATCCTAGGAATTTTCTGGTTTAAATTAAATTCTCCATCTTCAGGATTCCAAGGAAGTGCTGAGATGAATCCATGGCTTGCCCAGAGCACTGCACTGATGAATGAAAACATACTGTAAAGCTTGATATTTATTCTAAACTCCCTGCCTTCACTCTATGGAAGGTTACATTTCTACCTTCAGTCCAAGAAATATGAATAATTTGATTATATGTGCATAGGCAAAATCCCACTGGGAGTCAATGCAAACATAAATTTCCTCATATGTTTCCTAGCATGTGAAGCTCTGCTCAAATCCATGTGCAGCAGAAAAAAAAAAAAAATTGAGAAAGAGGTAGTAATTTTAAATCTAAACCAGAAATTAATCCATCTGTTTAATATTTCCAATCTTCCAAGTGGCAACTGTCCTTATTCACAAGGAGAGGAGCATTCCAGTGGCATTCCATGCTCTGTCATGAGCAAGATCTTGTTCTCCACTGTGGTTTTCACTGAAAACTGTAAAAGATGCTGGGGAAAAAAGTGATAAATGTGCTATTATAAAATCCTTAATTTATTAAACAGCTAAAACATACTTCTGTAATTAAAACTAGGTATATTCATATCTACCTATTTTCACTGTGAGAAATATGCTTTGCCAAGTATTTCTTATCAGACAAAAAGAATCCTAGTTTGACCTTCAGTTCAACGTTCCTGTGCTTTCATTGCTTACAGCCGGCCTTTGAAATTCAGCGAGAAGAAAGCTCTGAAGATGAATACCTCTAGTGTCTCACGAAATTCCATTTGTCTATGTCCCAGGTACATGTGTGGTGTCATTCCCATCTGTCAGAGAAGCCATGGCAGCGTGCCAAAATAACAACTCCAGGAGTGCTCGAACACGCAACAAAATAACCAGAAACACCTGGTACATCAGGAGCTGTGTGCAGGAAACCTCCCTTAGTAAAGAGCAGGGAGGGAAATCTAAACCACCTTCCCTCAGATGTGTCGCATGGCCTCAGCGTCTCATTCTCAGCCCTGAAGGAGCTATGTGAAGAAAGCGTTTTCCCACCATCTCATATAAGCAGAGACCCAAAGGAGGATTTTTCAAATATTTCACAAAGCCAGTACTAGGCCCAAATACATCTTCCCTTGCTAAGATATTCCTCCAGACAGCTGCAGTAGTTATTCAGAGTTCCGGCTGACTGTGGATGCTCAGAGCTTGATAATGCTCATAAAATTTGGTAATAACATTGCCACATATATTAACAACATAATGATTGTCAACCCATGTGGGAGACCTAGGAGATGTATCTAACAACATTAAAATAAAACTAGGACACTTGTTGAAAAGTCAAAAATCTGTCAGCTATAAAAGGACAAAATTAAGATCATCTGACATTTTACATCAGTCCTCTTGTACCTATAGCTGAGACAATCCTTCATGACATGGCATGGTGAATTCAGGAGTCTTCAGGTGTCTCTCTCATTTTGCTGCACAGGTGAGACAGTGCAAAGGACATATGACATTGTGATGACCATAGCTGATTACCAAATGTTTCCTTGGCACATTTCTTCCAGAAGGTTGGAAGGATTCTCCAGGAGGAAATGGTCACTTTTGCAGTGATACTACAAAGATGCTGCCTGTAGACATACAGGCAGGATATCATGCCCAAGAGCTCAGTGTCTGGAGATCTACAAGCAGGCATGTGGGAAGCTGGTCTGGCAAGGGCTTCACAAGGACCTCTGGCTGAAAAAAGCTCAGTAAGAGTTGTTATTGTGTTGAGAATTTTGGGATGAAATAACACATTTCCATAGTAAATGGCTGCAGAGGGAAGAAAATTTAAAGAGGTTGGAGGAGTATGTTGAATTATGCAGTTCATTTAAACAATTTTCGTCCTGCAGATACATTTGGAGTTGATTAACGTATACATAGATACTTGGCACCCTGGCTGCAGTGAATTTCCCTTCAAGCAAAGTAACAGTTCTTTTCCTTCTTTTAATTCACTGAGTTCCACCAGATAAAAGAGAACAAAGTGTACCTGGAGCCTGAAAAGGGCCCCTATGTCCCAAAACAGTGTAAAAACCTGTTTCATTAGCACACATCATTAAACATTTCATACAGAAAGGCACCATCTGCTCTTGAAAATTCTGGGACCTCAGCACAGAAGGTATTTGATTGCCCTCAGCAAAGAGGGAGAGCCTTTTTGACTGAACCTGGTAGACTTGGAACGGGGATTATTTTGCCAAAACTAGGGTTTTTCTTTGTTATACTAACCACTTCTCCCCTGATCTTGCTGGATATCAAGAGCAGTCTTCCTTCCCACTTGTTGCTGGGTTCCTGAGGATGGGAAGTCATGGACTGGTTGGACAGTAGTATTTAAAATTTATCAATTATGTGTATCCATTTTCCCTCCTGTAATCTCGCAGCATCAGGCAGCTACAGCCTTGCAGTCACCATACAGAGACTTAAACCAAAGCAAACTCTGGACTTAATTTTGGCACAGGTTTCCCATTGACAGTTCCTGATTGCTACCCCAAGAGCAAGAAGGGCAGAGCTAATGTCACAAACGGGGTTTTCAGTGCCCCAGCTCTGTCCTACCTCACTGTGGCCAGGTCAGCAGCTGGAATATGCTGCAACCTTCAGGATGCCACAGCTCATGAACTGTGAGCTCAGAACACCCTGAGAGCTCCTCTGAACACACTGAACAGACCAAAGAGCTGCAGCTGAGGGACGTGGCTACTGCCATGGCTTTGTGCTGAATGAGTAAATGTCCCTTTTCTGGTTTTTCAGGAAACTGATTTCACAAAACAAATTTCATTACACAGAAGAAAGAACTTTCACGAATATTTTATATTTCCTTAATGTCCAAGAAACCAGTTATAACAGGAATAAACCATCGTTCATGAAGATGTCAATTTGGAGTATTTGTATCACATTTAAATATCCGTAAGTTTATATCAGATCCATAGTACATACCGGTAGTACACACTATAGAATTCTGGGGTTTTTACCTGTATTTCTGTAAAAATTAGAGTAATATTTTCAGGAAATTACCCCCCAAAAAGAAAACTCCTAATAAAATACACACCATTACGTTTAATGCTGTACTTTACTGGAATAATACTGATTTAGAAAACAAAATCAGTATTTGAAACTTGTAAATCTTTTTTTCAAACAAAACAAGATAGATCCTGAAAAAAAATAATCTAAATTTATTAAAAGCATTTTTGCATCTTTTGTACAATCATGCAAGAATTATTCATTTTCACAACAAACTACATTTTTTATCAAAATGTATATTTTATCAAAATGATGCTATTTGAAAAGTAAGAAATATTATGTCTAATGCCAGGAAAATTACCATATCTGAAAATGACCATCTTATCACAATTGATAAAATTATCACCTAGGGGTTGCATATCCGGCAATGTCATCTAACCCACAGTCTTTTCCTCTTTTCCATATGTGATAATTTAATTTTTTTTTCATGGCTATCAGCCTAATTGTCCCTGTGTTTTGCTCTCTTCTTTAATGAAAGACCAAAAAAATAGATAAAGCTTCTCAGCAGCTCTTTTGTTCTACCCTTCATTTGCCCAATTACTTGTTAGAAACTTTGGGACTTATCTGAAATGCAGAGAATGTTTTTTCCTACATCATTAGTGTGAAACTGGTTTATATCCCTCAGAAAAGCTTCATCTTTATTGCTTTTTAAAAATCATTATTGTAGACTGAATTATTTCCATTTGTAATTCTGGAAATACTTACTGATCTGTAAATTACTGGCATCCCCTTCTTCTGAGTTCTTTTGCCTGCCTAACATCTGATTACAATGATTCCAGCACTGCTAGGCATGTTCCAGTGTTTTATTCATAACAGTTCTTTATAAAATTGTGGGGCCATGTTTCACAATGTAATATTCATTTTCCTTATGTGTCTTTACTTACTAAAGTGTATTAACACATTTTTAAAAAAAAAAAGTTTCATAAACTTTCCTGCAAAAATGTCTCTTCAAGACATTTGGTATGTAGCTGTAGTGTATAGTCATTCTTCATCATTCCTAGTAAAGAGAGAATTAGCATTCCTTCAATCACTTATCTTTATAAGAATTAAAATTCTTTCCAGGATATTTAGTTCTTAGGGCATTTTATCACAGCACGTTTATGTTATAAACATGCTCTTTCTTGTTAGGAATTACATTAATTTTCCAGTTAGTTATCAAAGCAAATTACTTCTAAATTTATAGCAGCCTGACATAGATTTACAGAATTAGAGCATAAATCTTCCTTGCTATCTTCAAAAACATAGGATGATACGTGCCTTTGCCCAGTCACTGTATGTAACCAGATGTGCTTGTTTTTTTAAGAAAAAAATTTATTCTCTCCTTATCTAAATCATGTGTGTCTGTGATTTGATGAATATGTTCCTTCGGTTGCTTCATCACTTTCCTAACAGAACTATTCTTTAACATGAAAGACAAGGCACTGACAATATTGAACTGTCACTCCCCAAATTTGTACTGCATACATGAAATGACCTTGAGGTAGAGTCTAAAGCAGCACTGCTGCTTCCTCAGAAGTACAGAACTAAGGAAGAAGTTAGTCTGCCATGAGGATAAAGAGAATTCTACGGGGAAAGTCTAGTGCAAGAATAAGACTATTTATTATTTTAGTATGAAACTGTCTGTCTCTTTATTTCCTATTTCTCTCATGAGGTTGATTTGGTATTTGCTGGTGATTCATTCTGATTTTTCTCTCGCTCAAAGCAAGGAAAGCTCTCTCACTCCAGGACAAAACAGAATTCAAGCAAAACACTTCTCCAGCATTTCTGAGTCTCAGTTGCTCTTTTTGCTGCAGTACATCTCTGGCACTATGCTCACAGTCATGCCTCTGCTCTATTACTAATTTTAGCCTTTGGATACTTCAGCTGTGAGCCATAGCCTCTTTTTTAACCACAAATTACTTTCTGGGTTCCTATGGGCTTGTTCATGTTCATGTTTTTCTCTTCTGACTCTCCTTTCTCCCAAAGGGGAGTGGACCTCTACTATCCTTTCATGCAATGGCCTTTCTTAGTTGATAATTGTTTTATTTTCCCACCTCCATTTCAGCCTATGTTGTCTCCTCAGTAATGACTTTTGTCCTTAAGAACATTTTCTCTAAATAGAATCGACTAGAGTTTTGACTGAAAATTTTCCCTATTAAAATGGAATTGGTAAACTCAGTAAAAAATTAGAGAGAGAAAAGAAAGAGGGCACAGAAAGCAAAATATAAGACATGTTATTTAATATTTTCAGGGTAAAATTTCTTATGCTAACCTTAGAAATATCTTTTGGAGAAGATTTATGCATTATATGAAGTCAAAGAAGAGTGAAGAGTTATTTCACATGATTCATGTGAATGGTCATCTCCAATATTGATATTAAATGGACAATATTGATGATCAGCTGGTCATCTCATACTGAAGACTAACCCATAAACTCATTTTTAGATGAGCTTCTATTTTCTTTTGCTTTTTTTCTTTTCATTAAGATATCTGGTGCACCTCTGATTAGTGCTATAATACCTATTATTGTGATTGAAAATGTAAGTATGAATATATGATAGCAAGGTTTATAAATAAATTATTCTAAAGCCTTAGCTCCAGCAATTGTAGATATAATGGTTTGAAAAACGGAAGAAAATCAAATATTGGACAAGAAGTTAATCAACTGGAATCTCTATGGAAAGATTTACTGTTCTATTACATGGAAGTACAGCCATACAAGCACCCATACATACATGTGTAAGTAGGTGTCAATACACCATCTGAATATCTAGAATACTTAAATTCCAAACAAAACATAGAAGCCTCTTTATCTGTCATCTCAGTAAGCTCAGAGCTTAATGAGTGAAGCATGAGATGCAATGCAAAAAGCAATTACTCAGGAGAGGAGAACAAGTATCATTTCCCTTCCTCATGTAACCAAAGATAAGCTGGCAAATGTCAGAAACTTTACTAATGTATTAGAATAATTTGCTGCTCTTGAAGCATCATTATACTAGTGAGTCAAGGGGCATTCTAACATTAAAATACATGATTTAATATAAAAACTAAACTTTGCAGAGACTTAGCTTCTAACCAATTTTGACAGTTAGCTTTATGGTTGGACTCAATGGTCTTAAAGGTGTTTCCAATCTAAATGATTCAGTGATTCTACCAGAGGTAAATAACTAAAATGGCATATCTGACATATTTAGAGAAGACTTGAGTGGTGAGCTAGCCAGCAATATTTCATTAAGGTTATTTTCATTAAAACAGAAAATATCTGTTCCATGAAATTGAACTTTTCTAGTGGCTATCTTCATTTTTCTGTTACTGATGAGAGCTACAGCTACCAATGTCATAACCCCCTGCATTTCAGCCTTGAAAGAAAGCTGCAAAGCTAACAGAACTCCCTGAATGGGCATCAGCAGACAGGAGCAGAAGGACAAAACACTTCACATTTGACCATTTAGCTGCTGGTAACCCCAGCTGAAGATTAATAATTTCACTTATGGAAAGGAAGAGGAAAGTGAACAGTACTTTCTGGGCAGGTAGACAACTAACAAGCCAAAACTCTCTGCAGGCACTTTTTTTTTTTTTTAGTTTTTAAAGAAATCTCCTTCTGTTGAAGTAAATAAAAGAAAATTATATGTGATGTTGGAAACTGGAAGAGGGAGGGAGGTCTGTTCATCATACTTTTTACCCCAATTCTGGAGGCAAATATTTTCCAAACTATTTTATTAGACCAAACAGATTTCTATTTTTCAAATATCTAACTATGATCAGTCAGATTTCCGACCACCTGCCAAACAAACCTCATATATTTACATGGGGTTTCACTAGAGAAAGATTAGCATGGTTCACTAAAACCAGCCCCTCCCTGCTCCCACCAGGCCTCCCAGAAATCATGTCCCACCCAGCCAGGGCACTGCTCTCCATCCTCCCTGCTCAGCCTGCTCTGCTCATTCCTGCCTCCAGAAGGACCTGATCCTTCTCTTCTCACTCTCCCCATGCTCATGTGGCCCAGTCCCCACATTCCTCGATTCTGCTGGTCTTTCATCAGCATTTACTTGTGTTTCCCAGATATCACTATTCTTTACTGATAGGAAAAGAGTTCTTACTCACTTTTTTCCTTTTGATTTCTAAGGGAATATTGGTGATTGGATGTAAGCCAGAAATGAGTATGTGGTTTATATGGCTTTTGTAAATGACTTTTTTTATATAACAGTACCGTTTCAGTGTTTCATATAGTGTTAAATTTTTATTCTACTGAAAATTGTGATCCAATTTTTTAGTATATTTTATTTTCTTTATTTTATCAATATGTGTATGAACCTAATATTTTGTCTGATCATCAGCTAACAGATTTTTTTCTTTTGAGAAATACACTCTATTTTTAAAATCATAGTTTTGTAAAAGAATTAACAATGAGGGAAACACTGAGAAGAACTTATACAACTGTTTGGGCTCAAAATAAATAAGGGGGTTTGCTATGATTTTCCACAAATATGAGCTGAATAGATGCCTTCCCTCAAAGTAACTGCTGTGCTTTCCTCTCAGGGAAGAGAGCAAAGATCACCAGCTGCCAGACTCAAGCTACTACACAGTAGCAAGCAAATGTTTCAGCACAAAGACGTTATTTATTTACTTAGTTAGTTTATCACCAAGCATGTGGAAGACAAGAAGATGGTCAGGAGTAGTTAGCATGGATTCACCAGGGAGGAAGCATGCTTGACCAGTCAGAGAGCCTTCCATGATGACTTGGCTGCATGGGGCAGTGGAGGGAGAGCAGCAAGGCTTTTGGCACAACATCCTTGCAGGCAAGCTTAGGAAGTGTGGGTTAGATGAACAGACAGTGAAGTAGATCAAGAACTGCCTGAATGACAGAACTCAGAGGACTGAGATCAGAACCCAGCTGGAAGCCTGCACTCTGTGGCATTCCCTAGGGATCAACACTGGGTCCAGTTTTATTCAACTTGTTTAGCAATGACCTAGATGAAGGGATAGAATGTACTCTCAGCAGGCTCGATGATGATACGAGGCTGGGGAGAGTGGCTGATCCACCTGAATGCTATGCTGCCATTCAGTGGGACCTTGATAGGCTGGAGAATGGGGCAGAGAAAAAAAAAGGAGGTTCAACAAGGACAAGTGTAGGGTCCTGCAGCTGTGGAGGAATAACTCCAAGTACCAGCTGAGGGCAGCTCTGCTGAGAAGGACCTGGCAGTCTCGGTGGATGACAAACTCTTTGTGAGCCAGCAGTGTGCCCTTGCAGCAGCAGTGCCAATGATATCCTGGCATGCATCAGGAGGAGTGTGGCCAGCAGGTCAAGGATGGTGATCCCACCCTCCCACGCCTCAGCCCTGGTCAGGCCACACCTGGAGTGCTGTGCCCCATTCTGGGGCCCTGAGTACAAGACAAGGAGCTACTGGAGAGGCCCAGCAAAGCCCACAAAGGTCATGGAGGAGTCTGGAGCATCTCTCTTATGAGGAGAGATTGCAGGAGCTAGGCTTGCTTAGTCGATAGAAAACCGAGAGGGAATCTCCTTAACGCATATAATATCTCAAAGGCAGGTGCCAAGGTAATGATGCCAGACTCTTTTCAGTGCTGCCCAGTCACAGGACAAGGAGCAATGGTCATAAACTAAAACACAAGAAGTTTTGCCTCAACACAAAGAAGAACTTCTTTACATTGAGGGTGACAGAGCACTCTGTCACCTGCCCAGGGATGTCATGAAGTGTCCCTCACTGGAGATACTCAAAACCCACCTGGTTGTGTTCCCGTGTGACCTGCTCCAGGTGACCCTGCCTTGGCAGGGGGGTTGTACCAGATGATCTCCAGAGGGCTTTTCCAAACCTAACAGCTCTGTGATTCTGTATAGTTATTAACACAAGCTTACTGTGATAATAGAAAAAGAATGATTAAAATTGGTGGGCAAGATATCAGTCAAAGAGCTTGACATGAAATGATTTTCCCCAAAGCTGAAACAAACACAAGGTCAATTATGTTGATTCAATGGATGTGTGACAACATATTAGTTCACCACAATTCAACTCTGTTTGGCTGTGAGCCCTGGTCTTCCACTTACAGACACAGTGTTTCCACCTGTCCCCCTCATTGTAGTATTAACGCTTCAGAGGTGCTATTAAACCTGCCACCCAAATAGCACTCACTATATTGAGGCAAACCATTCCAGTCTACTGGTGGAGAACATCAGTAGCTGTCACATTTTATAAGCTTCAAATTTATTATAAAGTGGGGGATTATTAGTTTATTCTATATATATAAAATCACTAATTCAGAAGAACAAGTTAATATGCATTACTATGTGTTTACCACCATGGGCCCTAGCACATACAGATAGCTGCATCAATGTGCAAAAATAAACATTATGTCTTGAATTTTTTATGGAAATACAAAAATTTTATTCCATGTGTTTTATGTCATAATACCATCTCCAGAGAGTCTGTGTTTCTTACAGATTTTAGTCATTCAGTTCAAGCTTAGAAAGCCTCATCAAAGGTTGTAAACTAAGGAATACACTATTAAATAAGGCAAAACCAAACAAAGATTGGCTTTTGCAGGGGGTGTGAATATATTCAAAAAATAATTATGCTTGACACTGTCATAGTCTGACCTCCTGGAGCCCCCAAAGCAATCACATACATGACAGAACAAAAGAATTCTGACATAATCTCATGAATATAACAGTTTAATAAATTATAACTTGTACAGTGAGCCACAGCACATGGGATTTAGTTGCCCTTGGTTATATGTTTAGAGCAACTCAGGTTAAAAAATACAGCTCAGCTATGAAAAGACTCTTTATGTCTTACTCCCTTGAATAAAAAAAAAAGTCTGATTTTCTCAGGACTAAAGAGCACACTGCCAGGTAGGTTCACCTACCCTGAGCAAAGTACCTCCTAATCCATCTCATCTGATACTACTGCTATCATATTAAGTGCCACAGTCACATTCCAAGAAAAAGACAACTTCAAGCATAGATCTGTACTTAAAACATCTTGTCTAGTAGCCTAGCAAGTAAAAAAGAAATACCAAAGCAACTTTTGTAAAGTCTTTGCTTTATGACCTGTATTTGCAATGTTAAGGCAATCTATAATTAGAGCACACAGGGACCAGTGACTAATGCACATGAAGCTACTGTGAATTAGGTGAAGTGTTGTCATTATTTTTGCTCATAGATGTAAATACCAGGCATTCTGATGCTGTTCCTCAAAGTGTAAATATTGGCACACCCTCCTCAAATACAACCACAGAAAGAAAACACAAGAGAAAGAAAAAAACCTCCAAGTGCAGATGCCGTATCTTCTCTTAAAGTATTTACAATGAATGTGTTCACACCCAGCATGACCATAATTGCAGCATACACAAAAATTCCATGCCCCCTCTGCTGTGACACATTTATGTGTATGACCACTAACAAAGAGGCACCAGTTTTTTACTTGCTCCTACATTGATTTTACTGCCCTCTCCCTTGACTTTCACGTTTTCCCTGTCTACAAGATCTTTTTGGCATCTTCAAGTAATGGCTGCAGGAAACATCAGATAGTTATTATTATTCACTAAGACCTGAAAGAATGCCTTTAACTCTTACTTTCTTCTCCAAACCAAAGAGTTCCTGCAGTGCTAACACTCAGTCACTGGACTGTCAGCTTCTTCTTGGTAAACAAAAATCTGGAGTAAATATTGTGTATTTGCAAAGAATATGGGTGTTTTAACTGATTAAGTGGGAGGATGGAACAGCTAGCTCACAAATATTGTCCAAAATATGTGAACACAAGACAAAAGAAACATTCACTGTCCTAGCAAAATCAAGATAGCTCCTGTGGATTGCTAAGTATGTCTGTATCTGAACACACTCAATTATTTTTTTCACAGATATATAAAATCTATGAGTTCTCATATGTTTTAGAGTTTGGTGAAATCCAGCTCAGTGCCAGGAGCCAGTTATAGGATCAATGCACCTTTGAAGTAGTGCCTAGGTTTGTGTTGACCTTTGATAAGAGGATAAATTTCACCCTGTGTCATTAGTGCTGCCCACAAACATAAAAGGAGTATGTTTGCCTTGCCTTAACATCTTTGATATTTGCCCACTGCTTTGCTTGAGATATCAGGTATAAAGATGACCCTATCTTTCCTGACTATGTTGAAAAGGAGAGATATTTGTATTTAAAATAAGGTTCAAACCTAGGACGGAAAGATAGTGCCAACTCTTGCTGAACCTTTCCCTAGCATAGTGCAAGAAGCCAGCAGAGGTGAGCTGATGCAACTTTGCTGTAATAAAAGAGTTCAAAACCAGTCATGATTTGTCGATCCAGAGGCTAAAACAGCTTGAGAGAAGGTTATGATACCACAGAGATCAGATATTACCCATTGACCGTGATACCCCACCAAGAGGAGAGGAAAACCTCAAAGCCATCAGTTTTCTGACCCTTTGAGGGCTTGTAGCACACTGGATGAAGGATAGCCTTGTCCATGGGTGCAAACCTCACTGTTGTGCCCTGCTCAGCCCACTGAAGCAGGTGGCTGAATTTGGCTATGACCACTTTGGGCTAACACTGCTTCCCCTGGCACACCCACATCAAGTGTCTGACATGGGGAGGAGGGGGGCTGAGCTTAGGGAGTGGGCTACAAAACAAAACACACTTTAGATACAAACTCTTCTGCTATCCAAAGGACAGCTGGAAGTGCTGCCAGGCAGCTCCTCTGCTGTCCCAAACAGATATGTCCCATCCCTTCTCCTCTCATAAGCCAAAGGACACCCGAAGGTTGCCCAGCTGGCTGCAGGCAACGCTGGCTGCCAGCAGAAGAGGAGTGACCAAGGCCAGCTCTGCTTGTCAATAAAACAGGCCTTGACCCATCCTTCCAGCCTGCTGTGAGTGGGGCTTTTGCATGTGACTAAGAGACACATATGCAGAGAGAGTGAAAAATTAAGCTGATTTGGGGAAATTGGTTTAAATTGTGCTTATGTTTATGATCCTTAAGAAGGCAGGTAGCAGGTGAAGGTTCAAATTCCCAGTGTCACACACAAACACAGACTATGACCTTAAATGTGGAGCCTTTTTTGACAGAAAATTAAATACAGGAACGTGAATGTACAACTGTACAAATTTCATAATGGGGTTCCTTAAAAATACTTGCTGGTAAAACAAGATTTCTGCTACAAAGAAAGAATCATATTGGTAGTCAGTTCTCTATTAATTTATCAGTCCTCAATGTCACAAAATAGGGGCTATGTTTGGGCTATGTCCCCAGGAGTTCCTCTGGCAAAGGGGTCCCTCTGAATCTGGAAGACTGCCCAATTACAATTTAAAGAAATTTATAGCAAGGATGACTGACTACAGACAAAAGTCTTTAACAGCATCAGGAAAATAGAAAGAAAGGCTGTAAGAGGGCGATTGTGTGTGTCAGAGCACTTTCTTTTCTCATATGAGTGAAGTGAGGACAATTTTTAAGTTTTGCAGTGAGTGGAATCAAGGTCCTGTTTGCTTTCCTTTCTTTCTTCTTTTCTTCTCTCTCTCTTTTACTGTGTGCAGACTCTCTATTAACATGGAAAACTTACACTGGTTATTATGGACTCTTTTTAGACTTACAAGTGGTAACAAAAAGGGGCCCTTAACTTAAAATTCTCTTTTGGGCAGAATGGGGAGAAAATACAACATTGCTATTAGCCCTGGGCTTAGGCAGGGAAGTGGTAGATGTCTGGTTCCCCTGGGAACTAAAAGGAGCTGCCAGAGAGCTGTTGCATCGGAAATTCCACCCAGAGCAGAATTATCATAGAATTGTTTAGGTCAGAAAGGACCTCTAATAACACTGAGTCCCAGCTATTAACTCAGCACTGCCAAGCCCACCACTAAACACTGTCCCTAAGTGCCACATCTACACGTCTTTTAAATACCCCCAGAGATGTGACTCCAACACTTCCCTGTTCCAACACTTGATCACGCTTTCAGTGAAGAAATTCTTCCTAATATCTGACCTAAACCTCCACTGGTGCAACTTGGGGCCATTTTCTCTAATCCTGTCAGGTATTATATGTGATTAAAATTCAACCTCCACCCGGCTACAGCCTCCTTTGGGGTAGTTGTAGAGATAAGGGTAGTTGTTGCAATAAGGTCACCCTTGAGCCTCCTTTCCTCCAGGCTGAACACCTCCAGCTCCCTCAACTGCTCCTCATAAGATTTATGCTCTAGACCCTTTACCAGCTCCGTTGCCCTTCTCTGGACATGCTCAAGCACTTCAATGTGAGTGCTGCAGAGAGGGGACCAGAACTGAACACTGGCCTTGAGGTGTGGCCTCACCAGTGCCAAGCACAAAGGGACAATCACTGCTCTGGTCCTGCTGGCCACACTATTTTTCACCAAGGAAACAGTGCACCCCTTCAAATCATGATCAGTTTCTCCAGGAGAATGCTTTGGGAGACAGCTTCAAAGGCTTTGATAAAGTGCAGGTAGACCCTCTTCCAAGGGTCACCTTGTCATAGAAGTACGTCCTTCCTTACCTAAAGGGGACTTACCAGAAGACTGACGAAGGACTTGTGGGGTTTAGGAGAGTAATGTAGTGACAGAACAAGGAGAAATGACCTTAAAATGAAGGAGGGTAGGTTTAGATTCAATATTAGGAAGAAATTCTTTACTGTAAGAGTGGTGAGACACTGGACTGGGTTGCCCTGGGAGGGTGTGGACTCCCCATCCCTGAAGGTGTTCAGGGCCAGGCTGGATAGGGCTCTGATTGCCTGGTCTAATGTTCTTGTTCATGGAAGGGGAGTTGGAGCCAGCTTTTAAGGTCCCTTCCAACCCAATTCATTCTGTGATTTTATAATATCAGAGATCAGGATTAGAAGATCAGATCAAGAGCAAAAATAATTTTCAGGAGCTAGGGACTTTTGCTAGCTCTCTTTCTAGTTTCTGGGAGTTGTCCATAGAAAAAGGTTGTACCATTGTGCCTGGAACAAGCATTGTTTGCTCATGCCATCCCATCGTTATCATGAGTATTACAATCCAGTGTTGAGCTGGTACAGGAGAGTGGCCAAATGATTCAGAAACATCTAAGATTGATTATAATCAAGCTCATTTGCTCTTTTTTATTGCAAATATCTCCTGCCTGACTCACCTTCAGGTGTGGCTGAACCTTACTGTTTAACCCTTGCAGTTTCCAAGCTGACCTTGTGCCTCAGCAGCGTGGCTGTGAGTCAGTGCACTGCCCAGACATGCACTGGGAGCTGCTGGTTACCAGGCTGAGAGAAAATAAGGCAGTCCAGCTCAAGACGTACAGCCAGGAACACTTGCCACCCTATACTGTGTGGCCTCACCCATGAAGGGAATGGTCTTTGGGCTGTTCTATCCTGTGAAAGGCTTCTGGGCATTATCCTAGGCAGTGTAAGTATGCCAAAACTCCAACATGGGGCTTATTTCCTTCTAATACTTACAGTTAAATTGTAAGGATAATTGAAGGCTAGATCAAATCTGTTTTTCAACTGGCACACTGGTTTACTGGTAATTCATACCCCAATTCTCCCACTGGTTACAGAAAAAGTCCATTTTCACCTAGATAGATCCCATAAATCCTCACAAAAGCATGTGAAAAATTGCTCAGTTAAAGAATTTATTTAATTTAGGACAGTTCCTATGATTTCTCAAACAGTAAGAGGGAAATTATGTAGAGCAGTTAATAAGCTGACCAAGTAGATAAAAGAATAAATAGATATGTTCACACACTTCTCAAGTAATAATAATGTAACAAAGAACAATACTCATTAGAAATATCTGGGTTATCTACAGGTCAAAGAAAAGCAGGTCTTCTCTTCAGGTTTAATAATAACATTATTAGAACTTACCAAAATCTAAAACATTGATCATAGAAATAAGGCACTAACTATTTCTGGAAAGGGACACTATTTTATTTAAATAATTCTGTAGCATTATCTCTTTCCTCTAACATTTTCAGTTGTTTGCTCCCTAATTCTACCCTCCACCAAGTTCAAGAACCTGACAGGATTCTGTAAGTGATTAAAGCAATGATAGCTTGAATTGCTCTGCATATCTTCATTAGTGTCAGATCAAAATCATTTCAGATCAGTGTCAATTCCCAAGCAAAATCACCATGATGATCTCACTGCCTTGTAGGAGAATCAAAAGTGGTTGCAGCCAGGTCCAGCCCTCGGTGGAATGGTGTCATTTGCTTCCTCTGGCTTACCTGCCCACCTTTCACCCTGTATTATGCAGGCTTCTTTGTCTCTTTTAGGGCAATAAGCCCCCTGAGTCATATATGACAGAAATAGGCCATGGGTTATTCTTATGTTGGAAAATGGGTTATTCTTATAAAAGTGAGTCCAAATATTTCTGACACACTTTGGATACATACTAGCTAATGCACCAAACATACTGTTTTTATGATATTGGCAAAGTACATAATTAGAATTGTGCATGTCCATGTTTGATTGACTGATACTAATTTCCTTTACAAAAACAACTTTAAGAAAATTATTTTGTGGAGGAATTGGATGAAGTATGTCATAATATTTAATGATCTTACTTGTTCCAGTGCCTGAATTAATGACATGTCACCTTACTGAAAGATGGATTTATGAGTGATTTAGCTTCAGCTCAGTTATTCTGTTTATCGTCTTTCACCACAATGGGAAATACACCATTCGAACAATTCCAAAATAAGAAAAATAAACAAAATTGATGATGACAGTTTCCCAATATAATTGTCCTGAATGTTTAATATTTTGACATCTGCATTATTAAACCAAATTGCTTCATTTTCATTCAGTGACTGCCAGTGGAGCTGCAAATCTTACAAATGTCAGTGAACAGCATGCAAGTGAAACCACCACTTCTTTGTAATGTACAGGCACCTCCTTGGGCAGATTAACTGTACAGTGGACATTGGCTGATTCAGCACCATGAAAACACAGCTGTGCTGCTTCTTCAGCTGTCTTGGGTCTGGTATTAGTGTTATGGTTTTCATATCATAACCTGCCTGAACTAATAATCTTTCCAGAACTTTACCTGGCTTCATGAAGGATGGGCAGACTTGATGTCCTTTCTCAGAACCAAGAGTCCATAGGAAAACAATGTGCAGAGGACCAATGACTTCCAGACTTAGCAACTATAGGTGAGCTTTGGTTCATTAATTTATTAACAGAAGTTGGACTTGTGATCCTTGTGGGTACCTTCCAACTCAGGATTCTATGATTCCATGGTTATGCTTTGTATCAGACTTCAAGGATTTGATGCTGAAGAGAGAGATGCTGCTGGAAGCAAAAGAAGATGACAGTGTCAGTACCATGTTGCCCAGGGTACATTAAATAAGGTGTAGAGCAAGACTAGTGCAGATCCCGACCTGGAAACTGATGTTGCACTTAGTATTGGAATTGGAAGCACTGGGAATCATGGGCATGTGGAATGCCACAGACATGGCTCTGTATAGTTACAGCTTTATGGTGAGCAGTGACTAGGAACACAAAATCAGCAAACAATTATAAGGAACACCTGGAAACCTTTTGATCCAAACACCTTCTCAAAGCAGGGCCTATCTTGAAGACAGTTCAGATTGCTGAAAGGCAGATATTACATTGCACCAGTCAACACTGGTGGTGTCCAGAATTTTCCAATTTCTAGATGTCCAAGATTCTTTATATTGAATAAACCAGGAAAACCACAGAATAGGTTCACTCTGTCCTTCAGTCTTATTGCTGACAGATTGTTTCAGACTAAAATCTAATCAACCAAGCTCTAACTTTACTCATTCCTATGGAACTCAGTAACAGATTCAATAAGTCAGTGGTACTTCCATAATATGAAATGGGTATAAGTAAAAGGAAAATTAAAGCCAGATATTATTTACAGCAGCGATTTTATAGGAAGAAGTCTTCTGATCCATGTTTTTTTCCTCAGTCTTCTTCCCTAAGGCAGAGCCCAAAGTTTCCCCTCTATAGTTCTCCAAGCCAAGAGTCCAGGAGTACACAGCAGTATATATTGATCCTGAATGAAGAAACTTTCCAATAACTTCATTCCTCTTGCTTCATTTTACTCCATCTCTCACCATGGAAGACCTGGAAAACACTTAATGAGCATCCTGGCTTTCAATTCAGGGAGAAAGTGTACTGGTTCTTTTAGGATTTAGCTTTTAGCTTTTTCATATAGAATAAGCTACCTTTGTATAAACACCTAAACAAAGGCATAACTGAGTTCTAGGTTTGTGCAAAGTAGATCTTAGGGAAAGATTATATCTTTAGTTCAAAAAACATATCTTGATACAGTAAATTAGAAAACAAATAAAACACTTAGTAAATTATAGTTATGGGTAAGTGTAGCACACTTAGATAATCCTTAGCAAAACAGCTGGGAGCTGGAAGCAGTCTTACCACAGCAGCATGGGTACCACACATAATGGAGCTCACTCCTTGCAGCAGCACAGCAAACCTGGCTCTTCCTGTCCTCCTTACTAAACAGAATGCAGACAAAACATGCTTAAGTTTTTAATCAAGACAGATTTATGAGGTGGGTAGATTCACTGCAAAGTGAAAGGCATCGTGACAATGCAATCCAGCCCTCATAAAATGAAAGCTATACATAAAAGTAGTCCAAAACCCCTCACAGTTAATTAAGGAGAGATCTTCAGAAAAAAAAAAAAAAAAAAAAAAAGTGCCAAAATACCAATAACTTCAATATTGCAAACAATATAACTTCAGTTTGAAGAACTTCCAGTAACTCTATCGCAGGCAGAGTTAAGATGATGAAATCTGTTAAGTCTGAGTCTGTATGCATTTATTATGTTTTCAAAGAAGTTTTGAGATCCTTCTGAGCCTGTTTTTGGCTTTTTGTTGCCTCACAAGTTACAGCAGCCAGGAAAAACTCTGGCTTTCTTCTGGACAAGGGGTTTTCCAGATATTTGTTGAGGTTAAGAATGAGTTTTGCATGGATTTGGCCTAGAGAAAAGTGTTAAAGAGAACAGAATTTAAATAAGCTAGAATCCCCAAAGCAAAGATAATCAGAAGCTAAGAAAGTGTTGCAGTTTAAATGCAGAGTTTGAAAAATCCAGTGAGATATGTCAGGCACATCACAAACTCTCTGTCTCCATTCTCCAGCTGTAAAATAGAGATAATATTTCTCCTCTAATTCTCCAGGAGGTCATAGCATAAATTCATTAACATTTTCAAGGCATTCAGATGTTGTATGAGTATCTGAGAGCAAAATAGGAAACTGCTGTTGGTGAATGAAGGCCTTAAAAATTGTTAAATAGATACATCTTGATCTCTTTTATATTTCCCATGGAAATTTGAACTTAATTCTGGAAAAGAATGCAAGGATAGAAAATGGATTCTTTGAGAACTAAAGCCAGGGATCATAAATATCTCTAAGGTTGAAAAGGACTAATAACCTCTTAATATTTGCAATCTCAGCTCCTATCCCTGTTCACATTCATATTACTTCTGCCTTTTCTGTTGCTCTTCTATTCCCATTATTTATCAAGAGTGGTAAGAGAACCCATCCCTGTAACATAATATCAGGTTTTTTTTAATGAGACTGGCTGAAATTTACTCTTGTTGTTAATAAGGAAAGATAAGCAATGAAATCTTAGCCTCATTGAGACCAATGGGATTTTTTCTGTTGATCTCAGTAGAACCAGAACTTTATTCAGGAATCAATACTGATACCTTAGACTCTTTGACAGCTTTGATATATCTTTGAGGGAAAGTGCATTGACTTTGTTGCAGATCCTAATAGGAAAACATGATTTCAATATCACTCTTTCAAGGGTTTATTTTCTACCCAAGAGAAATAATCGGTACCCAGAATAGTTCATTCAGCAGGAGAGTGGTCTCATACACACTTGAATTCTGATTCTCTTGGTACTTGAGTCATAGATGAAGGTAAATTTGAGGTAACCTTTTGGTCTCTTTACTTCTATGGTTAAATAACTGTTCATAGGCAAATAGTAGAACATATTAAGAACAAGGTGTATTGTCTGACTGGAAGAACACATCTCAATGTAGCTAGAAAGGTCTGCCTAGTCTTATTAAATAATTCTTTAAAAAGCTCAGAGATTTTTGTATTTTATCTGAAGTGCTGGTCTATAAAAGCATGCGACAGTCTGTAAGACATAAACAGAATCTACCATAAAGTATTTGCATCAGATATTTACAAATTCAACAACCAAAGGAAAAGAGATATAACGTCAAGATAGTGAAAAACAGTCAGTAAAAGGTATTAACAGCTTTCCTTTCATATTCTTCTTTCCTTTTTGCTTCTGTATCCAATAATGTACTTCAAGCAGTGACTTATAAACAAGTAAATCATTGTTACTGTGATGGCATTCTTTCAAATACTAGGAACTGAATGTGTGGTCCACATCATAAAGGGCAAGCAGATTGTCTGCTTTTGATGGAGATTCATTTCCCAGCAACTATTTGTTAAGAAAATTATTCAAAGACAGACATCCATTAAACTTGTCAGAATTAAATATCTCCAATCTTCGGGCACCTGTTGGATCAATTTGGAGATAAGTAGAACTCTTAGAGTTGTGACTGACACAAATAAAAAATGAAAAGTACTAATTTTGTAAATATTTATTATTCACAAAATAAGAATTATATCAAGAGTTTTCATAATTGCAAAAATACCAATTACATTCAAAGCAAAGAGGTAGTGTTATAGTACATTTGAGGCTCGGTTTGACCTTTTCAGCACTGTACATACCTGGGACCCAAAGTATTTACTGTCAATCCTTAGGCATGCTCCAGTTGAAGGACACACTTGTCACCTTACTCTTCGCTGTGTTTTGCAGGTTTTCTTCCTGATTTCAAGGTAAAACTCTTTTCTCAGTACAAATACATAACAACTTGGGCCCCTTTTATTACATCTAACTTTGTAAGCATACAAAAGAGTATGATCAGCTTTGTACAAATAAATATGACAGTTTTATCTTTATTTGTTGATCAGCAATCCAGTGAAAATATAGTGTATTTTCTTTTTCTTAAAATAGGTAGGATACTGCTTTGATTTCTTTTTACTCAGATTAATTCAGAAGAATGGAATTTCCCACCTTTTTTCTTTTTAACATAAATGCATCTTTAGTAGTTTTGGGGACCTGATTGGCCAGCATTGCTGATTATGGAATGAAATAAATCCTGAAAATAGAAACACAGGAGGAAAATTTAAAGGGTACCAAAGAAGATTTTTCATTTACAAGTTAGAAAGGGATTGGTGTAAGATTTGTCCCTGCTGGTAAAAGCCTGAGATTCCAATTCTATTTTGACAGATTTCCAGTGACTAGGCTTACTCACAAGTACCAGATGACTCCAGAAAAACCTAAAATCAGTTATGACATTCAAATCAGAACACAAAGTTCCCATGGACCTGTGCCCAGAAGCTGCTCCTGTGGATGCCCAGGAGTGTTTTGGTCTGGAGACCAAACAGTTGCCCAAGTTCTGTAATAACACAGTAATGCCTTGTTATATGTAAAACACAGTCACCGTGTTTTTGTGTACCAAAAATCTTGTTACTGCCTCACTCACCATTTTGTTGTTTTGCCATCAAGATTTTAGTGCTTATTAACCACTCTGCTCTTCTAACTGCTGCAATTATCCCATTCTTCTGTCCATTGCCTTTGATTTATTTAATTTGCCTTCATAAGAAGAGAACTGATGATGACTAGGATGAAAATATAACAACTCATAAAGAGGCACAAAGAACACATGTACTAGAAGATGTATGTCAAGCCTTCAATATTTTATGAATTGATGAGCAATTCTAGAATGGTGGCCTACTCTAAGAAAGACTGGAAGAACCACCTGGGCACCACAAGACTCAGTCCCAACTTGCAAAGTGAGGTACCAATCAAAACCTTATAGCAGTATGTAGATCATACCCTGAGCTGTGTTTTAAAAGTCAAATGATCATTTTAATTAGCATCTCAGCTGCTGAGGAGTCAGCTTCTCTCCCAGGTGATTGATCAACCTGAGGATCTCTCTACTGCATCCCTGTCCTCCCCATAGCACTCCCTGCCCCATCAGTTTAGCCTGTGTACCTTTCATGACTCACTAAGGATGACACCCCTCAGGAGCACCCTCCCTAGACAGCAGAGTGGGCTTGTAATGCCAGCAAGTACACTTGAGAGACCAAAACTGCTCCATGTCCTTCTTGCTAAAGCATGGTTACTATCCTCTGAGAGAGGCTAAAGGGGAAAACAGCTTCTCTACATTTCCTGAGAACTCCTCTACCACCATTTTATAGGGGAGAGTCACTAAAAATATATATATTGGCAGGAGTTAAAGCAGGAATCAGCTTCTGTCTGTCCCTTTCTCCTTCCTTCTCCTACACATGACTGATTTTTCTTCAGTGGACACACAGTCCAACAAGGAGTTCTGGTACACTCAAGACAGGGCTATGATCTAGGTGGGCCAGAGAATAGATCTGGAGGGTGTAAGAGGGGTTGGTAGAGCCTTAACTCACATAAGCAATCTGTAGAAGCTCTTCACATTTACAGCATGTGCTGGGCAGGAGGGGAGAGCAGAGAGAAGTACAGAAAAGCATTGACAGCAGCCTTATCATTTTTATTTTTACTGGAGAACAGTTTGGCCATTTCCAAACAGTAGGAACACCAGAAGGAAGGGATTAGCAAGTCTATAAAGTCTGTCAACACAAAATAAAACTATACCTGACAAGAGTGAATTTCCACTTCCACACTTATGTTCAGTGTCATTTCAGCTTGTTATGGCAGATATTGTCTGGGAAACAATAGGACACCTTAGCATCCTTTACAGCAGATACCTTAAAGCCAGTGAAGGATCCATTTGTCTCAATTGGTATTTGCAAAGAACTATGAAGAGGTAAATGAGATACTTGTCAGGGAGGCAGCACTTGGAGTGATGGTGCAGCAGGGGCAGTCCCTTGAGATTTTTTAAAACCATTTAGACAGCTAAGAGCAGCGGGTGTTCAGTGCTTGTGAACAGACATGTTAGATTGCACTGCAAGAAAACAAAATACACATCTGTGAGGCAAGGTCAAAGCAGACTGACAGCACACAGATGCCCAGTGCTGGTCCTAGCTCTTCCATCAGCTAAGCCAGGATTCATCCCTAGAGAATTCAGCAATTGTATCTTGTGACATTGGGAAGCTACACTTGACCTATTTAACATTACAAAATAGATGTATCTTTAGGAAATCTTCCCATTTGCTATTGACAAAGAACAAAACATGACTTCTGGGTCACATGTAAAAACCTCTAAACAGAACTTTAAACCAGTTAAGAGCAACATGAGCAAGCTGCCATTGCACTGTTTGAAACAAGTAAACAAAAGCCACTTCTTGTTACTATTTCATAAGGGTTTAAATAAGCAAACATTTGAAACACAAGATTTTACAGTAAAAAAGCAAGAGAGCCATGTTTCATTAGGGGCATTAGTTTTTGTAGTCAGAAACAGCACCAAATAGATCAAAGATATGGCTCTTTATTGATTAGTCCTCGGCGTGTGTTTAATCAGAGACTGGCCTCTTCCAGGTAGACTGACAGTAAATTAACAGAGACACTCCCCTGTTCTTGGAAATACCACGTTGTTGGACATTAGAAGGTTCCCTAACTAAGTCCAGTGTTTTTAGTGAATTCACATGACCATAGTCTAAATTATCAGCAAACAGAGGATTACAGATGTGTTAGTTAACGACTAATGAACAAGCAAACAAAAACTATTTGCATTATATTATTATACTCTTAACCTTATAGTCACCTTAGTCTATTTTTACAGTTATTTTCTTTAGCTGATGAAACCGAAGCATACCTTCAATTGAATTTATTAGGCTCTGTGTTGCCGTTTCTATTTTGTTTCAGCTGTTTTTGCTGCATAGGAGAACCAAGAACGGATTGCAAATGCTCAAACAGAAAAAAAAAAACTGAAAATAAAAGCCAATCTGAGTCCCTTTTAAAAAGCTTTACTCTTAACAAGATGTTCTCCATTTCCACAGGTTTTAAAGAGAGGTCCAGCCACTATTTTCTAGTCAAAGAAACTTTGACTAGGCTGGCCATCAGCAATCAGACTCCAGGTAAACATTTCCCACAAAGAGCAGAAAAGCCCTCTCTCCACGTGACAGCAGAGCCAGGACTCGTGTTCCAGGAGTCAGGTTTTCACTGCTGCATGGCACCAGCCAAAGGCAGGTGGGCAGTGAGGTCAAGGCTGGGCTGACACAGCACCCTGACCTGTGTACACTGCAGGGCTCTGGATGCCTGGCTCTCCCTTTACTCTTGCCAAGCTTACGTTCATCATCCTGCATGAGATGAGTCTGGACTTGATGAGGCTCATGCTTACATTTATACCATTAGTCAAGCTGCAACAGGTGCTCTTATAATGGTAAGGGAGATCATGGGTGGCACAGTCTCTTGTTTTCCCATAGATGTAGAAAATGCAATTTTCTATGAGTTGTAGGACAGGGCCCTTACCCCACAAGCCCATTTTACCTGCTCTTAGCTATCCTGCATGCTCTCAGCTGATATAGCCCCACAAACTAACTGGAATTATATCATGTGTTTGCTGTCAGCTGTGTTCTGCTTGTATTTCAACTGCATATATTTGCAACCGAGTGGGGTTTTTTTCCCAAACTTCACAGAGTAGATTTCTTTTGTAAACTTTCTTCCTACTTTTTAAATGGGAAGTGCCTCAGATTAGAAGGAAGTTTTGTAAATGTTCCATCCAGTACGCTCCTAGAATTTCACATTCCAGTGAATAAAGTGGGGTCTTTGTGACTTTGGGGATCACAAATAGGAGGGAGGGGAGGTTGAACATAAATGAGGCAAAAATGCAATCTTTATTTAAAAATGTGGTACTTTTGAGACAAGTATTTTTTAATGTCCCTAGGAGGTTTCAATCTTCAGGACATATTACTGCTACTGCTACAGCAGTTTGCTCACAGCTAGTCCCTGGAGGATATGACAACTGCTTGAACAAGAAACACCACCCAAACTATCCAATACCTCCTGCATCTGCACACAGCTTAATCAAGACAGTGTGGGCTAATTTTTCTGCTGTAATAGGGAAATCTACACAAGCCCCCAGCACAGGAACTGATATCACTCCTACCCTTGGCAAGTACACTAGGATGTGTACTAGGGAAGGGTACTTGAACATTTCCTAGCCTGTCAAAGGTCTGTCAAGGAGGGGGGCATTATTCCCTGTTTTGCATTTCAAGACCCAGGACGGAGACCATGTGCACTGACCTGCATGACACAATCTGAAACTGAGCAGGGATTCAGCCTTTCATCCTTGTGTTTTGGACAGGGCTTTTTTCTTGCATGGTTGGAGAGTAACATGGAATACCATACTTCAGACATAAAAAAACCCCAGGAAGATGTAATTAAGACACATCCCATAATGAGATCGTAATACTATGATTGACAAAGTCCTTTCTCAGGGAAAGAGAACTACCTGGCTCTTACTCAGAGAAGAAAATCAAAGGGACAGTCATACTGACCCTGCCACACTGAGTGGTTTTCGGGTTTTCACTTGGAAGTAAAAGGAACTGTGGATGTATGATCAGCAAAATATCTGTAAATCCTGTTTGAATAGAGGAGGGAGCTATGCTTTGTCTTATAAATCAGGATTTTAGTTGATGTGGTAAGATTCCTTGTATAACTTGTCTACATAAATGAAACTCAATTCCTGCTGTCTCAAGCCACAGAGGATTATAGAATAATGAGAAACAAAACTAAACCCAAGGAACCTAGTCAACTAAGACTTAAAATGAAAATTGTAAGTAAAAGTTACACGAACAGATTAACTTTCTTAGTGAAATTGTTTTCATTTCACTAAGGAAGACAAACTTTGGAAAGCCTTTGCAACTGGAAAACACAGCATCAGTGTTAAAACAATCCTGTGCAGCTGTGTCTGTGTTCTGCACCTGCCTCTTGCACCTTGGGTAGATGTCTTTCAGAAAAAACATAGGACAGCTGGTGGAGAAGATGTCCAGGGATGGTGATGAACAAAGGCTGAGGTGGAGTATTACAAGATAATTGGGCAGATTTGAGGTCAGATAACAGAGCAATCTTACAGTAATCAATGAACACATAGAAATTTTATTTCTTGTAAAACTTCAAGGCAGTTGAAATCCATCTATGCTCAGTATTTTGGAAAGAGCAAAACAGACTTTCATAGTTTACTAAATAGAACTACACCATGGCCAATGTTTTACTGGCTTTATCACCGCATGCAAAGTGGTGTACAAACAGATTGAGCCAGTGCATAATGAAGCAACAAGTCTGGACTGAGCATAACTGCCACCCTACAATAAACAATCATCAAATATTATGAAGCCCTGGGAACAGTTTTTGGAATACACAACATTGCACTTTTTCCAAGTGGCTGAAGCTGTTGGCTGTGGCATGGTAGTAGTTCAAGGTCCTCAGGGAAATCCATTTACTTCCCAATGCTCACGTCTTTCTAGCTAAAGAGGGGCCAAAAAAAGCAGCAGCAAGTAGACAAATGTCAGGATTGTGTAATCCTTATTTTTTTCCCTCTTCAGGAAATAACTAGAGAAAATAATATAATGTATGGAAGCCATGAGATAATGTCTTATTTCACTTGGTAGAGGACATGGCTTTAACTGTCTCTTACTACAGTAGGATTTCACAGGCCATGTCTAACCACAGAGCTATGCTGACATGTAACTGAATCTTTAAAAGAAAAGGAAAATCCCTCTACTGCACCCTTTTGTAAAATGCAAAATTTCCTGTCCTCATAGTGCTTACCCAGAATGTCTGTGGTACACTTATCTGATTTTGCTGTTAATTGTTCAGTTATCTCTCCACCTAATTACCTACCTCTCTAATTGCATCTGGGAGGCCAGTAACTGCAAGGTAGATAAGTCTGTGTCTATTTATCTCATATTTGCACCTGACAAGTAGTTTCAACATGGGCTCCTCCCATGTTAGGCTGACCTAACACGGCATAATATGCCTTGCCATAGGAGCTGCATTGAGAAGCTGGTTCCCATCAGACTGGGTTATCAGTGTCCATGCTTTTTCCTCCTTTGGATGCAAAATTCTCTAGATGTCCCTTGATGCTGAGATCACCTGGTGGCTCTGTCCGATGGCTCATGCAGATTTCCCAAGGAGAGCTGTACACACAGACAGTGTTTTAACCTATATTTGAGCAGCTGTTTCCAGGTGCACTTCAGACTGCTGATTTTTGGTCGGCAGCTTAGAGGCAACTTTGGCTGCCACACAGAGAATAGAGAAGTGGAGGCAGAAAAGCACAGGCAATCCTTCTCTCCTCCCCCATCATTTAAATTGGATCTATAGTATGGAATAGACCCCTGGAGCTGTGTATAACCCAAATTCTGACTGAATGGAAAAAATTAGTATGCTGCAACCTCTCACTGAGAGCAGGAGATATACTGGCAATGGAGCCAGAAAGGACAAGAGAAGCTATCTAGCAGGATTGCCTCCATCTTTGATTGTAAAACCTATACTATACCCCCAGGTCCAACAGAGACTAGTCTGATTGCTTGTTGAGGGAGGAGGTGGGTGGCATTTCAGGGCTTGCTGTATGGAGACTTTTTTCATCTATTTTTGAGGCAGTTGAAGGAAGTATGAGCTAAAGGCAAAAGACTGTAGGGGGAAATATTTGTGCAAAATATTTTGTATAACATTACAGGACTTTTTAAAAATTTATGTGGCAAGCAAGCAGAGACTTATATAAGTGCCAAAGCTGCATGATCAAAATGTTAATAGGTAAACATATTCATAAAAATGCTGTGAAATGAAGAATCATCTGAGTTTCTTTTAACACAGAAGAGATGTTAATAATGATCCCTGCCTCAACCCACTGCCAACATGCTTCAGGGCTCAAAGTTGCACATAACTCTGAGCTCCACAATTCATCCCATTTGTCCTTGCTTCCAGACTGCCAGAGTGCAGGTCGGTTCATGGTCAACAGCACTGGAGGCAGCTGACACATCCAAAAGAATCAGAAATGACACCTGATCTTCATCCATCATTGGCAAAGGATTATCAGCCAACACAAATATGTGCTGTGACTTCTGTTATCAAGTGGTTTGTAAACAACCATGTATTACAGACAGGATTTCAAGAGAGCTCCATGTTGCCCTATCCAGAAAGAAAAGCAGAATAAAAGTGTGCTGACATGAGCTGATGCAAATTCAGTGCTCATAGCATACGGAGAGTAGGCTTATCTGGCCACCTACTGTAGGATCTGGGATCTGACAGAAGGATTTGGGATCAGAAGAGATAAGTAAGGAAATAACGAAGATTAAATTGATGCATGTCATTGTGTGGAAGAGTGTCTGGTTTAAAACTAGGATTTATTTGGAACACTTTCTGTGTGAAACAAGTTCAAAAACACTAAATTTCAATCTCTCAAATTTGCTGTCATGTAGAGAATTTTCATATGGTACAACTATTCCACAGATCAGTCAAAATTCATGCCATTCTGACTTTAAAGGTAATTTCTGGATTATTCTGTCCAAAACATGGCTATTTTAATTTCTACAAACAGAGAAAAAGGGAAGGGCTGTTCTTTGGACAAGGAGGCAGTTCTCTGTGCGTGTGCTTCTTCTCTGACATCAGAGCCCAGAAAATAATATTCCCCTGAGTAGTAACCCTAACTTCTCCCTCACTCCCGTACTGTCCTCAGTCCCTTCTGTCCCAAGCCTTAAATTTCCCAGTCCTTCCTGCCAAAAAACTCTTTCAAATGTCTTCTGTGTTGAGGCTCCCCTTCCACATTGTCCCTTTCCAAGTTCTCTGCTGTTTCAAATCACCTTCCTCCCATATAAAAGCCACTCATCTTCCTGCCCATCTCTCCTTGCTTAGATTTACTTCATCTCTGACAATTATTTCCTCATAACTTTCACTAACCCTGTTCCTCCAGAAACAGTCCTTGCAATCCCCCAAACCTCTAAAACAGAGAAATCCTAATCCTTTTTGAAACCCAACCTTTCTTTCTCATCTGCCACCTTTCTTCTTCAAACCCTTTATCAAACATTTCCTCAGACCTTTAGGTCCCTTTCTGTTCCCAATTCCCATTTCCTCTCCTGCAGCCCCTGTGCTCCACATGCCTAGTATTCCCAGCCTTGTTCCCACCTCCTGAGTGGTGCCATTCATTTATAATCCATGTATTACCCCCCTGTTGACTGCCAAGGGTCTTCTCATCCTCTTGCCTCCAGCAGAGCCCTCCCCTTCTTTATGCTGCCCTCAGAGAAACTCTTTGGAGATGCTGGCCACACACCTGGAGCCAGCTGCATTGGTTCCATCAGACATAAAGGAAACTTCTAGCAGTTTCTCACAGAATCCAGCCCTGTAGCCACCCAGATACCAAAAACTTGCCATACAAACCCAAGACAAAAGTAATTATTCAAGAAGTATGAGCATCAAGTTTCATTTCCCTCCTCAGCCAGTGGGAATTCAAACTCATTTCTCCTCCTGCTTTATACTCTCCTTTTCATCTTGTTAGTCTTCTTTTCCCTGTGACAATTCCAACTTCAACTCAAGAAGATGCAACAAAATACACAGAGCAGCCTGTACCTGAAGAGGTCTGATGCTCAATCAAGAAATTAAAGACTTGACATTGAACTTTCTCAGTCTAGCCAAGAAAGGCCTAGAGACAAAAATTCACAATTTTTTCAAGTATTAGAAAAAGCTATTGTAATATATTATGAAGGAATTAAAAAACCCTCTTTCCTTTAAAAAATATTCATAACTGTGTTTTTCAAGCAGCACACTCTTCTGCATGCATTTGCTATGAATGTTCTGAGACTATATTCCAACTTAAAGAGAGACTTAGGGGAAAATTCCTATTTCTGAAACTTGATCAAGTGTTGAACCAGCTGCTGAACTTCTCATATTGGGCAATTTGAGATGAACTGCAGAGAACTGAATTCTCATAATAGTAATGTTAAACATCAAACAGGGGGGCCCTGGTGAGTTTAGGTATCTATATTGAGTTAGCTGCAGCTGAGCAGGGGATTTCAGGATCATAATTATGCTCAGCTACACCCAAGTTTACCCAGAACTTTCTCAGCCCTGAGTCCTTTTGCAGATATGACCTTGTTTTGATTTTTTCCTTTCCTCCAAAATGTCTTCCAGATCATTCTCAGAAACCCATGAGGTTAAAGTGGTTTTCTGCTTTTTTTCTTCTACACTTGGACATAAGGTAATGGTTAAATGACCTCAGAAGGCTTTATGGGAGAGATTATGAGATGTTGTCATAGCAAATTACCAGTTCCTGATCAACACTGGTGCTGGCTCCTCACGAAAGCAAGAAACTCAAGAGACAAGAAAAGCATCTCCAGCTGAAGTAAGAAAGGAGACTCCCCTGCCAGAACAGTTTTCCACAGTGCTGAGAGGATCACCAGTAGTTTGGCTGGCTCTGTCCATTGTCCTCTGTTAGGGTAGTGCATGAGGACAGTGCAACTTCTTCTCCATGTGCTCATCTTGCTGGGATTCCCTCATGTCCTCAGGCTGGGACCTGTAGCCTCTCTCTACAGAACTATTCCAGATGGGATGTGGTTTTGACAGCTGGACTGACAACTGACCTTTGGGAACTGACTCCAGTGAAGTATGTCAAAGTTGTCATGCAAAGGGTGACAACTGTCAGATAACCATTGTCATTGATTTCTCTAGTTATGTTTTCTCAATACACAATATTTTGACTGTGAAATATCATCTAACTGCATACTTCCTAGTGGGGAAAATGGTTTTGTTTTGGGTTTTTTTCTCATTTTTATTCCATGTGTTAGAATGTCTTTCCTATACTTTTTTCTTACACCTCCAAGCCCTGCTGTAGTAATTTAATAATTGAGTAACTAGCACTGAAAACAATGGAACAATTAATTCCAGCTGTCACATCCACATTAGAGAACTTACCTCTGGGGCAGATTTGGCTCTTCCATTTAAAGTTTTAAACTGTCAGTTGCAAACCAGAGATTTTAGAGCAGCCCCTATACTGTCTAGCAAATTTCTGAAATAAACCTGCAAGCCTTTTAAAAATCTGTTTTGCCTAAATGGCACTTTTCAAGGAGGTAATTGGGTTTTTTGATAATAAAAACAAATGTGAGTAAAGAAACATTACACTGGGCTGTATCACTCTATCGTTCTAATCTGCTTAAAGCCTAAAGAAAACTATTAAATTCAACCTCTCTGAAATAGAAACTAAATAATCTCAGCAACAATTACCATTCACTTCTGTATTACTTTCAAAAGTAAATAAATAAGGAAATATCTATCAGAACCATGATAAGCTACAAAGAAGTTTTCCTTTTGTTACCTCCTCAAACAGGATTGTGGTGTTTTTCTAGTAAAAGTTAAATTAAATGTTCTATAAATCCTTGCAAATGGTTTGCTTTAATTTCAATAAAGGATATCTATAGCACTAGTCTTGAGAATAGGCCTTCTGTGCAGTGACCACTTCAGACAACACTCAAATCACTCCCTCACCTTTTGCTTCTGATTCAGGCAATGATGACATAGAGGAACCCTGAGCTCCTTACTGCCTCTCTGATGCCCATGCATGTGATAGCCTGACTAAAGGGCTTGGTGCAAAGATGTTCCAGGGCTCATCAATAGCTTCTACACAAATTGCAGTTCTGTCCAGAAACACCTGCCAGTCATTCAGCAGAGCTCTGGGGTCAGAGGAACCAGGTAATCCACAGCAACCATTTAGCAGGTGAGTAAATTTGGTCATTTCAAAATAGTCTGTGCTTTGCCACACAGAAGATTCAAAGACTGCCAAGAGAACTGGACAATCAAAGCTGGTTTATCAAGCATCCTCCTATTTTACTACATGTCAGCCAAAGATCTGCCCTGATGTATTGGTTATTTGCACTGACCAATGCACTGTGAAACTTGTGTGGTGCCAATAGCTCTGCTGGTAATTAAATTTTTCCTTGTGCCAATCCTGGAATCTCCTATTTTGAGTTAGTGGCAGCTGGACACTGGGCCAGCAGTGTGCTGAAATGGGGAGCAGGAATAGCAAAGTTGTAGACAGAGTATCATCATGAACTGAGTGTGTTATTACGAGCAAAGCATGACCACACATGCAAAATGCTGATTCCATCCAAACACATAAAGCCTGACTTTAAGCTGATTTAGCTCTGTCTTTTCTGCTCCTTGTTGAGTCATCACAAGGCTTTCTTGTCCAGGATTAGACCTAATCCTTCTGTGACATCACCCTTTACACCCACTAATGTATAAAGTGAGGGCTGAACCCTGGCCACAATAGCTCCCACAGATTTGTAAGTCATAGCATAGATGAAACAGCTTTTTCTTGCCTGTATTATAAAGTATCAGGTTCCTTTTTCTAATTTCTGTACAACATCTTGATGTAATTTGTTCTACTTTGGCATTTTTTACAAAGCAATATGTAGCACAACCCAACATTTATAAAAATTACAACAATCTGTACTTTTTACAATATACTTGCATTTCAACTATAGCCTCTATGTTTATAAAAAAATGTTTTTTTCACATCTTACAGTGGGGTTCATCTACCTTAATTCTAACATCTAGAAGTCTACCACTTCATGTAGAGGCCCTACTTCATGTTACCTTTATTCTTCTTCCTCTCTTCTTGCTTCCAATGCTCATTTTGCCGCTGTTGTTTTTCTGTGATTGCTTCCACTTCTCCATAAATCCTCTTACTTTAAGATTACCATTCCTCTGTTCTGGCTCTAGCATTCCTTCCTTCCTTCCTTCCTTCCTTCCTTCCTTCCTTCCTTCCTTCCTTCCTTCCTTCCTTCCTTCCTTCCTTCCTTCCTTCCTTCCTTCCTTCCTTCCTTCCTTCCTTCCTTCCTTCCTTCCTTCCTTCCTTCCTTCCTTCCTTCCTTCCTTCCTTCCTTCCTTCCTTCCTTCCTTCCTTCCTTCCTCCCTCCCTCCCTCCCTCCCTCCCTCCCTTCCTTCCTTCCTTCCTTCCTTCCTTCCTTCCTTCCTTCCTTCCTTCCTTCCTTCCTTCCTTCCTTCCTTCCTTCCTTCCTTCCTTCCTTCCTCCCTCCCTCCCCTCCCTCCTTCCTTCCTTCCTTCCTTCCTTCCTTCCTTCCTTCCTCTCTCCCTCCCTCTTTGGTCACCTTCCTCCTCCATTTCCCTCTTCTCCTCTGATGTACCAGCTGCCTTGTTATCCCTCTTTGTCACATTCCTACTTCTTCCTGTCTTTCCTTTCTGCTTCTCTGCAAGATACTCCTTCCCCTTTTCTTCTTCCTCCATTCCCACCTGCTCTTCTGTGTATCAGTTTTCCACTTTGATGTCTTCTCACTCTCACTGCTCTTATTTCCTCATTTCAACCTGCTTCCTCTAAATCCCTACATCTTTTACTATTTCCAGCTGTTCTTGTTTTACCATTTGAATTTGTTTGGCTTTTTGATGGCTTCTTTTGTTCTTCTTTCGTTCCCATTCTATAAGTGATTCTCAAGTGTTACAGGTTTTGCTAATTCTGTGTGAGCCCAAGAAATAAAAATACCTGTCCTCCAAATTTCATCTACCCAAACTCCTGAAAGGATGTCTTGAATGGTACCACAGCTCTTCAGTTTCACTAGGCCATCACTAAAATAAAATTTTGAGTTTAGGTGGAAGGATAGCCTTTCCTTGTTCTGGTCTTCAGATCAGGAAGGATCTTGTTGTGTAATCTCCCACCTGTGCACCCAGGTTTTCTTTGGAAGGAGTGCTTATTGTGCTCCAGACTGTACTTCACCCTGGACAACAGACTGGGACTGCAACCATTCAGCAGAGTACATGGGCACAGCAGGACTTCAGGAGTCTCAGGCTAGAAAAGTGAGTTATGCATGTGACATGGCAAAACTTACTATTTTCATACTACATAAAAAGCCAAGGTTAGAAGCATTAGAAGGAGACAAACAGGAGAAAATGCCAAACTACAGACTCTGCACTAGCAGTCTTCTTCTCAAGACAACCTTCTATCTTTCACCCTGTCAGTCCTTGGCACAGAGATTGCAAACATAATCTACAATGCTCAGGGTTGATGAGCTTCCAGACTGGAGACAACAGCCTGAGGAGTGATCTGTAGATTGTCTAAATGGCACTGGAGACTTCTTAACTGAAAGGCCTCAGCACCTCTTCAGCACAGTATTACCACTTTGAGTTAAAAAAACTCTCAAAACTGATCAGAAAACTGACAGCTCTGAACATGCAGACAGGTCTAAAGAAATAGAGCAGCTCCCAACAACAACCAGCAAACCCAGAAAAAAGGCAGCCAGGAACCCTGAAACCAGAGGGTTGGTGATCCTGTATTACACTCAAGTTTTGGGTGAATCCATGTGCTGCACCTTTCAATCATAGCTTAGATACTCCTCTGGGCAGAGAGAGTCATTTTTTTGGACAAAGGAATGAGCACATTCCTTTTGCTGTTTGATTTTATTATTGAAATACTACTGGATTTCTCATGTAAATACATATAACTGTGCTCAGCAAATTCCCTTTTGCAGTCCTTCAAAACGAGCCCTCATTTATGCCTAGGCCTCCCAAGTATGGTGATAATACAACTGATTAAGCAATAGCAATACTGAAGCAAATTCTTTTGGAATTACATTACTTTAGACTCTACTGCTGTTCCTCAGCATGTCTCTCCTAAGGAGTTATTTGGACTTTCTCTCAATTAACTCAGCATCCCCCGAAGTGAGTAAGCCTCCAGATGGTCTCTTCTTTTGAGGTGGCTAAGATATTTTTACTGGGAGGGGGATGCAATTTCTTTCAGACTGCATCTGTGAGACATTTAGAAGGATATATTGGTGCTCACAAAATAACGATGCCTGTCCTGAAAAATCATCCTGCTCTTTTATGACAGTCTGTTTTAATTGGCTGCATACCTTGTGTAGCTGTCTTCTTGGCCCATAGTTTTGCCTGAGCTGGGCTGAGATGTCGAAAATGGAAGAAGAAAATTAATTAAACCTTCATGTAAAAAAGCACCCAATTCTTTTGTCATAGCACTGATTTTACATTAGTTTGTAAAGTTTACCATTCATATTAGTGCATTTTATGAAATTGCTTTTAATTGACAGCACTGTGAGATGTCAAACAGACATCAGGAGGTTTTTCCAGTTACATAATATTCTTTTATTTAAATAATATTCTTTTTTAAAGTATCTTAGTTTATCAGTCCCTCCAACCTCTATTTCAGAGCAACATCACTTGATCAGTTTTTAGTATCATCTTGGTACTAATAGAAAGAATTATAAAAGGTGTCTTAAATACTCTGATTCATAATTTAGAATATTTGTCAACCTCCAGAATAGTCCTCATGTTTTGCACTGAAACCTGCACTAAATTTACGCCAATCTTTCTACATCCATATTTCTGAGTTCTTTCATTTTTCTTTTTTTTTTTTTTCTCCTTTATTCATCTCTTTGTTCTTATCCGTACTCAGGCTTCTCACCCTTGTTCACAGAGGCTTTAAGAGCATTGCTGTTCCCTGACTGTTCTGGTTATTGTTCTGGCATATCAAGGACATATACACATGTATTAGGACAGAGTATTTGGTTTGAAAGCAGAAGTTTCATCATCAATGTGAAGAGTAGCACGCTGACTTCTTCCACCCTTCTAATTGTAATGATCCCACAATTACTGATTTGAGAATCACAAGGACTATGTTGAAAATATATCCCCTGCTGAAAGTATAGCTGGCTTTTTTGGCTAATTGCAGCACAGAAACACAGGAATAGGTTGAATTCCTAGAGAGTCTATTCAGTCTCATTTTTTAGTTGCATAGCATTTTCTCCCACACTGCAATTTTCCTAGGTAATAATATCACCCTCGCTTTGAAAGGGAGAGAAATATTTATAAATGTGTCAGAGCCCTAAAAGACAATTCTTTATTGAAAGCTAAAATTTGCTCAAGTAAGAACTTCAGTCATCAGATTTTCTATGCCCTCTGCTGCAGCATACTATTATTAAACCTCACCAATGAGTATGAAAAACGTGACACAGTAACCAAACAGTTACATAAATGCTTCCTACAGATGCTTCAGATGAAAAAGCTAATCACAAGCCCAGCTAAATTATGCTGAAGTGAGGGTAGTAGGGTCCCTCTCACTGATAAAAAACTCTCCTTGCCATGTGGCTTGTGATTGTAACCTTTGCTGTAGTTTTCTGAGTGGACAATTGGTAAATGATGGTCCATACTTGATGGCAGCAGGACCCTGTCCTCTCAGAATCTGTGACACAGGGAAGATCTACTGCACTCTAAGATTCAGGGGACACTCTGAATACCTACCATGTTGCTAAAATGGATATAGGTGGAATTTAATATCCACTCCCAAAGAAGAGAGGGGTGTCAGAAACCTCTATCCCAACATTAAGTTTTCTTACACCAAACAAATCATGGAAATGCAGCGCTGGGTTCATTGAAAAGCATTTCCTAATACTGCAGGCAGCAAGTTACAGAAAGACTTTTCACTGCAGAAGAAGTTAAAACCATCACTGTAAAACTAGATCTTCAACTCCCTTATCTTAGGCTATAATCAATGGAATGACACAAAAATTATTACTGTATATCCATATGCAGAAAGAAAAGTATTCATCACCAGAGCAATTTTGTTTATATTTCTAGAAAACCAGAATAAAGATCTAGATTTAGACATACTCCCATCCTCAGCATGTTCTGTTAGTTAGTGATGACTAGCAGTGCATTTAATATATTAGCGGTTTTGGAATTCTCTTCACAGAAGTTAAGTGCCTAACTGTGAGTTAAAGTCTCTTTTCAGGAGGCCAAGCACTTGTCTGTGAGCTCCTTTGGTTCCTTTTGCTTATCTGGCCTAATGAATTTCTTGGTGTTCTTTATAGAGATAGAGAGGTAGGATGCTCACAGGGATCATTGGGAACTCAGCATTCCTGCAAGCCAGACTGGTTACCAGAGCATACCTGTTTCCTCACTAATGCAGAATTGCTATTCACTTGTTTCAAATAAACATACTCTCCTGCCCTTCCACACACTTTGCATTATTCCACACAGTTTTACAGTACTTCTCCATGAGGCATGTAATCATCTCTTCCAGCTGTGGAACCAAAAGGTAGAGCTGTGTGAGTCCAAACATAGATGATAAAACAATGAGCTGTTAGTTTCAGACTTTTTTTGTTGTTGTTTGTCAGGAGCTCTGCAGTGACAGTGCATTGGTCTTTGGTCTTTCTGTAATCTAGCCTGAATCCCACAGCTCTGTAGCCCAGCAATTTGTCATGAGCGAGTCCTTTGTATTTGTCGTCTCACAGAAATTTGAAACATTTCATACTAGTTCTCCCCTAGATGATCTTTGGATGTGACATTAAACATTATCACTGTGTACTGGAGAGAGGACATGGCCCATTACAACAAAATATCAATAACTATCACCTCATGGATTGGAGTGACAGAATCTAAATTCTGGGGTTTTGTACTTGCAGACAGGAATTGGTGGAATTACCTTCATGTCCATCTAGCCCTTTCACCCAAACAGTAAGGGATACTTATATGTTTGCAAGGAAGGTGCTGTATTGAAAATGAAATAGCCTTGTGTTCTTGCAATAGAGTTTTGAAGAACCACATCTCTCATACGGGTGCAGGCTACACAAAACTCTGAGGAATGCATAGGAACAGTGCTCTGAGGTCAGCATGAGAGGGCAAATGTGACAGAGGACAGGTGACCCACTCTGCCTGGGATAAACCCTACCTGGCGCAGGTCCCTGGAGGTGGGAAGAGTGGATACACCAGCTGACATGCTCCAAAGCACCCAGAGCACACACTAGCACTTACTTTCCTTAGATATTGTGTTAAAGAATCTGCACCTCGTGGGCTGCTGGAAGCATTTCAACGGGACAGGCCGGAGGAAGATCACTCGGTCAAGAAGCTAAGAACCCCAGGATTGCTGTGTGAAGAGAATCTACACTGCACACATGTTACATCTTGTGAGTAGGAAAGGAGGCTTCTTCTGCAAAATTTTCCTGTGCTGACTTCACCAGCAAGACTGTGGTAAGTGGCAGTGTGATCACTTGGCAGAGAGAATACTATTTCTTCTACCCTTTTCAGGTCTCATAAAAATAAAAGTGAGCTTATTGGTTCACGTTTTCATTGCTCAACCTTCCCTAAAAGATGGGAAAACCTATCCATAGGGGAGCTACCAAGAAACAACTTTAAAAAAACCCCACTTTAAAATAACTTGTACCATTATCACAAGGAAATACTTAATAAAAGCGAGGATGTTCTTCTTGCTTTTTGTGTAAGTACCAAATAAAATGCATACCCATTACCTTGTCTTCCAAAAATAAAAAAAAAGAAATTCAGAATAAAAATATGTCCATTGCTTTAGAATAAAAACACTGTATCATTCACTATATCTTTGTAAAAGTCCAGTTTTCCTGGAGATTCCTGGTAATTCCAAGGCTCTAAAAATTACATGTAACAAAAGAACTTATAAAAATGTGAGAAGATGGGAGGTATCATTTTTTCCAAAGAAACCATCAATTCCAGTTAGATTTCTTACTTTAAAAACTGTAAAATAAACCAAACCACAGTCATTTAAGGTCACTAGACTGAAAAATTACATTTTCTTGGAAGTATTTCCAAGTGTAGTAACAGAAGATATGAGGCTGTTTCCTTGGCTGTCTCCAACAAGTTCTCAAAGGAGCTATGCAGTAGCAAAGGAGAGGAAACTTCCTGCAGCTTTCTTGTTCAAGGGGTTGTTCTGTACTGATTCCATGCCCAGTGTGATCTGGATGCATCTCAGGGATGCTTAACCAATGCTGAATGGCCAGAGCACCTCACCATGTGCCTTACAGAAACTGCCTCAGAACACACAGGCAAATCTTCCTCTGTCCACAAAAGGATGTAGCCAAATGGCAAAGTGTAGCCACAAAAAATCCCCAGTAGCTGCTCATGGCAGCTTCTGGCACCCTCTGCATTGCCAGCAGGGCTCAGAGGGCTCCAAATGTGGCTGAAGTTGCTGCCTGCAGATTTTATAGCAATGGTTGTGGAAAGGAAAACTCCAGAGCTAACTTCATAGAAATAAAAATCTCTCTGTGTAATTTACTTTACAAATCTTCTGGAATGTAGTACCATGCAGTGTGATGTGGTGCATCACTGTCAAGCTGAGAGCTTAAGTAAACACGAAAAAATCATAGATAAGCTCATTCTAACTTGTGAAAGCCAAAAGTGAGCTGGGATGTAACAGGGACTAAGTGTGGCATGTCCTGTGATAAGGAGGAGCTTAATCAGGGAAGGGCCCTTGTTCTCAATTTGCTAATTTCCTTTTCCTACAACGTTGTCAAACAAGGGCATAGAGGGCCTTTTTAATTGGAAAAAGTCCTAATGTCTTCACTGATTCAGGCACTTGCAGGGTGTGGGTGGGACTTTTACAGTCAGCACCAGCCAATATTGTCCCAGTGTTTCAATGTTTTCTGTCCCTCTATATCCTGCATTGCGAGGTAAGGCTACTTGTCATGTCAACCCATATTGCCAGCAGGGAATATAGAATAAAGTACTGTGAAGGAGATCAAGTTGGAAGAGACCCGGCTGAATATCTAAGTATTGGGAATCTCTAATGCCAGTATATAAATCAGCTTCATTCTTAGTGGCCAAATTCTGGTCTGATTTTCATCTGTGTGGATACAGATAAACTCTGTGAAAGTGAAAGGAGGTCCTGTGGAGCAATGAGAGAGAAACAGAATATACCTCTTTGCTTAAATCTATCATGGTTTCAGGACTACAAAGAACTTGGAAAGACTTTTTTTTAGGCTTGTGAACTAATGAAAAGGTAATCCATAAAAACAAAATCTTACCCAGTGATCAGAAACACAAATAGGGTACTACTAGATTATAACTCTCAGAGTTGCACTCATGGGAGAGCAAAAAAAGAAAAAAACAACAAAAGAGAAAACTAGAACCATCAACTTTTCATTCTGTATAACAGGTTTTCTTTGTATTTGTTTCCACTTGGAAACAAGTTGTGCTTTGTAACAGGTTAAAAACACGTAAAACTCATTTGTGTGAGACCTAGTGTTTCCCGATTCTGCATGGCAACAAGCATGATGAACTGAGAGCTACCCACTGGAAGTGACACTTTGCATCACCAAATTTATAAAGTATCACTTTTTTGTTCTCTCTGTACAACACAGTACCAGCTTTCACTGCTTGTTACATCATAATTTTCGTGGGACAGAAGACTAAAGAACAGAATGCCAAGCCTGGTATAATGTTTTTAGGATAGAACGAGGGAGAGAACGAAGGTCGTTGCTACTGGAAAAGAACAACGTACTTCACAGAGGCAAGATAGAGCAGGAAGAACTGGAAACTAACAGCTTTGGCTCCCATGCTGCACACACTGATGTTTGCCTATGAATTGTCAGCGACTGGAAGTCCCCACTGATATCAGGTTGTGAAGAGAGAGATGTCACCATTTTTCCAGGGGCATAAAATTAGAAAGCTAAATCTTGACTAGTGAAGAGATTCTCTTCAGCAGGAGGAGGAAAGCAACTGCAAGGTTTCAGAGGGGTTGTCTGTCTTTGTGAATTCAAGCTGTGAGAGCACAGCAGAATGGCCTGCTCAGTCACAAAATGGCCCCAAAATCCCTGGCTGTTAGATGGAGCTGACAGATCTCAGCTTTCCTGAAGAAACCAGCCAGATGCTGTAGTCTCTCATATGGCTAGCTATGTCAGGCAGAACAGGGTATGCAATCCATGAGCCAGGAAAAAATTTTGAAGTGTCTTCCTCTGCCCCACTTGTCTTGGTTTCCAAGGACTGAAATAGCTTCTTGTGAACAGAACCAAGTACAATCCTGAGACACAGGACACAACCACAAGAATTTAATGTTCACAGCTTGGTTTCAATGCCAGTTCTCTTTCTGCTCCCAAAATGTAGACATAATCAGCTCTAGAGAAGTCACGTCCACTCAGCTTAGCTCTCTGTCCCTCCACAGCAGAGTAGTCCCCTCCTTGATGTTACAGAGGGAGAACAGTTCCAGGATATTCACTCTGTCCCTGGAAACAAGGCCAGGTACTTGTTGGTAGAGTCCTGGATGGGCCAGTCAAATGCCCACCAGAGGCTGGGCTGTGGCAGGAGAGACCCCAACCCTCGCTGCAGCTGTGATCCCCTTACTGGTGTACTCATGGCCAAAAGAGCAGGAGAAACTGCAGGACTCAGCAGTCACAGCACTGACCTGTGGTCACCCTCTGTTACCTGCCGTGGGCAGCTTCTCCTGCATCCAGTCACTGCAGTGCAGACCAGACTGCCTCACCAAATCACTGTGCTCAGAGGAGAATTGGCTACCAGTGTGATTGACTTTCCATAAAATAGTCCTAGTCAAAATATTTAGGATGTACATAAAAGATAGACAACAAAATATTCCTGTTCCAGAGGATCCAGTGAGGGAGTAACCTTCCAGAGAAGATGGAGCAAATTTCCTAAAGACACCTTCCAAAACATCCTGTCCAAAAAACAATAGTACTGTCACAACAAAAGCCTCTGCCCAATGCCACTAGAGAATGGCTAAGGGGCCCTGTAAAATCTGCTTCTGGAGAAAGAACATGCTCAGATTTGACGCAGTGTACAGATTTTTATAGATTGCTAAACAATTTTGAAAAGAATTAGTTTAAATTCAAGTAAGAAAAAGACACACAACATATATTTCTTGAGCCCTCTTACAAATTTTCTTGCTTTATTCATTCAAGGCTCTCGGCAGGGAGACTACCCAATTTCCTTTGTATTGCCAGCAGTTTCAGGATTTCAGCATCACTAGCAAATGCCAAAACTTTCACAGTATCTGTGATATTTGAAACAGAGCTTTGGTTATGAGCATTTGTTTATAGCGTGCTTTCACTCCAAACTCCCAAAACACTGAGCACCACAGAAATCTCTGCTCTGGTACTAACAGGAATCCCTTCACTTGTCCCTGGATTATTAAAACCTCTGTCAAGGGAGCAACAGCTCTTAATACAGCAGCTCTGTACTACAGTCTCAGACAAGAAAGGAGTAATAATGTATCTAACTAAATTACATGCAAAAGTCAGCAAGAAAGAATATAGTTGCCCACATGGAATTTGGACAGAGCACTCGTGTTAACACCCTAGCTCCTGGCCAAAGTGTCAAAGCACTTCTGGAAACTAAGAGTGGCCAAGAACTTGGTTTTACAGCTCATTCAATAGACCATAATGTTCGTATTAACTAATGGATTATATAATAACTACCATTTTAGTGACAAGTTGCAGCTCTTCATATTATGATCTTTTTGGTGGTGATGGTGGTAATGGTGCCTGACTTAAAATGGCCTGTCACTGCTGTTGGTTTTTCCAATTCTGAGTGGGTTTAGTCCATTTAAAGTCTTTCAGGCACTCATTCTTTTCTGTGTCTCTTGCTGATAAGAGTTTCTACAGGAGTCGTTTATTATGACAAAAAAATCAAGACATACAGATCAGGTAATTTTTCAGAGAGGAGTTCTTAGATTTAAGGGAAATGCAGATTTTGCACTCATCTGCAAAAGTTCACTGCAATTCAAGGAGAGTCTGTGTGACCCGCTCATACAACATTTTAGCAAGTCACTCCTTCCTGCCTTTCTTTCTTTCTTTCTTTCTTTCTTTCTTTCTTTCTTTCTTTCTTTCTTTCTTTCTTTCTTTCTTTCTTTCTTTCTTTCTTTCTTTCTTTCTTTCTTTCTTTCTTTCTTTCTTTCTTTCTTTCTTTCTTTCTTTCTTTCTTTCTTTCTTTCTTTCTTTCTTTCTTTCTTTCTTTCTTTCTTTCTTTCTTTCTTTCTTTCTTTCTTTCTTTCTTTCTTTCTTTCTTTCTTTCTTTCTTTCTTTCTTTCTTTCTTTCTTTCTTTCTTTCTTTCTTTCTTTCTTTCTTTCTTTTTTCTTTCTTTCTTTCTTTCTTTCTTTCTTTCTTTCTTTCTTTCTTTCTTTCTTTCTTTCTTTCTTTCTTTCTTTCTTTCTTTCTTTCTTTCTTTCTTTCTTTCTTTCTTTCTTTCTTTCTTTCTTTCTTTCTTTCTTTCTTTCTTTCTTTCTTTCTTTCTTTCTTTCTTTCTTTCTTTCTTTCTTTCTTTCTGTGTTATTAGGCAAGTACAGGTGAAAGAAATATGTGAGCAGCAGAATTTATTAGAGTGTATGGAGCACCAGGGGAGACTAATTATAAAACTTCAATACAAGACTGACACCATCTGGCTACTACAAGAGTTTGCAGAACTTGTAACGTTTGTGTGAAATACTCATTTTATACCTGGAAACCTACAGTACTCTGAGATCCAGTTCCAAGTGGCAATCCCCAGTGAACAGTCAGCACCACCAGTGTGCACCCTATGGAAGCTGGAAAAGCAGAGGGCTGCTGAGTGCAGACACCCTCCTGCTGCTCCTCCATCTCTGCTCTCAGGGCAGGTGCAGGTGTTTTATCACCACAGCTCTGCAATGTCGCCAACTAAAGCGGTCCTCTAGTGTAAGCAGTTTCTACTGAAGATTGATTTAGCTTTTTTTTATATCTGCAGGGTAAACCTCTAGCTTTTGTAGTATCTTCCCAGGAGCACGCAAGAAAATGAGGTGAGAAGCCAGAGTGTTCTTTGAGAAACTGCAACTGTTTCTCCCAGCAAATCACCCGAGGCTTAAGCCAATGCACTTGAACAATGTACCAAAGTCAATTAAATTGTTCATGCTCTTAAACTGAAATGACTGGATAAGCACCTCTGAACAACAGCTTGAAAAACAAATTTAACTAAATGCAACCTATTATTTACCTAACTTCTGTACTGAGCTTGGATTCACAACCTATGAACTTCATTCCCTCCGTCAGGAAAGAAAAATAAGATAATGATCAAAATTACACTGCAGTTGAATACAAGATGACAAGAAGTAATTTCTCACCTCTCTAACTGCTTTTCCCCAGATACTTGCAGCTGACTTATTTGCATTTATTTGGAGCAGAATTGCTGTTTCTTTGCACTTTCCCAGAAAGGAGTAACACTGACTGCTTTCTTGAGCTCAGTGAGTCAGAATGAGTCAGTCCACAAGGCGAGAGAGGGTCCCTGGCACAGAACTTCTCTCTGCAGAGGGTTTGAGGAAGAAGGGAGTTTCAAACCACACATGGAGCTCCCTTCATGGAGCTTTTGCCAGGATGCCACGACTGTAGCACATTTCCCCAGTCAGATCAGGGCAAGGGCATATTGAATTAAGTCCTTGCTGACTGATAAGATGAATACTTGCGCTTTTGAGGAAGGAGTAGAGTTATGCAATAAACAATAAAGAATATGATCCAAACAAATCATCATTGCAATTATAGAGACAAACACTTCAAAGATATTACAAGCAGATGGAGAAATAGGATTTTCAAAAGTATGATGTTTCCTTAATAAGAACTCCATATGGGATTTAAAGTTTCCAGCTTTTTCTAGTTTCCATAGAAAACTATTTGCGTATCTTAACATAATATAGATTATTACCGTGTGTCCAACAAATTTACTAAAGGAGTGTTCAAACTCTACCCAGAAAAGGAATTTTCATTCTTCACATTGCATGTTAAGTTCAAATTTGTGTGTTCAAATCAAAGAGAGATTATTTTTTTTCCCTTCCTTGCAATCCTGAAAACAGCATACAAGGGTAAATAAGTAAGAAAGAATTGTGAAATCTCAAATATACTTCCCCTCCTAATAAATGGTCTAGTTTTCCAAATACGTCTTGGAAAGCAGCCAGAACTACAAGCCAAAGCTATGTGAATATCTATTTGTGTCATTTGGTTGCCAAAAAAATGATCAAATAATGAAATAAAAACTACTTTGACCTAAAATGAACTTTTCTTAATTCCTTGGAAAAAACAGACAAATCAGTGAAAATTATTTGAGGGGAAAAAAACAAAAATCCAAAACCCAGCAACGACAATAAAAAAACTTTTTTAAACTTTATGTTTTCTTCATATAATGAACTTACTACAAATGTTTGCATTTGTTAGTGTAGGATCTCTTTTTCTGAAAATGAGGTAACTACTTTTAATCAGGTTACCAGATTAAACACAAATGCTTCTCTCATTGTTTACTGTTCTGTTTCCTGTCCTTAAGAGACTTCAGTGCTTCTGACTGTGCCCCATTATTAACATTTCAGCAGCTCTGAGATGAAATCAAATGCTGCTGTGGGGAGTTGTTATTCTGCACTTTGTTGGAGAGCACTGGGCTGGCCTGGACTCTGCTAGGGAAGCACCTCTTTTCTGTTTGGCAGCTCTTTGCTGCATTTCTGAGCGATTTTCTACCTTGTATCAAAATGAGTAATCACAATTTATTAAAAATTCACACAAGCATTTCCATGAGTTCACACTCTGTTCTTATCACAGATGGACCCGAACTGCAAAATCTGGATCCTGAATTAAATATTCTTTTGCTTTGGTATGTCAGATGCAAGATCTTGCCTTCGTTAAAGAAAAAAAAAAAGGAAAAAGAAAAAAAAAAGGCAAAAGGTGTGTTCTCATTTTGAATTTGCTAAGTAAAGGTTAAATCCTAGCAAAGGCAAAGGAACTCAGATTTTATGTGGCTTCTCTACAGTCATCAGCTCAATGTGTAACTTATTTGAAGCTTATAAACTGCCCTGTCTTCAACGGAGTATTGTTGTGCATCAATTGCTCTGAGTTATGGGTACCTATTATGGTTAGTGAGGAAAGTACCCAAGTACCTGAGCAAGGCCTAGTTCCAACCTCAAAAACACCAGAAACACTAAAGCACTGGATGCTAAGATATTTATCATTTGTTTGTGCTGCAAGCACACTGCACAATGTTAGAGGCAATCGTGAGGCAGGATCCCAAGGTGAGAGATATCACTCACATCTCCAGTACCACGGGAGAACAAAGGAATTGTGCAGAAGATGTAAGGATTTTGCTGCTTTGCACGGAGTGATAGGAAAGCATCATGTTTTGCTTATGCTGGTTTGTGACAAGGACCACTAATAATAGCATTTTTCACACTGTTATTTTTGGCTGGTCTGTGTATTATAACATAAGGAAGAGAAAATGAGGACCAGTCAAAATTTAGCATAAATTAGATTATTATGATGTAAACACTTAAATTTTGACATGCACTTAACAGTTCTTCTGCACCCAGCAATGATTGAAATAAGATGAACGTGTTTTGCAGTAATGCCAGATCCCATAATATCATCCAGGATCAGTAATGAGAAGGGCTGCTCTCTCTGAAGATTACCGCAATCACATCTTTCCACAGAAGGTTTAATGTTCAGCAGTCTGTTAGGAAGAAATGTGTTTTAAAATAGAGTTGGAAATTGAAAAGATTATTATGACACAATTATGCAGGAAAAAAGATGTGCAGAGAACTTCATGGGGAGCAGTCTGGGAGAAGTCAAAACAAACAAACAAACAAACAAACAAACAAAAAATGAAGCTTTTTACCTGTGTTACACCCAGCTTCTTAACAGATACCTCGGTGGGACTTCTACAGTTACTTCTCTGTATTGGTTTATCTTCAGTCACATTAAAAGATCCTTCTGTCACATTCTGAACCATGCAAAGGGTAAAATACATAATGTTGTGTAGAACTAAAATTCAGTGGTTCACAAATATTGCAGCCAAGGCCAAAATCTTTGGATTGCAGTGTCAGCTTTACGATAGTACTTCATAGCACTGAAGTTATCTATTTCTACTTCATAAGCATTTTTTATTTTTTATGCTTTTTTTGTATGCCTTTTGAAGTCCAGAAAACCTTACAGCAAAGCATGCTGTATCACCAGACAATTTTTCCTTTAGAATTTTCTTTAGATATATCCTGGAAGATTGTGATCATGAAATTTGTACTGTTCCATGATTTATGCTTTTTCCCTGTGCCAAATAGATACATACTAATATACTACAGAATATGCTCTTAGTATCACCAAGCAGAAAAACACAATGTATTAAATGTCTACTAAGTTTACCATATGAGATCATTTAAATTACGTTTAAGTGACTTCAATCCTCCAAATTCATTTAAAACCCTAAGAGCCGGCATAAGTCCAGAAGCAATCAGAAGGAAACCAAGACCTACATGAGATCGATAAAATTTTTAAATTTAGAGTCTCTAAATCATCCAGATTGCTGACAAAGAATGCAAGCTCATAAAAAAAAAAAAAAGGAAACCAGTTAGTGGCTTTTCTAAGTAAACATCCAACATATTTTTTATCATGCAATGAAGCTTTTTGATATATGTCATCTTTGCTCTTTTCCAGCTCCTATCTGTCAGTGGAAATGTAATCTTTTATATACCAAAAGATTAATGTTCTCAAAAAAAAAAAAAATCTGTTTTCAGAGGTTTATAACTCATCTGTGGAAGACTGTTCCAGGCAAAAAAAAAGAATCTTTTTGAAGTGCAAAGATCAAAGATCACATTAAACTACATGTTTAAAAGAAAACTGTACCTTTTTTCTTCAGCACAGCAAGCCAAAAGTTCAGAACAGCAGTGAAAGGATAAATGGACCTGGTCTGCTTTATTTTGACTTCACACTGTTAGAAGTGATAGAATTTATATGTTTAATAGCAAACATCAGTATTAGGAGAACATTAAACTGATTTTGAGGAATCATGGAGGCTGGCATTCACTATCACAATTTAAATTATTTCAATTCATTGCAAGACAAGAGTGTCTCCTAAGAGTTTCAGAAATAACTATTAATTTAACTAATTTAAATTTGGGGTAACCATTGATTTCATAAGAGCAATGATTTTGCCCCCAGCAGATTGTACACAGCAAAAATTCAGTTTCATCAAGGGAATGTTTGGCAATCAGAATAAATAAAGTGAAGGTTTATTTAAATGTTGAGAAGAATGAAAATATTAAATCAAACAGAAAATTTTTAAAAAAATTAAATTACTTGAAGTATATTACCTGAATCTTGCCACAAAAAGCAAAACAACCCTTCTAAAGCACTTCTATGTGTTGGTAGTTCCATAGAAGTCTGTTCTTTTGCAAGGTAAAGCTGACATACAAGGATAGCTTGAAAACAAAATCAGACAAGCATGTATGCCAGAGAGACAAACTATCAAAGAGAGATCTCTGGCACTAAGAAAGCACTGTGAACCAATCACACTGTGCTATTTAATCTCTAATAGTTTTATAAGCTTTTTCTTATTTTCTTTTAAAATATGTCCTGTAGTTTTGATGTTACAGGATATATATAAAATAATAAGTTATAAATCATTAAACCTGATGATGTTTTTTCACTTAGCATTTATGTTTTATTTGTATGATGGAATTTTTTGCAGTCTGCCTCTAATTATAGGAAGATTTTTTTCCTGTAGTTTATTTGACTTCATTCACCACTTCTCAACATATGCCATATTTAGAATGTGATATAACTAAAATTTTGTGTGAAACCATGCCAGTTCTTCTATTTTGGGGCCAATTAAGGAATGTATCCCTTTTAAGTGAGTGTTTAAATCTCCTTTGGTTAAATATCATAATTAAAATAAGCCCAAGAAGACCACATCTGTGGAGGTAAAAGTGATGCTGCTTGTAGGATAGAGCTTGGGCGGGTTATAGGAGACAGCCCCAGTGATGGAATTCCTTCAGAGTAGGCATCGTCACTGGGCTTTGCAGAAGAAACTCAGGAATCTTGCACATCAATCTTCTGTGAGTCCAAACTGACTCTGTGTCTCTTCTTCTAGAGGGTGTCACTTTAGACATTATCTAGTTAGATATGATCTAAATTATATTCACTTTAGACATTATATATTTGGCTATTGTTAGTTTTAATTTCTAACCTATGATCAAAAAAGCAAAAATAAACCCATTTTAGTATTTTTAAAAATTATGTTAGCTCTAGAAAATCCTTGGATGAAAAATCCATATTTTATTTTGGCTGTTTCCTTCTCTCTCTCTCTCTAGCTGATAAATGTATGAAATATATGAAAATTCTGCCCACCTGTACTTTATAAGCACAAAAGAAATCCACCTTCCAAATGTACACAAACCAAACCCTATCACATTACTTCCCTGCCAAAGACACATGCACATTTTGGGAATCGGAAGCAGAGCCAGGAATACATCTAAACTATTCACTGGAATGATAATAATACTATTAATAAATATATACATAGTTTGTAACTTCTCTTGTTCGATCAAAAAGATTGAACAAGAAAGATTACCTAGTCTGTACTCTGACAGATTACAGATCATTGCATTTTATCAATTTACCCTTCTCAAGTGTTTAAATATCTAAATTTAGAACTCTGAATGAAATGCTCAAAGGCCCTGAGTTGAGCTAAGCTATTTATCACATGAAGTCTTCTACTCTCTCCTTATCCCAAAGGTTCTTGCTCCTGTAGCCAGGCAAAGGGCTGTTACAGCCTGCATCCTGTTGCTTCACCTTTTAACAAGGAAGAGGAGGTGAGAATACAGAGCTGGATGCACTGTCACCTCCAAAACCAGAAGCTAGATCCAAATCTGAGCTCATCTTTAGGCACTTCGGTCAAAATACTCTGAAGCTCATCAGAGATCCTGTTTACAGCAGGGAAAATCAAATTCTTACAAGTGTCCAAGGCCCTTTATATGATACAATACTTAAATTATTTCTATTTCTAATTTTGCTGTTATTCTCTGCATTTCCTGTGTATACAATAGTGATTTCAAACACAAGTTCAAACGTAAATAGCAGATTTCTTTATCCCTGGAGTCAGGCTATTCTCCTAGAATATTGCAGAAGTCAATAGGAGAATTTGCACCAAGAATAGTTTTTGGCCTTTACATTGTTTTTGACACCTTAAACGCTTGTAATTTTTTTCGTGTGGGGCATATGAACCATCTTTAAGAGAAAGTGGTCATAAAAGGCCACTGCACAAAGGCTTCCACTGGTATGTGCCTTCCCATGACTGGATTAGTGCTGCCTCTGCTGCCTGCCTTCCTTCAGCTGCCTGACTTCTGACAGGTGATGTTTTGGGAGCTAGGATCTGAAAGGTGTCAAATGGGAGGTAACACACCTCAGCAGAGCTGGTTTTTCTAATTTCATATGGAAACTTTTCTTCAACAGGTACCCATTAAAGAATCCTGTTTTAACTTACACTGGAATCAGGCACCCTGAAATCAGTGACCTCTCAAGCCCCTTCAGCACAACAAGCCGTGTGTGTAAAGCCATGGGGTACAGCACACATTTCAACCCGGGTAGTCACTGTCTAATACTGAGTTTCCATGCATGAATCAAGGACCCAGATACCTTGAGGCTTGCTCATGGCTAGGTGTCAATGCTGTCTTCTCTTTTCCTCATCTTAGACAGGTCCTTGAAGAGAGCTCTCTATGAAAAGCCACCAGGAAGACTTATTCCTGTGAGAAGGCTCTGTGCTGTAACCTCTTGATGTCATGGCAACAGCTAGTGAAGTTTTATGCCATTTTTGCTTTATTTCAGGACACATGTTCCTGCAAATGAGGATTTGCTCCCACTGATTAATGCTGTCCAATTTTTGTTGAGTCACCTCAGAACAAAACTACTGATTTCTACTGGTTTAGTAGAAAAATAAAAGATGAAGCAAAATTCCCATAAAAGTAATCTAGATTAGCCCTGTGATTGAGGGTTGTGCACAGAGATTACAGTAATTTAACTAAAATGTTTTGAACCTATTTAGTTAAAATCCATGACATATCCATACCCTTAGAGAAATTTATTTGACTGTATGTATTTGTTTTAGACCCTGGAAGGAGATTGATAAATTTTTACACAAGGGAGTGAGTCTCAGATTTTCCAAATGAATTTACAAATTTCACCCTTGGACTGAAACTGACAAATGTCTTTTTCTCTTATATTAACTAAAATGATTACATGAAAATTACTGGAGTTGAAGTCATGTATCCCAGATTACTGTAGAGAAAACAAACAGCTTCTATATTCACAGCGCCAAAGAGCAGAAGTATGGTGAGGCCATTTCTAAAAGATTTCTCATAAATTACCACCCAAATTTCTCATAAATCCAGAAATTATTTCTCTTATCAACCCAGGATTATTTTGGCATTAGGTCAGAGATTAACTCAAGCACTTCAAAAGTAAAAACTGGAAAAGGAGGGAAATGTCTGGAAAAGCAAATCTGGTTGACTCCTGCTAAGTTTCTGGAATGTCAACTATTGTTACAGTTGTACTTTGTAAAGTGTGTCTCATAGGTGCCACTGTACTACACTCTAAATGGCAGATGTGACCCCTGACCCAACAAGTTTACATTTGCTTTTCAGTTCTGGAGCACAGGAAACACATAAGAAGAGGCCAAAATACAGAGACTAAAAATCTACAGTAACCTGTCACACCTTAGTTTGCTCATAACAAAGAACATCAAAGATCAGGTTTGGATTTTTCCTAACTAAGAAAGGAAACTGTTGGAGTTAACTCATCTATTAGACTGGGTGAATTAAAAAGCTCAAATAAACCACTTGCTATCCTGTATCCTATTTCAGAAGGATGCATGAGCATTGCAAGAGCTTGCAATCTAAAAGACCATTTCTGTGTTTGGCCCAGAAGCTGTAGTGTACACTATTACCAACTTAATGGATATTGTAATGGTAGTGAAAGAGAACATCCAAGAAATGCAAACCTGGAAGGTCCATCCTTTATGACTCCTGATCTGCTTGTATCCTTCTCTTTACACTAGTGCTGCATGGACTCCTATCTCAGTGACTGGTTTTGATGAGAGGAGATATTGCAGGTTGTGTTGAATTGCTTAGTACTGTCAGTAGAGGAAAAATTGGGAAAGATGAGTTTCATAATATGAAACTAGGACAGTTTCAACCCATCACTGTGATGGTGGGTTTGTTTAAGCTAAAAGATAACAGGTTCAAATATGTGCTTGATATTTAGACCCCCATCTTCCATATTTTTCCCAAAGTGTGAAGGTATGGAACTCTTAATTACTTCAGTTGGTGTTAAGGATTTACCAACTCTGAGGAAAGACCAGAAGAAATGTCTTACATACAGATTAAGTGTCTCACCAATCACAGGATTAATCACAGAGGCATGGGAATGTGCACATCTGCATGTGTGAACATAGGCACACTTGCAAGTGTTTGGGGATGTCACATCTGTACACCATCAGGAGTCAGTGCCTCTCTTTGATACCACTTCAGACATCCACAGAGCCTGTCTCACGAGGGTGGAGGACAAGCTGGGAACCAGGGAATGTGATGTGTGGGTATTTGTTCCTCATTCTCCCATGACAGTGGCATCCTCATAGACTGTCTGCATTTCTTTATTTATTTTGTTGGCATTGATCATGGAGGTCCTAAATTATCCTAAATGAAACATTTGAATAAAAATGCCTGAGAGCTGTCAGCATGCAATTCCACTCTGTATTCTTTTCTAAGCTTTGCATCCAGCCTTCACAGTACAGATGCTTGCAGTCTGGTGTGTTATAACTTGCTTTTATTTTCAAATAGTGCATTTCTTCAACATTTCAGAGCCATACAACCTCCATCAGGACATAAAGACAGCTGAACACAGGTTTTAAATAGCTGCCTGATATTTAGAAATACAGCTTTCTAGGTGTCCAAGATTAACTCTGTGATTCATTCAAAGTTGAAAGAAGGAAGGTAGCGACTCTTCTCTGATGCACTGTGGTTAGGAAGAGGATCTGTTTTTACAAACTCTGACTAACCAAATTGTAAAGCAAGGGAGAATAGCTAGTGTGTTAATGAATGTCCACTACATAGGAAGGTCAGTATTGACATACAGACAGAGAGCCATGGAGGTGTCCTTCACCACTGCTCTCCATAATCTAAGGGTGCATTGTCTATAAAACCTTCAAAGAGCATTGGCAAAAACAACCAACAAAACAAAGCTCAGCAAATGTCTCTTTCTTGTCCATTCTTTGGCTCACAACCCAGAGGCAAGTGGAGCTGTGCAGACTTGCAGCAGCAAGGTCTGAGGCCAGCAGAGCATCCAGGATATGCTGGCAGTCTATCAGAGCACTCGACACACAGCTGCTGTGTAGCTGATCCTCACAGGCAAGAGAGCACCAGCACTGCTGGCTGTGCAGTCCTGAAACCAGGCCACAGGCAGAGTTAGTCCAGGCTCAGAGCAGTGTTCACAGCAATATACTGCTTCTATGGCCAAGTCAACATCTGCATCTAGCAGGGCTGCAGGCTCAGAGCTAGCTTAGAGCCCTCCTGACAGACCAGCAGTGCAAAATTTTGTCTTGCCTCAATAGTGGCAGGTTAAAGCTCAAGACTCAGTAATTAAATGCTGACTTTGTTATGTCTGACTTATTGCTTCAGTTACTCACTGCTCACTACTGAATCTACTGCAGCCTCCCTCACTGGAGATATTCAAGAACCATCTGGACACCATTCTGTGCCATGTGCTCTGAGATGACCTTGCTTGAGTGGGGAGGTTGGACCAGATGACCCACTATGGTCCCTTCCAACCTCATCCATATTGTGATTCTGAATGATAACTTGATTTAGTTCCACAGTATTTATTACAGATGCATTTTTTAAAGAGAGAGCATAAAATTAGATACTGAAATCAAATTTCCTAGTAAGCTTTGAAAACTGAGGTAAAATTACTGAGGTAAATGTAGTAGGAAACGTGCTTTTTTGTATTAAACTATTTGTAAATAGTGAAATGTAACTATTTTTTATAATTGACTACTTAAGAAAAGTAGTACAAAGAAAGTCACAGCTGGCCACTTGAGACGATAAATATCAATCAAGTCTATTCCATAACTCAGCAATTCAAAATAGCTGGTCTGACATATTTTAACTGAGGTATTTTAACTAATTTCAAGTATAGTGGTAAGGAAAAATACTGCTTACATAACTTTCCTAAAGCAACTACTCTGATAGTAAATTATATCTGATGTTGAGTCCTAATGCTTCATTACACTTCAGATTTGCTTTTTTTTTTTTTTTTTAATTTAGAATGGTTAGAAACACTGGCAGGATGACCCATTTTCATGTTACACATTCAGGCCTCAGTGGTCACTGTAAAGAAGGTTTTGGTGCCCATCAGCCAGGAGAAAACCGGCTTAAATTTTATTTAACCAATCACTGGCAGTTCAGAGATAGGAGCTTCTAGTCATCATACACATCCCTGTCCTTAATGCCTAGATTTAATAGCCCTCCTCTCATTTGGTACTGTATCTCTTACCCAACTTAAATATCTTTCTAATGTCCTCTGAAAGTGTCTAGAATGCCAAGAAATGTCATGTTGCTATGATCATAATCATAATAAATGACAGCTGACTATAACTCAAGATACTGCCAAAATCCATTATTAAAATCTCCAATTTTAGCAAGCAATATTATCCATATAAAGAGAAACACCATCATATCCTGCACTATTCCCTGAACTAAGGGAGGACCATTAATTTATAATATTTGCCAGGATGTTTTTGGATTGTTTTTCTACCAGAGAAGGACACTTGCCATTTGATTCATGGACTGATTTCACTGGCTCCATTTTCTTAACAGATCCCATGGAATACATGAGGAGCATTATGAGTTTGGTTTGGCAGAGACATAATTAATTTTAAACATCACTTAACTTGATCGCTGAAACCTCTTTAAGTCTTTCTGAGACGAGATTCTGTTTAGAAGGACTTCTATATATGCTGAAATATGGACAGGTCCAAGGAAAATCCTTCTATCTGGAGATGAGAATTCCTTTCAGTTTCATACAGCCCCATGGCACATCCATCTCTGCAGGTTGAAAATGCCTTGTGTAGTGCCTACCTGCCCCTGCTGCCTCCAGCACTGCCTTGGCACAGGGACAAAGCCTCTTGCACGATTTCAGAGTGATTGTGGAGTGCACAGACAGACAGAAGCTGGGGCAACAGCCTTGGAAGTGAGATCTTGAAGGTGGAGAAACCACTGGAAGGCCCCAGAGCTGGGATAGCAGCATCATGGACAGATCCTTCCCTTTACAAATGACCCAACACAGAGGGGAGCGAGCAGAAGCACCACTATTATATGGCCCAGCCTGAGACCTATGCAGCTCCCAAGTAAAATGCTATATACACTGAAGAAGAAAGATAAAATAAAAGATTCAGTGTCTCTTCAGATATTTGCAAAGATCACTATTCTCATTTTGCACCTAAAGAAACCCCACTGCACTGTTCCTCATGTCGGCATAGCCCATTCTCTCTGCAAACACCTGGACTGACATGGCTCCATCTTGGCTCTAGACTCCTATTTGTCCAGTGACACCTCCACCAGCAGCTGTAGCTCCATCTTCCAACATTCTCTGCACCTGCCTTTAAGTTCTAACCCATTGATCTTATCCCATTCTCATGTCTTAAAACTCTCCCATTCTTTCTATGTGGGAAAGATCTATTAGCAATAATTTAACACCAATCTCCAATCTCAGTGATATCTGACTGAGAGAAACAACTTAGGAGTCATGGTGACTATTGATTAACATCACCCCACTCTACACTTTGCCATGACTACCTCAAACAACATAAATTCAACGTTGTGTTGAATTTACCTCATTATAGGTCATTGGATCAAGCACACAGACCAGTGGGGAAGCAGGAAGCAGAAACAAGGCTTTCTCCTTGCCGAGGATGTATCTAAAATAGTAGCCCACGGATTTAGACACTTTTCTTTCTGTTTTACATTCTGCCTGTAGAGTAAATGACCATCACCACAGTCTTGTCTGTAGGCTGCCAAGGAGTGCAATATCCTGGTAAGGACAATCTGAATCTCATCAGGATAAGAGGAATATTAAACCAGATCTCCCCCTTTCTGATTAACATCTATAGTCTTGCAGTACTATCTATTTTCTTTAGCTGTGATTTGGAAAATACTGGGTTTTTTCTGTGCTGAACTCAATGCTGTGTGATAGACAGGTCTAATTTGATGCAAAATTTGCTTAGATTTAAGACAGATGCCAGAAAGCTCCACTAGCTATCACAGCCAGCCTCGAGGCACAAGCCACAGAGCTTTGAGGATGCCTGCAAGTGCAGGAAGAGTGGTTGTGCAAAGCACAGCCCTGTCACCTGGAGGCACCCAGGGACACTGAGCAACCTGGCTGAGTTCTGCAGTCCCTGTGGTTTGTGTGGGCAACTGGCTTTGCTGAGAATTAACTGAGTCTGATGCCTGTGTGAGCAGGGCTGAGCAGCTACACACCAGTCTGTGGGACTGCTGATGGTGCCAGACAGATGTATCCTCTCCTGGATGCTTCCTTCCCCTGCAGCAGGGAGGGCAAAGGAGGACAGCTCACAGGGCTGTGCCACAGCAGCTTGTGTGCTGGAACAAACTCAGAAACAAGCTCAGATGTTCAAGTTCAGTGCAGTGGTCTTTGTGCAGCTTTGAATGTCCTTCTGGTTCTCTGTTTGCGTTCTCTCCTTAGAGGCATTCTCTCCTTAGAGGGATGGTGTGAGAAAAAACATTGAATATTGTGAAGCTTGCAGATATTTGGATAATGGGGCTGTGCAGCTTCCTCAGATGCATTGTTAGAAGCCATATAGCACACTGGTGATTTCTTAGGAAATACTGGGGGGTTTATTATTTTGTCTACATAGGTGCATAATTATATAGGGGTTAACACCACTGAACCCTGTGACAAGCTAAAACTTTTTATTCTATTTTCTCTCACAAGGTGAAACTTTTTTTTAAAAACACTTCAGTAAACTGCTTCATCCATCCCAAAGTTCTATCTAGGTAAAAATTACATTTTCTTTCTTTCTTTCAGAGAATGAGAAGGTTAGTTTTAGCATGACAATAACTCAGGAACATTTAGAGAGGAAGAGACAGACTGCCACCTACTAAACACACCACGCGAAATAAAAATACATACCCTATACTTCATAGCTAGAAACAGGTTTTTTTTAGTTAAAGGTTTAACTCCATGTAAGCAATAACATCAGTTACTATATAGACTATATGGCCTAAATCAAAATGGTAATATCAGGCTATGAAGTGTTCTCAAATAAGGTGAAAAACAGCGTGAAATACTCTTTAATCTGTGTATAGGGTTGAATGAACCAATAATGAGATTTGTTAGGGTCTGGCTGCACCCAGGTGACTGGTCTGCTCTACCAAGGCTGTGTGATTGCTTTTGTATACAAACGGGGCCAATCCTAAGAAATCAGCTGCTGCACAAAAACCATCATTAGTTACCTGACAGTATCCAGATAAAACCCGAGACAATAAAAGGATGAGGGATGAAGGCATAAGACTCTTATCATGTCAAAGGATTGGAGTTACCAATGGTCAAATGATGTAGTAGAAGCAAAAGTGTCATAATGGACACCATGGAGCATATTTCATGCATGAAGCATAGCAGACACTGTGGCATTCAATGGTGATAAGGCAGTGAGAAGTAGCACCTTGTTTATTAATAAATTAAATTTCTTAAACCATATTTACCTCAAGCTGGGAATTTTCTGTGATCATCACAAAGCAATGAGGTGACCTCCAGCAGCCATGTTTGTGTGCACATTTGGGGAACAGGGCACCCCAAGGTGCTCCTCTTCTTTGTTCTTCCCGATGGAATCCAAGTCTATGCCTGTGTCTGACACCTGTGTCTGGGCACTTCAGTGCCATATTAAAGTTTTACAGCACAGTATTTAAAAATCTTTTAGAGGGAGCTTATCACCTGGCAGTACTATGAAAAAGGGTATTATGGCTGCTTGGCGAGTGTTAGCATCTGCCACAGAAATCCGACCATCTTAATTAAGTTCAGGTGGAATAAATACATAATAACACAACAAGCAGTGCTGAAAAAACTAACTAAAAGATCCGCACCAAAGATTATCAAGATGCCACTATTCTGGAGGAAGCACTACTTAAGAGTTTGAGAGCTGGTTAAAAGACAGAAAACAAAAGACAGGGCTTAAGTGTTATTTATAGGATGGAGGAAATACTGGAGTATCCCCAGGTACAGATGCTGGAACTAGTTTCATTTAACTTTTTCATGAATGACCGGGAAAAAAAAGTATGCAGTGAAACCCCCAATTATCCAGACCTTACTACTCCATATAGTCAAAAGCCACACCAGTGGAGAGGAGACACAAGAGATTCACTGGCCCGAGCAAAAGTGTAAAGTTCCCCTTAAAAGAAAAAATCCCCTTCAGAACAGACTGGATCTGCACTAGTGTTCTTTACCAACACAGCTGTGCAGGAGAGGACTTCTCATGTGGGCAAGGATTTACTCCTTCATAGGAGAGGCCATTATCCATGAGACTCTGGCAGTACATGTTTCTTTTCCAGGGAAAATCTCCACCTTCATTTTGCTATCAATCACAAATTGCCATATTTCAGACAGAAACTTAAGGCTCAAGGAGATCTTGCAGGTCATTCATCCTCACTGGATGAAATGTTGCAAGAAACGGGTTCTAGAGAGTAACATCTCCAGCTTCCAGATTGGATTCAGTAACTAATGACTGCTTATTATGTGTGAGAATACTGTGTTGTTCCATTCATCATTATATATAAAACAATATTTTTACTTTCCAAATTTGGAGAGTTGTGAGGCTCTTTCTTTCCTTAGCAGCTCAAAGAAGCAAAAATCTAACTCCTTCATATTTTCAAAGAACAGTGAGATCCTCTGTCCTCCATCTTGGTTCAAGCCTGTTACTCCTGTCCAAAATCTTCATCACTACTAACCCAATGTGGTACTGATAGCTATTAGTGCAAGCATAGTGACAGACACTTGCAGAGCTGAAGTTTTGAAGTCCGTTTTTTTTTTTGGAATGAATGTCTCTGAATTTTTAGGAGTAGGATTTAGCTTTGGATTAAGACAATAAGGTCTTTGTGTTAAAATTGTTTAAAGTATTCAAGGAATACTTGCAGGTTCTTGTGCTTTAGAGAACTTAGCTACTCCAAACCATTTGGAGGTAGCACAGAGCTTGCATATGACACTGAATTTGCAAAATATTTTAAGTTTCTTGGAACAGCAGGTGGTATGTCTCACAATCATTTAAAATTACACATGATGTACATTTAGATAACTAAATCCAGATGCATATGAGTGTACTCTAGAATGAAATAAACTTGAATTTTGGCAGCTAATGTTTTGAGCAACTGGTGTCAGATGAACTTTGTTTTTATCATAGTTGTTCATGTAATGAATATGGGTTTCCTCCACATTTTCTTATCACCTCACACTCATTACACTATGACTTTAACTATCAGTGATCTCCTGTTCCCAGCTGTCCAGGCAGAGTATGAGATCACAGCCCTTAGATTCACAAGCATTAAATATACACGCCCTGTGTGTACCTTCAACATGAATAGAAGTTGCATGACCATGTCTCCAGATAGCTTTAGTCAGATCACCCACTACACTTAAATAAATTTGCAGCAAAGTTATCTTGGCTCTGGGCTGGGCACATGCTTACTCCAGCTGCTGGCCTTCCTCCTACTCAGCAGCCACTCTGAGAGTGGGCAAGACCAGGCTGACCAGTGGCAGCTGGCATTGCACTTACAGAGCAGAAGGAGACTGATGGTAGGGTTTAAAATACATGTTTTACAGCATGCCAGTGCAAGGCAGGAGCCAATTTTATGACATTTGGCTGGTATGGAATGTCTATCCTCGATGCTTTAGGGAATGAGAAAATAAACAGCGCCAAATATGCAAATTTAAATCATTCTATTCCATACACGCATTTTACTAGTATGATAGTGTGCCTGGCAATTATGTCCTCAGCTAACCCTGTATCTAGGTAATTTCTCTCTCCCAGGCCAGCCTTTTGTGATTATCACTTATAAAATTTGTGTTTTGCACTCTACCTTGAAAATTATCAAGTTGGGTGTAGCTTATACATGTCTGCAACTCACTGCAAGTAATCTGGAGAAACATGGTAAGCAAGAGAAGCCCTGCCTTTCCACAGTGGTATGACTTGACTGCAATATCGCTTGTAAATTGACATTTATATTTAAATAATGAACTTTGTGTTCAATTTTATCTTTCTTGAACTCTTGTACTATAAAATATATATATATATTTATATATATATATATATCTACAGGAGTATTCATGTGCAAGAATATTTTTTTATACTTTTTAACTTTCAACCTGCTAGAAAACCTGCTGTAAACAAGTTCTTGGACTCCTACATTTTTCACTACTACATGACTTCTGCAATACTATTAAATGAAATCTTTCCTACTTTTATCTGAACTAAAGGTAATATTTACTGGAGCATACTTCTATGGAATTTTTCAGCAAAAACCTCTTTTGCAACGACTCTGAAATACACACAGAGATGCAAAGCAGCTTGGTACTTAACTATTGTAAGAGGGACGTGTGACATCTGAGGTCATGAAGCAGCTTACAGGCAGCATTCAAAAGCATGTATGAACGAATCCAAGCTAACTGCAAGAACACAAGCACTCTCCATTTACTTGCAAAGCCTGACTATGAAAGAGCTCATTGTATCTGTGTGTGTACGTGTATGTGTGCAGATACAATCACTGGCGACTGGCCCTTCATGGCAAAGTCAAACAGCAAGTGAAAATGAGGATATGAAAAACAACCTGCTCTGCAGTCACCTTACTTCTTCCTTATATTCGTTTTAATTTCTTTTTTAAATGAAGGAGATCAATTATGCCAAACAAGCAAGAAACCAGTCATGACAATTATTCACAGTCCAACACAAATATGTAACCAAGCAGCACAGAAAACACCCCAATAAAATGTCACAAAGATAAATAAGTGAAAAAAGGGAAGTGTTGCATGTTGCTTAGCTTGGATATGAGTAGGATGGGGTAGGATGTGCACAGCACAGGCTATAAAGCACCTGCTCAAAGACAGGGGTTGGAACTTTCCTACCATAACCTGGTTACTCAGAAGTTGTTTTGTAGTGTGGTTGCTGTAAGCTTAAAGCCACCATGACACCTGATGATGACTCTGAAGCACTGTCAGGAAAGAGAAAATTACAATATCTGGGACTCCCTGGAAGTGCAAGAAGCAGCATATTTCCATCTGGATTCAAGAGACCGGGATGTGGCCTCCATGACTGTGGAGTCTTCATTCCCTTTCTACCTGAGGTGATTCACCTCAATCCCCATCAGGACTGAAAATGTCGTGTCACCCTAGGTGACCACAGAAAGCTACAAAAGCCCTTCTTTCTCACTGTGGCTGAACCACAGTGTTTGCTTCCTGCCTTCTGGAATTTCCTTATATAAATTGGAGCTCAGGGGATTCCCTCTCCTATTGCTTTTTTGAGAGCTATTCCTAGGCTGTCCTCACTTTCTGCTTCCTGGACACACTGCTGCCTATTATGACATTGCACTTTTGACCTGCAATACCCTGTCTCTTTCTTTCTTTTTCTTCTTGTGTTAGGAAAAGGGATTTCCAGCTGATTTTCTTGTATCATCTGGTTTCTGAGAAGCTCCTAAATAGCCTTGCAGATTTCTCCAGTACCTTTGGTTCTCTGAATATAGCTCGGATTAGAACTGCACAAAGCAGAGAGAATGGGAGTCCCTGCTTATCGGTCCCTTACCCCAGCTGAGAGGCTCCTCCCTATCAGCCAGCTCCCAGCCAGACCCTTTGAAAGCCTCATGGTCAGACAGCTCATCCATCACATAGGTCAAACTCAGCCAGAGCTCAGATGAAGAAGTCTCCAGGTGGATTTTTACAAACAAACAAATCTCCAGTATGATCTGAGGGCAGGGAGGGTGCTTTTGGAGCCTAGCCCTTGGCTTTGCTGCTCAGCTGAGATTTTGAGAATGCTAAGGCAGTTAAATACCTTAAAGCTATCAGCATGCTTCTGCATCTCACAAATGCTTGGAAAACATAAGACAAAGATTAAAAGTTTTAAAGCAGGATGGAAGGTTTACTCAAATTAACTTAAATCAGTGAAACATTCCTAACTGAATCCACTGATTTTTAAGCTGGACCATTCCCAAAAAAGGCATTTTTAGAGTTTTGGGGTGCTATAGGGAAAAATATACCAAGAAAGTACAGTAAAGCAAGCTGTGAGGAATTGGTGACAAGACTTCTAGAATTTTTGGACCATGTGCCAGGGACTTGGCAGTACACTCAGCCATAATAAAACATCCCACCAAAGGGGAAGACGGTAGCATGTACCCTGAAAAGAAATGGAAAAGGTGTTAGCATTGTTACTACTATATCTCTGAGCTCAGAGCCCTTCTCTTGGCCCCAAGGGAAGCAAAGGATTTCATCCACATGGGTTTGCTCTTTTAAGCTGTCACATCTCTGTAATAAACTCATGGAACATGAAAACAACAGTAGACACAAACCAGGTGTCTCAGCTCTACCCAGAATCCAAGCTTACTTTACCCACTGTTTCTGAATAAATATCATGACTGCATGAGAGAATGCTATATCCCAAATATATCCAGATAATGCATTCTCCTTGCCATAAAAACTAAAATAGCAGTTTCTTTACCATTTAAAGAAGTGTCATTGAACAGGCTCTTTGTGAAGCCAAGCAGGCATTATGGAAATGATGGGGATGTGCATGGGTTAAGCTTTTGCCTGACCAGATTTCATGTTCTTAGCAGGTTTCCCTGCGAACACCACTGGAGCACTTGTAGGTGTGTAGAACCAAATGTCCAGGGGGCAGGAGGAGGTTTTGGGACGCCCTTGCCCTCCTGTGAGCAGTCAGGAGTTGGTGCGAGGGCTGCAGCTCCTCCCCAGAAACCCCGTCCCTGCCTCCGCTGTCCAACTGGGTGAAAGGGAAAGCTCCAAACTCGCCCTGCTCCTGCCTCTGCGGGCTTACCACAGACACAGGGCAGACCTGGCAGGGGACATTAAAGAGCGGCGTGTGAGCGGCACCCAGCCCGGGAGCCGCCGGCGGCGGAGCCCTGCGCGGAGCCGCGCTTCCCTCTAGCGGCTGCGGCACTGCCGGGAGCCCCAACACATCAGCTGGAAAACATCCCAGCTCGGGTCCCCCCACGGCAGGGTGTGGCACAGGTATCGACAGATGCGCTCGTGTGTGAGCTGTGTCGAAAGAGGTAAAGACATCAGACATGTTTAATACGTTTATACACATGCATATAGTTGCATCTGCATACACGCTTCCTCGTGCTGTTCACTCTGTGTTGGTTTTTTAATCAGCACCCTACTAGGTAGCTTTTCCTTTTTATTCAGGCACTTGCTGTTCACAGACAGACATGAGCCAGAAAGAGTTCAGAACTGATAAACACTGCATTCCCAGACCTCTTTCGCTTTGCAGAGGGAAGTCAAAAAGCTCCCCAATAACAGGATGTAGGCTTCTCTAATGGAAAACAGCCAGGGAACTCCCCAAGCCTTTCAGTAAACCCAGCAGTTTTCCAGCCAAAAGCTAAAAATGACCCGATGAGCAATTGACACCTTCGGTAAGGGAAATGGCAGCAGGGGTGCCTTGACGTGGCCCACACAGCATATTTTAAGCACAGATTTGTGCATGATGTGAAAGCCATGCCAGTAAAACTCATCGGCTGAGATTTCTACCACCCCCTGAATGCCACAGGTCCCAGATACGCAGCTGCTGAAACACTCAGGGATGACACATCACGCCTTTCTGGCACAGCTCAGTAAGTGCTTTTCAGGTAAAAGCACATAAAAGAAATAACACATAAACACTGGGTTTTCCTCCTGTTGAAGAAAAGAAACAGAAAGAAATTTAACTGTAAAGCCAAAGTAAAAAAGTAGATTTGTGCCTCTCTAGTGACTCTTTGTAAAAATAAGCAGTTTTAGAAGGTGGACAGTACCCATCAATTAGAAAAATACAGCGCTGCTTTCTGTGTCCGTTTGCTTACAACACAACCAGGTTTTGTGCCTCGCTCTCTTGGAAGGCTGCTGCATTTTACATTTGTGAGTTATATACTTTTAATAGCACCTAATGAGGCATCTTCTGCAGAATTCTCCTCTGTTCATAAATGTGATCCATTGCCTGCATGTGTAGTATCACATACCAAAAATAGCTCACAGCTCCTACCCATATTCTGAATATATCACACAAAAGAAGCACCATAGAAGCAGCACACAGAAATAGAAATCGTGGGCAAAGTAAAAAGGATTATTGTAATTCAGACTCCTGTAAGTGCATTGGCATTGTCTTTCCTTACATGGTGTCATCCTATTTTTAGTAAGATTCATATCTTATTTAGTACTTGCAGTTTGAATGGGATAGAGACAGGTGAGGAAAAAATGTTTTTCCAAAATGGCTGTAAGCTTCTAAAGAAAAAAAAATCTCTTGTAATTGAAATTAGCCTTCACACTTTTAATAAGACTAATGTGGGGGGCATTAATATAAAACCTAATCCCTTAAATTTATAGAAGAGAGTGAGAGATTTTCATGAGCTCTGAAAGAAACAGGACCAGTTTGTACCACAAAAAGTGGTGAGGATGCATGGTGAAGGTCAGGAGAGTAGTCATATGGTGAAGGATGTATTTAGTGGTCACCACTTCTCACCCATTTTTGCTAGGGCTCCCAGTCCCTCTGGGCTGGCCTCAGTCTTGTCTTTTCCACATCCCTGCCTCTGAAGTTTGCTCCTATTTTCCCCCGGACCAGTGCTGCTCTCCCTGGTAGAAGGCTGGGCAGTAAAGGGTTAAGTTACCCCTGCCTTGGCTCCACTCTCACTCAGCTCCCATCACTCCTCTCCACTCACAGGTCTTGATCCCAGGAGTATAGATTTCTAATTTCTTCTCCAGATTCCTCAGCCAGTTGCAACACCCTGGCCCGGGGCACCTCAGTCTCTTCCCCCCCATGTCCTTTCCCAGCCCATCTCAAAGCTCCACCTGCTTCCTTGGTTCTGCTGCCTCTGTTCTCCCTCTGTCCAACCTTATCTTGCAATTTCATGGTCTTGCAGTTTCTTGCAGTTTCTTTGCTTCTTTCAGAATTCAACAGCCTCTATAATATTAATTATTTCCTTTCTTTCTTTACAGTCCCAGTTTCCTTATCCAACAAGTCCCAGGTAATGCAGTAAATTAATCTGGCCATCATAGCAAACTTTATCCAAGTTTTTAAGTCCTGAGGAAAGCCAGGGGAAGTATGTCAAAGAAAAAGCTCCTGGAGACCCAGTGGAGACCTTGTTTAGGCTCTTTAGTTTTATTAGGAAAGAGTTTTATATGTCTCAGGGGAGCCTGCCAAAGAAACCCCTAGGAAGAGGAATCACTTCTCTCTGCTGTCCTGGAGTAGAGCTGTGGAAGAATGACTCATTTTGCAGATCAAAAGGTCTGGGAACTGTTCATGTTTACAGGAGACGTGGATTCCAGATCTAAGCTGAAAACACACTGATTAGACAGGAGATCAAAGTCAGAACATCAAATACATCTGACCCAGATGTAACATGGCCACAAGGGCCTTTATGGTTTTGTCATGTTATGCCAAGCCATATTTCCATTTAAAAACAAACAGTACCTTATCTGAGTAGAATGGGACATCATAGACAAATGCAAGTTTCACCATTTTGCTTAATATATGTAGTTTCATTTCTTTATCCAGGTGCTTGAATGCATAACATCTGTTGCTTTCATCTCTAATTCCCAAATGATCCACTGCCAAACCGCTAAGGATGGAAGTTTTAGTGGTGCCACATGCTCCTAGTTCAAGTATATGTCATTTCACTCTTGCTGCTGAACTGCTTTGTCCCCCCCAAGAAAACCTGACCAGAACTGCAAAGAGACACCAGACAAACACACCCTGCATAGCTGTGCTGGCCATGTTCACTGTGGAGTCACCTGAATGTTCCAGGAGGACTGAAGGGAAACCACCTCTGGGGAATCAAATCACAAACTCATTCCACCACCTAGTACAACAGGCTCCAGTGCCACAGTGCCACAGAAGAGGGATAGCTGTGGCTTTTAAGCAAATATGAAAAGCAGATTTTGTAACATTAATGCATATGTAACTATGAACGCTTCAGATTGACAACATAATTGTCAAAGGATGTCAAAAGGAAAGATCAAGAAGTGCAAATGTGTAACATTTTTAATGATTTCTAAATTGCTAATCATGATTTTTGAATGATCAATTAGCAGCTATTGTACAGGAAACAAAATTATATACATAATGTAAGTAGCATAAAGTCTTCTCAGAGATAATTTCTCCAGCATCTGAAGGCCTCATCCTGTAAACTGATGCTAATTTGCTGAAGTTTTGCCAGTTAATGATCTGCCCAATTGCAATGAAAAGGGGTTTTATATTTTTCTTTTACTTACGCCATTCCATTAGGTTAATTGAAATAACAAAATATAAATGGTCTAAGTTATGATATTTGGAAACATAGTGGTTTCAAATATTAAGGCAAGAATCAGCTTCAGTTTTAGGAGCACCCTAGTAGAGACACCTAATGTATATAAGACAAAGACTGCTACGGGCAACAACAGAACCTGGCATTTATGAAAACTAGTCGTCTTGCTAAGGACAGCAATAATAATGACAGCTACCTATTAAATACCTAAAAATGTTCTTTATAGTATTTTAAAGGATGTGAGGAGAGTAAAGTTTCAAAACACCTCAGTATCAGCCAGCAAGAGAGGAGAACACACAGAATGAATGCATCATCTGCTGACCAAAGGCACTGATTACCCAGTCAGTACACAGATGAGATCAACATGCACTGATGGGGCACTCACAGGTAAAGCACCATTTAACAATAGATTTAAGTCTGTACCTAAGCAGGAAACTAGAAGAAAATAAAGTTTTTGTCATGGTCATTACCTCCTCAGCTGGAGTGGGAATGAAATTTATTTTGAGCTCTTTAGTGATAGCCCATGACCATTTTCATAATTAGATTCCAAACCAAACACAACCCAATTAATATAAAGCCTGGAAGGAATACTAAAACCTGACAAAATTCTACAGTGCAGCTAATCTGACGCCAGGTTGCAGTAGGTGAGGCCTATAATCTAGCAGGCTGAAATTATACAAAAGATAATGAACACAAACACTTGGATTCAAAGTGAAAAGGAGAGGGATGTGCCACTTGCTGCTAAAAATGTTTGGTGCACTTGCCAAGAGTCATCTGCAGGACTTGCTGCACTCACTGCTCCGTGTTTCACACAACGTGGATGTCCCTTTTCTTAGGGAGGAAGTGGAAACAGGTGGCTTCAGTTCCTTTTGTGGGTTACAGTTGATGAATTGATGAATTCTGCAAAAATCTAATTGTGTTTTGGATGCTTTACTTTCTGTTCTTTTTTTTTTTTATGAACACTCAGCAAGTAGTGGATGACAACACAACATTTTCCAGTGTAGTTTAATTACTCTGAATTCTAAGAGAATTAAGAATCTCTTTTTCTCCTGTAATTTCAGCAACTTCTTGCCTCACTGAGCAGACACTCCTACCATAGCTGTGTCTAGCTGTAAGTCCAGGAGAGGAACATATCCTAAGAAGAAAGTAATTTCCTGCTCTGATTCGGTATAAGCAATGACTCTCTAACACTTCACAGGTGGTTTTTATTGCTTCAACTATTCCTAAAGCTACCCTGTAAAACAGCTCTGTAGTACAGAGGTCTATTTCTGACTGAAGATGCTTGTGTGGGTAGGGGCCATTTATGGGGTTTGGCTGACTCATCAGGGGCCTTGTGAGGAAACGTTCGACTTGCCATGAGTAAGGAATAGGCCGAGTTTCCACAGTGGGGAGCATATGGAGAACAGTGATGTACTTCTCCTACCACCTTTAGCCCAGTCAGAGGTCAAAGTGACTCCCAGCAGAGTTTATAACAGCACATAGGTTACTTCCAGCTTAGCAGGGCGAGACCTGCTAAGTAAGTGAGAGTTATGTTTCTAATTAAGGAACAAACGTCTCCTGCTGCTGTGCTGTATTAATCCAATTCTGGTGGTTTCTGTGTGAAGGGAATCCCTGTCTGTCCTGATGGGTAAATCAACACCTGCTTGTCCTGAACTAAGTGCAACCCAGTCACCAGAACTGCCTAGGGCTTCTGAACCCAAAGGTTTTTGTTTTGAATGAGGCCCACAAACACCCAGATGAAGATTTCTCAAATTCAGCTGCTGTGCACAAATGAAGCTGAGGTTGAGGTCCCCGTGCTGCTGCTCTGAAGGGAGCCCAGTGTGCAGATGGGTCAATGCCAAACACAAGTGCTGATCCAGAATCAAACACATTGACATTGAGGAGTCCCTGGGCACCTCTTGACCCTTTTAAACAGCCCTGGCAGTATGACTGTGGGCTATGGCAGTGGGCAGCTCATCACACAGTGCACCCAACATATGGTAAACTAGATAGGACAACAACACTTGAAGGCTATTTGGAAAGACTTGAGAGAGGAACAGGTAATTCCTAAGTAGCCCTAAAAGCCATCACTACTGGACACCACAAATTTTGTATACATAAAGCTGAACAAAGAAAAGTCATGTTTTTTTTTTTTTTAGAAGACTAGGAATATCTTAAGCAGGTGTTATGAAAATTACCAAATAATTTAATTACAACATGCAGGTCTGATCCCAAAAGATAATTAAAAGATAAAAGTTAAAAGATTAAAATATAATTATCATAAACTATCTTATTGTAAAACAAAAACATCTCTTATTGGTTTTGGAGAAACTACAAAACTGGTACAGAAAGCAGACTCTCACAGAAAATTGCCATAGATAATTGAATAGAAAATTATTTCATTAATAATACAGTTTACTGAATTGGTAGACATACTCAACCAGCATAACAATAGAATCTTATATTGAAAATATACTTCTTGCAAGAGAATCATCACCCTGGAGAAATGGCATGTTATTTATTATTAACATAGCACAACACTAAAACTACTATACAACTCATGGGATTTTGGGATTAATTATCATTGCTATGAACCATAAAACTTCTACAAGCATAAATTTTTATCACTGTGATAAAATAGGTGTTATAAAATATGTCTGTCAGTTGCCTGAGGGGTGTTCAGACTGTCAGAAAACCTTTTTCCAATTAAAAAAGGACACATTTTTTTGATCTTTTCCTCGGTGAAACTGCAATGCAGATCTGCCTTGAAAAATGTATGCTGATTCTGAAGTCTTAGTACTCTTACATCCAAGCCTCATTTGTATCCTTAGTCTGTGATAACCTGCATTCGAAGTGCTGCAGTACTTCACAGTCAGACTTGATTTCCATCACTGCAGACCCATTACAATGACATTTCTGCTAATTCAAGCCAAATTAAGCCTCCCTGCAGGACAAAAGACTATTAATTTCTAAACCAGGAGGGACTGATTTTGTTTGCTGAGTAATACCATTTTCTTAGCTTCACTAGGGATATAATAGTCTGACTTTGCATTAAGTCTCCTGACACATCCAAAACAAGAATCATCATCAAGATAGCAGCATTTTCTTCACTGAGGGGTACTAGCTTTTGTGTTCAGAAATATTGTCTATGTTTTACTTGGGCAACTGTTTCATAAATATTTCTACTTGCAGTTTTACTCAGCAGACAACCAGGTTTTGGTAAAGGTGTATATAAACACATTGCCAGCCCCACTCAATACTGCTTAACTCTTGAAGAGAAGTCTGCAGTCATAATAAACAACTTGTGATATCTGTGTGAAGCACCTACTGTGGACTGGCACTGTACCAAGAGATTTTCAGCCATTCCAGCCCAGTGTTCTGGGGGGAGACTTTTTAGGAGGCATTTGGCAAGAGCAGACCCAGAGATGCAGCTACACTCAGTCCTTATTTGCAAGAACTTCCTATGTGAGAGACTGGCTCATAGAGGTATTTTGCTTTTTCTTACATGTGAGCAAGCAAACCCATCTGCTATTCAATTTATCCCTCTGTTTAGCCTCTACTCTTGTGTATCTTTGGAGTTTGAGATTTCTCTTTGTAAGAGAGCCAGAACAAATAAAGTTTTATCTGTTATGCTACTGTCTAATTCTCTAATTCAAGTGTTCAGACAAAATGCATTTATCTTTCTTCTCTTTTGAACTTTTGCTTCTTTCTGAAAGCTCATTCACTACAGGGGGGGTCCCCAATGACTAGGGTATTCTCCTTGCAAGAGACCTCTTTAAAACACTGGCAGAAAGGTTTCTATTTTCAATTATTCGTTTTCAGTGCTGTAAGGTCTCAGCCACGGTCCAATTAAAAACTGTGGGTAAGTCTCCCACTGACCCACAGCAATGGTAACACCTGACTTACAGTGATACCCCCAAGTGACAGGATTGGCTTAGTTCCATCCCTTCAGGGGCATTGAATCACTGTGGATCACCCCAGGATTTACTGGCAAGGGAAAGCATTCCATCCTCTCTCTTTAGACACCAACAGAAATGAGGTAAAACAACACCTAGTGTAGGAAAAAAGTAAGCAGCAAGCAAAGGCCTTTGGACAGCTGTGATCTGAGGAAGGAGACTGGCTGCAGATAAAAGCAAGAAGGGAGTGGGGAGGAATGTAGCAGGTGGGGAAGGGAGGGGGCAGAGAAAGCCAAGGAGTTAGCCAGAAAAAATGATCCCCAGAATTGCTTAATCAGTATCACCTGCCATCTCCAAAATCTATTCAGTGTTGGAAACCATTCTTGAACTTCTCCCTGCCTGCATGCACAACTTTACTAATTAGCTAAATGTTTCTCTTTAACTTGGAAGCCGTTTAAATATAATAACTTAACCTATGTTTTCAAGTGGAAAATAATAATAATTTCACTTGTCTGGTTTCATTGATTTCCACTACAACATCAATTCTGAAAAACCAGTTTCTACTTTAAACACTAGTCACTGTATCTAAGTGCTTTTAAATGTGAAAAAAATGTTACTCCTGCTAGTAGTAGAAACAAGTATTCTAGAAAAAAATTCATGACTGGTCACCATAAGATATATCACTAGCAGCTATGAAAGAATGAGAGGTTAAAGAGGTTTGATGAAGTTAAGCATTTCTTAACAGCCTTCATAAGAAAACTTTTCCCTGTGAAGAAGAAAGAATATTTTGTCCTGCTATTACTGCCATCCCCTAAAAAAGTTTCTTTTTCTTAGAATTGGTATTTTTTAGGCAAAATAAAGGGAAAAATTTTAAAAAAATCATTTGGAAAAAAGAAGAGATTGAGACAATATGCATTCGTCATGTTGCATTTTATAATTTTCTCAGTCCATCTATTCTGTTCTTGCTGTGGGCATACAGCAGCACTGATTCCCTGAACAAGAGGCTTTGTAAATTCTAATCATGACCATACAACCATCCTTGTATAATCAAAAGCAACTTTTTCTCCCTGCCCGTTATTTTCCTTGAATTCTGGCCAAAATTGCAGCTGCCTGTCCTTACAAAGTTTACATTAATTATCGGATTTGTTTGAACTGATATGTGTCAAGTTCCATAGTCCAAAACTTGGAGTTATTTCATTGTTTTGGACATTTCACACTGGAGCTTTTGAGTGGCTTTCCCACTTTTGTGGTGATACAAATTTCACAGAAGCAATAGAAAGCACAAAATCACTATGATCCCCGTGTTCACTAGAGATGTTTGGTTTGCAGCAATACCACTGAAATCATCCAAAGTCCAGCCTGCCACAGGCCTGTCACGTTCTCCAGAGCAAGTCAGGTAACCATTCAGATGCCTTGGATAACAATGACTATGTGTTGCAGGCTTAGCCCACTAAATTTCCTAATTAAGGTCAATGCTTATAATTCCTGAGTCTGGCCTTCAAATTCAATGAGAGGCACCAGAGACACTCCACCCTCTGTTTTAAGGGATGTGCTCTCCTATCTCACACTGGGATAACACTGTCCAGGCCAGTTTATCAAGCACAAGCCTGCCCAAAGGATAAAGCTCAATGAAGCAAATGATCCAAAAATCACACAAGTAATTTACAGCATGGCTAGATCTAGAACCCAGGAATCTCATCCCTGCCTGCACACCACTATGGATTTGTTTATGGGCATGTTATCTGAACATCCTATGCTTTATAAAAGGTACTTCAAAGGTGGACCTGGAGAAACTCAGAGCAATCTTTGTTGAAATCTTGCAGAATGTAACCGACTGACGCCTCAGTGTGCTGCCATTACACACATCTCAATTCATCAGTCATCTGTCCTTGCTCACAGGTCTAAGTTAAAAATCTTTGGAGTTTCAAAGCTCTTCCGTGGAAGAACTAAAGTAAAATGTCAGTGTGCTACTGGAATGACTTTTGCTCATTCCATTTCACTGGTGTCACATTTACCATATATTCTGAACTGGTTTTCAGAAGGTTCTATATTTTGTTCTACACATCATCACATCTACTTTTTCCTATAGTCCCATAGGGTTTTTTTTTTTAAAAAAAAGAATTGTCAAAGCTCACTTATTTTGGATGCTTTGGTAAAAATCTTCTACTTGCTGCTTATTCATAGAGGACAGCAGGATTAAAACAAATGATATTAGCAATGACAAAACTCACCAGTGACTGTTTCCCACAACTTCTTATTTTAACAAATTCTTATCTATTTCTTCAACCTGCTATTAGGAACTGTAAGGGTTTTAAGGCTTTTCTTGAGCCTTGAATACAGTTATCATGCTTAGTTTGCAGAATTATGGCGTTTTTACCTCCTCCTTTATATTTGTAAACACAAGGACTAAAAAAGTGTTGCCTGTCCATTCTTGTACTGGCAAGCTCAGAAGCCCATGATCCTATGATAAAATCCCTTTCTATTCCAAAGAACAGTGAAACTTTTTGTCACAGTATGACTATTTCCTGGAATCATTTTTAAGTTGAGAAATAAACAGATTTCCCATGAAAGTTTATTCAACTGCTATTCAAAGAACATTAACTCATATAGCTGCTTCTTTCCAGTACTGTGCTTCTAACTCATATAAACACTGTGTTCTTACTTCACATTGAGGGAAGTCCAAATATTATTACAATACAGAATGCAAGCCAATAAGAAGCATGTACCTCCACTGGTTGATGCTTTCCCTGGTAAATATCAGACTATTTTCAGAGTAATAGCAGATAACTCTTCAGAAGTAGTACATATACTTGTTTATAGAATTCTATGAAAGCTGGCAGGTTTTTAAATTGCTGTTAATGGACACGTAAATTTACAGGATTTGAAACACATGCTCTAATATAGCTAAATTCAACAACCATGTTTCCCGTGGAAGTGTGAGATGTAGAGCAGGGGTCAGTATCTTTTCAAGTGCAGTGTGCCAGACTACTTTTTTCCCCCAGCTAGAGGCTAAGTGCACTTGAAAGAGCTCAGTGGTAGCTAGAAAACACTGCATCTGAAGGGATGACCTCTCCCCCACTTCTGGTACTTTATGTTGTTGACCCTTGCCTTAGATGGAGACATTTCAGCCATATGCAGACCTCTCTCTCTGCAGTACCTTGAGGCCTCCAGGCGGATGCTGAACCCTTTCCCATTAAAATTTAAATGTATCAGTTACAGACTGAGATTATTCATAACCTTAAAATGAAACAAGTAACAGAAGACTAACCTCACCATTCTTCAGGTAACAAGAATGGTAACTGTCTGGTCTATAGATATTCCAGCACCTAATTCCCTCTTTGCTAATCTCCTACTTTTTCCAAACATGAAATCATAAAAAATGAAATGAAAGAAGTGCACTAGACCGTGACCTTCACAAAACCATATATTTTTGCTGACCCAGTACATTTCCACAAGGTTTTGGGAAGAAATAGATAGAATTCAATTGACCATAGTGTCAACTCAAGGGTCTTGTACAAAATACTGCTATACTGCCCCTAATGAGTCACCAGCTTTCATCAATTCATCTGGCTCACGTGGTGCCAGGTTGCAAATTGGTCATAAAAGTGGTTCCATTAGTCTCAGTGCTCTAACAATCCTGGGAGCTCCAGATGCACCAGCAAGAATTCTGAAAAGGTCCCAGGTGCTTCTTGCCACTTTATTGCTATGCTTGTGATCTGCAGAATACATGCAGCTGTAGACAGCAGGAGAAACTGGTGATATAGTTGACTGGCAGAGGAGAAGACTTAAGAACAGTGAGGGAGCAACAGTTATGCTTTAATAATCTCTGTTTCTACACATGAGTAATGACATAAATATATTTGTTTTTTGGAGAAAGATTATGATCCTTTAAAAATAAAAGTAATACTTATAGTGAGGTTTTCATCACTCTGTCAACTTAAATGTCCATTTGTGCCTTGTACCTCGACTATCATATCACATGAGAGATATGTAAGCTATATAAAAAACTATTTTTCTTCTTGATGTATTACTTTTCAAATAAAAGATAAAACTCTGTGACTCTGTTATTTGCTGAATAAACTAGAAATCCATGATGTAATTTTGTAGTTTAACTTGTAGTAACATTGTGTACAAATCTGTAATCCATAAGCCTACAAATTTTTGTATGTGATTCTAGTAAACTCATTCTATTAAAGGCAGTGGAACTGTTGATTTGAACGAGAATGGAGTGTAAATATAAGAATTCATAGAAAAATGGGATCTAGCCAAGATGGAGGAATGGACTGACAGTGCCTTATGAAACTCAAAAAAGACAAGCCCAAATTGCAGCCCTTTGGAAGGAAGATCGTCTTACAGTGACACCATCTAGGGACTGAGAGCTGGACAGGGAGTCCGTGTAAAAAGCCCTGGGGGTCCAGTGGGCAGTGAGAGGAATGAGAGCCAGCAGTGCCCTGGCAGGACAGATGGCCAGCAGCCTTCTGGGATGCATTAGAGGAGCAGAGCCACTGGATCAAGGATTCACAGCAGTGCATGGCAAGAGGCAAGAAACAGCAGGGGTAAGTTGGAACACAGCAGGTTCAACCTGAACACACAGATAAGCATTTTGCCTGTGAGAGCAGCTGCAAAAAGAGGACAACGTGCAGTCTCCATCCTTATGGGTTTTCAAGAGTGGGTAAAGCAACTGCTCAGCTTTCACAGCAACTCTGCCTCACCACTTGTTTGGATGACAAACAACCTGGAGTACCTCCAAGCCTGAATTTCCCCGTTTTTAAGATTGTATTATACTGACAAGATCTTGGTTTGTGCTTTTGGAAAAACAGCAGTGTAGGTTTATTCAACAAAGTATGTGGCCTATTTAACACTTTTACTTAAGCACAATGAGGCCCATATAATTAAGCGCTGACATTTTCAGCCCCTCCTCTCAGGCAGTAACCTCCTGAGGCATCCAATCTAACATATTCTGGCCAGCTGAAGAGTACCCTCTGCTGGCTTAACACTGAAGCTGTGAAAATCTGCAGCACAGTATACTGAAAATGCATGGCAGAGAGAAACTCCTTTTCCGGAGTAGCACAGCTGTGCATCTGTGCATGGGGCAAACAGCTGTGCTGTAGCATTTATAACCTACAAAGGGAATTCCTGAAGCAACACTGCACCACAGTCCACAGAGCTCTCTTTCCAAACAACTGCAATTCCAGAGCTGTGCCATTAGAATGAGTCTTGTCAAGCGCCATCTGTGTGAAGAGCTTTAGCCTAAAACAAAACTTATTCTAGGGACACTCTGTTTGTTTTGAACATGTACCGTGTGCAATGAATTGATAACAGAATTATGTCCTAAAAGACACAACAGCTTGTGTCTTAATGACTCATCTTTTCTCCCTTGCAAGCTCATGGGAAGAGTTTATCCAGCTTCTACAGTTCACACTGCAATAAAATTTCTTGTTGCAAAAGTTGACATCAGGTAGAAATAATTTATTTTAATCACTGCATATCTTATGATACTTAATGAAAAAAAAAATTAAAGTTATGAAGTACTTCAATTGGCAGCTGTTTATCTATGGCACACAAGTCTATATATATACCTACCTGTGAAAGTGTTTCTTTATAAACATAAGCATTTTGATGTATAGATGAGTAAATGAAAAAATGGAGTAGAGACAATTCTTTATTTCCTGACCTAAATACAAAGAAGCTGCTGCTTCAGTGCAGGCTGTTGGCCAAATTCTTAAAGAGATCCAAGAGATTGCCATTGAAGGTGAATACCACACCATCCCTTTCTGGTGGCTGCTCCATACACCTGGCGACTTTGTATTCCTTCTTTTCTACTCCCTGTGATGTGTGATCTTTCTATTTGCCCATGCTGAGCTGCAACAGCTAACCTTGCTGTTACTAGATAAATAAATGAAAATAACTTTCTTAAAGTTACAAAATCACTGAGGGGATACATTCACACAGAAGAAAATCCTGAATTTCCCAAGAGCAATTTGATTTATCTTAGTACTGAAACTGTGTTTCACTGCTGCCAAGAGTTATGGTTAGCCATTTTATTTAGGTGACTACATCTCATACAAAAATGTCAGCTGTTGTTATGCTTTTCTAAATGGTAGTTTCTGGTCTTCTTAGTTTTAGTGCTTGAAAATGTGACACTGTTTATTCCAGAAACCAAAAAATTTGAAAGCCAACTAAAAGGCTGCATGTTTTTTATGCTAAAGGTCAAAGATGAGTCTCAGTTCCCTGAACATGTTCCTCTTCCACCTTTTGCAATGCAAAGATCTTACACAGGACTACCTTTCGTGTCTGTGCATTACCTCAAACAAATGAGGCATAATCACAGCTGCGCATGGGAGAGTTCTTGTTTATTGTGCTAGTCATTAAAAATAATTACTATCAATTGATAATATATTCTGATAGATAAACTAATGTGGAATGATGGAAAATACATTACCTCAGCAATTTTTAAATTAGATACTGCATTTCTAAACGGCACAGAGAGAATAATACCACTTTGGTGACGGAAGAATAAGATGACTCACAAAGTCTCACTTGTTGGAATACTGACTAATTTATTCACATATCCCTTTTTTGGTGCAGCCATTTTTATCTATGAAGAAAAGAAAAATATAACAAAACAAACAAGCAAACAAAAACCACCAAAAAACCCTGAGTAAGTAGGACACTTTATTTCTTAAAGTGTCTATTCCTTCTTCCTCCAACTCATTAAAAATACAAACAAACAAAAAACCAGACTTTTTTAAACTAAGAAATACTAAAGAAAATCAATATTTGATTGGTTTTTAATTACGGATAATTTCTTACAGGTACACAGAATGGGCAAGAATAAGAGGACCAAATTCCTAGAAGCCACTGAAAAAATCAGTGTGAGCTAGAACTGATTTTATTTAAGGAGCTTTTTCTTTTTTCCTCAAGGAAGATAAATTTGCATAGTCCAAGTATGATATCTATCAGAATTCCCCCAGAGGTATAGAAAGATTTATGAAGTTGCTGTATACGTAATCTACCAAAATGATACACTATGTGGACGTCACAATTTGCAAAACATGAAGTACCATGTATCCATAATTTCTCAAATATGCTTAAAAATACTGACATAGCAGCCCCCACATGTATTTAAAGATCCAACTGTTTTCTTTTTTCTTCCCTCTTGGATTTACTGTGCACTGTGAATACAGAATTCAGCAATAGAAACACATTCTTCTAGCTGCACAACTTTCCAGCTACTGCCCTTGCAGTTTCTGCACTAGTGGATGCAGAGCTAGATGTGAATCCTACACATCAAATGCAGTGATGCAAACTGGGGGACATGTGAGGATTAGAGCATATCTCTAACAAAAGCAGATGAAAAAAAGATGACCCTTAGTCCCAAAGAGCCTACAGAGCCTACCCCACCAAGACTGAATAAGAAGGGTTGGATTCAACAAAAAAGCACCATTAGGTAGAGAGAGAGTATTTTTACCTCAGCAGTAGATGAAGAAGTGTAACCAAATTCTATTTTGCCTTCAAAACGGTAGCAAGATCATAACCCTTTATATCAGAAGAGTAGATCTGCACAGTTCAGGCATCAGCATGAGAGGAAAGCCAAGGCAGGCAGTCCTAGACAGAAGGGTCCAAGGCAGTTGGTTGATATTCAGTGATCACTTTCTCCAATCCTCATGTGTGGGAAATTAAGCAAAGGCGGCAGGAAACTGAAAAGCTGACAAGAATGAACAACGAGCTCCTGACTACAGTCATAAAAAGGAACACACAAGGTGGAAACAGTGGCAAGTGGTCTGGAAGGAACAGAGCCACTGTCTTGGCATGAAGGAATGGAATCAAGAAAGCCAAAGCCTGTTTGGAGAACTGGCAAAGGATTTGAAGAGTATTAAGGACTGCTACAGGCATATCTACAGAAAAATGAAACAATGAAATTAGACAACGTGTGAAGTTGCTGAAAGGAATGAGAAAAATTCAGTTTTGATGCAAGAAGGGGGGGGGAAAGCACAGGCAGTTATTTTGAATACCCTCGGAAGATTCCTTTCAGAACAGATAAAATAATACCTTAGGCAACAATCCATAGCAGTCTGACAGACAGAGGGAAGGGAGGGGTATCAGGTTATCTAGGACCATTATAGACAACTGCCCTTTATATTATTGCTACAGGTGATCCAGGACTTCTTGGTTTTTTAAAAACTTTTATTTTGTTGCTGGAGGTTTTATTGTTTATTTTTCTCTCGACACATTTTTTTCAGTTAGTCACTTGTTAAGGCAAACTTGAATTATTTGTGTGCCTTACTTTGTGCAGTATTAAGAATGGTCAGAAGGGCAGGGTGCACCCTGCTCATCAGGGAGAATTGTCTCTATATATCCACATAGGGCCACATACACCAAGAGCTTTATGCTAGAAGTGTGATTTGATGATTTTCACAATTCTTGGTGTTTTTTCAACTTGCAAATGTCATTGTTTAACTCTTGAACTGACAACTGCCTGAGTAGTACCTCTCCCATACACATTAGAATGATATATGATCAGTCCTCATCATCCATAAAAAGTCCTGTGGTTTTACAGTATATCACATATATTCTACAGTCACCTGTGTCATAATCTTGTCTATAACTTACATACTTTGTTATCTTTCCTGAGAAAGAAGATTATGATTTGAACCCTTTCAAGTGATCGCTGACTTCCTGAATTATCTAAGTCATCAAGGTGTTCTGCAAAAGAGAATTCATTTACCCTATTTAGCAATGGATGGTATTACACTTTGAAGAGAACCCAGTTATTACAGACATGTTGGGAATTCACATCAAAGAAAATACTCAATATTATGTACCAATGTTCAGCTGAAAACATTTCAGCACATACCTTGACTTCTAAGTTTAGACACTGCAGGATTGTGGAATAGATGCTGCATACTTGAGACTACTTTCCTGGTCCACTTTGGAGCCTTAACTGAAACATGAAAGCCTCTAAGTTTGCTCCTGGAAAGGGTTTCTGGACCTTCCATGGAGTGCAGCTATCACATACAAGAGAATCTTGTCCTTTCAAGTGCCTATATACACTGTTTAGTACTATTTCCCATGGCAAAAAACCACTTAGATTTAGGTCAAGAAACCCCAAAATAGTAGCAAAATAATCTAAGAAAAGCAATGCCACTTCCAATTTGATAGTGCAGTATGAAGTTTACAAAATAAATCATAGGTGTGGGTCGAGAAGTTCACCTTGGTATTTATGACAGAAGTACCTAACCAACACTTTGCTGATGCTCAAACCTTGTTTGTTGGGTATCTCAGATAACTTCTGAAGTATTTACCAACATATTTGTATAGTTGGACATGAGACCTTTAATTCCAGACAAGCCTAAATACAAAGTCTAGTATCACATAACCACATGTCCTAACAATGCAATGACAAAATTAATGAAACAACTTTCTTTTAGCACTAAAGTATTAACATATACAGTAGAAAGCATTGATAGTCTGGACTGGCTTGGTTAAGAAAATGTACTTCATCACCACTTTCTGCTAATCAGTTCAAATCCTGCTCCTCCCTCCCTTTCATTCTGATTGTAAAGGGCAAAACCCAAGAAAACTCAGAGTTCAATCCCCATTGTATTCAAGACAGAGGGGAAAAAAGATTAAGTTCAATCAAAACAATTTTTAGTTTCAACTTCTAAAATGCAGCAGTAATTACAGTCTGAAATAGTGAAAAGAGAATACAGAATAAAACAAGGGAACTAATTCATTAAAAACTCAGCATCAAGACAGTGTATGATAGTAGCATAGTACTAAATATTCATTGCATACATATCTCGGCCAATATTCTTTCAGTCAAAGCTCTAAATATTTGAATTCACCTTTTTGGACCCCACAAGAATTTAATACAGAGAAACATGTGCCTACAATTGGTGGCAGGAGAATGGGAGAATTGAGGAAAATTGAATATTAGTGACTCCTAATACCCAGGTACTACATCTGTATGTTTCATAGGGAACAACACTGTGATGGTTCTACTCTAGTAATGGAAAGCTGAAAACATTTTTCTCCTGAAGTGGAAAATCAGTCTGGTTGTATCAGACTATTCATTACTTTTGCAAGTCAGGCGAGGAAGAGTTTCTCTTCTTTATCACCATAGAAGAACAGATTCTTGAAGTTTTTGGTTTTCATCAGTTCATCTCGGAGTTGAGCCTAACTAAGACAATTCAGTTAAGGCTTTCTGTCCAAAGCTATGGGAGGTGGGAAGTAAATGCTTCCACAATGTAGTTAAGAACCTCATCAGGTATCCATCAGTAAGTTGAAAGAAACTTAGAATAGCAAGTTCTTCATCAGGAAGCATTATTTCAGGCTTGGAACATTAACAGACGTTTGTACTGGACAGACAACTCCCTTGAAAATGAGTGGATGGTAGTTTCTAAACAGAACTAACATTTCCTGTTACCATTAACAACCGTTCATACCACAACCTGCAACACCCGGGAGTTAAATGTGAGTGAGTGAGCAATACAGAGAAGCTACACTCCTGCAGGATCCTTAGGGGATAATACTAATATAACTGGCTACACCTGTACTAAAAAACCTTAAAGATCCTCGAATTGTATTCCATGTGCTTCCCAAACTGCCTACTTTTTCCTTTTAATTTAGTACTCATTAAATACAATGCCTACCCTCCAACTTGCAAGATTTTGCAACAAATAGGCCCATCTTTGACAATTACAGCTGAGAAAGCACGGAAGAATAAGCAAGATAAGATAAAATTAACCTGGCAAGTTAAGAAACATCTAGATATAACAGCTAAAGAAAACTGACTTAAAGAAAACTGTCACAGGTATCTTAAAATCACTAGGCATTTAAACTACCATGCACAAGACTAGCTTAGACAGCTTTTGACATAAGAATCCAACAGAATCAGATTTTGTACAATATTCACCTAGGTATCTATCGCACATACAAATCTTCCATGCACTGTGACTTAGTTTGAACAAAAGTCCTCAGAAGCCTGTAGATGTCTGATCTTTATTACTCAACAGAATAGGTCAATCCTATTTATGGCCTTTTTATGTCTCCTTACCTCAGGGTACTGTTTATAACTTTTTCATAGTCAAGCCTAAACTGTGCTCTTCTTAGCTGTATTCTACAACCCCTTGTTATACTCCCTGTATCCACCACCACAATGTATTTGAAACTTTACTCACCTCCACCAAACACTGTACATGGATGGTCCTTATTTTATTTACAGCTATGACACTCCTACAGGATTATATCCATTTTAGTTCTTACACTTGCCTTTAAGCTTATAGACAACACATAGAAAGTTGTGTCAATGCTATGCTTATAAGCTTTCCCTCTGAAATGGCACAAGAGAAAAGATGAAAAATTGATTGTAGTATGCTTGCTCTGCAGTCGACAGAAAGCCATTACATTACACACAGGCTGTAGGCTGTAGTGAAAGTCCTGTATTCATGAGTTCTAGAGAGTACTCACATAACTATGAGCCATTGTGGGTATGTGTTTGCCAAACCTACTTTTCATCACTTTCTAAACTAGTTTACATAGCTGATGCAAGTATCTATCAGAAAAACCTGTTTACCTGCCTTTGAAAAGTTAAGTTGACATAATTCTTCCTTTAGAGGAACGTGTATGTGAGAAAGGGGATGTTGTTGGGTTGGGGTTTTTATTTCATGTGTATTCCAATACAGCTGAGCGCTAGAATGCAGTACTGAACTGAAATACAGTTTACAAGGTTGTGGGGTTTTGGTTCTTTGAGGGTTGTTTGGGTTGCTTTTGTGATTTTGGGATTTTTTCACTGACTTAAAGGAAAAATAGGCGTAACAACACATCAAGGTATTACCATCTTAAAAAATTTAAGGCACATTCCAACAAAATAAACTTTTATTGAATGCAATATTAGGCATTCTGTTTTGTTTAAGGGAACAGTGCTTCCCTCCCCCCCAGAGAGATTCCCTTTGACAATTTCCAAAAGCTGTATTTCAATTACAGAAATATTTTTCATGATTAGAAACAAACTTTCCTTGAAACAAATTTTCCTTGAATTATGAAGTGCAACTAAATTGTTCCAGAAGATAATATCTTTCAGTAGGCACTAGAACAAGAAGCCTGCAAGTTGTTTACAGTTGCTGGGTACAGTGTTATGTTCATTCAAATTTTATAGTAACCCATCTAGAGTGTTGTTTTTGAAGATTTATATAAAAAGTGGGATTTAAGAATAAAGAAATGCAGCTTAAAGAGCAGGTTGTCACCATTGAAAAAACAAAGTCTTAATGGCAACCTGTGTATTTCATACCACTTTCACGGTATGTCAGCTAGCAGAGGCTTAGTCCAATAATTTAAAACTTTAGATAGGAATGTCTTTTGGTTCTGAACGCAGATCATAAGTCAACATGTTCAGTATGTGAAGGCTCAGCTGTTTCACTCTCTACTTCCTCTCCTGTGAAGTTAAAATCACAATTAGAATACAAATCTACTATCAATTATACATATATAATTAATTATATAACTATGATTTTTGAAATTAGGATTTTTTTAAAGAGAAACCCAAATTAACATATTTATCAAGACCAGAGAAGCAATTAAGCCATATATAACACCTACTTGCACCATTCACCTAACCTAAGCTTGTATTGTTTTTTTACTATATGCAAACAAAATTTTTCAAATAAATTGGTATTATACTATTAGTAGAAGGAAAAAAAAAATCAGCACAGGCACTTCTATTCTAGGCTTTCATTTTCAGCTATTCAGTGAATTTCCTCCTTTCCACACAACCTGTCAGTAGCAGTTCTGGTATTTGAAAAAATAGAGCATGTCTTACTCAGAATTGTTTTTTATAGTACAAACTGCTCAGTTCAGATGTTTTAACAACTTAAAAAAAAAAAACAGAGCAATTTTATTCTATTAGAAAAAGCATTATCTAAACAACAACAAAAAAAACCAACCTAAGCCAATTTGTCAACCTTTTATTTTACTTTTAGTCTCAAAAATGTCAGACCACATTACCAAAGATAGTAACTGATACCCTGCAAATCTGTATGAGCGAAGTACATAACTGATTCTAAAGGACGAATAACAGTAAGCACTGAGAGTAAAAGGAATTAACTAAGTGGCCTTGAGAAGCAATACAATATCCATCTTTACAACTTATTAGTACAAGATGAAAAATCAGTCTTGGGGATAGAAATGGGAGGACAAAAAACCACTCAAACAAGCTAAGAAGTGGAAAGCAAACAAAGGTATGAAATTAGGTGTCTCTCATGTATTTTTCTATAGCTATAATTGCAAAATAATTCCATCTTTCTCTCTGGAATTGTAAAAGAGGCCTAGATGGAGTAACAGAACATTTAATGAATGTAGTTCTGTCCATATGAGTCAACACATCCTAGAAAAATGACAGCTGAATTTTTTGACTGAAGCTATAATTTAAGTGAAGCTAAACAGTTGTCTATGACTGACAGGTGGATGTCTTCCCCATTTTCACCTTAACACCAGCTTTGGCATTTACATAATCACAAAATAAACAAATTCAGCTTTGTTATCCAGCAAAACGAATTCCTAATTATTTTTTTAATTTGCAATTTTCTGAGATTTCAATGAGTTGAAGATTGCATGCAATCAGATAAATCCTTAAGTCAACTATAATTAATGATAAAGGAAAGAAGAGAGGAGGACAAACTCACTTTTTGACACTGGAAATTTGCTAGCTCATCTTATGTAACAAAGCCAAACCCTTAAGTGACTTAAAAACGCAACTTTGAGTTAAGCAAAAATGTAGCAACACAAGAGCAGAATGTTTAAAAACAAAACTATCTTTAAGCAAAAAAAACCCACATGTCAAAGCGTGGCCTACACTATAAACTATTAATACAGACCACACCTGTATGAAGATGAGAAATAATACAGAAGGGTTTTAAAAGTAACTAGACCCTTAGACTTAAATAAAATTCCAAGTTGTTGATACAGTTTTTTAAAAATTGTCCCTGAAAAGCTACTTGCCTGGTTTTACAGTTTGAACACAGGTTCCATCCTTATCTTCAAACCCTTCTGAACATACACACTTGTAACTACCTGACGTATTAACACAGTCTTGATTCTCTTTCGTGCAGACCTTTTCAGGAAGGTTACATTCATTTATATCTAGAGATAGCACACGGGAAGAAAGAATCCACTGCAGTTATTTTGATATAAACCTTATTTGCACTCAGTCATAAACAAAATTCTATTCAAACACGAAAAACACTGAGTAGCAGAATGCTGCTGCAACAGATTTAACTTCTGTTAAAATAATCTAATTCTTCATTATTTGAACTGTTTCAAAGTTATTCAGATAACACCCAGTAGTGTTTTTTAATGTTTTGCAGTCCCTGTATGGAGAAATGTATTAAGAAGTTATATTTGTCACAATTAGGCAATTTTTCTTAACCTACTGAACATTTTCCCCACAGTCATTTTCTATTTATGCCATCAAAGTATAGCTAAAGGGAACAGAGCTTGAAATACTGCATTATCACAGTCAATAGCTACTTCAGGTTATGCATATGTTCTGCTATTTCCCACAGAGGAAGTCTAATTTCACGTTAAAATTCACTAAGAATGAATATGATTTGAACTTGGACATTGATGGATTATCAGAATGCCTGCCTTTCTGTTACAAAATGAATAGAAACACAGATCTGATAAAGTGGTAAATAAAGGACAAAAGACTCATATAGCTGTCTCCTGAACCTACTATAAAATACCTTGTTCCTTCGTACCAGGGCTCACTTTAAGATTTGTCAAGCATATTAGCTCAGTAATATAAAGGAAGTTATTGAGAACGTCCTTGCAGCTAATACCAGAACGACTGGGTTCATTCTGACAGGCATGAAAGCCGAAGCACACAAATGTGAATGTACTTATGAGCTCCTCAGCATGGCAAACCAAGAGTGAATTAACCAGAGTTCTACCAAGTACTGCTAAATCCACCAACCTGTACACTTCTCATCTTCCTTCACGTATCCAGATGCACAGGTCTTACATTTTTCAGAGCCTTCTCCTGTGCAACCAACACAGCTGGCATCACATGCTAAAGATAAAATATTTTATGTATAAAAAAATGGTACATCTGGGATTTAAAATAAAATACCACCCTTGAAGTCAGGCAGCTTACCCACATAAGGAATCATAGAATGGCTTGGGCTGGAAGTTGACCCTAAAGATCATCTAGTTCCAACCCCATGCCCTCGGTTGGATGCCTTTCACTAGACCAGGTAGCTCAGAGTCCCACCCAACCAGTCTTTGAACACATCCAGGGACAGGGAGTTCGTAACTTCTCAGGTCTGGTGCCTCAACACCTCCATAGCAAAGATTTTCTTCCTAATATCTAATCTAAGTCTACTCTATTTCAGCTTGAAGCCATTCTCCCTTGTCTTGTCCACTGCACGCCCTTGTAAAAAGTTCTTTCTCCACCTTAGCTGTAGGCCTCTTTAGGTACTGAAAGGCCCTGAAGCCTTCTCCTGTCCAGAATGGACAATCCCAGCTCTCTCAGCCTGTCCTCATAGGGTATGTGACCCACTTGATTAAGACCTTCACAGCTATCCTCTGGACCCGCTCAGGCAGGTCCATGCCTTCCTTACGTAGGAGGCCCAGAGCTAGATGCAGTACTCGAGGTGGGCAGGGGTCTCACAAAAGCCAAGTAGAAATATCCAGAAATCTCTTTGTTTTGCTCATACAATAGGTCTAAAGCCTCATCTTCCCCATGCCCAGTGAGGATCAGACCACACTGTACCAAATACCTATCATGCATTTTCTAAGCATTACCTCTAGCATTAGTTTAGGATTCTAGACAGTAAAATACAACAGCAGATTGAAAAGAAACCTTTGCATGAGAAAGATCCATCTGTGTTCAAACAATACTGGTGATCTTTGCAAGGAGAAGCAGCACATTCATCTAAATCTGAAAGATAAAAAGTGGCAAGTTACCTAAAGTAGTAATGATTAAAAAGCCAGATTAACAGTTGAATGCTATAAACTGACTGCATTGAGAATAGCTGTTGTGACAAGCCTGGGGTCAAGTATGCAACAGAACTAGGATGGCAACATACACGGTTTTGGTTCAGCTTAAGCCTGTATTAGAAAATCAAAACTGATCCTCATATGCTTTGTGATGACAGTAAGAGATGTATCAGAAACTCAAGAGCTCAAAATAAATAAACTTCCAGGATACCTGCTATCCTTGTCATTTTCAAGTCATGCATTTATGCAACTATAACAAACAAGCAGACAGGCCATAGTTCTGGAACACTATTTTCTCCTGTATTCCTACATTCTTAAGTTACAGAACTTTTCATATGACTAAAAAACTTATACTAATGCACATACATGCAGCTCTTAGTATTCTATACAAAGCAAATTGGAACAAACCAGATTATGATTAGGATGAAGCTGAAAACCAATTCTACTGCAGAGTTAAAACATGCAAACCTTATGATTTTGAGGAAAGTTAAATTAAAAAATTCAAACAAAGAAGGGTATTTCAATCTCTCTCTTCCTGTCATTGCCGTCACTCTCATCGTGTTGCTGTACCTATCATTCATACTGATTACTCAATTGATTTATAGTCCATTAGTGGCAATAATTATTTGGGGAAAAAACCTAGCTGTACAGAAAAACAGTACTAAAGCATCTTAAAAATGCCCTGGGAGTGTTCAGTAGTTGTCAAAGCAGGTATTGCAAGACCTATAATTCAAGCCCAGTTCTCACCAGCACTTTGTAAAGGAAGCAGTGTTTATATAATTTCTAAGACACTGTTTCCAGGCATTATATTAGAGGTCTTTAAAGGGTCACATTCAAGCACAAACAGAATGTGTTACTCTCCCCTATTGCATTCCTGCATTGGGAGTATTTTCAGTGTTCGCATTTTTCCTGAAGTGTTACACATTTATCTCCTCATAAACCAAGTTAAATGCTAAGATAAAAACAGGTAAGAGATTAGTGGAAGCACTGAGCTTGATGTCTCCCAGTATTTCTGTCCAACAACAGGACAAGTTAGCGTGCATGGCTTTTAGTGAAGTGTTTGAATTCTATTAAGGTTGAGCATTTACAACAAAGTTATGTGAAGGTAAATGTGCAATTTGTACAAAATATATAGTTAAGTTTAAACCAATCTTCTACTAATTGACAAAATATCTTAAGTCAAGAGCAGGACATTGTTTAGCGTTCAAACAAGCACCAAGAAAACTCATCTAAAAAGAAACACCTCTATTTGCTGCTCTATGTATTCCACTAAACTAAAAAGACATACAGTGAACAGTATGATAAAGATAACTATCATCACCAGGCAATCAGTGGTGAAAAATACTGCTTTCCTGCAACACAAAACAAGTAAGGAAGAGAGAGACTATTAAAACTGTAGAAATCTAAGCTGACAGATAATTTCCATAAAACACAATAAAACTATAAATAAATATACAATAAAATAGGAACTACTACTACAATAAAATAGGAAGTGATGTCATCTAATCTTACTAGCCATTGTCAGTACAAAAATAGCTTGAAGTCTGCCAAGCATTACTCACCCACACAAGCTCCACCTTCATTTTTAATCCAGCCTTCTTTACAGTCTTGACAGTCCTTGTTACTTGAACCAGTACAAGTCTTACAGGCAGCATGACAGGCTGAGAGAAGAAAACTACAATATGAGTTTTGTTGAGAGATCTCAAGACAAGTTCAGGCACACAAACTCTCAGAGACAACTTTATTTAGAATTCACTGGAAGCAGTCATTTTTTAGTAGCTTGAAACTCCCATTCACAAGACAGCACTTCCATAAGGTCAAGATTTAATTTTGAAACATGCAGCTATCTGACCAAAACAACTGCAAAATCCCAAAACACCCCAGGAAACCAAATCTAGCAATTAGTTATTTGCACCACTGAGAATATTGCCATGAAATTCCAGTGACTAGAAGTGGCAGGTCCAATTTCTAGAGTATCTGGAAAGAGGAGATCAGGAAGGCAAACTTAGCTCAGTCCCTCAAGGCTGGGACATGAGTTTAAACATCAAACTCTGCAATTCTCTACCTAATGAATCCTCACACTACTTACATTTACAACTAGCTATGAGAGCAATGGGTGAAGTGATTTAACTCTGAAGAACTTCAGAAGGAAATATACTAGAAATATGTATATGCAGCTATATATGCATACTGTAGACATATATATAACATGCATATATAACACACACTATATAACATATGTATATTATGTATTGTAATCTAAAATCATATAGAATTACTACACAACTAGATTAAAAAGAAACCAAAAAAACCCAACCCAATACAGGCAATTTAAAACCAATCTTATTAGACCCCAGGGTCAGGATGCAGCTGTTGCAGAACCTCATCAAAGGTCTAAGAACAATTGAAAATCTGACCAATGCAAAATTTTATTCCTATGACCTGACTTTGTTGCAAAATTAAACTTAGGCATATCTAACTGGAATCTAAGTAGTTTGCAGTACAGATCAACTGTTTCCATGCCCATTTATTCCATTTAAGCTTATCTGAGACATGAAGAAAACCTAGCTTTTAAAGCAGTCTAGTATGTAGCAATTTCAGCTCAAGATTTTAACAGTACTTTAGGCAGAGAAGCAAAGATTGTTATGAATTCTGCTTCTTACAACAGAAAAAAAAATTTAAAATGAAGGGCAATGTGGAAAGATGACTTAGCAAAACCTTAGAATTCCACTAAACTGACTAACATGTCTTTTATGCTTAAAGCTGAGTGGCCAAAATATGTTTTGTTTCTACATTCGTTAGTTTCAACTGTTTCTAGTTTTGCTTGCAAAAACTGAAGCAGTAAGACAAAGATATAAGCACATCATTACCTGTACAAACAGAATGTGTCTCATTTCTCAAGGAACTGAAGTAACCACTAGAACAGTCCAAGCAAAATTGTCCTGTGTACTCCTTCTTACAGCTGCATGAGCCATCTCCACCTCGGGTACCGTCACCGTCACAGTGGCCATTTCCATGGCAAGGTCGTTCTGATCCACCGTGACAAGCTAAAAAAGGATCAAAAATATTTTTAAATCAGACGTTTAAGGAAATAACTTTCTACTCTCAGACACAAGCACCTGAAGTCCCTCCTCCTTCACAGAAAATAAAATAAAAATTAATTTTAAAATGTCACACAAAAGCAGAATGTAATTTCCAAGAGTGTTTTTCACTCTTGAGAGTAACCAAAAGTTTTGCAATAAGGCAATGCTCAATAATATATTCAAGTATAAGGGAAACTCAAAAACAATCTCCAGGAAAGTATCAATTTGATTTTGGGTAAAGATCATGGCTCAATTTTTTATTTATTTTCCTAGCTTCCTGGATAAAATTGGTATCTTTATTTTTTCTTGATCTCTGAGAAGGCTCATATCACATTTGTAAAGATCTACTGGCTATCATTTAGATCAATATAAGGAATGGGGACTTAATTTTTACCAATATATTAAGTGGCCAAAATCTCTCTCTTAACAATGTGTACAGTTTTAAAGACTTATATATTTTACCAGCTTCAGAGGCCAAAATATCTCTCATTACTTTTGCAAAGACCTTTCACCTCCCATCTGCTTTTACCCAACTTTCCTTATTGCCTTTTTAAATGATCCTCAGTTTCAAGTTTCTTCATTTTAACCCAGCAGCATTTGGGTTGTTTTACTCTTGAAACTGGTCAAGGATTCTTGTTTACACAGATTCTGCAAGGTCACCTAAACAACAGACTTCATGTTACAGAGCCTTTAAGGATGGGTCAGGTGTGGATATGAGCATCAGACGGATTGTTTCTGCACATCTCGGTACCCTTGACAGCTTTGTACATTACTGTATGCCCAGAAGATACTTATTCAGGCAAGATATTCACAAGGTAGCCACTCAATTATGAGGCAGCAAGCAGGTACATACTACACAGCAGCCTGTGTCTCATACAAAATACATCATTTGCCCATGACAGTAAGGACTGAAACAAACCAGGCAAAAAACCAGTATCGGCTATTGAATGTTTCAGAAGAAAAATTACCAAGGCAATCTGGTCCGTAAGTTCCAGTAGGACAGCAAACTTCTATTGTTTCAATGCAAAACCACTTAAACAGATCTGGATACTTCTTCTTTCTGTATACGAAAGACATTAATTTACAAACAAAAAGAACAAAGATTCTTTTAAAAGCCAACTCACACAACTGAACTAGCACAACACAGAAGAGAAACCTATTGCATATGACATATTAGAAACCTATTTCTTCCGAAGATTTCAGGAATTAATTTCTAGAAGAAGTCTTCCAACTTGAAAATGTACCTTTTAAAATAAAGTACTATTAACAAGTTCTACTCAAATTTTATAGATATATTTAAGAAAAAAGTGAAATAAGAGCAACAAAGAAAATCAATTCATTTTCATATGTGCACACACCCCTTTTTTTAAACACCTTACTTTATAGAGAAGGTTTACATAGAGCTTAGACAGTCTTATTTATGTCTTTCTCTTATAGATAATTGCTGTATCTTTATCTCAAGTATACAGAAGATAGCCCAGAAGAGATGTTAACATTTGTTCAAATTATTGGCAACTTGACGATAGGGTTAAAATTTCTCCCTTTTTTAGCATTGATAGAATATTATTTAGAAGACATTTTTAAAATAAAGAAGCTAGTTATGTACTATGTGAGCACCAGCATACAGCCCCAATTAGTTGAGTCTAGCTCCCTGCACCTCACAGGACTTCCTACCCTAAACTAGTTAGTTAAGTGAGCAAGAATGTCCTCCAGATGATTCCAGAACTCTGACAGGCTTGGTGCTGTGAGGAATCTGTTCCAGTGATCGACCACCCTTTATGTAACAATTTGTAAAAAACGCCTAAGGTATTAATGGGCAAAGAGACTGTCTTTGGAAACTGCCACAGAAACCAAATGACATTTGGATACTGCAGGTTAAAGAAATGAAGGCAAACAATCAATTGCGTGCACTCAAAAGGTCTATTAAATACAGAAGCTTTCCAAAACCCAATGTATTTTATGAATGGTTTTGATTATTTTAAGACGTTTACTTTGTCAAATTTTCTAATTTAATGACCAGTTCTGCAAATTTTAGCCAAATTAAAGACTCTGGGTTGCATAGTTTACCTTTCTGGAAGGCATGTCCTATGAGGAGCACCTAAGGATTCTGTGCTTGTCTAGAAGCAGGTGGAGGTGGCCTCATTGCCCTCTGCAGCTTCCTGAGGAGGGAAAGGGGAGAAGGAGGTGCCGATCTCTGTTGTATTTAATGACAGGAGACAAGGGAAGGGTTCACAGCTGCACCAGAAGAGGTTTAGACTGGACATTAAGAAACATTTCTTTACCAAGAGGATGATCAAACACTGGGACAGGTTTCCTAGAGAGGTGGTGGAGGCCCCAAGCCTGTCAGTGTTTTAGAGGTGTTGGACAATGACAACATGCTTTAACTTTTGATCAGCCCTGAAGAAGTCAGGCAGTGGGACTAAGTGATCGTTGTCGGTTCTTTCCAACTGAAATATTCTATTTTCTGCTCTGCTATTCTATTCCATTCATGATGTGTTAACATATATGCAATCCTATATAGTTAGGTAAAAGGATAAAGCAGTCATTTAGAAGGAAGTGGAATATCAAAAAGCCTTATCCAGTTATGAAACATTATAATGACAGTTCACCCTATTGAATTCCAGCTAACTAGGAGTGCTGACAGTCTAAATCAGTGAAAAGTACCTAGAAGAAATGTGATTTGGAACTAAAAAACACAAACATTAAGAAATCTAAATGTTACACTGCCATCCATGCAGACTAAGACTAGTATACAAAAAGCTTAGCTATAACACAAATCTCAGTTTAGCTTAAAATGCAGGTAGAAAAGTCAGCTGATACTCTATCATTCTCAGGAGATCCAACCTGTACACTGATTAGCACCAACTATTCCTTTGATTGCCAGGAGAACAAAACGTAGTTTCAGGAAAAAAAAGCAATCAACCAAAAAACCTACAAGAACCAAAGAGACCCTTGCAGTTTTGTGACAAAGGAAAACAAACAAGGGACTAAATTTCAAAATTTTCCAATTGACACCCCACTGGCAAGTAAATAGACAGTGTGCAAGAAGTAAGTGTAAATGCTTTGGTGCAACACTGCTGGAACTGGAACTCAGAAAGAACATGGTACAGCAGCACACGATACTAAAAGTTAGCCTGAAACGAGCTGTTGCCCAATGGCTACTCTCTTGAAAGGCAATGAAGAATTACACATACTGCTATTGCTCAGGCACAAGATTTAACATTATTAGTTCATCCTCTTAGATAGTTTAATGACATAAAGATCTCCATCAAGAAAATTATACTTACAATTTGAACCACCATTTCTCTATAAGTTCTTCATGCTCTTCTACCATGTTGTTACATTCGAAGTTACTACTGTCACACAGATTCTCTATGATCTCTACAAGACGAATTTCACTATAAGCAGAGAAGGAAAACCGTAAATTTAATTTAAACGTTCAATACAACTCAAGACCTGACAGAGCAACCAGACTCCAGTAAGATTATTTCATCATTTACGGGGTACCCTGAATTAGTTTCAAAATATACCAAATATCAGAGTAAAGAATCAATAAACATTATTTCAGGAAAAAAAACAAAAAAACAAAAAAAAAACCACGCCAAAACCAAAACAAAGACCACAAGAACCTTGTGACTTGCTTGCATTTACTATATTTGCAGACTGTAGGTTTGATAGAATTTTAGCTTCCAAGAAAATTGGAGTGCAGTACTTTTCTCTTATGTTCAACAACAAATTTAATGTATTTTTATTTTATACAAGTCTGTGAATCTCACAGTAACATCTCAGTACTCCAAGACAAAAAATGAATTTGAAATGCAGGAGAAAGGTACCAGATTACTCTTCTCCATGGTTAACCAGATATGCATACAGTAATCTGCTTTCTCTTTAGCACTGAAACAGTGAGAATTCTAGGGAGGAGATACCACACACTGTACCTTTTATGACTAGCAATAAAGTATTGACTATTATTTAGATTCATTATTTTAAGACTTTAATGGGTCAATAGGAAAAAAAATCCTACTATGACTAATAACATAATTAACTTTTGTTACTTTCAGAAACAAGACTAATAAAGGCAATAATAAAGTCTTCAAGTCCTTACTATAATCTTTAGATTACAATATAATGCAACATTATAGTCATTAAGAATTTGAGGTTTGGACAAGAGAAACCTTAGCTGCCAGCTTCAATATTTAAGTTCCAAACAAGCTCTGGTATAGTGAAGTCACAAACAGAGACTACAAATTCAGCTGAATGAGAAGTACTGAGACAGCTCACCTGGACTCATACTTTGACAGCGTCTTCTCTTCCCAAGCAGTGTTTCCACCACCAAAGTTTTTTTTAGCTGTATCTGCTAAACCCTAAAATAAAAAGTACCAGAAATTACATAGGGTTTGTTTCTAACAAAAATCAAGGACAATAACAAATGTTTACATAAAAATTGCAAAAAGTGCCATGCATAAACTACAGTAGAGCTCTCAAGCTGCTGATCAAATTCCTGAGTGAAAACAGCAGCTAGTAACAACATGAAAAGTGAGAAAGTGTATGTTACAGCATAACATGATTTAAATTTTCCTAATGCATTAACAAGGCCACGTTACAGGAAGTTTATTATTTATTATCATTTGAACAGAACCTCTACTTCATTCAGTTTACATAACAGCCTGGTCTGCATCACGTTGTAAGTTAAGCACACAACCGTACAACAGGGCGATCAGCACAGCTGTCCCCAAACACAGCCAATGCCACCCAACAACAGCTCGCAGAAAACCCCGCAGTTCGAGTGACCTGGCGAGCCGCAGCCGCCGATTGGCGTATGGAGAACACAAAGCTCCGGGCACCAGGCGCAGCAGCCCCACGCAGCCAGCGCAGAATTTACCGTGCCACACGTATGGCTGCTGCGAGTGGCAACAGATAGCGAATGTTCGGGGACGGAGCCTTACATCAGCACTTCCCATGGAGTCAGACACGCTCCAACGGAGCCAGCCTTTTTGCACAAAAGGCACGAAAACACCTTTGGCGGCAGAGATGGAGGAGCTCCGGCATCCGCCTGCCTCAGCACTGCGACTGCTGCCGGAGCGGGACCCGCCGCTGCCCCATCACAGGGCCGGGCACCGCCTCCAACGCGGCTGCGGCGGAGGCGCTCCCGTAGCGCAGCCTCTCGGCCCGCCAGACCTACGCCGCTGCTCGGCCCCGCCGGGAGCCCCCGCGAACCCCTGCCCCGCCGCGGGGCCGTCCGCCCGCACGCCGCGGCCCACCTGGTTGAACCTGTCCACGATGCCCCGGCAGGTGGAGCACGCCAGGCGCCGCCGCTCACCGGCGCCGCGGACAGGCGGCAGCAGCAACAGGGCGGCACAGAGGAGCACGGCCAAGGCTACGCGAGACGGTCGTGGCAAAGGACCCGGTCGAGGAGAGGGGCTGGGCCCCATGGCGAGGTCGCGGGACCCCTGGACGCGGAGCGGGGCCGCCCCAGCCGAGCCCCCTCAGCAGCGGCGGCCGCGCTCGCCCCGCCCCGGCCCCGCCGGCCCGCGAGCTCCATTCAGATTTCCGCGTCAGCCCCACCCGCGTACGAGCCGCGGGCGCTCGTTGGCCGAGGTGGCGGTGCGAAGGGACGTGGTCCAATCAGCGCCCGCCACGCTCCGGACCAATGGGAGCCCCCCGCGTGCCCAGAGAGCCGGGCGGGGCAGGGCTGTTAAGCAAGCGACGCCCATCGGCCGCCATTATGAGAAAGGGCAGGCACCGGCTCCGCAGAGGCTTCAGAGCCGCGCGCCATTTGTATTTTACAGCCTCCTCGGAGGCCTTCTGCTGCTGGGAGCGTGCCCTGCCCTCACCTAATATGGCTGGTGGGGGAGGCGGTCACGTGTTCGCGGGGCTGGCGGTGCCGCTCCCGCGCTGCCGGCGCCCTCTGCGGGGCGGCCACGTGGGCGCGCGCGCGGTGAGTGCGGGCCGGGCCGCGGGCGCTGCCCGGGCCGGCGGGGCGGGCGGCATGGAGGGACGGGGCGGCGGGAGAGCCGCGGCAGCGGCAGAACCGCCAGCTGCCCGTGCCTTCGCTGTAGCCGGGACAGAGAGCACTCCCGGGAGCCCCGCCAGGCTGTGCCAGGCGGCCACCCCGGCTCTCCGCCTCCCGGGCGCGGGAGTTGTGGTGTGGCGGGAGGGAGCGCGGCCGGGCAGGGCAGGGCAGCGCAGCCGCCTCCTGAGGGGTGTGCGCGGGGCGCGGTGCCTGCCCCTGCCGCGGGGGCCTGGCGGCCTCGGGGCGGCGCCGGCGGCTGCGGGAGCAGCGGATGGTGCTTGGTCTCGGCCTGAAGCCCCCACGGAGCCCCCTCACAGGAGCGACCTGACACGGGTGGCGCTTCAGACCCGGCCGGGCGCCCACCTGCGGGGCTGGCTGGGCTGCGCTGGGCGGGTGTCCGAGAGTCCGGCTGTCCCTTGCTGGGGCCGGGGTGCCCGGGAACCACGAGGGCAGGCTGGAAGGGGGGGGTGTTCGGGTTGCATTTGGGTGGGTTTCAGTCCGAGAGCATTCTGCATGCTTCTTCCCCAGCCGCAAGAGTACCATTTCTTTCTCTACCACTTCGTCGTACCTTTGTGTCTGGTAGTGTCCCACACTGTATTTCCTGCCTCAACTTTTCTCTTCTTTTTTATTTTTTTTCTCCTAGTTTTTTTCTTTTTTTTTTTATAGCAAGTCTCGAAACTTATGAGGAAATGTATATAAGAATAGTAACGATAGTTTTTTCCTAATACAAGAAGAAGAAGCAATCTCAGCATCTGCAAGGTTTAAATCTAACCTCATTGAGGTATTAACCCTAGAGCTAGCTTGGAAGAGCCATTAAAGCATAGGAAAAAAGCCATGGAAATTTAAGAAAAATGAGTTTTGCCAAAGCTAGATCAAGCAAAAGAGGGAAGACCTTATGCTGGGGTGTGCTTGGTGGTTCTGCTTAGATGCCTCCGTGTGAGGAAGTGAAATGGCTCTGTGGACAGATGTAACATGCAGTTTGGCTGCCAAATTCTATCATAGCTCTTCTGAAGCATGTCTGAAAAACTTAAGTGAGCTAAATATGGTAGGTTTTTCACGGGAAGGGTAAAAAATCTATGTAAACTAATGATACTTCCACTGAATAAGAATAAAACAGCAACAAACCATTTTTGATGGAAGTACCTTAGATGCTTTTTTTGTTGTTGTTGTTGTATGAAAACCCCTTTTTTTTTAATCCCAAGAAAAGATGAATCCTTTGTGCTAAAAACCTCTGCTCTTCTATAATTCAGTCTTGATATAGATCCCTGAGGCGGGAGGGTCATTGTGGCTATGTTCTAGAGGCCTGAGGAAGATTTTTCTGAAGTTGCCAGAATGTAATCAATGGACAAATCTATGCGTATTTGCTTATGATTATTCCTCTAAGCTTCATTATTAAGTTATTTTATTGAGTGAAAATCTGTTTCTGTGGTTTTGACGTTTAAAAAATAAAAAAAACCTTTAATTTCAAGTATTTGTTTTTATATAGCAAGTTTATTTTAATCATCAAATTCAGTGTCGACCTGTCATGATAAATTCCACTTGAATTTCGATGCTTGTCAGCATCAATTGTCAACAGAGCAAGTTATCTTGAGTCTTGACAAGACCACTGAATTTATTAGGGTTTATCTCAGAAACCTGGCTGTTGTCTTCATGCTTTGGTTTTTTATCTTTTAGCATGTTTCCCTTCAGGGAATTTCAGTATTTATAATGCATGTAATTATCTTCAAGATGTACAAGTATACTGGCATGCTTACTTTTTTCAGGCATACAAAAGGATTGGAGTCAACAAGATTAAAAAAAAAAAAAGCTTATGATAAACTGTTGTAGATCGGTCAGAGGATAATAATGCAGTATTTATAGGTGATGGTAACAACTCGGTATTATGCAGATGATGTAGTTAAGAAAGAAAAAATAGAGCTTCTTGGCACTTGGATCCTTTTGTAAGGATTCATTGGGTCCTAAAATAGCTGCAGTGTTAAGAAGCTGTGAATTTGGAGTCAGAAATATCTACCTTGCAGGTGAATATCCTGCTTCACCTGGTGCATGAGCTACAAGTACCATGTTGCTGTGTGCAGCAGTGGATTTACCCTTCAATGTCCATTCTTCTCAGTTACGTTTGGCCAGTAACATGAGATTCTTCTGCGTTATTGGAAAAATTTGGCAAGTTTGCCTTCGATAGACAAGATTTTGTGCGACATAAATTGCCTGTGCAGGGACCTAATTCCTGCCAGATACTTTTTGAGGCATCCTGGTGTGGGAGATCAGACCTCAAAAAGTGGGACTGACTCAATCCCTGCATCCTGGTGTCAGTCCCATACCTCTTTTCCTACTTCTGAGGGAAAGAGATTCTGTTGTAGCATAAATCATCGTTATTCATTCTTGTAAAGAAGTAATACTAGGCACGGGTTAAAAAAGCTATTCCCACCTCCTGGGATGAAGGGTTTGTTTAGGCTCCTGACAATGCTCTGTCTTTGAGCCCAGGCTTAGAGCTTCAGTTACAGTCTGCAGCAGAAGCAATCATCAGAAAAAGAAATGCAGTCAATGAGATATTTAAAATAATACGCAGATGCATGCAATTTAGAGGGAGTACACAAATTTCAGGATTTATTGGTGGCAGTTCTGAATACAAGGAACATAAGCTTGCTCATTTTTACTAATTAGCATCACAAACATCGGTTCAGATAAAGGTAGCTCTAGGAGGCAGCTGCTAAGTGATCCTAGGAAATCTGCCAGCTATCTTACATCTGTTTGATGGTCATATTTAGACCAAAACAGGAGAAAACATCTCTAACCAAAACCTCAGTTATACCTTAAAAGTGCTGGTTTTGAAATTTATCTCTGAGAACAGAGCAAGAATAACAATAACCAAAATCTCTTGTCTTTTATTAAGTTGTAAACTTACAAAAAATTGGGAAGCTTAAATTAAAAGAACATGAAATTGATCAGCTCTGGCATCACCTGAACATATGATTTTATCGTAATGATAAAATACAACATAAGTACTACCATAAGAATGGCTCAGCAGTTTTGTGAAGTGAAGCACTAGGGAGAGGTGGCCTTAATTTCTGGGTAGAAGTGTGAGATATGGGGTACAGAATGTCTCTTGCCATAGTGACATGTGTGAGTGCCAGAGGGGATTTGTCCTTCTCTGGCCAAGTTCAGACCTTGCTGCTGGCAAACTCGAGACATCAAAGTACTCTGTTCTGTGTATTCTCATTCTCATGGGTTCTCTCCCACTGATTTTGGAGCCCTGAACAAACAACAGAGTGTGTTCTAAAGATCAGGTGTAAATCCAGTGTGCAGTTAAAGTGAGGGTAAATTATAAAGCTGTCCCACAAATCACAGACGTAACTGAGGTGACACTCAGCAGTGGGGCAGTATGGAATGCAAAGGGATAAGATTTTTTAGATGAAAACTAAAACAATTATATTTACAGACAGTGACATAAATTCTGAAGTGCTTCTGAATATATTTTTGAGTACCTTAATTGAATGTAGCAAAAAGTTTCCTGGATGTTTTGACTTATTAGTCTTTGTTTAAACTTTTCGACTGCTGTAGTACATTTTCCTTGCATCATCAGTCTTTTTTTCTGGTTGTACACTTCATGCCATGTTATTTATGTAATTTTTTTCAAATTTTCTTTTTAACAATAATAGAGTATATCTGAATTTCAAACCCAAGATGGCTCAGAAGAGGAGCTCAAGTGGGCGATCATTCCCATTGCTGCTGCTGCTCATTGCAGTGGCCTTTATTCATTTAACTGTCTGTCCTTTCACAAAAGTGGAGGAAAGCTTTAACCTACAAGCTATCCATGATGTGGTGTACCACCAGCTGGACTTGGATAAGGTAAATTGAAGATAATATCTTAATTTTTGGACAGTGTTAAAGATGGCAATTCCCTGCAGTATCTGTAGGACAAATGTGGTGTGAATGTGACTTATTTTCCCTTGTTTCTGATTTGCCTATTTTAAGTAGATTCTCCTTTTTGCAGTATGACCATCATGAATTTCCTGGAGTTGTCCCAAGAACGTTCCTTGGACCAATTTTTATTGCTGCTCTTTCCAGCCCAGCTATCTACATACTTTCTGTGCTAAGAATGTCCAAGTTTTATTCCCAGCTGATAGGTATGAGAACTTCAAGTCCTCAGAGATGTCACCCATTAGAGCATCAGTTAAAACATTGTTGCTGCATTTGGATCAGTGGTTAAATTATGATACTCTTTTCCGCAATGAAGGAAAACCCAAACTATGGTACCTGGGTCTGGCATGGCCATCCCCTCTTTGGGGAGTCACTAACAGCACACAGAAAGTCTATGCTAGCAAATGCCAGGCAATGTAGAAAAAGCAAGTAAGTCTCTTCAGAGAGTACACTCCTGCTTCAGAAAGGATTGTTAACTTTGGCATGGAAGCATTGACCTTTGTGCAGAACTACCAGACAAGTTAAAAGTGGATTAGAATAGATAAATTAAATGGAATTTTGTTTGACTTTCTGTTTCTTTGAAGGTAGTTATATTGTGGTATCTTATGTGTTAATCTTCAGAACACCATCCCATTACATTGTATAACGTGTCCATTCATCAGCGATCCATCTGATGCTACGCTTTGATTCCCATTTTTATTCTCTTGATAGTCCGAGGAAGTCTGGGGCTCAGTGTGATTTACACGTTATGGAAACTGCAGAAAGAAGTTAGAAAACAGTTTGGAGCAACTACAGCATCAATCTTCTGTCTCATCACTGTTACTCAGTTTCATTTGATGTTTTACTGTACAAGAACCCTCCCTAATGTGTTTGCACTTCCATTTGGTAGGTATTTAATGGGAAAAAATTAAAATTTAAAACTTATTTTCAAATGTATCAGTAGTTAAAAAACATGAAATTATAGGCAGACCAAATTAACATGTCCGCTTGATTAAATTGTGTGATAACAAGACTAGAAAACTTGAGATTTTTCTCTTTTTTTGCCATATATGCTTACAATGATTGTTGAATCAAGTTTTTTTGAAAGTGAGTATGTGTGGGTTTTGTCAGATGGCTTTGATTAGCTAGAGATGTGAGTATACTTGCCTAATGCATGAAGCATAGAGCTATGAAAAAGGATGAGGTACACCTGCAGTTCAAAAAAACCCTGTGAACTTGGCCTGCACTTTCTCATGAGAGTGTAGAAGAAATTCCTACTGCAGCATCTCCACCTTCCTCGTCTGAAGTTGTCTGCAAATGCAGCAGTTTCTATACTTGGAATAATAAAAAAAAAAAAAGCCCAAAGCCAAACCCTTCTTTACATCTACGCTTTTCCCCCAGAACTGATGAAGAGGAAAATAATCACATGTGACAGATATTAACTGAGTCACTGAATGCTTCAGTGCAAATTGTTCAGCTAATAAAATTGTGAGGTTGCTGTAAGAATCTGTATAGATGAGAAATGAGAAACAAAAGCAGATTAATTGTCAGATGAATTGTCAGACAAACTGTGTAGTAATGTCTCAGATAATTTCTGCATATTAAAAAGTAAAAGTTTTTTCATTATTTTACACATTAATATTTCATGTTTTCCTTAGGATCCTGAACACTTTACTATGCTGAGATTTAAACTAAAAGTAGAGACAACTTCATCTGTAGAGATATGGTGTGTCCCACCTAATCATGTAAATGAATTTATAGATCTTTCTCCCACAGCAGTAGTCTGTAGTCTCATTTTTATGTTTGAAATCGGTTTGTGTTGTCATTAATATAGAATATACTTAGCCAAGAGAATAAACTAACTGCCCAGTTGATATTGAGCAATAATAACTATGAATCATAGTTGGAGAAGCTTTTAATGCTCTTTTAAGATTTGCTTTTCTTTTTTTCCCCCCTTTCAACAGCTATTAAATATATTGCCTAGAAAGAGGTCCTATGTTTTCCTTCTGTGGTTATACTTTTCCTAATTACTTAAGCATCAACAGTATAAAACTGTGCATTATTCCAAATTACATTTCTGTAACAAAGGAAGAATTTCTGGACTAGAAATGGTAGGAAGACCAAGAAAGGATAGATGGGAAGTTAGAGGAACAAGAAGATAGCGTTGAGTGTTACCCTTTAGAAAATAAATAATTCAGTGTGTTGGATGATGTGTTTGGGGGTTATGTTATATGTTTTTTTTTGCAGTGCTCCTGGCATTGACGTTTTGGATACAGCAAAAGCAAAGGCCATTCATTTGGTTCTCAGCTTTGGCGATTATAGTCTTCAGATCAGAGCTCTGCATATTCTTAGGCCTCATGCTCCTGGTGACGTTATTAACTAAAAGAATCTCCATTTTCAAGGTGCTTTCCCATGCTGTTCCTGCTGGAATATTTTGGTTGGGTAAGTGTTCGCTTGGAAAAAAGCAAATGACATGAAGTTCAAGTGGAGTTTTGACTGATTTACCTGTTGAATGGCCCTTAAGGGTGTTTTTGCAGGGGTGGCAGTGGAGAGAGGCTAAGTGGAGTATTGTAAGTTGTTTTTGTTTTAGTTTGAGTCTATTTGCTAATAATACAACAAGATTTTTTATTTCTTTGAGAATTTCTGTGTGAGGAAATAGATGTGTGCAGAGCAGGGAAAGCTAGTGTGGTCTCTGTCTTTAGATGCATACAGTGTAATGTCCTGATCTTCAAGAGGCTTAGATGTACAAGTTGACTTCAGTACAATTAGTACCTGACTGTAGCTACTTGTGCATATTATCAGTTGTAGTATCTATTGCCATGGTGATGAGTCCCAGGATAAAATACCAACTGTGTGACAGAGAGATACCAAGCAGGAGGGTTCTGGGGAGAGTTGCAGTTTACCTCTGTTCCATATTAAATTCAATTTAACAGCTGAAGTGATCTCCATACCGGAGATGTTGAAAAATTCCCATGTCTCTACCCATCTGTGGAAGACCCATGTGTATATGCACAGAAATACTCCAAGCTGCTCTGCAGCTTACCTAATGAAAAATGCTGTTGTCAGATATGTGATGATGACCCCTGGCAGTGTGCTGTCCCTTGCACAGTGTGCACAATAGAAGCACTAAAACAATTATGCCAGGTGCATTTGGTGGCACCTCATGATGTAAGAGTTTGGACGTCCAATGGGAATTAACTGTTGGCACTCCCATTTTCTATCTGAGTAAAATCCTTAAATACCAGAGCAGTTTTCACAAAGCTGAGTGGAGGAGATAGGGCTGACAATTTTGCTGCTTTCTTTTTGCCTTTCATCCCTTATTTTCCTTCTTCCTCCACCTAATGAATAGTAGCAAACTTTGTGATTGCTTTTTCTAAGTTAACAAAAAACAATTGTAACTTTACAATAAAAATTTATTTAATACTATTTGAAGTTAACATGAGCTTCTTATCATTCATTACATTTAATGCTCTTATACTAAAGCAAAACTCAAACCATTTTTTTTAAACCTGAAGTTGGAGTGGGGTGAATCCTAATAGGATTCATGTTTAACATGCTTCTTTTAAGGCTTCTGTTCAGAAGTGTCTCCCCTGCAAGACAGACATATTCAGCCTTCTCCGTGGTTTTGGATGAGGCTTACAATGCATGTTTCAGTTTATGTTGGTCTCAATATGCTGTGTATGTGCTATTTGGATGTGTTAGTCTGCTTTTCCCTGGTTTTTAGTTCATGCAGATTTGTATCTCTTTAATTCTTTTAGGGCTAACAGTTGCTGTGGATTCTCTATTTTGGAGGCAGCTTGTGTGGCCTGAGGGGAAAGTGCTCTGGTATAACACAGTTTTAAACAAAAGCTCCAACTGGGGAGTATCCTTTGAAAGATACAGAGAAGAAGAATATTATCAGCCAAAGCAAAGACTTGATGTGACTTATTCCTGAGACTCGGGATGTTAGAGTCTACTTTTCATTATTTAAAACTTATGAGACAATGTCTATCTCTTAGGTAGTTTTGCAAATTGTAAGTCTCCTCTGCTAACGTTTTTCTTGCCTCTTTATGTTCTAACAATATAAAGCCAGGTTTCTTCCCCTTGGTTTTTCATGTTGCCCATCATTAGTGCCATTTGATGCGCCTCTGTTGGCTGATGTGAATGTAATTAAGCAACTGTTTTTAGTTCTCCAAAGAGAAGACAGGAAATGAAAGGCTGGAAGAATGTGTATACAAAAAGTATACCGTATATTTGCAAAACTTGTGGGTACTAATGTAAAGAATAGTTACTTTACTTGTTAGCAGTGAAAGCATCCTTAACTCTTTTCACCTTGAAGACCTCTCCCTTCTTCTGGTACTTCTATTCAGCCCTGCCTCGTGCTCTGGGATGCAGCATAATATTTGTACCTTTAGGGGTAACAGAAAAGAGAACTCGGATTTTACTTTTGCCAGCAGTGGGCTTTATTTTCTTGTATTCGTTTCTCCCACACAAAGAGCTGCGTTTCATCATCTATACTTTCCCTGTTTTCAACATAGTGGCTGCTAAAATGTGCTCACGAATGTAAGTTCAAAATCCTGTTTGTTGGGTTTTTTCCTCTGAAAATGCAAAATGAAAACTATTAGTACTATTTCTGTGTACTTTTTTCCATCTTGAATTTTGGATCATATTGAAATATTCATATGCTGTAGAAAGGAGTTTAAGGTCTTTGTACCCATTTGACTGCAGAGAGAAGTGGAAACAGAGAAAAGTCAAATGCTTTGATGGGACTATTTGGGAAGTCTGAAGGAGAATTGAGAATAGAGCCCTAATTTTACTGTAACGCTGTTACAATGAAGTTGATTTTATCTACTGGAAAAAAAGACATATTGCAGTGTACTCCTGAGCTGTTACTGTAACTTACCTCAGGAGATAGTTTAATACACAGGTGAGGCTTGTGAAACATGGAGTTAAATAGTTACGTTTGGGTATATTGAGAAAACAAATTGAAGTTCAGAGTTTAACTTCTTTAAAAGAGAATATATTCATAGCTGAAGTTTTTAAACACAGAAATACTTAGCTTTATTGATAAGTTTGTCTTAGCTTTTTTAATGAGAATATTCTAATTTAAATGTCACTAGAAGTTAATCTTCTAGAAATTAGTAATAAATACATGCCATCCAGGATTAATCAAATTTGCATTAATCTTCATTACCTAGAAGTGGAGTTTGCATAACAGTTGTGTCACAGTTGTCAGTGACCAATATGAAAGAAAGTAACAGTTAATTCTTCCTTGTTTTTCTCTTCCTCAACAGTTTGAATAACTACCGGAGATCCTGGCTGCACAAACTTGGATCTTTCTTTATTGTAATGCATCTCCTACTTAATGCTATTTATTCAGGAACATCTTTATATGTTTCACATTTCAATTATCCTGGAGGAGTGGCAATTCAGAAGTTGCATGAGTTGGTACCTTCAACAACAGGTATGTAAAGCTGGCTTGAGGTATGTTCACCTAATTTTAATTTCAGTATATCTTTTAATGTATTGTATACTGCTTCTTCAAACTTGGTACATGCATCTTCTTTGTTACTATTTTGTTAATTCATTATTGGAGTGTACCTGGAAGAATTTTGAAACTGTTCTCTATTTTCTTTATTGATGTAGATGTCTCTGTTCACATTGATGTGGCTGCAGCGCAAACAGGAGTTTCTCGGTTTCTGGAAATCAATTCTGATTGGAGGTATGTTCTGAAGGAGGTATTTTGATCTGAGGACAGTAGCCTGCTTTTTCCTTTTTTGCATGTGCACAGAGACAAGCATTGCAAGCACAATTTCTACTACAGTGTATTTATTAAACTAGCTTAAGAACAGTATGCATCTTCAGAGAATTTTTGATGTCTCCAATGCTGCCATTTCAGAAATAAAGCACTGCAGTGTTTTTTCATTGTTTTGGTTGATTTTGATTGCCTATATAACATAGAATATTTCAAAGGACAAGAGGAAATGGCCTCAAGTTTGCCAGGGGAGGTTTAGATGCAATACTAGGAAAAATTCCTTCATGGAAAGGGTTGTCAAGGATTGGAACAGGCTGCCCAGGGAAGTGGTGGAGTCACCATCCCTGGAAGTGTTAAAAGTGTGGATGACTTGGGGCCATGGCTTAATGGTGGATGTGGTGTTGGTGCTAAGGTGATAATTGGGCTTGATGCTCGTAGACATCTTTTCCAGCCTTAATGATACTGTGATTCTAAAGACATCAGAAACAGCACAAAAATTGTTAGCTTACCAAAATTTATACAATATACTTAATGCGGCTAGGTTTGATACCCCACTAGACCTTGTGAAACAGAGCTGTTCTGAGCAGAAGAGTGTATATAATGATTTGTTTGTCTGAATGATCTGTGGCAATGTGAGGCTCATGTACATTTTAATATTGAAAGTCTGTTTTTATGCGAAACATCCTTCATATAGATGGCATTGAAACTGCTGCTGTGAACACATTCATCAGCTCTGAGGGAAGGCTGTTAAGTGCTTTGTTACAATGACCAGCAGTGATACATAGAGTTGGAATATTGGAATGAATAGTAGGAGACATTGTGGGGTGGCATCATTTGCTTTTCAGGATGAAAACTAGAAAATAAGCCTTTCTGATTCTTAGGCCTACCTCTTCAGCTGAAGCATAAGTTTTTAATTTAAACAAAAATGATCTTAATGAAAATGATTCATTAGAAGGTGACACACACCCTCCCTCCATACTGCACAAAACAAAAGCAACACAAGTAGATTTTGATTTAAGAAGTGTTCTGAGCATTGTTATTTTTCTCCAGTTATCTCCAGTATTTGGGATCAGATGAACAAACATAATTAAAGTATTGGTATGTTTAGAGCTAAAAGTACTTTGGAAGTAAAGCAGAAGAATGGGAAAGAATGCTTCCAAGGGAATTGCAAAAATCATCGATCTTGCTATGCGTTTTTATTTCCAAGCACTCTCATGATGGTCAGACAGTTTAAAGCCTTCACCGTTACCTGTCTACTGTTTATTTCAAATTGGTGTTTTGTATGTTGAATCTAGAGAAAGTCTTAAGCCATGAATCAGGAGAAGACGTTAAGCTGCTAGAGTACAAGGGATAAAACATGCATGATAGCTAAAATGTTTCAGTCTTTGGGGTTTTTAAATATACTTAAATAGGCACACTACTCTGAATACAATTCTCTCAGTAGTAGTTCTTCATTCCAATGAGCTTTTTGAGTTGGTGAGTGTTGGATTGCTTTGGATTTGTAAGGCTTGTAAGGCCTTGTGGGACTGGAAGGTGAATGAATAATGTCCCTGTCACTGACAGATGTTTCATAGTGTTGCAGCTACAGAGCAGTTTTTCTCTCACTTTTATCTGTACTCAGCAGAACAAAGGCTCAAGGTCAGCATAAAGTTTCATGTTAAAAAAATCAGGCAAAAATCCACATCTGAGCATCATAAAAAGGACTGCCACTTGGTCTGGCAGCACAGTAGTGCAAAGTTTAGTGGCACCAACGGTCCATTTTCTGGTTGTCCAAGAAGGTGAAGCCTTTCAGATGGGTGAAAACTAACTTAACATCTTCATAGACAGTATATGTCAGGTGAAAACAGATTAGGGATGGGGTGGCTGTGAAGTCTGATGATTCATCAGATAATTGCAATCCATAAACAAAAGTGTCTTAAAGTTATCAACTTTCAGTAGTGTGCTCAGATTAGATCTATTTGCCTCAAGAAAAATGCAAGCAATCTATTATTTTTCTTCAAAGGATGATTGAAAGGAGCTTGATGCAGGTTCTTAAACAGAACAGGTGTTACAATCTTGTCTTCAATTAGTGCAGTCTCTTTGAACTGTGAATAAATACGCTGCGTAAGCTTAGAGTATTTAAAAATAATAAAATTCAGAAATGCTTGCAGCCAGATGAAAGGCCTTTTACTTGCTGATGAAGAAGATGCGAAATTAGTAGTTGGTAAGGTTGTTACAAAGTAATGCTGCTCCTTCTACCAGCTTGCATGTATCTTCCAACCTAAAGGGTATTGTGATATTTTTGGAAATAGCAGGTGAAATTAGCATGCAATTGTTTTAGAAGAAGAAAACACCTGTTCGAAGTGTGCAAAGTCTAATTCTGCATTAGATGGTGTATTTAGTGACACTTACGAATTCTGTCAGCCTGGAGTCTTTTCTGAGTTGCCAAAATTTTAGTTAATAAGTCAAACAAAACCTCTAGTTTTCTGTAAAGTACTTCCTTCAAATATCTTAAATGAAACAGTGGTTTATGGAGTGTTTTGGGGTGAACTTACCTCTTCTCCTTTGAAGTTGCTGGATTGAGGACTCCATCAGGCTGCTATGTCCAGTATGACTATTCTAACCCTTAAGCTGCTATAAATTGCATCTGGCTCTCCTCAGTGAGTGAACAAATCACTATTCTGAAGTAGAATCATGTCCTCATGAGACAGTGAGGATGATCTGTCTCAATTCCTAGAAGATTAAAGGGGTTCATACAGCTCTTAAGAGATAATGAACTTCAGTTTTGGGCCTAGATCAGATGAAATGTGGCTGAAACTAGAGCTTGCACATCCTTGCCAAATGGCTAAGTCACTTGTTTTCTCATCCTGTAAATTCCCTCAATAGCTGGATTAAACATAAATTCTTTTAATAAATAACTGTAAGTGTGCATAATATATAGTCCTAGAACTCAGTAGTTACTTTTAAATACCTTTTAAAATTTTTATATATAATTTATATGTATTCTGGTACTTTAACAGTTTATAAAAGCTGACCCAAAGTGACCTACCCAAACATGTAGTAGATCAGGGAACTGAACTTAGAAATAACAAGTGCCAAATTAGTACTGTAATTGCCAAGCTCTTTCTTTCCTCCAGTGTTCAAGGAGCTCTTCTCCCTGCTATTCTCTAAGGCTCCTACTCTAATGTATGACTACCAGAAGAAAAAGGTTTCTGCTTAAGTACCATATAAGATATTTTTTAGAACTACTAAAAAAACCCTACAAACAAAAATCAGCAAAAAAAACCCCGGACAAAACCAACCCAAAACCCTCACATTTCTCCAAATACAGTAGAATAAAACTTAAAAATGGTTCCGTTTCCTACAGTCTTAGGCTTTGGAGTCTTTTTTCCACTGAATTCAAATAGAGAACTAGTAAGAAATTTTCTAGGAGTTGTGATTTATATCACAATAACAGCAGAAAGACTTGCATGGACTGAGTTCCCTTCAATTAAGTTCATTCTTCAAAAATACTATTTCCTCCTCCAGTTCTATTTAATCAGGAGATATAATTGAGAATGTTAATTCCTTTTTGTGTTTCATCTTGGATGCTACATGCATCTGCAGTAATGGCCATCTTTAATAGGTAAAGCAAGGAATAAAAATAAACCTTCTTTATTCTTCACAGGTATGACAAAAGAGAAGATGTTAAACCAGGAGACCAGTTGATGTTTTCTTATACACATATACTGATGGAAACAAATCCTCTTCAAATATCACATTACAAGACAACCCACAGGCCACTGGCAAATATACCTGGCATCAGTAAAATTGGGTTGAACCTTACTGCACTACCTCCTTTTACTTTAAACTTGAAACCAAAATTAGTACTGTTGGAAAAACTTCCTCTATCATCTTGACTGTGAATTTTAAGTAAGTCTTTTGATGTGATTTTGCTGATGACTGAACTATGTAAGACAGCAGCAAATTGTCATTCCAGCAGCTTCTGTGGAAAAAGGCACGGAAAATCTCTGTACTGATTGGTATTTAGCTCCATCCTGTTCCTTACATAAATAATACAGTGCATTCCTAGTCAGTACATACTCAGCATACTGAGTTGTATTGTTATTTATGTTTGAGAGAGGTTGCCTACAAGTTTAGTGGTATTAAGTAAAACCTGCCTACTTGGTTTGGTAGTCTGTTTCATCATGTAGCACAGGTATGTCCTAATTATCCTATATAAGATACAAAATCAACAGGTTTGTGCTAGGGCAATAATTTGATATGTAATCTCTGTGTGCAAAGATGTATTACTTAATGTATCTGCAGGATTGTAACCCCCTCAGCTGTCTGATTGCCTGTGTGAAATCTAACGATGTTATCAACATAGGAAAGCCATATTCATCACAGCTTCATTGTAATACCTAATTTTGCCCTATTGGCTACCAAACTAATGAAACATTCACTTAAGAAGCAGTTGGGCCTTTTGACAGGTGCTGTTTGATAACAGATTTGAGTACTAAGGATGATTATCTTCATTCCAACACCTCATGAAAAAGCAATAACTTGGATTTCCCAGGAAAAAGAATTTTTAAAATAATGTTTCCTCTCTTCTGTTGTAATTATATCTTAATTTGCAGTGCAAAAATTTACCTATGAAAATGTCCACTTAAAGATAGATGCTGTTTTCCTTTTTTTTTTTATTAAGTAATCCCTTTAGAAAGGAATATTCTAATGTGCCATGTGCTGCATTCTATAAACTAGACTAAGATTGCATGCTCTGTAGTTTCTTTATTAGATGTTTTTGTTAAAGATGTCTACATAGATTGCTAAATGGAACAAGGAAAAAGGTTAGAATTCTGTTTTGGGCCAGTTGTAATATGACAGAAGCTCCATTAATGTAAAATGCCAGAATCATGAAATTATCATGGGCAGAAAACTATTCCTTGTTGACTGAATACTTGAGTAAAATATAATTATGGAATAAAGTGGTTTGGGTTTTTTTTATTTTGTTTTCTTTTTATTCTTAAACTTGCTTGATTCAGGAACTACCTTTCAGTTTGTTTCTGCTTTTGGGACCATGTTTTCATTTTATCCTCTAGATTATGTATCAGTGGAACTATCTGGTGGGGTGGAGCCTGCTCTGTTGTGGGTGGCTGTTGTTGCCCAGGCTTCCTTGGCCTGAGCAGATCTGGCAAAGGCAACCTGCAGAACTTGTTGGTCCAGTCTCTGGATGCTCTTGAAATTTAAATCATTCAAGTATTATCTGACTTGTCTTTGGAAGAAAATGTAGCTTCCTCTAGAGCCAGTTTGAACATCAAACAATTCACAAGAGACAGAAGGAAATATATGTGCAAATAGCTGCAAATTTGGAACCACACAAAGGAAAACTTCTGTTTAAGGATTTAGGTAACCTTCATGTTAAGGCTAATTATTGACTTCATGTAACTCCCCCACACTGGAATCCACAATTCAAGAACCCAGACTAAAATTTATGCTGCCCAGGTGTATGCAAATGTCTGTGTGGTTGCTTCAGCTTTCTAGATCCCCAGTTGTCAGAATCCCTCTGCAGGAACTTGCTTCTCTCACCTACAGAGAAGACCTAGGGCTACTGTGCTTGCAGAATAGGCATCTCAAGCTACTGCCTGAAGTGGCACTGAATATGTTACACATTAGGCATTTGAAGAGTTTCATCTTGCTGAATCTCATACTCACATCATATAGAGTCCTTCCACAGACTTACTCTGGTGTGTAGGTGCTACCTGTGGGACTTAAACCAGTGACAGTGTTCAGCTGTGGAGCTCATGTTCCTGTTCACAGCATCATCACCCATGGAAATAGAAGCCATCAGCTCAAACTGGCCTTTGACTCTATTTTTTTGGAGTAGAGACAGATAAAATATGTACAAGGAGACAAGAAAGAAATTCTGGATTGCAGTTTTGAAGAGTGTCTGAAGTTTATTTGGGTCCTGTTACATCTTGTTCTGTATCTGAAGTTATTGAAAGTGCTTAGTTTGAAAATCTGCAACTTTGGTTTCATAGCTAAAAGGGCTAGAGTGTGACCTAGGCAGTGCATGGAGTGCCACACGACCTCTGTAACAACATGTGTCAGAGCAGGCTTAAATTGGATAATAGGAAAAGGTTCTTCACCCAGAGGGTGGTTGGGCACTGGAACAGGCTCCCCAGGGAAGTGGTCACAGCACCAAGCCTGAGTTCAAGAAGTGTTTGGACAGGTGCTGTGATTCTTGGAGATGTCCTGTGCAGGGCCAAGAGTTGAACTTTGATGATCCTTGTGTGTCCTTTCCAACTCATGTGTTCCTCAGACACAGGCCATGACTATTATGGTGGTCCACACTTGGAATAAGCAGGGGCAGCTGGTGAACTGGGATGAAGATTACTGCAGTTTTTCCCTAAAGGCTGCTTGAATAAAACAAGCAATCTTTGGAACAGAAACTAAAGCCATCTCTCTCTCTTAAATTAATTTTCTCATCTCCAAGTCTTGTGTTGCCTTTCTTTAGCTCCACAAGAACAATAGAGCTTATTTTCTCCTTTAATATAAATTATTATTCAGTGTACTTGCATGGAAGAAAAAGGTTCCCTTAAATATGAGAAGCATAAAGTCTCTTGCTCCTTCTACAAACCTCAAGTGGGGAATTACAATTTCTGCATTTGGTGGCACAGTAGGAAGCACCAAGTTACAGAATGAATGGGGCAGGTAGGAGAACAGAGACTGAACACTTGAAATTTTTGAAGGAACTTTAAAGTAGTAAATTTCTCATACCTATTTAAGTTCTTAAAAGAAAAATACCTTTTGACTTGACTGACTGCAATCCTACCATAAAGTTCAGCTTTTCTTAACAAAAGCAGAAATAAGGCAAGCATACTGAATTAACCTGAATAAAGCAAAAAGACAGATACTACAGTTCATCTATAGTGCTGCTATAGAATTATTTTAGGGTGTCTTGTTTAAACTCTCCAAGGGTCAAATGTTATATAGCATCATGCATTACTCTTTCAAGTTTGACTTAATGTCTTATAAGCAATGCTTGTTCCTGTAAAAAGTCCAACAGATTATTTGGACAAAAATACATCACCATGCCATTTCACATGGAGAAGGTGAATAATCACAGTCTTATAGCCTGAGATGTACGACATTCTTGTTAAAAAACTAAATAAAGTAATTGCATGAAAAAAAAGGTTGTGGAACTTGCCAATAGAGGGCATTTCTGGAAGCTGAAAGTGAAATCTGCTTCAAAATAAAGGTAAACTGATGACTCTTGCATCAAGAGCCAAAAGAACTGAAGATCAAGGAACAACTTTCTGTTCACAAAGTCTCTAATATCAAGAGCTAGAAAAAAATCAGACTATATTGTCCTTATACCTGCCCTAAGTACTTGCTATGAGTCTTCTTTCTCAAGCTAAACTGAGGTGAGAAGACATGGAGAATGGTTGTATTGGATCTGACATTAAATATATGTATCTGCTGCTACCACTGAGGAAAAACCAGAACATGTCTCGGGTTTTTCCCTTGTTTTTGTCCATCAGAATACAACCTCAATGCTATCTATTTTGTTTAACACATTCTGAAGCACTGAGCACACTCCTTTTTCTTGCTTCCTGGCCATTTCACACATCCCCTTAGTAAGACATTACACATTCAGAACAATCTTGAGATTGTGCTGTTACTCCTGTAGGTACAGTTGTTCCAGGACAATTATTATCCTGACTACTTCTAGTTCTTCCCATAATGTTAAGGAGCTTGAAAACTGATACGAGTTCTTAGCATTGGTTTGCTCTATCAATTTCAATGCAAGAGAATGTTTCTCTTGGATCTGACAGCATTTTTTCATACCTTACACAGAAATTCCAGAAATTATAGCCTTGTGTTGCATCCCTTTACTACATGTGCTCAATCTTGCATACTCCCCTTCTACCAACACCCTCGAAAAACTTGCCTTCTTAGTATTTGAAGGCTCTTTCTTGTACAAGTGACTTCACTTTGTGTTTGCAAGAAAATAAGAAAACTTGTCATCAAGCTGAGTTTATGACTGATGTAAGCAAGTGTTCAGCCACAGCTATCTCAGTGAGCTGGTTACATAATTAGTCTCAACTATGCCAAGACTCAAGAGGCTGTTAAACAGTGATACATGAAATGTATCACTATCTACTTAACATGTGACACCAAAGATTAAAAAGGTATTTGCAAAAATTCCATAAGCTACATAACAAATACCTCTACAAAGGTTTTCTTCATTTCCTATTTATATATATATGATTTCAAAGTGCAACTGGTCCACTTTGTATGCAGCTACTTATATTAGATCAGCTCTTTAGATAAACATGAACAACTATAACTACTTTTTGGTTGCTGAATTCAGAACTTTATGATAGAAAGGGCAGCCAGTGTTTCCTCTGAAATTCTGCATCTTATTGTCATGGGCAGTCTTTCACCAATTCTGCTTTATTTCAACTATAACTGCCCTTGGTTCTGTACCAAGGCTTCATCTGTCAGTTTGTGCCAAGTATAAGGTGAAAATGCTGCCTGAAATGGAGTCCACATTTTCTTTTAAAACTGCCAACATTGGAAGTTGGAAGAAGGCAGTGGTTCAGAGATTAAATAAGAGTCAGGGACAGCTTAAGCAAAGATCCAGTACTTAGAACCCAGGTCTGATACCTGAGCTGGGGACAGCACCATGTTACTGTTTCTGGTTGGCACACTTATTCTACGAAATCACGTTTTGTCTGAAACCAAGAAGGTAAAGAATCACTAAGATTTTGCTAAGAATAAAGCACAAGACGAATATGTTTGTGAAAGAGTAAAATGCTTAGTTTATAAAATCTAAATAATCTAAAACTACAAAGTGTTATTTGTTAATTGTATATTATATATACATGTAGTTTTCCTGTGTTTGGAGGTACTGAAATGAAAATTTAATCTGGTCAGCTCTGAATAATGACAGAAAAGTTACTGTAAGGGAGAGATCTCAACAACTGTAAACACCTACTCTGAGCTGTCATCATCAATTCCATCAATTACATCCTTATGCTGGTCTTGACACGGCTCTAGTTGAAATTTCAGTTCTTTATAAATTCAGAAGCTATTTTTGGGATGCAAGGGGAAGCTATGAGTATTTGTAGTAAGTGCTCACTGACTAAATTCTGCAAACACATTTCCTTCACTTGGACTTGGTGGGCAGGGAAAGATGGTACAAATAAAAAGAGGCAAATGTGAGGGAAGCATTATCTCAGGTTTCTGAAGCATAATATACATCTCAGTATATACTTTCCATCATACACCCTTCACAAGACCAGAGTTCTTTGGAAAGGCTGTTGTAGATCTCAACTGCTTTCCATTCCTAACTTTATTACTACAAACTATTTCTTGCTGCAGTGTATAGTTGTTACACCTGCCTACTTTTAAAAGAAGCAAAAGATGCTTCTTTAGAAGGAAGCTTTAAGATTTTTATGATGACCAAGTATCATCTACACTTTACTTTCTGTGCCAACACAAAAAAGTTTGCTTACTAAATTTATTTCTGAAGTTGCTAATGTACTGGAAGTATGCATTTAAGTATCACTGTTGCAGGCTCACCATATTATTTATGCATTAGAGAACTGTCTGCTGCTGCAAGGACTGGTGCAGCACAAACTCGGGTTGTAAAAATAGGGGGGAGTCTTATCTATTACAAATATGAGAAGAGTTGTAAAAACATAAAATTTTAGCAATCACTGAGAATTTACATTAAAAATAATAAGGCAAACCCAACACAAAACAGTCACTCAAGAACTTACCTCAAGCTTCAATGAAAGCTTTCAGCCCTTCTTTTGGAATCACTATTTTCTCACAGGCAGCAGTGTCTGATCTGAGGGAGATGCTCCTGTAACTCCTATAGAAGGATCAAGGCTTACAACTGAAAACAGCAACTTAGTCAGTTTCCCTTATATTTTAAGGGAATTTTAATTAAGTGTTTCAATTTTAAGGTCTTTTGGGCCTGCATATTATCTTAAAAAAAATATATAACCGTTTAATTCTTAACCAAGCTGACACTGAAACAATGTGGTCTTAAGAACTAAGACCTTTAAAAATCCACACCAAACCAAAATGAAAAAGGGAAATCACATGTATAAATAAACTAACTTGATGAAATTTTACTTCTAAAAATAGTGACTAGTTCTTGTGTTCTCAGGATGTTTTGACAAAAAGCATGACTATACAATTAATTATCTGTATGACTAAGAAGCAGATTTCGAGCTACAAAATGTCATCATTACAACTTTCCACACAGGGAGTTTGATAGGAGCTACAGTAAAGACTCCCTTCAGAGGCGCCAAGATTCTTGCGTCCAGAGAACTGTGAGTTTCAGGTGAGCTTGTTCACTGCCAGCATTCCTCCTCGTTTGATGTGACTCCACAATGCTTTAAGTCATAGGCTGTATTTACATTCAAGCCTTGAGTGACAAATCACTTGTTTAATGAGAAAAGTGGTTTTTTTTCATCCTCTCTCCTCTCCACTGGTTTGGAGAGATTAAAAATCTCCTTTACAAGGGTCAAGGTTATATTCGCAGTAAAAATGTAGGAGAAAAAACTGAGATAATAATTAACCAGTAACCATTTAAACATGTTCCCCAGTAAGCTGCTTCAAACTCACCTATTTCCAGCTATATGTAAACTAGACCAAATTGTTTTATTACTGCAGGAAAAATGTGTGCTGTTCTCATTTAACCCTAGAAGAACAAAGAGATGCTGATTGTTGATAGAAGCAAACATTATTTTTTAAAATACTGCAGGAAAAAAAGCAGTATTAGTCTTTCCCAAGTGCACTATGTGCTATTTAAATAGTACAGGTATAAACGTAACATGATGGAATAACACTTGAAATACCTCAAACTAAAATGTTTGGAGAAACGACACATGGAAACATGTGAATTACTTGGGAAGTAATTCAACCAATTTCCCTGAGGTTAAAATGAGGTTGGAAAATCAAAAAAAAAGCAGAATCCAGGCTCAAGTCTAAAGAGCTAAATGGAAAACCTTTCTTTTCACATAGCTTGTTCTGTGATATATTTATGATTACAATTGTTTGAATTAATTTTTATTCAATGGTTGTCTTAAATCCATCTGAAAATAAAAGGCAGTGTTGACTACCACTGGAAAATTGCAAATAAAATGTTTAATTTCAGAAACTGAGTTCACCATTTATAAATACACTAAAACATAGTAAATGCAAAATTGGATTAGGCATTAGGTAGAGTATTTTAACAAAGCTACAACTTTTCTAAAAGGTCATAGGCAAATGATGACTTGTTTCCCAAAAATGTATTCAATGAAAACTGAAATTAAAAGATGACTCTTTCTAGAGTTAAACTAAGGAGAATGTTCCTTTCAAACTAAAATGCTGGCTATTTTTTCCATCTTATTTGAAGTTTTAAAGGCTGTATATCCCATTTGCCTGATGGACACCAACAGTTAAGAATCAACCCTACTATATAAAGTTCTACGCAGTGCACCATATCCATAAGGCTATAACTGAAAACCAGAAGATCAGTTATTTCTGTACTAGGAGCTTTAAGACGGGCTGTTCTACACAATTGAAATTACATTAGCAGTAAGGGCTCAATTTTTACAATAGGGACCTTATAGTTTTGATGCACTAAAGATTAGAAAAGGCTTCAGAATGACATTAGAGTCTTTTTTTAAGTTTCTTGCCTTTTTTGTACATGGCATTAAATAACAAGCATTAATTCACAAACTTTGAGAGAACTTGCAAAGACCTTTTATAAATACCCAGAATATTTCTGTAATTCACTTAAAAGTAAAACCTGAACAGGAGAACCCAGAATGGGAAGTTTTACTACCGATTGCTGTGTAAGTGACATTCCATCTCATGTTAAATTTAAGATTTATTTTCAAATATTAAGTCAACAGTCTCCTGTAAACACATCTTCCTCAATAACTCTTCTTAATCCTTTAAGTACTTTAGGGCTTGCAGTTAAAACACCGTATGATAAAAAGACAGTTTGAACCCCATCTTTCACGTACAGCTTTCTTTTAACAACTACAAAACCTGTTTTCTTGCAATTAAAGCAATGTTCAACTAAAATACAGTACCTGGTTTATGGTTTTTACATAATAATTGAATAAAAAACTACAGAATAGAACTGTTTACATCTTTTTTTTTTTTTTTTTTTTTTTGCCATTCTATTAAATGACTGAGCTTTTAAAAGTTCATTTACAATTATGAATTAAAACCTACATAATTTTGTATAATTTGACGAGACAGGCTATCTCTAGTGTGAACTTTTAAAAAACATATATACAATATCTGGCCTGAAGTACTATGAATAAGGCACATGTAGACATATTGAAAGCTGAAAAAAAATGAACCTTAAAATTTGGAATTATAGTCACTGATTAGATGTCATACATGGCCCCTACTGGAGCAATTTAAAAAACCGAGTTATAGATAGTTAATATCCAGTGAGCAACAATAGATTTAGTCTACCAGTTTGTTCATTAGTTTCAATACTGGAAGTATATTAAAGGAAGATTCACTTTCAAAAAGATAAGCTTTTCAAAGTGTTCAATCATTAACCTTGACTGACTAAAGTTGTTGCTTTCATTGGATGTATTGAACAATCTCTCTGAAGGAACAATGCTTGGTGGACAACCCAAGAACCTGACAGCCAATTTTGACAGTACTGGCCAAGATGACTTCTTAAAGTTCCAGTAAGTTAGAGGATCACAGTTATGCTCAAGGACTTCTTCCTCCAAGTAAGAAAGCACCATTTCCTCTGGTAACTTTGCTCTTTCTTTCAGGTCTTTTGTTTTCTTCATGTCACCCATGAGTGACCAGAGATTATCTTCCCCATACGAATTTGTAGATGGTGAACCTATATCACATCCATTGGAAACAGGTTTATCATCATCTGAGGTAGAACTCATTATTTCCAGCTCCCTGATTAAGTCTTGTTTATATTGTTCAGCCTCCTCTTCTGTAAATAACGATGTTTTATACCGGGGATCCAGAAGCGTAGCAAAAATGTACCTTGGATCATGAAGTGTGGAGGACAATCTACTCACCATAGCTTCTTTTAAAGATTTCAGCATAGTATCTATGCCCATAGTTTCCTCAAATAGCATTTCTATTTTCCTGTTAAGTATATGAATCATTGGAATCACCTGGCTTAGTGTAGACATGTGTGTACTCATCTCTCTACTTGCAGCTTCAAAAGGTTTGAGAGCGTGACACACTGACTGCATGACTTCCCACTGATCACAACTTATTAGCTCCCGAAAGCTGCACTCAATTGACATTTCATCAATTGCTCTTTTCTGTTCAATGAGACGTTCAAGCATATGAAATGATGTATTCCACTTGGATGGAACATCTTGTATTAGCTGATGCTGAGGCAACTCATACTCTTTTTGCAATTCAGCTAACTTCTCTTTTGCTTTTGCTGACCGATGGACGCGTTCACAGATCTTTCTTGCAATACTAAGTAAATTCTGAACCATTCTCTGGCTTTTAATAGCCTCATTTACAATTACATTAACAGTGTGACTAAAACATTGTACACTGGAATGATCACCTTCATTTAAAGTTTTCTCTATACTCTGATTATCAGTAACAGTAATCCCAATCTGAAGTCCAATGGAAGTAATCCACGTTTCCCACCAGTATTCTAGCTGCTTTTGAATACTGATTCCATTGTAGTCACAATCAATCTGTGACACATTTAATAGTGCTGAACAATGGTAATCCTCACACTGTGGTCGAAATGAAGACTCAAATGTTACCCAGTGAGCAGTCAGGGTTAGATATTCTCGTGTTTGGTTGCTCATCCATATTCCAGATGTAAAATGGATCACTCCACTTTCGGCTTCTTTAAGATGTGAAATAATTATTTGTTTTACATTATCATACATATCTGGAATTGCTGTCCTAGAAAAGTAAGATGGAGAAGGTAAAGAATACTGAGGTTGCAAATATTCAAGCAATCTGTTAAAGCCAATGTTGTCTACAAAAGAATATGGCTGAAGGTCAAGTGCAATCATTTCAGCTACAAGACTTGTGATTTTTTTGGCAACTGGATGAGAGTCACAAAACTTGTCATTGGTTTCATCAAAATTTGAAGATCCTATTAATTCTGTGCGGAGTGGCATATGATTATCCGTAGATGAGGATAATACTGTCTCTGGGACATCAGTTTTCAATACATTATTATGAAACCGCTGCAAATGTCTTAGAAGGCAACTTGTGCCTAGGTTTGTTGGCTTTTTCCCCCTACTTATTATACGTCCACAGTGTGTACATATTACTTTTGTTGAATCTGCAGAACAAATTGAAAAGTGATTCCACAGTTTTGAGGTCTTCTTACTATTAACCGGAAATATAATTTGATTATCATGTGTAACCATTGTAGGCAAGTCAGTCAACTTTGAGGAGGAACATTCTGCAGAAGCCAAAGTGGCATAAGGAGAATTTGCCAAACTCACGTCGAGAAAGCTCTTTTGGTTTCCAATTACATCAGGATGGCGTCTATAAAGATGTCTCATTAAGCAGCTTGTGCCCACATCTCCTTTCTTACCACGACTTATCATACAACTGCAGTATCTACATACTGCTTTTAGACTGTCTGCAGGTGAGAGTGAAAAGTGGTGCCAGACTTCTGACTTAAGCCTTTTCATAATCCTTTTATTTTGCTGAAACACAGCAGTAGGTTCAAATATTAGTGGACCCAATCCCTCACACTGTTTTTCAGGAGATGAAACAAAGGAGACTTCACCTATATCATCAGAAGATGATAGCATTGAGTCTTCCACTAGAGCATCTCCAGAAGTGAGATTGGTATGGATCTCCTCAGAGATTCTGTCTGGAGAAGAGGAAACAGAAGTTGGTTCTTTCATTAGTTTTCCAGGAGAGGATGACATAGAATTCAGATCACTGTCTGACGGTAGTAAAGAAGGCAAGAGAGTAGGAGGTGCGGTGTAGAGAGGTGGTATGCTGGTACCACCCCCATTCTCTTGCAGGACAATGGAACGATGGGCTCTCCACATATGTCTTATTAAACAACTCGTTCCTAGGTCTTTTCCATTTTTTCCTCTACTGAATTCATTCATGCAGTGGATGCAAACAGCTTTAGAATTATCTAGAGGTGACAAATAAAAGTGTTTCCAGACAGCAGATCTCCTTCTAGAACCTGATGCACTCTTTGGAATTACAACTGTTTTTTCTGCTACATTCTCAACAGTGTCATCATATTGGTTGTTGGCTTGCTGTGGAGATGAACCAACCATGACTTCTTCTTTGCTGCACTTTTCAGAAACTGCAAGATCTGATATTTCTTCAGAAGAAACAATAGAAACAGATTCCTCAATTATTCGATCTGGAGATGGTATTTTAGAAGCCATTTTCTTGACCAGTTTTATGGGGGATAACATAGAACTCAGATCTCCAACATCTGCAGACTGAGGTGGCAGCAGTAACGTAGATGAAGAAAAGGAAGATATACCTGGCATAGTTCCATTTTCTTGAATCAATACAGTGGGATGTGCTCTCCTCACGTGTCTCATGAGACAACTTGTACTCAGGTCCTTTTCGTTTTTACCCCTGCTAAATTCTTTCATACAGTACATACATATTGCTTTAGTGCTATCTCTAGGAGATATAAAAAAATGGTTCCAAGCAGGTGACTTTTTTCTGGAGCTTATATTTCTGCTAGAAAGGAGGCTTTGTGTCACAGCTTCCATTGCTACATCATACAGCGTATTACTATACTGAGAAAAAAGAGATCCATAATCATCTTCATTTTCTGTAGACAAATATTTGCCAGCATTGTTGGTAATGAAGTTCTTTTCTTTGTCATCCTGTTCATCACTGCTGTCCACATGTTTGAAATCATCTTGTTCTGTCTTTACATCCGTTCTTTCCAGAGTACAGTTAATGCTGTCGTCTTCTTGCTCTACTTTCAAGTTATTGATTTTACCCAATACAAAAGTATCATCCATTCCGGGGCAATCTGCTTTACTCATGTCCATGGATGATAAATTCTTGCCAAGACTTCATTTATTAATAAATATAGATAATTTTAAGATTATTTATAATTTGATTAAAATTATGTGTCTTGTATACTGAATGTAAAACAAAATGTGTGCATGTGTTTAAATAATCTCTGGTTTATGAATTCTTTAAGTATTTAAGTATCCGTGTTGCACATAAGCAAATATAATTAGTCATGAAAATGCATTTAAAAATTATAGACTTAATTAATGGAATCTCATTTTTTCCCAGGATCAGGACATCTCAGGTCATAGATGAATGTTCTCAAAGACAGCTACTGCTAAATGCTTCATGTTGTAGATATAATCCTAAAAAATGGATGTTCTATTTTCTTGGTGAAGAAAGCCATTCTGTTCATCTTGATTGGGCAACTGAGATTCTTTTACACCACCTACAAAAAAAATCAGAAGACAAAGTTGAATAACACACATTTAAAAACTACAGTAAAGGTGAAATGAAAGCAGGCACTAAGTATTCTGTATTTTGGGTTTTTTTCTCCTTTGAGATAAAAACAATTTAATGTACTATTGGGGAAAAAAAAGGAAAAAAACCGACGTTTACTCAATACATTTATTGTAGGCAAATACATGTCTACACATGCAGCTCTGGTTCAACTTTGACAAAAATCTGGAGTCTAAGCATCACTTTTGTATTTGCTTGCACGTACCTATACCTCATCCTCCATCGTCATTCAACCACTACATGCATACATATACCAAAGTACACGCACATACATATCTAAACCCTATACAGGTGTCTACATCTACCAGTATATATGAACACAAGCAGGCATTTAATTACGTTAGCACAGAAATATGTACTTAAAACCAAACGTTATATCTCAGTCCTGTGAGTCCATCATACTGACAGCAGTCTTTAAAAAGAAAACAAATAACCTCTGTAAGGGTGTTCAGGCATTTCATGCTAATCACTCTTCCTCTGACCATTGTCACATGTTTGTATTCATGCTGTACCACTCCCAGACAACAACATGCTACAGAAAAAAGCTACTTTTAGAGTTTCATTATTAAAAACTGAAATGTTTACTGTATGAATGCCATACAGAGAGGTCTTCCAAAAGTGTAGCAACATCACTCAGAAGCAGAAACAGTGAAAACAATGCTGGTGCCTAGTGCAGCACTGCCAGCTGAAGTCCCTCACATGCCCAAAGGTTACATTAGAAAGCCCATTTACAGGACAGCTAATTTCAGTTGCGAGTAAAGATTCTTCACCACCAATTCCAGTACACAGAGTAGGTTTTCAAAGCTGCATATAAAGTTACATAAAAGGGCAACAGCAGCCTCAAAAACTAGAACTGAGTAGCCTCTCACAAATATGAAGAAATTATCTGCATTTATCAGTCACTTTTTTTCCACAGCAACTATATTAAGATATTAAATGCTGCCAAACCCTTTTTCATTTATTCTTCTCTGCCCATTAATGCAGTTACTGATTTCTTTATTCAGAATAACAAACATTTTTGGCCACACGGCTGATGCTACACTATGCATTGCAATTTTTGCAAACTGAATTTTATGGAACTCTTTCTCTACAGCTGAAGCCAAAACACAAATTTGAATTGATTATTTTTAAAACTTTCCACAACCTCTATGTGTTACTAAAACAAAGGAAGAATTAGGGTGATTCTTGGGGTGTCCTGTGCAGGGCCAGGAGTTGGACTTGATGATTTTTATAGCTGCCTTCCAAATCAGCATATTCTATGATTTCTGCAATGGTAAAATTAGCCATAGGCACTAACCATATTAAAAAGACTGTTAGGCACATTGACATTTCCCCACGTATCAAGATCAATGTTTTATTAGCTTTATAACCTATTTTGACTAATTTTTCTCTGAGGTTGGTTTATATAGAAATTAGGAACATTCCTTTCTACACTTTCTGTGGATTTCTGATTTATGAAAAGCCTGTCATCACGGTAACTTCCTTTCTTTTCCAGTGCAAGTGAAGGGGCAGGGAAAAGGAGGGGCAATGATCTTACCTATTTTAAGAAAAGGGAGATGGAGCAGTCAGAACTTCCTAAGAGATAGGGAACAATTCTGCTTTTCTTTCTCTGCAAGTTTTAGTATTTGTGCCTTTCTTTCTCATTCTTGGAGGATAAAAAAATGTTTTCACATACCAAAAGATATGAGGGTTGAGCATGAAGAACAATGAAGGGAAAGAATTGAAGGGGAAAAAACCCCTTAGATTTGTACAAGAAATTTACACTACACAGACTTTTTATTGGCTTGTGAAATCACATCTGAGAACAATTCTGACAGCCAGACTAAATTTACATGACTCAGTATAAAATTGAATGAATCAGAAATTAGTGATCACACACGTACTGATGATGCGGACATACGTGGATCTGGGACAAGACAGAGAGTGGAACATAGTCAACTTTTTTTAATAGCTATCAAATCAAGAGGATTTTTGTTTCATCTTTACTTTGATCTTATCTGTGAATTTGGAGGTTTTACTGCAAACAGGAAAAGCAAGAAAATATAATAACCTGTTTTGACTTAGGATCAGAGAATAGAAAGGCTCACAAGCAAGTGGCTTGATACAGAGCTTACAGAATATAAATTATGCATGGAAGTGCCAAGTTACAGTAAGGACATTACAGATTCCTAGCTAGATTCACACAAAATAAATGCGTATATCCACTTGGATCGGGTTCCGATGAAGCTGTGTGCAATTTCTTTGGCTCAAAACAGGTAATCACATCTTCATCCTGCTGTTCCTGTAATTTCTCAACTATGCAAAAACAATTCTAGGCTTTAAACAGAAAAATCTGCAGAGATGCTTCAAGAGTCTCTGTCCTGATAAGCAGTTACTGCTCAACACAGTGAAGCTTAAGGTAGCTGTGATGGGAAGATTTGAAAACCTGATAAATAAGGCCAGTTGCAAACTTTATAACCACACTTAACTAGATTGACATTCATTAACAACACATTGCCGGTGGTTAAGTTCTTAATCATTATCAGCCATTATCACTACATATTCAAACACTTAGGCCCTAATCACCTTATCCTAAATTAGCTTTGAGTACACAATACCACTGAACTGATGCCGTGTTGTTAAATACTGATGACTGTAGTCCTTGACAGTCTTAGTTACTGAAGCTGAGGTGAAAAGGTGAGGGAGTTGTTTGGACTCTGAAGCAGGAACCATGGTGGTAGACTTCTTTCTTCCATATTTCTCCTTGCTGTCACAGCATGTTTTTAATATTCACACTCTCCTCCACTAAAGCAAGTAGGAAGCAATCTCATCTGCTCCTGACCCTACTACCTTCATTTCTTTAGGACCAAAAATTGTTCTTGCTCCACTAGAAATCTTTCCTTATTATTCTGTATCCCTGGTTTTTGATTGCAGTTTTTACTGCTTGAATTGTTGATTCACATGGTTTTTGTCCTCTTATGCAATTAAACCTAGGTCTCCCTTTGCAGCTATGTGTTATTTCTATATTTATGCTTAGCTGTGAAAATGCCTGCATGCTGTTAACAGAGTTATTATGCTATTAGCATAATAATTTACAGACTGTGGTCAGTTACACTATTTTAGTGTACTTTTGACTGAGTGTAAGACAAGAAAAAATTATTTATATCTTGTCCACTTTATGGCTGTTATAGGTCTCTGGGTACATAGTATGTATTTTTCCCAGCCTTGTTGCTGCCTTTTAGAAATGAGCAGAAATAGCTGAGATTAGACGAGACAGTCACTTCCAGGGAAATCTCCGAAGTTGGATGCCTATTAGAAGATTTTGAATGTTTTTTGTTTTTTTTTCTTTCAAACATCTAAGAATTATTTTTGTTCGGTTGAGAACTGGCTGAATGGCACAGCTCAGAGGGTTGCAATCAACAGGACAGTCTGGTTAGAGGAAACCTAGCTAGAAACCTGAAACACAGGAGGGTCTATCTGAATACAAGGAAAAAACCTTTCTTTAGACAGTGACAGAGAACTGGAAGCAGCTGCCCAGAGAGGCTGTGGAGTCTCCTTTGGAGATATTCACAACCAGACTAGACAAAGATAAAAGCAGGATTGTCCAACCTGCTCCAGCTGAATCTGCATTAGCAGGGGAGTTGGACTAGCTGATCTCCAGAGGTCCCTTCCAACTCCCATCATTCTCTGATTCTGTGTTATGAATGTTACATCACACTGTAAAATTAAGTCAAGCTCCTTCCCTTCGAACACCCTCGCACTTTCAACTGAAACTTTCTTTAGAATATAGTACCCAGAATACTCAGGGTTAGAAACATAAATATGTTTTTCATCTTTTCCTCCCATGCCAACTCTCTGTAAGAGTCAATCTGTTTTAGTAAGAAACAAAAAAGGATGTTTTAAAATTGTATAGTCCCCTAGAACGAAGTATGAATTTGATTGTGACCACGTTTATATAGCTTATTTATCCTTGGACCCAAGCTACTCAAAATTAAGGACTAATACTGAACAAGCAGGATACTCAAGAAGGAAAATATTTTCAAAGGTACAAAAAGCTATAGGCAGTTAGCTCAAAATGACTTATGCTTTTGAAATCTCCACAATGAGATAGTCACTTTGCAACAAAACCATCTTCAAAGAAAATAAATAGAACTAAAGAACAACTATACTCAAATGCACTACTCTGGACTATTAGCTCCTGAGCAGTAGTTTGCTGTGTTTAAGAAGCCTACAGAAACATTTTATAGGATTTTCCATTCAAAATGGGATTATTGAAAGCATACAGTGGTTGACAAGGTATGTCCAGAGAATGTCACTGATTCTCAGTGCCACAGCAAACTGCCATGACCAGAAGAAATCGCTGCTGAAGGAAAGAGGTAAAAAATGAAACACTGGTGTCTCAGAATTGCAGAAACATACATAAACACACAGAGAAGTATGAAAAGTATGCAAGAACACTGAAACATAAGCTGATTATTTTTTGTGAAGCAAAAAAGCCTGTAAGCTTTAAACAATTTTAGATTAAGTAGTCAGGCAAAAATCATGAACTTGATTATATGACAAAATCTTGGTGCAAATAATGGTCCAGAAAAAGTAGTTTAAAACAAAAATAAAATTACATTATTACTGAAGAGCATGTAGTATAAATACAAAGACACACACCTGCAAAACGCAAGTGCAGTTTATTCAAGAAAGATGTGAAGTGTGGAGACAGTGAAAGTAAAAGCATTTACTAGTTTGAAAAAAGAATCAAAAGTAGTGACAGATTTTGAGCATAAGATGTACATAAAAGCTCATTAATAGTAATTTGCACAAACGGATGTCAGTTTTATAATAGCGTTCATCTTGTTTATTTTTGGAAATGTACAGGCATCATTAGGAATACCTAAGAACAATTCAAGCAATAAGAAAAGCATACTTGAAGAAATTCTTTGCTTCAACTGCAATGGTAGGTACTATGCTAATTAAGGAATATTTGCTAAAGCAAAACAATAAAACAAAACAGAAACACACGCACACAAAACCCCTCAAAAATCCTGAGAATACACATCCCAAATCCTAAACAAATAAGCAGACATATTTGTATAAATTTATAGTCCAGATGAACCTTACTGCTTTTCAAAGTTATAAATCCCTTGAAGAAGGAAAACTAAGAACAGTGCATTTTTTCTATAGAAATTTCCTGTGAGAAAATATCAGTAGTAGCTCACCTGTAAGAAATTACAGAGGTTGCAAGATACTGATCAATCAATCAAAATGCAGAATTATAAATGCAAAATTGGCATGTTAGTCACACTGAAACAAGGTGGGTCCTAGTCTCAAGCCTCACAGAAGCTCACAGGAATTGGCACAGATGTACAAGCATGAACTAGAGATATGCAATAGTTTCATCTTGAATAAAGTACAGAAAGTCAAGCTTAATAGAAGAAACAAGTTGTTCTGGATTTCATGGGAAGTATGACTTGTAAAGAACTGCTGGAAGAGAAAAGAGGTGACACCTTTACTACTCCATTACTTTTAAGTCACCTGAAAGGCAGATCTTATGAAAACCAGTAACTGCTGTGGTTTTACAAAGGTTTTCTCTCCAACTTGTAAAATAACCTATCGCATCCACAACCCCAAGTGCTCCATCTGGCCACAAAGGAATGAAGAGTGGAAACAGCACCACCAATATTGAACACTGCCCCTTGTCGACATGAACAGTCTGCTGTGAGCTCCCCAGTGTACTTGTGCTACTTGTCAGGACATGACACAGAGACCTGTGATTTGCTGATGTACAAAGATCACTCATGTCCCTTCACGTTACTGGAAAACTCAGGGCTTGGTGTAAGCTGGGCCTAAATCAGTCATTGCAGAGAAAAAAGCAAGATGTAGAAAGCTGAGTATAACAGTCACCTTAGACTCTGAGTACTCTAATTACAAATGCAAGAATTTAGCTGAAGCAGAGACAAGATAAAAATTGTCCCTAGTGTAAATATTCCCCTCTTTCTTGCCTCTTGCCTCACAAAACATCAAATAATTTCACTGTGAACACAGATGATTTTAAGCAGTAAACTAGATCTGCTAGGGCCAAGTTACACTTTTCTGGTTCTGTGGACTCTATGTTTTCTATTTTCCCCACCACCTCTAAATTAATAATAATTCAAGAAGGTAACAGCTCAGAAGTGAAAATTTTAGTAATTTGACTATTGTTAAATGGACAGTGTTGAGTTAAAAATGTAACCAGAACACAGAAAACACCTAACACTGTACAAACTCAAACTTCTCAAATTTTGTTTCTTACTCTTGAAAGATATTTTTATTTGTACAGCTGTTTTCTTCTCTTGTTGCTGTAAACATTGAAAGTCAATGGGATGCTGTTTACTACTAATTTTCAAGTAGTCCCTGAAACCTCAGAAAAGATTCAAAACTAAAAGCTCCAGCTTTGTACCAATATTTCCATCTCAAACCCTAAATCATCTGCAACACAGTGTGCATGCTAGCTCCCCCTGCACAAAACTACACTGGCTTGTACTCCAATGTGTAAAAGTATGAAAATAATTCATGACACTGATAAAACCAAAGAGAAACAATATGATTTACAAATTAACATCATTAAAAAATACTTTGGAACAAAGTGGAAATGAAGATATCTTTTTTAAAGTAATATTTATTTTAATTCAGATCTTACAGTTGTGTATCCTCAAACATAAAACTTCTTAAAATAATTGAGATAATGCTTTTAAAATATAATACATTACCATTACACACTACTATACATTTCATATTAATTGAAGTGTGATAGAAATAAAAAGAAATTTATTTAGAAATAAATAATCAACTTAGCATGTATATTATTTACATTGGGTTGACATTTAGTTCTGGTATCTATGTAACAGGATGCTCTGCCTGGAATGGGGTAAACCAACTTGAACAATGCCCTGTTTGCAAACCTACAAGTGGTAAATGAAGAAGGGAGCATCATGCTGCCTTTGGTGTTGAATAATGCTGAAATCAGTCTGACTCATCAGTCCCAAAGCTAAACATCCTCATAGTGAGATGAAGGTGTGGTAGATCTGTTCCTGGATAAACAAACAAGTGATACTACTGATAACTTGTCCAAAGCTGCTAAGCTGACACAGCTGAAGACATCTGACCATCAGGAGTCTCTTTACACTATAAAAGCCCAGTCCAAATTTTAATGCAGGGTTTTCTGACATAAGCCTTCTTGGGGTGTACGTATTCCAAGATTCCTCCCTTGAATGGGGAACATCCCTCAAGATCACTCCTCTTATTCCTTGAGGGTGAGCTAAAGAGATCTGCCCAAGGTCATTGTTATGGGTGAGTAACATCATTTACCTTAATTGTTTTGCCAGCTTTGATACAACTGCTTCAATACAACTGCTTCATAATGCACTATATTGTAATAGTTGTTATGGTTCCTGTACTGTGTAGTAAGTAATTCTGTAAATTATTTGTATCTAATCATTATCACATTATATATATTTATATAAATATATATGGTTTGCTATGCTTAATCCTGCAGGACAAAGTTGTATAAAGGTTCAATTACACCTCTATAATCGTTTAGACAAAAATCACTGAAAAGTCTGGACAAGACTGCATCCAGTCACATCTAGGCTCCTCCCTAAGAAGGAGTTTAGAAAGCATGGAGGTCCTTTCTGCACCCCCTGACTCACCACGAGGGCTTCTTTAACAAACTTTGAAGCTCCCATTCAGCCCACCGGGTTTGGTAAACAAGCTCACTACCCAAGCATTTCATCAGACTCAATGATGCAGGCTCACTGCACAGCATGTATGAGAATAAAGCAGGTGTCTGATACAAGGTACCAACTCAAAGCTCAACCTTATTTCTGGAGAAATCAATCTTCGTAATTTATCTGCCAATGTATTAAGCATGTATCTATTTGAAGCATCATCCTCCACCACCTAGACTTAATTAACACTCTGAAACATGCTAAAGCCCATAGCACAGAAATCCCCATTCCACATGGTTTTAACAGCATTTATCTTAAAAGTAAAATAAAAGATTTACAGCTACAACAACAAAACAATCACCCTGGTCAAAGCATCACTCCCAACTTTTAATAAAAAAACAAAGAAGCACATTGCATTACCACTACATATAACATTATATATCACCGGAATTAGTAGCATTATTCACACCTACAATCACCTGATAAGCCTTTAATTGTTGCTATTTTTTTTCCTTAGTGCACTAAAAATACCATCAGATCTTAAATGGGGCTATATCCCTTCACATGTCCTTTACTAACTTCCCACTGCAGCACACTGTAATGAAGGACAAAAAAAAAAAAAGAGGTTCTACACATGCTAATAATTTGTCCCAGCTTCTACTAAGAAATGACTCAGAAAAAATAGATCTATCACACGAAATAAATCATGTCAACATTTGTCTAGGATCCAAACTGTCTCAAGTGTTGAAGTGTTACTTCTCATTATCAGGCATACAATACTTGCAGGATATGTTTCTGAGCTATTGGTCACACCTACCAAATGTCAGATCTTTCATTTGTTAAAATGCCAGTGTTTTAAGCAATTTCATTAAAACTTTAAGCAGGATTTTCCTAAATCTTACACATCAGTTCAGCGCTGCTACAGCAAATTATACATATATTTTGATATTTTTATCCTTTACAATTTTTGACAAACAAGTATGCTGATATGATGGAGATAAAATGTTACAAGAAATAAGGTGGTTTTCTTAAGAAAAAAAATCCGTTTTTTTTTTTTGGTTTTTTTTTTTTTACACAGCTGAAGCATGTATTATTTGGTTTAGAGAATTTTTGGAGCAGGACATCAAAGCTGCTTTTAGTACCGCATGCTGTACAATTTGGGGCTGACTGGAGACAAATGAAGGCTGCAGTAACACAACACAAGGGTAAAATGGAGAAGATAAAAATAGGAACAGAGTAGGAAAGATGCATCAGTATTATCGCAGGATACGAAAAACACACAACCAAAACTGCAGTAACAATAGATAAGTCAGAAAAGAATGAAAGGCAAAAGACTGAAGATTTACTCCATATTGCTAGAGAACAGCAGCCTGCTTTCAGAAAAGCATCAGAAAATTCAAAGCAAAGCTCCTCTAACAACTCTTCTCTCCAAGTGATCAATCCTCTGAATAGCCCATTAGACTCTTCCCGTGCAGCCCACAGCTGATGAAGTAAAAGGGATAGTAGATACTCTACCTTCCTAGCTTGCAACATAATAAAAACCACACACTTTTGTGGGTTTTATTTTTGTCAAATGTCTATCTTTAAATCCAGTAAGAGTGAAACTTCAAGCACTTTAAGGATGATTTCAAACAGTAAGAAATGAGACACCTGTAAAGAAGAAAGCTGAATAGGCAGGATGATGAAAAACAAAACAAAACAAAAAAAAACAGTAATGAGAGACGTACCATGTTTTGTGTAGTCAGTCTTGGAACTCCTGCTGAAAACATCCATCTAAGTAGAAAGTGGAAAAAGACCTCACAATTTTGTAAACAGAGTCCTTTACAGAATACATTACACTAACCTGTTAAGACTATAATTTTTCTGATATACAAAACAGAACCATATCTGTTAAACTGCTGCGACTACTACGTAGTAGTATTTATTTTCATGCTAACCAGATGAAGTCTGAAGATGTCTGTTTTAAAAAACCCTTCACAGCTACCCAATCAACCCAATTCTGTGCTCCTATTGATGCCAGTTAGTTTCAACAGTGCTATTGAGAGGTTTTCCATTATTTATATGGTATTTGTATATGTGTAACATGACATAATACTATGCTTCTATTAAAACATTTGTATCCTGGAATGTTTGTGAACTCAAAGGAAGGTTAGAACGAAAATGCAATTCATGGTACCCAAAACCAAAAAAACATATTTTCAGGAGTACGAACATTAGTTTAAATACTTCATTGGGACTTTTTTAAACCTAAGCTTAATCTTTCTTTTGTCATAAAACTTTTTTTCAAGTCAGAACATATCCGGTATGGAGAAGAAAAATTTCTTTGGAGAATCATTTTCAACGAAGGTACCTTCTTTCTTGTAATAAACCGAAGAAACATGTCTAGATTTTTCTTGGAAGTAAGGAAAAGATCACCTCTACTAAAACTACTAAATAAAACAGAAAACAATATTCACAATACTATCCAATGTAATTAGAGTTCAGAAACACTCAGTTTCACCACTGTGCCAATGAGTAAAAGAACTGTAACAGAAACAAAGAAATAACTTTAAAATCAAGATTCCATGTCACACGCAGGCATAATGCACATGCCCACAATAGGGGGTGAACTTCTTATGCCTCTTTCAAGTATTTTTTTGTCATTCTGTATTTTCTAAGTAAATTGTACATTCATCAGTAACATCTGACATTTTCACCTGAAATCCCAGGTTAAAAAAAAAACAATGATCACATCTCTCTCCTTCTCATAACCTTCCTATTCATGGAACAGGGGAGAGGGAGGGAGGAATGAGTGTGCATATCTCTGTTTTCACTTGTCAACCAGCCTGTTCCTAGCCTTCATGACAAGAGGTATTCTCCTCTTAATCTCTTTTAGGATATATTCTCTGTCTTCTTCAAGACAAGGTGAGACTTAGTAAAGACTTAACTGATTCAAACAACCATGCTAAGGGAAGCCCAAACTGTTTCCACCAGCACCACAGTGAGCACTAGCAGCAAGTACAAAGTCACTCTTCCACCCCAGACAAACAAATTACTCCTGCTAATAGCTTCTTCTCTCAAAATAAATGATTTTTAGAAGAACCATCGTACTGCCATAGACAGATCTTAATTTGATCAAAGAAGGCTTTGCTTAAGGAGCAAAAAATACAAGAAATTTTAAATTAAGAATAAAACTTTTTTTGTAGTACTTATCCTAACCAGTGCAGTTCATGAGCTTTAATTAATGTAATGCTACTTATTTTTCAGATAAGTTTTACATAGTACAACTACATGGGTGTCTTATTCAGAGCAGGATTCACAACCCTATTAGTACAAGAACAGACAGAAATAGATAACCCTTTCCATTCACTTGATTTTTATTATTATTAATAATTATATTAATAAACCTAATATTTTGTGAGGCATAGAAAAGGGAAATAAAAACATTTAGAGAAAAGGACGAGGAATCTTCCTGCTCTTTATGAGCATCATTGTATTTCCTGTCATAAATGGATTATGGTCTCCCCACAGTTCAGTAAGCCACTGAAGACAACTCAAAATCACTAAGAAAGGAAACAGAACCTCAGTTCCTCCCATTTCCCAGTACCAAAGCAAGGATGCTGCTGACACAGCACAATCTGCACACTGACTCCCTGAAAACTGACCCACTCTTCCCACTGTTTCAGCAGCTATTAATGCAAGTCACAGCAAGTGACAACCTCCCATGAAATGAGTTTTACACTCTTGTCTTTCAGTCGTTTTTTTTAACTCCTGTCTGTACATATGCTCCCATATCATTCATATCATGTTTCCACCTTTAACGAAGAATAAAGAAGGGGAACCACAGGGTAAAAAACCAGAAAAAATTATATGATTGCCAACAGCTATGCCACATTTTAGCACTGGGATTTGCAGTCTCAAATCTTAAATTAAAAAAAGTTGTCATGAGCTAGGAATCAGTAGCTGGGTGTGAGACAAACAGGCAGCCGTTTGCACACTGCTTAGTTCTCTCCCACCTTCTCAGGGCACATCTAGCACTACTAGATCCCTTTAATCAGGAACTAGATTTTCTTCAGTGATCTAAACTGCACATAAAACTTACTGTATAGCATACGCACTGAAAGATGAATTCTTACAGTGCTAAAGGATGTAGACCGGTAACACTGCCAACCTACCAAAATTTAAAATTTTAACAGAGAAGGTAAGATCTGGACAGCAGAATCTCTGTTTTCAGGAGACTCCAGCTCTATGTTAGTATCTGTGTTAGGGTACCCACTGTCAAGAGAGTGCTGTTTTAATCACAAATTAAGAAAGGATCTATCAGAACACTGAGCGTGCAGTCAACAAATATTTCATAAGGAGCTATAAATCAAGAAATAGTTCTTGAAGGTATACAAAGACCAGATACTAATTTTCATTAAAAAGGCAGCACTAAAGTGGATTATTTTTTTTGAAGGCATTTAACCTTGAGAGTCACAATGGAAAGGCACTTTATAATATACTACAATGCGTGACATCATATAATGAAACCGTGCAAAGCATTCAGTGACCTTAAGATAAGTATATTAAAATACAGCATTAACTACATAGAGAGTGAACTTTGGATATTCCTGAAAAAAAATATTCTCTTTTGTCAGATTTCTTTACAGTGGTCTAAAATTGACCTGGGAGGCTGGTACAAACAACTACTCTCTCCTCTTCTTCAGCTCTTTTCTGGGTTTGGAATGCACTAGCAGCTCATTTTTGCTTAGACTGATGACAATCCACAGGCAGATTTAGTATGCAACAAAATCTCCCACATCTTCTGTATGTGTCACCTAGGAAAAGTTTACTTCAAGGAATGAATCTGAATCATTCTTCTAATTTTCTCTTCCTCCAGAGACCACAGTCATACAGAGAAAGGCTGTGAAAGTTGGGGTTACTCAGAAGAGAATGGTCCAATGAGACTTTAGACTAGCCTTTCAGGAAGAGGAGTTTGTAAGAAGGATAAGGACAAACCTTTTAGTAGGGCCTGTAATGATAGGAAAAGGGGTATAGTTTTAAATGAAAAGAGGGTAGAGTCAAACTAGATATAAGGAATAGATTTTTTACGATGATGGTTAAATGCTGACACAGGTTTTCCAGTGATACAGTGGATGTCCCATCTCTGGCATCACTCAAGGCCAGGTTGGATGGGGTTCTGAGTGATGTAGTCTAGTTGAAGATATCCCTCCTCATGGCAAGGAGTTTGACTAAGTGGCCTTTAGAGGTCCATTCTTCTGATTCTATGACCTCACCAAGACTTCCTAGCTCAACGTTTTCTCCATCTTAGACATTCTGCTGATCTGTTGCTAACATGCATGTTAACCAATAATACAGATTGCTTAAATACTGAACTATTTTATTCAAGGCACAGAGGGGATGGGATAAGAAATAAATACAAAGCTCTGAAATACTATACAAGAACAACATTTATTGTTACTCCACATATAAATGCTTATCTTGATATGAAAAATTTTTTCTCTACAGCATCTTACTCAGGAATCTCAGGCTTCCAAAAAAATCTGTATTCAAAATCTCAAATAGAACATATAAAGTTTTAATATTTTCAGATAAAAATCCCAGAAGAAATTATTAAAACTAACTCGCTCAGTGAAGACATGAAATCTGATTAAGACATCTGTAATCTGAGTACAGGATGAATGCAGCATCTAAGTTACCTCCCCTTTTTAAATGGTGTAATTCAGGGTAAGGATGTATATATGCCAGCTGATACCACAGAGTAAGAAGTTCCCCATAAATCATGAAATAGTTACTATTTCTGTACCACTCTAAAGATATCCAGGCTTCCAAACTTAAGTTTTAAGGCTCAGGCACTCATACAAACCTCCTGCTAAATTATTAAGCTCCATACAAGTCAGTGCACAGGCACACAATTATTCATTGCTTTTTTCCATTGTCTTCCTTTAAATTAATAAAAATAGTGATACAAGACCCAAAACAAACAAGCTGCTCACTAGTTTATTGAGAAAAAACAAACAAACTTACACATCTGTTCCACTGCAGGCAGGCAGCTTCATTTGAGGTTAAATACTTGCTACTCAAACTTAATGAGATGACTGTATCTAAGGAAAAGAAGAAAGTAATTACTTTTGATATTTTTTAAACACATTAACTGTCACAGTTCAGTGGCAACTCATGGGATGTTTCAAATTTCTCTTTAGGTGACAGCTCCAGGAGCTGCACTTACCTCTCACCCTTTTCAAATCTCTAGCCCTCACAATTATCAAGAAAAAAATCAGACATTTTCACTTCTAGAGCACCAAAGCAAAATAAAAATAAAAATCCCTCAGATGATTGCTAAAATAAAATTTAAAACTAAAATTTTTGTATTTATTTTAGCACTGCTCTATATTTTATGCTTACGCTGAATGAAACAGAATCTACATTACATACAAGATTTCAAAGGAGCTTGCTGCACTAGAAGATTCACCTTGCTACACCTTTTCTTCATAAGCTAAATATATTGCTTATACACTGCACCAACCACGTGTATTAATCAACATGCAATACCATAGGATCAACACAAGATTATCATTCCCTGTGTATGAGAAAGGAGCGATTGCAAGTGGAGCATATTAAATCACATATTTTGACTTAACAACTAAACAGAGCAAAACTGTCTATCACAGGACACATTTTTTGTTTTGCAACTTCAGTCACACTTATATCATCAATATATGGACATGAGTGTCACAGAGCAGAGGTCCCAGTACACTGAAAAAAACCCAACCCAACAAACCAAGAAAACATTTTGCTAGCTTAGAAAATCCACAATGTGCAAGACATTCTCTTTTATATTGCAGAGATTACTCTTCTTGATCAGATTGAGATGTTTAACACTATATATATATATATATATACATATATGTATGTACAAACATGCATATTTAGATGCACACTTAGGATTTTTTCCTTAGGAAGGAGATCACCTCTCAGAGGGCAGATAGTCCTGATGATTGGCTTAGTGTGCATTATGAAATGAGCTATATATCACTTCTCTTACTGACATTTTTTACTTAAAAAACTCCCAAGTGCCTCTTAAGCAATTGAAACACCTCCAGAGCTGTGCTGCTGGCTAATTTGACTGTTGAGATACTTTAGCTATCCCTATTACAGCAACATTTAAATAATGTATGCAGAGAGGAAGGTGTCAGCCAAGGAGACATAGACCCACCAGAGGCAGGGTGATCAGTGGAGCAGTTAGAGAACTCTCTTCAGATGTGGATTAAGCTCCTCAGGCAAAGCAGGGAAGTAAACCTGGCTCTCCCACATTCCTTGCAAGTGCCAGAGCCATCAGACTACAGGCAAAATAAAGTAAAAATATGCATCTTTATGCTCCCCGATGTCTTTAAAAACACCAGAATCCCCCAACCCTTCCATTCCTATTTTCCCCCCTCTCTGATTTTGTTAGATTTGTTAAACTTGTTATAGCTTCAAGCTAGGCCAAACTTTTTGTTCAATTCAAATAAATGTTTGGGTTTTCTTGATTGCTTATTTTTGTGAGAAGAATAACAAAGAAAAAGTAACTTTAGCTGGATCTCAGATTATTTTCTTTAGAGGCAGGCACTGATTCAGAAAATAGCATACAGAATTACAGAAACAGGTAAACAGAGTAATTATTGAAAAACCACTTAACCTATTCGGGGTGAAACAGGAACAAATTCTTTGATCATTGTCACACGAGAGAAATATATTATTAAATATTTTTTCCCATATATTTTGCAAATAATTGCAAAAAATATTGCTAAAATGTACAGCTGTTAAAAATTCTATTTTCAGCCTTGATTTTCAAGCTTATGAGTACTGAACCTCAGAACTGGCTTTTATATTAATATACATAAAATCTGAACAGTCACTGCAAAATTACTCTCACACATCACAGGAAAATCATATCTGTATGACACTAGTGAATGCAAGCTAGAAGACATAAGAAAAAAGAAAAAATCCAGCAACCTTTCACAAAGTTCTAACAAAAACTAGTAACCTTCTAAACCTTCAGAGCTGGATTGTCCAACCCAACGTGTCTTTAAACAACAAAGGAGGAAGGGAAAGAAGTGAGAGATGGAAAGGACACAACTGCGCAGTAATTGCTGAAGAGAGCACACAGGTTGTGAGTTTACACAAAGATTATAGTACTATAATAATACTTCTTATGTCAACATCCAATGAAAACCAGTCTTAGACTATAGAAAAGACTCATACCTCACCTTCAAATATGTTGTTCAATATAAAAAAAAAAAAAATCACTATTTATCCTGAATCATCACAACTGAATGAAAATAAAGGCCTTAAAAATCAAGCTATTTCTCTGCTGTTGTTTTAATAGCCCATCATATTGAGTTCTATCTCATCACAAAAAAAAAAAAGCCAAAACCAAACCACAACCCCAAACCTAAACCAATACTACCATGGTTAAACGATGGATCACACTAATTTAGGACAGAAGTTCCTTCGCTTCAGTAAACCAACAAAAAACGCCCAAAAAACTAAACAAATAAACAAACAAAAGGACCAAAAAATTACGATAAAAGCTTAAGTTTTTCTTACTTCTTGACCTGAGAGCTTTAAACTCTAGATTTCATTTGAAAGCTACCATTAGGCCACAGAAACCACTAAATTTTTTCACTAATTGGCTGAAATGAAGCAATTCCATAGCTGTAAATTGACCAATATTGAGGATGCCAGTAACACATACAAAATAAATAGCCAAAGATGTGCAGAAAACAAGGCACATCTGCCATACAAGAACTCTTTCTTTGCGAAGTCTGTTTGAAAGTATACACTATAACAGGTAACATTATGTAAATTACTTATGTTGATACTACAAATACACAAAGATCGTCCCTACTTCAGGAAAAAATGTCAGTCATGATGAGTTAAACACTCTGCTCTATATGGTGCAAAATTCTCCACTAAACTACATATAATATTCTTTTCAATATAAAACTAAGCCAGTATACATGTATCATCGTGATATTTGCATATGGCTGATTATTTTAACTGTTCATTACACTGGCAACCCCACAGCAAAATATACTAACTTTGAAGATGAAACTCTAAAAAAATTAAAAGCAAGCTGCAAAGAAACAGGATTTACAAACGCCCCTGTAAATATTCTTCACTGTGAATGGCAATAAAAAGCAGCAAGCTGTTGGGAAATACAATATGTACATTCTTTAACTCAAACTTTCTCAAAGGAAAAAAAAAATCTCTCAGAAGTTAATGTATTTAGGATTCTAAAATCTCACAAAAGAACGAATTCCAAGAAAAAAAGGAGAAGAAAACAAAGATCCAGCAGGCTCAAAGGCCACTTCCTTCTGTAATACCTAGTTTTTAAAAGTATTTGATAGGATATTCTACTTCAGTGGATGGACAATTTTAAATAAGCCTGTAAAATTCTGTTGCCCTCCTGTATTTTCCAAGGCCCTGTTATAAGTCTTAGTGGTGTGCTAATGTTTATTGAAGAAGACCCCTTCTGTACTAACCACCTGTGACACTGGCTGTTCTGCAAACACGGTTCTTGCTCTGGACATTTACTGTTGTGGTTTAAAACGAGCCATAGTAGGGGGAAGCACCAGATAGAGAGGCTGCAGCAGACAAAGTAACAAGAAGTTAGCAAACAGTACTCTAAGCTCATCACCTGTCTAGCCTTCTGGTGTTCTATACCTTGCCTCTGACATTATCAATGACGATGCCGTACCTGTCACAATTTTGCCTTATACAGACGTCATGAATGAGTGGTTTGACTACTTAAAGCAACACTGTCAAAGGTACTGGCAAAAGCAGTGCTTAATATGGATATGTGAAAATGCAACTTCACAGAGTTCAATGACAAGGTTCTCTCTACTACTTAACTATACGGACTAAAGCATACAAGGAAGATCAAATAAGAAGCAATTTGGAATGATTTACACAAAAGCTGTGAATGCAAATGCAGTAAGACTGCAAAGGATATGAGTAGAAAGATAAGGGTGCAGAAGGATTTAGCAGCACTTAATACTTGAGTACTTTAACATTTACAAAGTGATTTGATAGTTTTCACAATAACAATGAATTAACTATGGATTCAAAATAGTAACATTTGTAGCGTAATTTCTACGCATGTAAAGGCTCCTATGAAAAATTCCCCTCAAATTCACTAAAATATGTCAAATCCCTTTGCATTTCCCAATAGGCAATGGTTGCACCTTGAGCAACATGGAGATGGGGGGGTGAGAGGCTGACAATCCTTGAGTACCACACACTTTAGGGTTTGTGAGCTCTGGGAGGCACTGACACAGGCTGCTGCAGTCCAGGCAAGCTCAAACAGCCTCACTTGGACTGCTGTTTATAGGGTTAGAAGGTGATTTGCTTTGGTCATCAGTAACCTTCCTTCCTGACTGTAAATCAAGTCTGTAACTACTAAGCTTTTTTCCCCAAAGTGCAGTAACAATGATACCGTTCCACTCAGGCTACATCCAGGTAAATGGTTTACCAAGACCACAAGAGGTAATTGCTTATCCTTTGTTTCCCACCTTTACCACGCCAGAGCTCCCGGTAGGATCAGGGAGTGCCTCGCGGCCCAACTGGTACAGTCAAGGCTCGCTTCACCACTCAGCTGGTTTGGTCAGGGCTCACCAGGAGCTTCCAAGAAGGCACAGCAGTCACAAGGATGGAGGGTGTTACATCACAAGAAGTAAAAGAGTTATTGTTATGTAACAGTACAAATGTTTAGAAAACTTTTCTCCAAGATGTTTAGTTTAGGTACTTCATTTTACTTATTCTCAATCAATTATTACATTTGACTCCTCTGGAGAACTTCTATGGAATAAATTCCTCAACATCTGTTAAAGCTGAAAGGTACTAGCAACATAAAGTACCAAAGCAGCACCTTGTCTGTTTGTCTTATACTAGCGGACAGTACTCAAACTTCTAAAAGCACACAAAATAATTTATTTTGAACATATTTTTTTCCTCTGCAAAACTAGTCTCCATAGTGAATAATAATTAGAATGCCCCTGCCCAGTACTTGCACAAACACAGGCTTCCTAGTAGCAGCATAGTATCTTGGGGATAGTTGATAAAGTCTTCCAGACTTCATTCCCCCCAGTATGTAAGACACAAATGTTCTCCCAAAGGTGGACGCCTGCTCTTAAAGTGAAACACTGCATTACTGAAGATAACCTTTAGAAGAAAAATGCTGTGCTCATGCTCTTGAAAATCAAAACAGATACACACGTATAGAGGGCCTTAAAGACAATAACATGTAAGGAAAGTCTGGAAAGTACATTCACATTATGGGGGCTTGAAAAGCTTTCTCGGCATAGTATTATAGGTGTAGCATGATAGCTCATGCTAAATTATTGAAATCTCTCAAAGGAAGCCCCAGAAACAAGAAAGGACTGCTTCTAACACATAAGCACAACGGAGAAAGGTCTCTACACTGCAAAGCCTAACTCTACTAAACTTAGCAATGATAAGTAGAACCACCATTAAGGCAAAAGAGGCTTTAACCTTTCAATACAATAATACATGTTTTTATACTTTTAGTAGGCTGTATATGCAGCAGACAACTTTAAGAGTATTGGACACCCTAAGAACTCCAGTAAGCATTCTAACACAAGCAGTGTAACATCAGCAGCTGTCTCAGTGTAGATCTAGAAGCTACAAAAGACACTTTTAAGCAAAGTTACCACGCCCCAAGCAGAAAACGAGAGCAGCACTACAAGAAAGCTAAATTCTGCACTTTTCCGAGACACCATTCTTGAGCGACTCTCCCCAGAAGGGATAGCTGGAACTTCACCGCACATAAGCGCAGACGCGGTGCTTACGCTGCGGCCGAAGCCGCTGGCGGGCGCCTGCCCACCTCGTGTCCTGTTTCTCGGGGGGGAAACGCTTTTCAGGATTTCCCGGGCTTTCCGGTCCCGGCATCGACTCGGGAGCCTGTACCCCAGGCGGCCCCTAATGCCGGGTGTTCGCACCCAGAGGAGGGCGGTGGGCTTTCCACGCCGGGGCTGCCTGGGCCATTTTGGGTCGGAATGGCAGCGGCCACATGGTCACCGCTCCCTCCGCGGGCCCGGCTCCTGCGGCCCCGCCAGGTGGGCGCGGGCACTCAGCCCCGGCAGGTCCCGCCGGCCCGGCCCGCGCCGCGCACAATGCCGGGGGGACTCGAGACGCACCCGGCGCCGCGGAGGGCACCCCTCCCCGGGCGGGGGACGCTGGGGGCCCGCCGGGCAGCCCGAGACAGCACCGAACCCCTAGGCACCAGCGACCTCAGTTCACCGGGCCGTCCGGGCCCCCTGCGGGGCCCCGCAGACAATGGAGCCGGCACCGCGGGCCTGGTTCCCGGCTTCCTTGCACTGCCCCGCTGCCACACGCCCCCTCCCCGGCCTAGCGGCACTGTCCCGCGGGCGTTCCTGGGAGGGACAAGGCGCCGCCGGGCCCGGGACGCAGGTCCCCGGTCGCGCAAGGCACCGAGGCCGCTGAGGCCAAACGCAGCGGTGGCGGGCACAGGAGGGGGAGGGGGGGGGTGCGAGACCAGAGACCTGTACCGCCCTGCCCGGCGCCCTCCCGGTGCCGGAACAGTGCTACTCACCTCCCCGGGCGGCCGCCGTGGGGGAAGCCGGAGGTCGCCGCTGCCGCCGCCCGGCCGGGCCCGAAGGAGTTAAGAGGAAGGGCCGGGCGGGCCCGTCCCATTCATTACCCGGCGCTTTGTCTCCGCCGCCGCCGCGGCGCTGAGCAGCTGCCCCGGCTCGGCCGCCGCGGGCGCGGGGCGCACGCGCGGGGGGCGGCGCCACGCACGGCGCGCGACATGTCAGCGCGCCGGGCCGCAAAATGGCGGCACCAGGCTGCGATGCTCAGAGGTCGGGGGGTCCATTCTCATCCGCGTCCTAGCAGTGCCCCAGGCGGGCCGGGGCCCGATACCGGCCTTCTCCCGCCAGGGCACGGCCGCTGGTCGCTGCATCCCGCTTTTTTCCTGGGGCGGCNGNGNGNGNCNGNTNTNANGNTNGNGNGCCGGGATTGGGGCGGTTCCTGCGGTGCTTCAGGCCTGCAGGGACCTCCGGGGCCTCTGCCCGGCCGGCTGCGCCTTCCCCGGGAAGCTGCGGTCGGGCGCCTCGCATTCCCCATAGGCCGGCCGTGGAGAGGCTTTCCCGGGCATCGCTCCGCTGGAGCGGGCACGGATAGGCTGTTCCGAGAGCAGCCCTCCTCTTGCCAGGAATTTAGCCTCCAATGTTCGTATCCGCAGTTAAACCCACCGTGATGTGTATGCGTGGTCTAACGCGCAGTGGGTTTAGTTCTGGGCGCTGTTTTGATGTACTGAGTCTGCCTCGGGAGGGACCCTTGGCGTGGCGCTCGAGTCTCACCCGGGCAGGCATCCCAGGGAAGGATGTTCAAAGATGAAGGGAATGCACTGCGTCGGTTCAGGGAAACAGTGGCCTGCTATATTCTTGAGGTCGTGTTCTGGATAAAGCTCCTCCGGTTCTGGTGGTCGGTTGTAGGTCGGTGATTGTCTTCTCCGATTGGGAGACATTAGTTAAGGTTATCAATGGGCCGAGTGATCCAGGCTTTTCAGATGGGGTGAGGGTGAAGAAGGGTGGTTTGTTGGGTCCTTTTGATATATGTCATTTCTCCGGAGAGCTGAGTGAGATATAACTGCTATGATTGTGACATTTGTTGTCAAATTTCAGTGGTAGTCACAGATTTCACTTTCTTTGCCTAAAGTGTTGGTAGTTAGAACTTAATTCTTACCTTTGAGAGTGAAAACAGGAGAAAAACCTTAAGAATACTGTAAACAGTACTGGTTTGGAAACAGTGTTAAATTTTAAGTTAAGGCAGTTGTTTAGAGAGACAGTGCTTAAGCAAGTCCTTGCTTTTTGATCTGAGTTATTTTTATCAGTTAATTTTCTTCTTTTGTCTTTGTGATTTGAACAGATTTAGTAAAGAGTGCTTTGGTTGGATATATAGCAGTATATGAAGAGATCAGTCAATAGCTTTTTGATTCGAAATAGTGTAGCTCTTCAACATTCCGCCATATTAGGTGTGTGTACTTAAGTAGTGGTGTGATTTTCTAAATGGATTCTAATCCATCTAAATATATAGATATAAATTTAAATAATTTGTTGTGGTTAATACTTCCTTTGGAAATCTCATGTCAAGTTTTTGGTTATTTATGCACTACTCAAACTGACAAGAAAATAGTTGTTATGCTGTGTGCAGGCAGTCCTTTGTTCCTTATTACTTTTTAACTTAGAGTTTCTTTTTATTGGTGGAGTTCAGCTGTATCGGAGTGCATGTATATATGTGTATACAGACAATATTATATTTATAGTATATATATTAGTTATTGTAGGTGTCTATAGTCACCTATAGGCCAAGCAACTGAGGCCAAAGTGATTTGAGGTGAAGTTACTTGTGTTCCACTGTTAAAAAGTGCAGTTATATGAATAAAACTGCTCAAAAATGAAGTTTCATCTTGGCTAGATCTGCCAGGTAGACACAGTAATAGAGGTGCAAGAGCTTAGTTAAGAAGTCTCTGTCACCAGTCTGTTGACAGGACATTACGGTGGTGATGATAGTAACAACTGTTATTATTAGTATTGAAATATGTCGCCTCACAAAGCATCTTTTAGAGAACTATAAAATTGCAACAGTTAAAATGACATAGTTACACTTGTCACAGTTTGGAAAGATTAAATATCAGAGTACGTGGCTTTGTTAATGGCCTTTTTTAACAGCTGTGATTTCAGAGAGTTTCACAATTCATAGTTGAAAATTTTACAGTAAATTAAAAAATGACTGGAAATTAATTTTGCACTTTTGCACTGTGTAGCTCTTTCCGTAATCACCTCTCTGTACCTCTTTGTTTTTTCATACATTCTATTCTGAAAATTTCCTTAGCAGTTAGGGAAGCTGAGATTAATAAAAGTTAATTATTTCTTTAAATTATCTTTTAGATGGCTTGAGAACCAATCAGTGATTCTATATATAATCTACAGGTGTATATCACAGATTGAGTGAAATAACTGGAGTTTCTCTGTTCTTGTTGTTTTGCAAAAATACACCAGAAACTCAAGAAATTAGGTCCTAAATATCTGAGCAAAGCTGGATCCAGAACGTCTTCTGACAAACAACCAAGTAATGTGATGAATAAAACACAGAGGTGGTGATCTGGTGACAGGCACAAGAAAGAGTAAATAACTGCAATTCCTACAGTAGGCTCCAGACTGCCGGCTTGTGGTGAATGTAGCAGCACTGATGTGGTGATAATCTAAAGATACAGATTTTCCATAAAGGTTAAAGTCTGAGGTGTAAGTATGTGAAAGAACATAGTCATTTAGGAAGACAGATAATTAGGAAAATCTGCAAGGCATCCTGACCGGAAGAACCCAAAACTTTGGTTATTTAACTTCAGAAGAGTAATTTTTTTTCTTTGATTTTTCCTCTATTTATGCATTTATAATCTTGTCTGTTTCAGATATTATGAATAAACATCTTTATTTGCATGGTTAACTGAACCTGGCATGAATTAAAAGTGATATGATATTAAATGAATATAAAAAAGTAATTTCTCACTCCAGTCCCTGGAGCAAACTGCAAGTATCTGTCACCCCATTATGTTTTGTGGAATAGCTGAAATCTAGAAGACCATGCTTCCAAATAAATTGTTCGGGTTCTCTGGAAAATAGGTATTACAGGTTCAGAGAAGAAAGAAACATCACTTATGTAGCTGTAAGTAACTGTCTCTCTGTCATTCTCTCTACTGGGGTGTACCTTGAACTTGGAAGGCTCTCAAGGAGGCTATAGCAAGAGCCTAGTTGGAAACTAAATTAAATTCTTATATCCCATCTTACTGTGACAGAACTCAAAATATGCCTTAAATACACCTATTTCAATATGTTATTAGCCAAAAGTAGATGTTTAGTGCTGCAGACAGAGTTTTGTGGTCCCAGCGTCTCTCCAGTCACTCAGCTGTTCATCTTAATCTAATTTTATTGCTTCCTTCCTTCCATTTCTTAATTGGTAGTAAACATAATGTTGATACTGCAGTGATAAAGTGATGTAGTTCTGTCTTTTTGCATTTGTATACATTTGGAAACACTAAACATTGATAATAACAGTATAGTTAGTAGTATTGATGCCATTACCTTTTTATTTAGCAAAATTAAGCAGTTAATATTTATCTCCAAACATGTTCTGGTAAGCTTATTTTCACTCAAACCTCTGGTTTCACCTCTAGCAACTTCTGCGTCAGTGATGTGTTTTCCTCATGAAGTCATGAAGAATAAAACTACATCAAGAGATAACAGTTCTTAAATAATGCACAAAGAATTGCAGATTTTTCGTATGCACTGAGGTAATACATTTAATAAAATTAACTCCTTTCCTCCTTGTATAGACTCCAGCCTCTTCCAGGAACCTATCTAGGCAATGTCAACGATCAAAACCTTACAAGAGAGGTCAAAAGTACTAGGTCTGGATGTCCAATTTAGTATCTATTTAGTATCTATCATGGAGTATGGTTTCTAAGAACTTGTAACATAGGAAAGTACTTATATTTAGCATACGTACCCATTTATTTTAGTGAGTACTTGGCTCTGCTCATCAGATCCAAGATGTCAGAGTGGGTGCTCAGGAAATAAGGGATGAGCAATCACACAGGAGTTAGGAGCAAGTATTCATTGCCAAAACCATGGCGCCCTTGTGCATTTGTATTAATTACCTCATTTTTATGAACACAGCTCTTTCATCTCTATGATCCTCACTCTGTAACATATCAGAGGTGCATGTCATTGATTTTTGACTTGGAGTTGAGCATATAATAGCATGCTGACGAGATTTAATCATACTTGCCCTTTATGTAGAGTGAGCATGGTGCTGGAGTATGTCTTTCAGGAGTGGTCAGTTTGAAGTTCCTATTCTAGTATTTTTATTTGGTCTATGGGGATTTTGTCTACGTGATGAAGCCATTGGTATCAGAACTGATTTATATATACTTGAGTTTGGAAGTTCTCTATTAGACAGCATCAGGCCTTGGCTGAGGCAGTAGCAAATCTGGGACAAACAAGGTTGTGTAGGGCTCATTACTGCTTGTTAAATGATACAATAAGTTGGATTTCTCTGAACAAAGGAAGCTACAGGCCATGTTGCTTGCTCTTCGTGGCTCAGGCTAATGTGGATGTCGTGTTGAGTCTTACCTCTGACTTTTCAGTTTATTTTTCCTCCCCAGATTTTGATGTCACCTTCTTTTAGTCCTTCCCCATATAAATGAGGATGCAAGGTTTTAATTCTGAATGAGCCCATCTATTTTTGAATTTCTTCTGTGACAAATGACTAGGGATTCTGACAGTCGAACTTCTTCATTGCGAACCATCTTAATCATCTGCAGACCAGGTTTATCCTCTAGAATGAATGAGGAAGAGATAGTAAAGTAATTAAAACTGGATTTAGGTCTTATTGCTAATTGAATTTTAACTTAATTATACTAAAGCTGAAGTATTAACTCATTGTAAACATTGGAGATTGTTTCTTAGAGATACATGTTTCTGAGTGAGCTAACTAGGAAAAGAACTTCACTGAGATCTTATACCTCATCTTGTATTAAATTTGCAAGTATTTTAACTGACACCAGAGGAACTGAGAATAGAGAAGTCACTGTAAGGGTTTCAATAAATAAAATTAACTTTGTGTATAATTAAACTTTATGAAGGCAGTCTTTGCTTGGATAAATGCTGTGTAGAGGATCATTTCCAGTATAGAGGAGAGGGTCAGGAAGTAGGAAAGGGAGACAATGTATTTGCATAATAGTGTTTACATGGGTTATACTATCTTAAGAAGTTACTTCATTTATCATAAACTCATCTTCTGAAACCCGAACCTGATCAGGAAAACAACCACAGAAACTAAAAGAAATTGTATTTCCAAAAAAATCATTGTGTATCAGATATAGGTATGGAGCACACTTTGTTTTCCCTTTGTTATGGCTGCATTTGACAAAACTGTTCAGTTCAAATAGGTCCTTTTTTTTGCATTAACTTTCTATAAATTCTGTCTTATATCTGCTACTGAGGTTTCCTCAGTGTGTCTTGCAATAAAAGAGGTCAAAATCCAAAGTAGATTGTTTAGCCACACTGTTTTGTAATTCTTTGCTGTGTAAGTATGATATTTTTAGAACTTTTTGCATAGCAATTACTGTTTTGCATTTTGATTCCTACCCATTACCATTGACATTCTGTCTTTGCCCATAACTTGGCTCAGTTAGTTATGCTGTGTGAATTGACAGACACTCCAATTCTAAACATGCAGCTGCTTTTGTAAGCTAAGCTAATGATGGCTAATAACTGGGGATGCTGAAGGGGCACTCCCAAATCCTGGATTTACTTTACTGCTGCTCTTTTGTGCTGGTAATCATTTTCATCTGATCATGCAGGGAGACTCTCCTGGGAGCTAAACAGAAAATTGGTGACTTGTTTATGAAGGGGTTGTTCAGATGGCAGTTATCCTGTGGTAGGAATAGCTTCTTACAAAGACCTTTGCAGGGGGAGTTACTATGCAGAACATAATAAAGGTGCTGAACTGTAAACACTAGGAATTGAATAATTAATACTGAAGAGACAATGATGAAAGAGAAGGGGAATATTATTCTCTTGATTATGGCCCTGTCCACTCATTTGGAAACAGCAATATCATTATACATAAGAGTGCCAATAACTCTGTTCCAAGGGTTTGTTCTTGATAAAATGGTCTCTAAAATAGTAGATGGTAGTTCTGCTGTTTGGGAGACCTACAGGTCAGTATGTGGACAAGCTCTGTGCTTGTGTTGTAGCATGTTGTAATTTGGGTGTGGGTTTTTGTTTTGTATTATTGAAGCATAGTTTACATATGTTTTCATGTATATCCTGATTGTGAAGTTTAGTTTTTCATCTTTGCAGTGTCCAGAGGAGTGAGGTCAGTCCTCATCTTCCACTATGCAACTGTTATGAGCACATTTTGTAGAGAGCATCTTGAAACTGCAAAATCCTAAAGGTATGATATTAAAAGATTCAGTATAGTGGATAAGTAAAGCAGGGTATAGGTTTCCCTGTTAGTTGTGTATCTCAGCAAAGTGCTTGGTTTATCTCTCAGTCAGCATGTGACAGGATACATTCCTCTTCTTGCAGTAGGTTACCCTAAGCATTAGTTCCAACAAATGCTTAAATGTAAATGCAGTTAGGGCCTTTGCAAAGCAGCTTTACTACTTGAAGACCATTCTGTCAAATGATCTTCAAGCTTATCTATATATGACATTCCATAGGACTGCTTATCAGATGCAGCTCACAGAGGTATTTCTTAGCAAGCACCCTGATCAAGCGTGACTTCTGGTGGAGCTCGGATGATAAAAGGTCTTTTGACCTTCATCAGTACCATAAAAGGCACTGTCACAGTTCCCAGTCTGTTTTTAAACTTGTGTTTTGGTGAAGACTCTTCATTTGGATTGACATGAACTGTTCTGAAGGGTCAGACTAAATGGTCTTATTAGCAAAGAACCACTTTGGCTGTGAGAATGAGAAAGGTACTACATGCAGGAAGTAAGAGTTACTGAGGCTGTAAGAAGCAAAAAATCCTTGATTCCATGGCAGTTGGTGAACATTATGTACACCAATATTATTTCATTTTTATTCTCCTTTTTGTCATAATACAGCTGAAACTTCCAGATCAGAGGACTGAGAAGGAAAATCCAGACAATTCTTCCTAACTAGAGAAGAAGGAATATATTCAGTAAACAAATAGGAATTAAATGGACCGACAGTTCTATTATATATTTGAAGCCAAAAATATGATCATCATTCTGGGATGGTCATCTAGGATTTTGGACCATATATCCTACTCAGTCTAGTATGACATACCAGTCTTTCTGGCAAGGTATCAATGATAACTAGGAGATGGATCAGTGGTACATGTGTTTTTCTGTAAATACAAAAATTTGCAAAGCACCCAGAAGATGCAGAGTGATCCTGCACCACCGTCGCACAGACTGAAAATAAACAGCTGGAAATTTGTCAGCACGCTGCTCTAATATGTCTATTGATAAGGTTACATCATCTTTTCCACAGTGAATGCTGTTCTGGCTTCTGTGAGGTTTGGGAACAACCTTTTGTGAACCTGCAAATCATGCCCAGGACTATTCTACCAGTGCCACATAGGATGACTGATGAAGTGAGAGAGATCTAAAAGCATTCCCATGTAGGATGAGAGGACCGTGGTAATGTTGTATCTCATAGATGAGTGTGAAGGTGTAAATTGTATAATGGAGAAGCCAAACTTGAAAACTTGGTGGTGATACATTACCTTCAGGCATCATACAGACGTATCACATGCAAGGTTAGGCAGATTTGTCATCATCATAGGAAGACAACCCACACGTGTATGTTATGGCAGACCAAAACCTTTCACAAAATGCATATTCTTGCAGGTTGTAAGGAAGGTGTGGGGTGAGTTCTGGTTCTTTTTTGTCCCTTCACCAGCCAGCTGCCCAGGCCAGGAGAGGAAAACAAAGTTGCATCCAAAGTAAGTCAGTACACCTGCCAGTATTTAGTGCTGCGGTGAGTCTTGACTTTTAATCTGTAAAACAAAGGTGATATGCTTTAGAAACATAGAAATATGTCTCATGAAACTTGATTCAAGGAGAAAATGGAGGAGGATGCCGAGGCAGATAAATAGCGATTGTGTTTCTTTGCGTGATCTTTCTTGCAATGATTCTGTTGAGAATTTGACAACTAGAAGATCCTCCTTCTGTGAAGTTTTCCATGCAGAGTGAGTCAGCATTGGCAACTTGGTTAACAGTTTGATGCTGTCAGGTAAGGGTGTGAGGATTCTGAAGGACTGGGACTGAAGCCCCTTGCACATGTTGAACTGGTGTGAAAAAAGGTGGTGAGGGATCTGTTGCCATCAAACTATGGATCAGAGGGCTTCTTGGCCCTTGATTTTTGGCTTGAAATTCTATTTTAGTAAAATTATATTCTTTTGAGTAACCATGTCTCATTTGTGAGGTGGAAAAGACAAAAGTAACAGATCTTTGAGGTTATAGGCACATGCTGAGGACTGGTCAGATGCCCCAGACAGTACTACATACTGTTCTATTTTGAAATACATGGGTTAATGTACTAATACTTAAAATGGAGAAGTTGAACATTCTGTTCTGGTAGCCTGTCATAAGGTCAATGAGAAATTATTTTGAACTCTAAAACTCCTAATGCAGAGCTTTTTGTTGCGTGTACCCAGATCTTTGTACCATTGCTCTGAAATACCATCTGAAGGAATGACATACTTCTGTGTCCTAGCCTGGATGGTCCAAAGTGAAAACTACATGCCACCTTCTTACTGAGAGTAGTTGGGAGAATCTAGAAGCATGAGTTTCAATTACAGAAAAGTGGTCAAATGGTAAAAATACCAATAAGGAATACTACATTCTCAAAGGGATGTCCAGGGACTATGGAATGCTGTAATCCATTCTGGCAGAAAAAAGAAACTGGAAAAAAGCCAGACTTTCTGTGTGTCAGACATTAGAATGTGGACACCATCAAGGTTTCTGTGGAAAAATTGTCTCCACTTAAAAAGTATTTGTTCAGCTGCACAGCAGATACATATGTGAATTATCCCTTAAAAGATAAACCAGTATATTTCCTTATCATAATATTAAGTTTTTGACAACATTATTTCTATTCATTTTTCTACTTTGCATACTAATGTACATGATGTGGTATGATGCTCCCTCTTTAATGCCTTTCTATCACAGGTTGTATTCCAGTGCAATAACACTAGCTTATATCAGCATGTTGTAAGACTTCTGAGACTGATGGCAGGATCACTAAAAAAATTTAACTGGGGAGTAGTTCCTCACAGGAAAGTATACAAATGACTAGATGGCCTCCATAGTTAATACGAACTTTCTTATATTGGACATGGAAGGTACTTTCTCTGTCTGAGCCTAGGGATCTATTCCAACACTGAGCAGACTGCACAAGTGTTAGATGCTTTAATAGCTTGTGTTTAGTTCAGATATCAGTGTGCTAAATGGTTTCCTCATGAGGAAAAAAAGAATTTGGAAAGTACTTTTCCTATTCTACAAGATTTCCGTAGCCTAGTTGCTTAAACTCTCTGGACCTTAATTAACTATCTACAATTAATAATAGGTATATCTAATTTTGATTCCCTAGTCATATATATATATATTGTAGGACCGACTGATTTTTGAGGCAAGGAAACATTTTACTGCTAGAGAAACCATAAAAAAATGAATTGGTAAGTTGTTCTGCAGCAATTCAGCTCAGTGGATGCTAAATACTGATGGGTAAAGAGAATCACACCTACTCTCAATCACTTCCTTTTTATTATATGTAGGACTTGTTCTGGATGATCAGCACAGGCAAGTGTTTGTGTTAGGCTGGGCCAGCTAAACGTTTTTTAAGGATGTGGGTGCAGCTGCCTTGCAGAAATATATTGCAGAAATAATCCTCCAGTTCTCGAGTATAGCTGTAGTAGGTATCTAAAAATAATACCTAACCAAGGGTGTCCTTCGCAGGGGGAACCAGAAATAACCTTCTTTTTCTCTGTCAAAGTATAAGACTATTATCAGTTAATCTACAAGCAGCAGCTTGACCCAGAGACCACGAAAGAGCTGACTTTCAAGCACTATTTCTACGTAAGGAATCTTGAGCTTGGACTTCCCCGTCAGAGATAATAAATACCACTCGCTTTAACTTTTGAGCCTCGGTTTTGTAACGAGCCGCGTCCCGCCTCCATCCGTTCCCTGGCCCCCGCGCTGGGCCGTTCGAACGTTCTACCAGGGACGCGCGGCGGGTTCAGGCTCGGGCCCGGCCAGTCTGGACGGGAGCGCGGCGGTCGCGGGGCCAACGCGTTCCCGCCCCGAGCGCGGCCGGTGCCAGCCCCGGGCGCGGAGAGCGGCGGCGCGCAGGCACCGCCCCGCGGTGGCGGCAGTGGCGGGGCTGGGCGGCGCCTGGCGCCCTCACGTCCCTTCCCTCGCTCGCTCCCTCCCTCCCTCCTCGCCCGCCTCTCCTCTCCTCCTCCCCCCCGTCGGCGCAGCGCTGTGGTGAAGCCGCATTGTTTGTGCCGCGGGGGGAGGGGAGCCGCTCAGCCCCGGGAGCCGAGCGCCGAGCCCGCAGCCGGACGGCGACCCGCGCCGCGCCTCACGAATGCGCCGCGCCCGGCGGCAGCAGCAGCCCCGCACCCAGCGCCGGGTGACCGCCGCGGGCAGCGCGGCCCTCCTAGCGCCCGCTCGGCCGCCCGCGGCTGCCGGACGCGGGGCCAAGCGGCAGCACCGGCGGGGCCTCCGCCATTAACCCGGCCGAGCGTCGGCCGCAGCGGCGGAGCGGGAGGTCTGTCAGCCGCTCCTCGGCGGCTCCCACAGCGTGAGTACGGCCGGGTGGGCGGCGGGAGCCGGCGGGCGGCGGCTGCGGGGCCGGGAGCCGGCGGAACGGCAGGGCGGCATGGGGGAAAGAGCAGGGCGGACTGGGCTCGGCAGCCTGCGGCGGAGGGGAGGGGGGGGCAGCTGCGGGCGGGCGGGAAGGCGAGGTGAGCGCAGCGGTCTGGGGGAGGGAGGGCGGGCGCCGCTGGAGCTGTTTTGTCAGCCGCCATATTTGTGGGCCGAGTATTTTCGCGGCGGGGAGGGAGTGACTGTTGGGAAGGGCTGGAGATGATGGGCCCGGGCAGGAACCATCCTGCCGGGGGCCGGGAGGGGGGAGCGCCGCGCCGGGCAGGAACCATCGGCGGGAGGGGAGGGAGCGCGTTGGAGGCTCCCTGGGCGTGGGCAGGAAGTGTTGGCGCGGCACCGGCGAGGGCGGGCCCGGGGGCGGGAGCAGCCGCGCGCGGGAGGCAGGGTTCCGGGATGGCTGCGGGAGCTGGCGGCGGCGGGCTTTTTCCGCCGGGCCGGCGCGGGGACAGCGGCTCTGGTGGTCCCGCGTGCCTTGGCCGTGCCTTGGCCGTTCGCTGGGCTCCGTGAGTCCTCGCTCTGGGCCGTGCTGCGGGGAATCGCTCCTGCTGCGCGGCTGAAGCGGCGGGTGGTGTCCGCCCGGAGTGCGTGTAAGCGCTGTTTGCATACCGTCCCTCATTGTCTAGGACTAAAGAGCATTCCTGTGTCTTTCTCTTTTTAATGGTCTACCTGAAAGTGCTATTGAGAATGAAATTCCTTAGTCCTTTGAACAGGGGATCCAGGGAGCAAAGACAGTTTATTTGAAGAGGAGGAAGGTAACTACGGCAGGGATTATGATTTGGAAGGATATGGTACTGTACTTTTCATGTGGTTTTAGCTATCTTACACCTTGATAAATAGTTTTTGTGTTTTTTTTTTTTTTTTTTTTTTTTTGCCTCATACCGTGTATTTCACAGAAACAGCTGTCCCCGTGTACTTCTGTTATGGTGAGGTTAAACGTCTGCTGGTGATTTCCTTCCCAAATAGCTGATGCAATTCTAGGAGATGAGAGTTGTGGATAACTTTCCTGGTTTATATCCTGTAGTCTTTGAGGGCAGGAGAGTACTAACAGAAGTGCACTTAAATAATTTTGTGTGCGGTTAGTACAGTATCTTTTTGAGCATTTAATGGAAACTTGTCTTAGTTTGCTCTTCAAATTTAGTTCTTGGTCCTCATTCCTATCGATCTACAGGATACTGGGAAGGGGTGGGAGGGAAAAATGCTATCTGGTAATTGCCTAGGAAAAGACAACCAGTTGTAGGTCATGAATTTGTTATGCAGAACTCTGATCTGTTTCCAGAGTATGTATAGAACATTTGCAAACAGAAGAATTTTGGAGAAACAAAAAAACTCCCAGTGCTTTAGTGCTTTGGCTTCTGGGGCATTTAAGTTATTCACACTGAATTTGCATGAAAGTCGGCCTGAGTACTACCAGTTTCAATTCTGGGTGCATTACATTGTATTTGTAGGGTATCCAGTCTGTGTTTGAGACTGTTACTTCCTGCCTAATTCAACTGTATTTACTGTTTTAATGCTTAATTTAATTATTTTAATTTAATGTTTTTGAATATTACAGTATACTTAGATGTTAGCCCAATAATTTTTTATCAGTCTGGTTCATACAGTTTGACTTTTGCAAAAGCTGTCCTAAATCTTTAAGCAAGATTAAAGATCTTGTACTTTTGAGTATTTTCTTCCTATTTTTAATGCCTGAAGCCATACTTGAGAGTCTTGGGAACAGAGGGGGGATGTAGTGCTTGGAAACATAGCATTAATGTGTTTTTCTGTGGTACTGGGCTAAGGTAGTGTTGACAAGTTACACATGTTTTTGATTGCTGAAGGTCACCTCTCATCCCTCCCTCTGTATTTTTTCTAAAAGTCTCTATGCTCAGGAGCCATATGAACAGATACACAACCAGCTAAAATGTAGAAAGGGGCATTAAAAATACTAAAACAGACTTTTACATCTAGACAGAATTGAAATGCAATTATATGAGGTAAAAGTGCTGTAAACTGCGGTTTTTTGATTGATGAGTAATTTGAGTCTATTCTGATCTGTAATAAGTTGCTGTACATTGACATATCAGTGTGTTTTAGCTGAAGAATCCATCGTTATTTGTTCACAATAACAGAAATCAGGGCCATTGTATTACCTTTGGGTCTCTGAATTACAAAATCTGCATTGAAACTGGGAACTAACTTTTAATTTTGGTTAAATTACTGGTACATTTCTGGTTTAGTTGTTGGGCCTTCTTTGGCAGTATTAATTGTTTAAACTGCTTTTTACAGTTAAGAAACCAGTATGATCGAATCCTGTGTTGTTTTACAGAATTTAATTATGAAATGCTTCTTCCAAAGTTATTTGAAGAGGTGGAGCCTCTTTTATTCTTCTGTTGTTTATAAAGAGCAGATCAGAGATCCGTCATGATTGGGCACTGACGGTTGGCTATACAGTACAGAAACTGGTAATAAGGGTTAAGAATTAATTGGGTAAAAGTCAGATGTACGAGAAGCACCATTTTTGCATGAATAATAAAACTAACTTAGATTATGAAAGCAGAGTCTGTTTGTGAGAGCAGACAGATCAGAGCCTTTCGGGAGCTAGTCTTAGGGTTAGTTGCCTAAGTGATCTAATCTTCCTGTGAAAGCAGTTCCTTCAGTACTTTGAGGCCTTTAGGAATTGGCATCGTAGACTTAAGCGAAAGGCAAGCAGCGTGGAGTGGTTCATGTAGTTGTTCAGTGCTTACTGTTTTCTTCCTGAAATAGATATACTGGTCTTTAACAGTAGTTGTGTTTTGATTTCTCTATTTCTATGCTATTTTGGCAATACGTGCCAAGAATAGCTGTGTTGTAGTGAGCAGCCCTGACTCAAAATGCAGCTTGAAATGGTGAGTCCCTTAGGCAGTGATTAAAGATTAAGGGGTTTTTTGTAGCTGAGGTTGGATGATGCCAATTATTAATGATTTATTGGGAGGAAGGAATGAATGAAATAGAATTTTAGGCTTGACAATGTCCATCAGGTTTGTAATACTTTCAACCCTTATAGGAGAAAAACCCCACCCACTGTGAAGATGTCAGAAAGCCATGAGTATGTATGGAAGCTTTTAACTTAGAAGTTTTGTGACCAAAATGCATGCTCATCCTTGTCATGGGGCTTTGGAGTTGGGGAGAGGAAGCTATCTTTTTGTATGGTATGTGATCTTTTTACAGCGGGTTGTAAACTTAAAAATGGTTTTAAAGAGCTTGGAAATGGGTTTATAAACAGGGTTTTTTTTATCTATCAGCAGTTGATTTGAGAACAGCTCCTGAAGAATCTGTTGAAGGAGAAGGGTGTGTGAACACGCATACTTAAAAGCAGGGAACATGTTTTGGCCCTAAGTCAAATCTGCTTTACAGGTGGAATATTTACTACTTGCAGTCCATTCTGCACCATATTGGGCACTGCGAGTTCTGTCATGTTCTTGTCATGTTGTGAAGAGTAATGGGCTCACTAAGGATTGAGGAAAGTAAAAAAAAGTATAAGGCTGTCAAACTGCCCACTTGCCAAATGTGGACGTATGTGTGCTTTTCTGGATTTTAAATATAGCTATAGTAATTGAGTTGATATCGTGAGTGTTTCAAATTGCACTGGAAAAAAATTCAGAGAAAACTTATTTTTCTTTCACTATTACATTAGTTCTTTTGAAAAGAGGTCTAGAGGAGAATCTGTAAGTGTTGCAAAAATTTTCAAACTGCAGACACACCCATAAGGTGTTAAGAAGCATTGTAATAAAGGTTTTCTTATAAGGTAACAAAAGCATTTTATATCTGTGATACTTCTGAAATGTTTTTGTTCTCATGCAGCGGTCTTGCCAACAGTGTTTCTATAGAGTTTCTAGCAAGGATTTTGTATAGCTATGTTTACTCAGGGAAGCTGTTACTTGGAAGATCTATTGGTATTTATGTTAAACTTGTACAAAACTGAGCTGTCCTGTTGAGTAAGAGTGACAGGCTTTTGGTTTTGTTTACTTTTAGTTAAATATACGTACAGAGGGCTGTAGAACTGAAGGTTTTTTCCTTACTATAGTAAAACTAATACTTTAATATGATTGTTTGGAATTCATAGTATTAACTGTTGCTCTGATTTTAGGTAAACATTACCAAATGAGGAGAAAAGGAAGATGCCATCGAGTATCGGCAGCAAGGCATTCTTCTTCCCCATGCAGTATTAAGCACTCCCCGACACGAGAAACCTTGACATACGCTCAAGCTCAAAGGATGGTTGAAATAGAAATTGAAGGTCGCCTGCATAGGATCAGTATCTTTGATCCTTTAGAAATTATATTAGAAGATGATCTTACTGCCCAGGAAATGAGTGAATGCAACAGCAATAAAGAAAATAGTGAAAGACCACCCGTTTGTCTAAGAAGCAAACGCCATAAAAATAACAAAGTGAAAAAGAAAAATGAAGCTCTTCCGAGCTCACATGGTATACCTGCTACAACAGCTCCTCTTCCAGAACCAAAAGTACGCATTGTTGAATACAGTCCCCCTTCAGCTCCTCGGAGGCCTCCAATTTATTACAAATTCATTGAGAAGTCAGCAGAAGAACTTGATAATGAAGTTGAGTATGACATGGACGAAGAAGATTATGCGTGGTTAGAATTGATAAATGATAAGCGGAAAAGTGATGGAGTGTCAGTTGTTTCGCAAAATATGTTTGAATTCCTTATGGATAGGTTTGAAAAAGAGTCTTATTGTGAGAACCAAAAACAGGGTGATCATCAGTCTTTAATTGATGAAGATGCAGTGTGTTGTATATGCATGGATGGTGAATGTCAGAACAGCAATGTGATCCTGTTTTGTGATATGTGTAATTTAGCAGTACATCAGGAATGCTATGGGGTGCCATATATACCTGAGGGCCAGTGGCTCTGCAGACACTGTTTGCAGTCCCGCTCTCGGCCTGTAGACTGTGTGCTGTGCCCAAACAAGGGAGGTGCCTTTAAAAAGACAGATGATGATCGTTGGGGACACGTGGTGTGTGCTCTGTGGATTCCAGAAGTTGGATTTGCCAATACTGTTTTTATTGAGCCAATTGATGGTGTCAGGAACATTCCCCCAGCCAGATGGAAGTTAACGTGCTACCTCTGTAAACAGAAAGGTGTTGGTGCCTGCATCCAGTGCCACAAAGCAAACTGCTATACCGCATTCCATGTGACTTGTGCTCAAAAGGCTGGTCTATATATGAAAATGGAACCTGTGAAAGAACTAACTGGCAGTGGAACAACGTTCTCTGTGAAAAAGACTGCCTATTGCGATGTACATACTCCACCAGGTTGCACACGGAGACCTCTCAATATTTATGGAGAAGCTGAAATTAAAAACGGTGTTTGTAGAAAGGAGGGATCAGTCAGAACTGCTAGGTCTACATCAAAAATCAGAAAAAAGACTAAAAAAGCCAAGAAAACAGTGGTTGAACCTTGTACAGTTATGCCAACAGTATCTGCTCCTTATATCCCCCCCCAGAGGTAAGCAAACCATCAAAATGTGAGAAACCTTTATTTATTTAATTTTAAACCAGTGCCTTTAGATGCCACCTCGAAGTTCTTGTACATTTTTACACGCTTTCTTTAAAGGCCTTTAACAATTACTGTTAATTATGTACATTGCACTTCTGTGGAGTTGCATTAAACATGCAGTAACTTCCTCAGAGAAATTATTAAGTGATCTGTCTTGTCAGAACATTTGGTTTGAGTTTTTTTGTCACACTAAGTTACGTTGTGTGTTCACTTGTCATTCACTGTGCTTCTAAGACTTAACCGCTAAATTCAGAACAGTAGATGCAGTTGGTCTTCATATTAAAGAAAAAAAGCCAAGCTCAAAGTTAACTTTATTTGTAATTTTGGATACTGAGCTTCTTTTTCTAATTTTAAAAGATCCAAAATAAAAATTACAATTAATTGTGTATGTAAGTTTTGAATCTTGTTCATCTCACATAAATTAAGAATAAAGTTGTAGTGTAAGATGTATGTAAGTTTTACAAAAAACCTTCAAGGAAGTGTTTTTCCTTGTGTGGCAGAATAACTTTTCCAGAGGTATTTCTGGAATTCATGTTTGTATGTTTACAACACCAGTATATTTGTTTACCCCTTGAATTGAAATCTACTAATTCAAGAGCAGTAATTTGGAAGGTTTCTCAAACAGGCACCAGTTCTGTGTGCAGGCTCATTTCCTGTACTGTGACAGGACTTTGAATGCACAGAAATGAGGGCTTTTAAAATAATACGATGCCTTTTAAATGGCTGACTCACAAGTCTCAGGTAGTGAGCAATTAAAGCTGGTTAAATTAATCTAAATAAATATATGTTTAGAGACTGCAGTTTTTTCCTGTAATAAGTTTTGCTTATGTAAGAAGCTACTTATTGACTGACTTTGACAAACAGCCTTCAGCTCCCATGTGGTGTTTACAAACATCAGATTTATTGCTTTGTTCTCTGTTAGGATTGGCTTGGTAAAATGGTATTTTTGTTTAGTGACGCACTGCAGAAAAACTCGAGTTGTCAGTAGGCAGCTAATACTGCTATTTAAGCAGGAACTACTCTCCGTGGAAGGGGGAAGTTGGTGTAAAATAATTCATCTTTGCCTTAGTTAGGACAATCCCTATTGGTAGTGTAACGTGTTTTTGTTTTGTTTTTTTTAAGACAATGTAAGAAAGAACATGAACTAAGAGTTGAGGATTAGAAAGTATGTTCTCAGTTGTGCTTCAGGCAGCTCATTCCATTGGCAACTTTTAAAAAAACCTCAGACTTTAAAAAGCTGCTATCATCAGATGGCTTTTTTAAAAATAGTCATTAGATGCCAGGAGCAAAAATGCAAAGACATTTTCTTCTTTCTTGTTTTTCATATTTATGACTGAATTTCTTTTCAAAACAGCAGAAAAATTCACGTTTCTTCTATTTGTGCTTTTCTCCATATTTCTAGAAACAAGTAGAGTTCTTATATTGTATGGTATAAGTGTAAAAAACATGCACAGTTTAAAGGTATTTTAAAGTTGAGCTTTATTATAAATTGCTTGGTTTTGGCTGAGAGAGACCCTTGCTTAAGTACTCCTTGTAACATGAACACGTTCAGTCCTAGAAAACTATCCCTGAATTAAAAGTGAAACAGAAATGGGCGTATTAAAAGGAAAAGTGCAGACCCAACTGTCTGGTTTTGGAACCAAAGTTGTCAAGTTTTCTTTGGCTGTTCTTCAGGTTTTTTTCTGTTTTGAAAACACTCTTGTGTTTCTGTAGGTATTAAGTACATAGCCAGAAATTATTTAAAAATTATTTGGATCATTTCACAGTAGCCTTCATTTAATTTTTTTTTTTCTAATCTGTTTTTTAAATACTCTTTTTACCCTTGGAGCTGAAGCATAATTTTTCAGAAGCCTTGAGGAAGAGCAATTAAGCTATTTAAGTTACTAGAGAATAAATATATACACTCAGTGTTAAAACACTGGTGCTTTTTAACCTGAAGAATTTGATTTTAATATGTTTTCAACATCTCTGGACATTGAGGCACACGTGGAAATGTTTGGTTTAGATTGCTTTCTTAATACCTAGACTGTATGCCTCCTTGGCATATTGCTGGCTCTTCAGAGTTGGTAGTTGGAAGAGTGTACAAGTATGAAGATGATAGCGAGCAGGAAAGCACATGCTGGATGCAGCCCCTGAGTACATCTGGTGAAGCTTGAAGAAAACAATCTTGCAAGTTATGTTCAGTTTAAGGAGAAGGATTTATATCCTTTTCTGGATAGTGAGAGTATATGAACGACTGAGCATTTTAGTAATGCAGTTTTTAATAATTCTATTTTCCAAAACAATTATCTTAATGTTCAGGATATTTTAAAAAGACTGGGTGTGGAACAGCATACCTCATAATTTCTGCACAACTTTTGTAGCTTATGAATTTCTGGATCCTTAGGTCAGCTTTCTGTGCTATTCCTTGAATGACTTCAACCAGAATTTTTTACACAGATGTCATACTCTAAGCTCTTTGCTATTCAATTATATAGGTAGTGTTGTTCTCTAGGTCGTTTATAATCTAATTATATAACCTCTCAGATTTTCTTCTGTGAACTCTTGATTTAGGGGTGCAGATCAGAAGTTGCTAACCATTGATCCATTGATGATAGGAGAAAAATGCTTACCTTCCTTGCCTTTTTTTTTTTCAGTAATTTATTTTTAATGTTAGGCCTATATCTATCCTGTTGCCTGAGTATTTTGGAAAGTCTATACCTAAGTATCTACTTCAAAAGGTGCAGTAGTTCATCTTAGAACCTTAAGGTGGTTTCAGTTTTCAGTGCTGTCAGTGCTGACTTGTAACTTGGTTCATGCTTGTAATAATGTATGGGACAACCAGGGAATTCTTATGCATGGAGGATGTATGTCAGACCTGGCTAGGAGATGTGTTGTTTCTTTACTAGGAAATTCCATTCAATTTTTATTGAAATACAGAACTCTTGAATGTGGTTGCTTACACTGTACTGTTCGTACTCATCAACTTTTTTCATTTACCTGTTTTTGGTGGGTTTGTTTGTTTGTTTTTTGGGTTTTTTTATTGTTTAAAGGTAGAAGTTGTGTTTCTGGGAAGTGCCAGAGCAGCTGTGCTGTGTGGGGAGGAGAGTGGGAAAGGACACTCTAAAACTGTCCCACTGTATGGGAGGGACAGCCAGTACCTTCTCCTCTTGCAAAGTGGTAGTCAAAAAGTAGCCTCCCACTGCCGCCAGCTAGTTTGGCTGAAGAAGTGGCAAATTTCTTCTTGAAGTATAGTATTGCTACTAGGGGCAATGGTTAAATTTTGCTTAGTAGAGAGATTCCCCGCCCCCCCCAAAAAAATATATATATACTAGAAGGATTTTATTTAGACTACAGCTCCAGAATTTTCAAGCTAGGAAATCCTAACTTTTAGGGTTGGCTTGACAATGTAAATCTAGTTGCTTCTCTCTGTTAGTTATCTTGCACTGACTCTGTGCTCAATTTCTTGTGTTGTTTTTTTGGGTTTTTTGTTGTTGTTGTTGTTGTTGTTGTTGTTTTTTTGTTTTTTTTTTTTTAATCTTCTGCTGCTCATCCTTGTCCTTATTGTCCTGTTGCCTTATTCAGCAAGCTGAAGGGGTACATGAAGCAAAAGTGTTACAGTGTTAGCTGGGAAAACTACACGGTTCCTCTTATTTTTGAGCGCTTGATTCTTCAGTACAAATAGCATTGTTTTTGTGTAGCCTCTTGATCTTATGTGTCAAAAGAGGCATTTTAAAAATGTATGCTTGTTAGCCAGTGTCAATATCCACATTATGTAAAAATGCTGTGAAACTATGATACTGTAGCTATATACTTGGAGGGAAATAGAGTGTTATATAAAATAGTTAATCTTCAGTATGTTAAAAGTACACACTGAGATACAGTGTAATTTACTTTATTAAAATGCCATTTGTGCAAGTAGTGCTCTATTAAATGGAAGCTGACATTAAAAGTATATAAATATTTGCTTTCTTCTATACTTTCTGCAAACATGACATGTTTGTTATGTCTGAAATTAAGGTAACATTTGAAATGCAATGCTTGTATAGAGAGCAAAGAATAAGTAAAAAAGCCCCACTTTTAATAAAAGTAGGAACACTGTATGTTGTTGCATGAGATGTATTGCATCATTAATATTAAAAGAAAATTTAAAGATTATTACGAAAGTAGATAAGTAGGTAGCCGACCACTGAGAGCAAAAATTGCTGAGACTCTTACAAAAATCAAAAATATTTTCAGCTCTCCTGACAGATCAGCATTTATGTGCCTCACATTAACTGATTTCTCTATGTTGATCTTTGGTTTCATTAGAAGGAATACCGTGCCTGGTAGTAAGCTGGGTTTGTGTTAATGTGTTTCAAGGCAGAACCAGTATTTTTTTTCGGTTTATAATTTACCCACTTGAGCTATTCTGAACTTTGTTACCAAGTTAATTAAAGGTAATCTTGTTATCTTAACACAGGAATCTTGATTGTCTCTGAAAGGAAGTGTTGGCCAGAAAAATAAATAATAAATAAATAGAAAGTGTTGAAATGCAGTATAAGGGGAAAGGAACATTAACAAAGCCTTCAAGACACTGTTAGTCTGCATTTACAGATAATGCTGCATGTTCATGTATGTAGCTTGTGGATTTCTTTTGAGGATTTTTTAAAATGTTTTTTAAGGTGCTCTTTTTGTTTTTTAAGGTACTTTTTTTTTTTAATACATTCAGTAAGTTTTTAAGGTGGGAGGAAATATAAAGAAATTTGGCTTAAAATTCAGCTATTGAAAAATGCTTCTGGGGCCAGCATTGCAAAGAACTTGGAAGCTGAATAAATCCAGACTAATGTCTGTTAGCTTTCTATCCTTGAATATACATGTATGTATAATTCACAGAATCATGTGAAAATGCTTATTTTAATTCCAGGGTGGGGCATGATGTAGGTGTGTCTTGTGACTGTACTTAATACTTGGATCAGAAAATCACCTAAGTGGAGGGAATGCCAGAAGTCATGGGCTGCTGATATTGTCTTGTCGCATTGTTTGACTTTGAAACCTTTCTGTTATATGTAGAAACTACTGCTGATGTCATTCTGATCTCTTTGCTTAAATAAAAAAAAGTAATTTTCCCTAAATAAAAAAAAGAGCTACTGTGGTATTCACTAGTTTTGCATCAGTGGTATTTTTAAAAAGTAGAGGTAACTTTAGAGCATTATTCTGAAGCTAGTTAATATCTTGACACTGGTTGGCTTATTAAATAAGGATTAATTAATGTGTTCAGAGAAGTGTAATTTATTTAGTAAATTGTAAAGTAGATTTTGAGTAAAAATAATACTTTTTCCCCCTTCTGTTTATTTTATGTGTACAAGGCCTAGAAGCTTAAAACAAATTAATATGTTACCTCTGTAAGGCATATCAGTAATATCCTATGTGCTTTCTAAAGGGTTTGATCCACAGTGATTATATATGTGATCATGTAGTAATGAAGACCAAGATTTATGTGATTTTGTTTTTCAGAACTTCTGAGTTTCACTCACCAGTTATGTGAACTTCAGGTTTTTTTGTTTTTTTTTTTTTTTTTTTTTTGGTGGCAAATAGAGGGTGTTGTGATTTGTGCCATAGCAAAACATCTAAAGAATGCATTGTCTGAAGGACTGCCTCCTGGCAGGTTTTTTTAATTCAATGATCAAGTTACAGGGTGCACAAAAAATTAGAAGATAAATACTGAGCTTTCTTCTTACTACAGATCAAGATGTGATTTTTTAATAATACATCTGATGTGAATTTAGCCTTTTGATATTAGATTTCAAAGTCGTGAGTGGTCGTTATTTATGTATAGGAACTGGCAGAAATAAATCTGCGCATGTGATTTCTCTGAGAAGTTGTTTTTCCAGTTTGACAGGGTGGGGGGATTTCATTGTTTGAGTTGGGATTGGTTTTGGTTTTTTATTGTATTTATTGTTTTGGGTTTTTTCCTTATCCAAAGTTATTGGAATATCACAAATTCTAGTTGTTAGAATAGGAAGAAAATAACAGAGAATTAACTGAAATAGCAGTGTTTCCTCACCTCTTCATTTCACTGTTCTACTTTTCCTGTCCAAGCAAAATTTTACAAGCTGCTTGTTCAAACAGAAAACTAGGGGTTCACAGTCATGTAAGCAAGACAGTGTGCTTCCTACATGTGTATTCAAAATCAAATACTGTTTAAATACCAGTAAATGTTGAGTAAAGAATAGGAACCTGGAGAGACTTTCAGGCTTCAGAAGGTGTATCAGTAGATTAAATATATACTATTAGACTCTCAACCTAGGAGAGGCAAATTCAGTAGCTAGACAGAAAGGAATAAAACCTGCAAAGTAGTTCTAATTAAGAGAGTGTATTTGTTGCATGGGAATTCGGCAGACTTGTGTTACAGAGGTTTAAATGAAAGCTTTTTCAGTCTCTCTGGGATTTGATATGTACTCTGTTAGGCATCTAGCTGATTTCTGCTTGGTATTAAAGGAATGTTATCCTTTTTCAAAAGGAAATAAAGACATGGAGATGGATTCTGACTTTTACATAGTTATCCATTTACCTTTGTCTTTCAAGTTGGTCAGAACAATTTGAGGGTTTTTTTTAAGTTAATAAGTCATACAGTAAGTTTTATCTTTTATTGGGGAATGTGATAACAAAGTTGTGGTTTTTCACTGTTTAAAAAAAAAAGTGTATTGAAAGACAAGTTTTACAAACACACTGTTAAGCAGCTGCTGCCAAAGGTTTTCCATGAGAAAAGTGAGGTTCATATGTCCAGGTGGGCATTCTTATCTTCAAGAGCTGAAGTTTTTGGATGTGGAGCTAGGAGGAATAGTTGATAAGGCTCCAGAATTAACTCCAATTCCCCAGATAAATTCTTCCATAGCTTTTTATTCTAGTTTTATGCTAATTGTCTTCCAGTATGTGTCACTGGAATTACTGTAATTATCTGTAGGGAGTTCTTATGTCTTTCCTGCTTCCTATAAGTATCAGTATATTTTGTGGAACTTAGTTGAACAAGGCTTGAAAATTCAAGTGTTCTGGAAACTCAGTTTACTTTGTTGCAACTTGTTCAATAATTTTTTTTACATTTTGTTCTGACAAGTTTTAAAGCATATCTGCAATCTTTGTGTGGGAAAATAAGGGTATTTTATTTGCTCTGTAAAGTGGAACATAATTTGATTGTTAATGTATATTAGCATAGGTCAAGAGAAACTGTTATGTTAATGATACTGAATGAAATTTTACAGAGTATAATACAGTTTTCCTGTGTTGTGTGTGCCTTTAATAATGCTATGCTGGATAAAGGACAATGCAAAATAACAAACTGATAGAACTGGGGGCTCAGGACAGTGTCGTACTGGTATGGTAATTAATACCAATGGTATGGTAATTAAATGGTATGGTAATGGTAACTATGGTAATTAAAATACTAAGGGTCATTCATGTTCAAGAAATCGCTTCGTTTTAATGGATACTTGATCTTCCTTTGAGTGTTTGAGCAATACAGATTTTCATACTAAGTTCTTTGTGCTTGAGTTACTATAGTAATGCTGTCAAAATCACACACTTGCTCAAGTAAATGTTCTCTCCAGTTTATATTTCAAAAACTTAAGAATCTTGAGGTATTGTAGTACTAAAAATAATACCTGAGGAGGTAAAAAGTGTGTATGGTCTGTGGAGTTGTTAGTAATGATTGATAAAAAGTTGCTGATTATCTCTCACTGGCTTTCTTAGGTTAAACGGCCACACCGTTGGTTACCAAAAATACTGGTTTCACTTTTCCCTGTAACCAGTTCCCTGGTTGCCACAGTGATATATAACTGAAACTGGGAAAGGAAGTCATGAGTCGAAGAAGGCAGCTCTGAGATTTGCTAATATGATAAAAACACATCTCTTGCGTTGACAAAATTTATTTTATGCGTTTATCTAAAAGGTGAGGAAACAAGGACTGAATAACACACCAGGCTCTCTGAATGCATTGACCAGTGCATTAGGTGTATCATCCTTTACAGGATAAATTATCCATGAAATGTCTCCATGTGAGGAGACTGTAGGTGCTATTTCAAAGTTTCAGTTCTAAAGAGACCTTTGCCTTTTTAAAGACAATCAGGGAATTGTATGATATCCCTGATTGTAGTGCACATCAGTGTTTTGCAGGGCTGGGGCAAGGAAGTAGTTCTGGCTCACTCAGTCGGCTATAGCACAGTTAAAACAGTTTTCAAAAATGTTTTTGTCATCTGTGTAGTTTTGGCATGCAGCTCTAAAAAAAACAAAACAAGAATCAGTATGACTACAAGTGCTAAGACATCAAAAGGCTGCAGTAGGCACCAGCTTAAAACCTAATGCTTCTTCTATGAGACCAGTTAGATAGCAGCAGTCACTTAATATCATTGGAACACAGTCACCTTTTTAAGAATTTTCAAATTCCTCTATCAATGTACTTTGTTTAATAGTATAGAAAATAATACAGAAAGCTGTTCTTTTTTGATGTGCTTATACTGGAAAAGGTTCTAGTGTGGACAGATACCTTAGCAAAAAAATGCCTTTGCTGAGGTGTTTTCTGTAGTTCTGGGAGGTGTCCTAAGTTCTCTAAGCCTTGCCTCTGCATTGGGGATTTATCAGTCTAGTGTAGCAATTAATCCTGTCATGTCCAAGTCAGATCTTGATTCCAAAATGATGAAGTCTTTAAACAGCTCTCCTTACCTAGCTCAAATATATGCCTGTTTTTTTATTCTTCAGTATTTTTTTATTACATCTTTGTTGGAAAAAAAAAAGGGAAGTGGAATATATGGAAAATTACTTTAGGTGGTGGGAGCTTCAAAATTAGTACCCAGTCTGTGCAACTTACAATGTTGTCTCATTTCCCCAAAATGATTGTACTACCCATCAAAATTTAAAGTACTTGGGACAGTAAAAGTCAGTCTGGAAGTATCAGACTAAGCAAAAGGGTGGTTAAAGAGCTGTGATATAATTAGGGTCTAGCAGCAGATGTAACATCCTCCTAGCACTAAGTTCATAGTGTAGAGGCTCTGTAGATATCTGCCACGTGAAGAGTTTCATTTCAGAGCTCTGTATTTGGGAAGTATGTAGGTACTGCCCATGTGTGGTGTTCAAATGAAATGCTTGGTTTAATTTAGAGGGGAAGGCAGAGACGACTAGCTTCCAACCTCTTGTTAAGTAGTCTCTGGACTCCAAATTACCTTCTGTTTGTTTATATTTTGAAAGTTGTGAGAGTGTCTACTGTGAACAGCTTTTAAAGCTTCTTTTAACACTCTACTATTGTAATTATATATGAATAGTGTCTTTAATTATGTGAATTGGTAAATGTACTTAAAGCTGTAGCTAAAGATGTTTGCGTAGGCTTGCCACATCTGATGGGCATGAAGCCAAAGCACCTTTCTTCATGTTATGATTCTCTGATCTTTCCAGATAGTTGTGTATTTGGCTGTGCTTTTTTTGACTTCGTTCAGTAAGTTTTACCATTTCCAAGAGATTCGTGAAAGCAGTTGATTTTGATTGCATTCTATAATTGCTTTTAATTATGTTGTTTGAAGTTTAGTAGGTCATCTGCATTGAGTAAATCTTTGTGGAGCCTATGTCTCACTTCCAGTGAAAGATGTGCAAGGCAGTCTGAAGTCTATCTGCAAAGCTTCTAAGCTTTAAATTAAGCTAGAATTTTTTCAAGAATGCCTAACTAGCTTAGTTATTAATTAAAACAACCAATGTCATTGAGGAACCAAAGGACACAATGGCACTGTCTTTTAAAGAAAACCTGGGTTTGCTCTGCCTTTGCCTGGTGATGATTGAAAACTTTAGCTGTAGTTTGTAGCACTAAATAGACCTATTGCTCCTTATCTACACAGTCCAAAAAACCCTAGGGATAGATGACCTTCAGTGAACTCAAACTATGTTAGTCTGAAAAATATTTATTTTTCTCAGATATTCTGAAAAACCATTTTACTCAAGGCTTACTTCTACCTTTACATTTTCTTTAGGTGTTTTGACTACTTATTTTTTATCACTTACCTGCAAAACGGCTTTCTTCCTAATATAAAAAGGAAAAAAGCTGAAAAATATTAGTATGTATATACAATCATGGTTTGTGTTTAAATGTTTCATGGTACTGCTCTACAAATCAGACACTTCTTGAGTAAATATTTGCTTGGTTTAGTATTAAATTTTGGAGAATATGTGATAAACCCTCCTAAACGATTGTAGAGTTTTGTTATGGGTAGTAGTTGTATTCTGAGTGAATAATTAAAAGATTTCTTTTTTCATTGTTATTATCTGTTCTGTAACTGTTTTACATCCAGCTCTCTTTCCAGCTCACCCCTGCCTCAGAAATGAAGGAACTATCTCTCTTGCAATACAGGGGATTGGTAGCTTGGGGCATTTTGCGTTAATTTTACAAGGGCTGCCACCAGTTACAAATGCCAGCATTATCATACAAAGAGAAAATATTTTCATTCTATAATCATTAACGTTTTCTAACTTCTATTTTGCTGTAATTTCAAGATACTGTAGGCACAGACAGCTGAAGATTTGTTTCAGATAAACTTTATTTTTAATATGTTTTCAGAAGCTAGTGTCGTTTTTGAGACTTGGACATCCATCTAGCATGTCATTATTTGAAAAATAAGAATCAGTATTGCTGTGTGTGCTGTTCATAAAGCACTTTCCTTGAGTATTTGTAAGTGAGGATATGCGTAGAGTATTTACATTTGTTAAAAAGCAGCTTTGCAAAAAATACTGATTGGTTTTGATTGAAATGTTTTGTTAACTGTTTGTATCATCTTCACGTCTTCTGTTTGGTTATTTTTCATCATATGTGTGGGGTAAAATAATAATTGTTCCTGTGTTTTATATTTTTTGTTTGGTTTATTTGTCAGAAATTTAATATTAATAGAGTAATACAAGGCTTTCATTGCATATTTTTATGCAAAGAGTTTGAAGATGTACTGTCTGTAAAATAAACTACTAATTCTTTCTGTAGATGGCAACAAATGATTTTCACTGTGATTTGGAGCTTTTTATCTGATTTCATTTTCAATAGGAAAATCATTCTGAAATGCACATAAATCTTTATTCTCAGCCCTAATCTGGGATTGCTCTTCCAATAATGATTCCAAATAAATTGATTCCCTTTAGCTTTATAATGTATCTTAATGTATTTGGTAGAAACTGCCGTGTCAAACAGATGTATTTGGTTGTAATTTACTGCTCAGAAATAATTGTACTGGAAGGGATCTTACTGAAGGAAGTTAGTAACATAATGATTACTTCTGGTTTTACAGTATGCATTCATATATATGTGATATTTAACTTCCATAGATAAATATGTTTTATCCTTTGCTGTGAAAAATACAATATCAGTTTTTCCATGTTTTAGATTAAATAAGATTATGAATCAGGTGGCCATTCAGCGAAAGAAGCATTTTGTTGAACGCGTGCACAGTTACTGGTTGCTTAAAAGACTGTCTAGGAACGGTGTTCCACTGTTGAGAAGGCTGCAATCCAGTTTACAGTCACAAAGAAACACACAACAGGTATGTGACATACTTTTTACTTACAAGAAGAAATCAGAAATTTTCTATTTTATTGAGTTAAAAATAAACTAGGAAACGTAGTGCAAAGTAAAAACTTTGTTTTACTCAGGACTGAATACTTTACCCTGAAAGTAAATATATCTGAAGTGATATTAAGTATATTGGCAATTGGGAATTGTCTAATACTTTTTAATATGTGAGATATAAAAAAAAATTGTGCAGCTTTATCTTCTGTTTTGCTTAAATGTTTCACAAAAATACTATTATCACAAATATCATAATGCTGTTATTCTTTGATAAGTGTTGTAGTTTTTTGGAACTCCTTATTGAATGTATTGTCAGATAAAAAATAAAAGTTATATTAAATTCATCAGAAGATGCAAAGCAAATGTTTTATTTGACACTTGAAAAAAATGTGGATTTTAACAGGGTGAATGGTTAGACAGCTAGTTTACAGTTCTCAAATTCAGATCTGTGTTGCCCACCTTGTTGGGTAATAACAAAATGCAAGTTGTTGATGCAATTCAAACTGTTTCAATTTCTTGTTTTGCTTTTGACACAGTTCAGTGGGATTGTAGACACGCATAAGTTTAGCTGTACACTCCTATGAATAAGTTGCTGAAAAACATCATAACAGCAACTCCAGGTGGTCTGTTTTGGTTTTAAGTTACCGAATTGCTTAAAAAATAATTAAAACTTCTGAATTGTGTGGATCCATGTGTGTAGACTTTAAAATGCTGTGAAGCGTCATGGTGTGGAAATTTTTACGGCATCCCAGTTTCCTTTTTTAATGGAATGGAATGTGTAGGTCGTGTTCTTTCCATTCTCCTGGCATTTGACTTCCTGTGAAATAGCCCCTTAAACTTAGGAATTAATTCTAGAATAATTTACTTGTATTAAATGGAATTTTTCCACATCTGAAGTGGAACTTATTTTTGTTAATTGTATTTCTGTTTGCTGATTAAGTCATTGATTGATTTAGTCATAAAAGTACTGTGATCAACACTGCTTCCTGATTATTTGGTCTGTCATGTTTGTGTGTGTTCATTTTTTTAGCTTTTCTTGTGAAAAAACTAATTAATAATTTCCAGAAAAATTGAGAGTGGAAAGAGCCTTTGGAGGTCATCTGGTAGAACCCACTGCTCAAGCAGGGCCACTTAGAGCAGATTGTCTGGTACCATGTCCAGCTGGCTTTTGACTATCTCCAAGGGTGGAAACTCCACAACCTCTCAAGACATCTGTGCCAGTCCTTGGTCATCCTTACATTTTAGAAAAAAACCCAGGAGTCTTCTGATGTCCATTCTTACTTTGTGCCCATTGCCTCTTGTCTTGTCACTGGGCACCACTGAATGGAGCCTGGTTCCATCTTCTTGCCTCCTCCCTTCAGGTATTTGTGTGTATTGGTGAGATTTCCACCCCTGAGCCTTTTGTCTTCCAGGCTAAACAGTTCGAGCTCTCTCAGCCTTTCCTCATAGCTGAGATTCTCGAATTCCATTTATGTGGACTCCTGTTAGGTGGAGTCCACTTTGAATAGAAATTGACCTCTTGTTTGTCTTGTTTTCATTGTTTCTATGTTACTCCATTTTGAAGTTTGATTAATCTTTTAGTTCTACATGAGAGGTTCTGAAGAGTGATACCTAGCAAAGTACCTAGTCAATGTTACCTAATAGTAGTTGAAATTCATTTATTCAGATAATAAACTTCTTTTTAAATGAGCTTGAGTCCTTGTAAAATACTAAATTCAAACACATAAGTGTGGTGTTACTGTGGCAGTATAGAACTAGACCATTGTTAGTGTCTGAAAAAATTACATGAGCCAGTTTTCTCTGGGACGGCATGATAAGGGTGCAACATTTCTATATACTTGAATAATGACTATCAGAATAAAACTATTATTGTAATTGATGCTTGATTAAAATAAAATAGGCCTTTAATATGAGCATTTTAAAATTCAATTGTCTGTTTACACTTCAGTACAAACAGTATTTATTTTCTTTTCTAATTTGAGAATGATTCCTAAATAAGGAAATAATATATTCTAAATAAATTGGAAGCTATTTGTATTGGTCCGTTAAAAATTTTGTTCTTTTGAAAAGTAAAATCTAGTTTCAAGGCGAGCTGAGTATTAAATGATTCTGTTGACGCAAAATGTGTAGTTACTGCTTTTCAGTGAGTAGCCAGTATCCTGTGTATGACCTTTTTTTTCCGTAGCACTTTCAATAGCTATTTATTAAAGCAGTCATAACTGCAAGGCATTTAATGTATTTTGTTACTCCCAAGTGTAAACCAATTTATAATCAAGACAATAAACAACAATGGCACAGCTGTTGTGAGAACACCTTAAAAACTTTTAGATAGGCATGATTATTTTGTTCATTTCAGTCCAGATGGGAAAATTATTTTTATTTTATATGAGGGGTCAGAATATCAAGAAACATACATAGATTTTTTCAGTTAATCAAATATAAACAGCGATGTGATAGTGAGATTTCTTTTTAATTGTTATTTAAACAGAAAATAAATGTTACAGTGACAAACTGAAACCCTGAAAATGGTTTCAGGATGCGTGATGAAAAGTGGTTTTGATCATTCTCTCTTTGGTTACTAGAACAAATTTGGCAAAGTGAGAGGTCTTTATGGTCTAGACTTCCTAATAAATGTGTTTCAGAGTTCAGTTATGGTATGGCTTTGAGGGTCTAAGAGTTCTAAACCAGGCAAAAAGACCTGGACTGCCTCACCATTTGCAGGAACAAGGAACTCTCTAAGAGAATGGTTTCTACTTTCCTCTCTCCACCTAGAAATTACGGAAAGATAGTGGAATACTTTAATAGATTTATATCCTCATTATTTTAGTTTTTTTCTCCTGAACTTTTAAGAATGCTGGGATGAAAATTAGGCATGAAATATAAGTGTAGAAGCTTGCTGCTACTGTAGTGATGTTAGTTTAAAGCCACTGTTAGAAGAAATGAAGGTGCGGATGATTTAAGGTCACACCTGCACTGAAAATTTCATTAAGAACACAAGTTGCAACCACTAAATGGTTTTGTCTGACTGGCATACAAGTCCAGCAGAGCATGCTGTTAAAACTAATTGTATTGCTTAAGGTCCAGTTTCATCACTGTCATTCTATTTTTGTTTGTATCATATTAAGTTGCAGTCTCTGTAAGGAGTGAGGCTGTTCTCACACATTTGCATCCAGCATAAGGAGGGATATGGTTCTACACTGACAGTATTCCTGCTGGTATGGAGACACTGGTAGCATACTAATGGTGAGACGAGTTCTCAGTTGCTGCATGTTCTTCTTCTAGACTTAAAAATGTTTTCTTCTTCCCTCAGTATTAATAAATGTATAAGTTTTAACTTCTCTAGGTAATACTGTGTTCAAGAACTAAGTCCATTGGAAAATCAGAGACTCACAGAATGGTTTGGAGTGGAAGGGTCCTTAAAGATTACCTAGTTCCCACTTTGTTGTCATGGGCAGGGACAGCTTCCACTACACCAGGTTACTCAGTGCACACCCAACCTGACATTGAACTCTGTCAGGGATGGGGCATTAACAGCTTCTCTGGCCAGCCTGTCTCACCACCCTCACAGTCAAGAATTTCTTCCTAATACCTAATCTAAATTTCTCTTCTTTCAGTTTGAACTCATTGCTCCTTGTCCTATGAGTACAGTTCCTGATGAAGAGTCCTTCTCGAGATGAGAATTTCTTCACTGATTTTTCTTCTGTCATCAGGCAAATGAAATTTTGGTGACTCTCAGGACAGTTGTAGAAAGAAAGACTTGGAAGAATAACTTGCCTACCAGAAAGTTAATAGAAACTTTCTGTGTCAGAAAGCTAAAAATTTTGAAAGGAGCTCTTTCTATCATTTTACTGGTTGGTTGTTGGAAACCAGTGCATCATGCTCTCTTCAACTTGCCTGGACCTTTTAATCTAATCAAGGCATATGTTGTATGTCAGATAGTGAATACATTAGGGCAAAGGAGAGTTATCTTAGCTGTTAAACTGTAAACTGTCTGCTAGCATTACTTTGCATAGAAGTGTCAGAAAATTGGAGGCCTGCTATTAATCCCCAAGCCAGAGTGCCATCAGAAAGGTAGCATATGTGTGCTGAAAAAAGGCAAGCAGGGCACTCTTGATATTCTGGGTCACATCTGCAGATTGGCAAGTATATGCCTATTATATAGAATGAAATTGGTAAAACTACTAATTCGTGTAAAAGATTTTTATTCCATTAGAGTATAACCGCATCTTGAAGTTCAGCCAAAAACTTAAGTGTCTGATAAACTACCCTAAGGCCTGCTGTAGCTTTCATCAGGCTCGGTTCCCCAGTTTCTTAAATTAGGCTGTTACATAAGGCAAAGGAGCAGGCTCTGAATGTTTGCAAGCAGAGGGAGGACAAGCCTTCTACTTCTGGCAATTTAATTTTGGTTCTGAAAAACAGTAGAACTGAAAAAATAGTACAGCTAAGAGTTGGGTTGTATTTCCATGCATGAGGTTTATGCTCAGAGATTAAGGGGTTTAGGAGAGCAGCAGTTAGTGGCAGTGTAGGCTTCCTATTTCAGTGAGTCTCTTGAGAATTTTAAGGAAGTAAAAATCATTGAAAATATAATTTTCTGTCAGAATTTACTTTTGAACTATTCTGGCCACAGCAGTTAAATTACCTTGTGTCTATGTAAAGATTTAACTCTTCAAAAGAAATTACAACTAACTAACATAGTTGTAATAGTCATTGGGAAACACAACTAGATGTTTCTAGCTCCAGATTTTAGGTTTCATTTTTCTTTTTGATTTTTTTTTCATTACTGAAAGGAGAAACAAACTGTTATTTCCAGACTGCTATATTCTAGTGCAGAAATAGTTGATATTTTAAGTATTTTCAGCTTCAGTGAAGTCAGAGATTTGAATGACACTAAGCTTTGCCTTTACAAAGTATATAAAGCAATAAAATACAATGCTGATTACAGAAATATAGCACTGGCAAATCTATTAGATAATGTTTTTAAGCTTCCAGTTTTTGTAATTCAATTTTTAGAGCTGACTATCTGAAAAATTGCACAAGTTTCCTTTAGAGGACCTATGGTACTTCTAAACTATTCTTCTCTTAAGGAATTTGTGGCTTTCAGTGTAACAATTTGTAATGTTGTTTGTTGTTCATCTGCTTAGCCACTTTCCTTTATTCCTCTGTCTTCTGTATATAGAAACTGGTGGAATTTGCTGTTTTTGTTTTAGCTTTTAGTACACCCTCCAAGATGACTTAACAAGTGTATATTGCGTTATGCCAGTTATGGGCAAGCATGCAAAGTTTTGGATATCTCTCAGAGGTGCTTTTACAAAACACTTGTTTTTCAAATGTAATGATTTTCCAAAGCAGATGTTTCTTCTGTGTTCTTGGTACTAATATCAGGAATTTGGTTTCTTTATGGCCTCATTTTTGGTGAATTACCAATACCATTTGAATTCTATAAGTAGTATTCTAGTATTCTCCCTTTTCCTTATGAAAAACAGTAAAGTCAAACACTCTGGATGTTTTTATGTACAAATCAGTCTAAATACTGCAGGTGTTTAAACATTACTTACTGTGAAATAATGTATAAATTAAGTTCTTTCATCCATTTTCGAAAAGGGTGTATTGCTGCATTATTCACCTGCAGTACCATTTGAAGTTACTATATTATCTAATGAACAGCTTTTCATTTCCTGTCCTCACAAGCCGTAATTATTTTGTTTTGTTACAAGTGTGTCCTAGTTCTGCTGGGTGTGAGGAAGGTGGACTGTGTTGACCACATGAGTAATTTGTTTCTCCCAGGCTGGAGTTTCTGAAGAAACTGATGGTGTTCACCTAGTTTGGTGTTCCCTAGTTTGATGGGAAAAATCATGGTTTATATTTTGTAGCTTTTTGTGTTTCTTGGTTGTTCTTTGCTGTGTTGGTTCTTCTGATGTCAACAGCCATTTCCATAAGATTGCTTTCCAGTTTAGATTTTATTTTCGATTAGACCCTCAAGTAACTCTGGAAGATACCCTGAACACAGGTTTTCTGTTGTTGCAGCATGAAGCTCATGAAGCTTATGAGCAAGTGTCATAACTATAAGACAGCAGTTTCTCTTTTCATTTGCATACATTTTGTAATTGTATAGAACTATCTTATATAAAAGAAGTATGCAATTTTCATTTCATGAAAACGTTTTGATTCTTTTATAGAGAGAAGATGATGAAGAAATGCAAGCCTTAAAAGAAAAATTGAAGTACTGGCAAAGGCTGCGCCATGATCTTGAAAGAGCACGTTTATTGATAGAACTTATACGTAAGCGTGAAAAATTAAAAAGAGAACAGGTAAATGGAGTGCTTTTTAATTTGGTGAAACTTCTGAGGGAAAGATACTTAAGTGTTCTCACACACAGTTTTTTCAGTAGAAGAACAGATGTATTTTAATCCTCACATAGGGGTCAAGTGCATGCTGTGCACTCAAAACTATTTGAAAGATATAAAATTTTCATAGAAGCATAGAATGGCTTGGGTTGAAAGGAACATTAAGGATCATATAGTCCAACCCCTCTTCAATGCACAGGGATATCGTCAACTAGATCAGCTTGTTCAAGGCCCCATCCAACCTAGCCTTTATTTTTTCCAGGAATAGGGCATTTTCCACCTCTCTGGGCAACCTGTTGTTCCAGTGCTTCACCCTCATTGTAAAAAATTTCTTATATGTAGTCTGAATCTCCCATCTTTTAGTTTAAAACTGTTATCCCTTCTTCTGTCACTACAGGCCCTACTAATCAGTTTGTCGCCATCTGTCTTATAAACCCCCTTTAAGTACTGAGAGGCTGCAATAAAGTCTCACTTGGGCACTTGGGCCCTCTCTTCTCTAGGGTGAGCAACTCCATTTCTCTCAGCCTTTCTTCAGAAGAGAGCTCCAGTCTGATCATATTTGTGGCCCTCCTCTTGACTCACTTCAGCAGCTTTATGACCTTATAATGGGGGCTGCAGAGCAGTGCAGGTGGGGCCAAACGAGGGCAGAATAGAGGGACAGAATCACCTCCGTTGACCTCGTGGCCACACTTCTTTCCATACAGCCCTGGATACAGTTGACTTTTCTGGACTGCAAGTGCATGCTGCCAGCTCGTATTGAGGTTTTTATACTCTCAAGTTCGTGACAGGGCTGGAGCTGTTCATTCCTCAGCTGTTCTTGATACTTGAGGTTGGCATAACCCAGGTGCAGGAAGACATGGAGCTTGACCTTGTTGAACCCCATGAGATTCCCACGGGGCCCACTTTTTGTCTGGGTCTGGATGAGATCCTGTCCTTCAGGTGTCACTGCACAATTCATCTTGGTGTCATCTGCAGATCTGTTGAGGGTGCACTTGGTCCTTTGGTCTTACGTCACTGGTGAAAATACTAAATACTACTGGTTCCAGTACAGACCCCTGAGGGACAGGACTCATTACTGATCTCCATCCAGAGTCCAAGCCATTGATCACTGCTCTCTGGATGCAGCCATCCAGCCAGTTCCTTACCTATGGAGCAGTCCACCCATTGAATCTATCTCTCTTCAGTTTATAGAGAAGGATGCTGTTGGGGACCATGTCAGAGGCCTTAGAGAAGTCCAGATAGATGACATCTTGCCTTGTCTCCTGATAGAGTTATTCCATCATAGAAGGCCACAAGGTTGGTTAGGCAGGACTTGCCCTTGTGTCAAGATCCGCTATTAATACAGAGCAGGGGTCGTGATGGTTCGTTTGATCTCAGAGGTGCAAACAGGCAAAATGCAGGGGACAAAATCAGTTTATTCAACAACAGCAATGCATTTTTATTAAATGCCAACAACTCAGTTGCGATAGAGGGGAGAGATATAGGAAACAAAGTATAGAGAGAGAAAAAGAAGAGGATGGGAAAATAGCTACCAACAGACGAGACGGGCGTCCTCATGGGCCAACCAATAGACAGGTCTTCATCTGTGGGAGTACTCAAGGGTCTTCTCCAGAGGGTCGCTCTTTTATAGTCCTTCTCCAAAGCAAGTGGCCTCTGGCCAAAAAGTGGGAAGATTTATGGACCATTGTGTGGTGCTGTGGGAGACAAGTTCGATTGGGCAGTACATGCAGTCTCCAGCTGGTACAACACAATCTCTGGTTGGTGCCACGACAGCACAGTCCAGTGAACACAATACACCAGCACACAGTCACCTGACAAGCATCCATCGTGGCCAGGCCAGGAAACCATTGTCCAGAGTCAGCCTGGGTGGGGGTCCTCGAGGTCTCCTTGTGACGGTCGAGAGGCAAAAAAAGCCAAGGGAAACTTCGGACCGACCCTTACACCTTGGAAAGGCTGTGCTGGCTGTCCTGAGTCATCTTGTGCCCCACATGGAAGTTTTGCCCTGTGAAGTTATCCATAATGTACTCCAGGAGTCTCCTACAGCTTGTCATGGTACTTTTCCATATGTCAGAGTGGTTGAAGTCCCCCACAGGAAAAGAGCCTGCGGAAGCAATGCCTGTCTGTAGCTGGAGCAAGAAGGCTTTGTCAATAGGCTGCCCTGATCTGAAGTAAATACCAACCATAGGGTTCCTTAGCTCATCTTGGTGTCCAAGCTTTCAACCTGCTCATGACTTTTCTTGAAACAACTCTTCACAATATATTCATTTCTCAATGTAGAGGGCAACCCTGCTTCCCCTTGGTATGCTCTTGGCCTTTCTGACCAGCTTGTAACCATCCGTAGTCACACTCCAGTCATGGGATTTGCCTCACCAAATTTCAGTAATGGAAATTAGGGCATGGTTCTCTACCAAGACTGTGACCTCCAGCTCCTTATGTTTATTGCCCATGCTGTGTGCATCCGTATAGAGAAATTATTATTTATTTTATCTATTCAGGTTTTCTCAATACATATACTTAGTAGCACTCTTATCCTTCTGTCATGAAGAAAAGTAAAAATAAAAGCTGCATCTGAAGTCCTACAGCATTCTACAGTTAACGTTGCGAGAAGAGATTTGAGGAAGTGATAATGCAGAAAGATGAAGTCTTACATGAAAACTGAATGAAAAATTTTTGCACTTAGGAGTTTTTAATGATCCTTATTTGTAAAAGCAGCATTTCATTTTCACTTTTGCGAACTGTGAACATTCATTGCAAGCTAATATAATTTGTCCTTCTGGAGTGCTTTCTGGAATGCTATGCATCATTCATGTGCATTCACTTATCACTTGCTTTACTTACACATGTATTATTATTTATATGCATGTATTTTACATTTGTGTTTGCTTAAACTTTATTTACATATTTATTTTATATATATATGTGCACACACCTTTAATCTTTCATTAAGAATTTAGCTGTAGCAAGACTATTTCATTGCTGACAACTCTTTAAAAGGCTTGAAAATTAAGCTACAGAGGAATTGAAATAGTGTAAAAAATAAAAAAAAATTCTGAAGGATGTTCAAGTATTTGAAGATGTTGATTCTGTTTCCTGAAATAATTTTCTTGGAATTTATGTAAAACACAGTCTTTCCAATTGCTCTTATGTAGTCTGTAAATCAGATTCTCTTTTTAAACTTCAAAATAGCAGTACAACTGAAATTTAATTTGAAATGTTACCTTTAAATTCTGACTGTTTTCACATTGTTGGTGAATTGTGACACTGTTATTTTGTAGCATCTTTAAAAAAGAAAACATTTAAAAGTGGAACAAAATTCTTACATATAAAATCCAAATTCGAGTTCTGGGAAGCTGGGGTTGAAAGAATGAGAATAATTTTTTTCTTACAAAATCATTAGCTGAAAACCTATGTCAGATAAATGTCAGCTGATTAAATTGAAAGTAGTACTGAACTCATTTACTTAAATGTATTTATATTTTATATCTTATCTAAAATACTGTACTATTGCTGCTAAACTTTAATGCGGTATGTTAATGAGAAATGCTCAGCTGGATAATTTGTTTCTTCTTTAGGTCAAGATTGAGCAGGTTACTATGGAACTTCAGCTTATTCCATTCACTGTACTTCTGCGATCGGTTCTGGATCAGCTGCAGGAAAAGGATTCTGCTCGTATATTTGCTCAGCCAGTGAACCTTAAGGAGGTATGTTTGCAGCTCTGTTTCCTGATGTTTACATGTGTTTACTTGGTGGCACTTAAGTACAAGAAACAAATCATTACATGCAGAGATAGAAGCAGTGTTGCCTTTTAATCTTTATTCTGATAATTAACATTATGAGTTATGGTTTCCTGCTATGAGAGCCTTTTTATGTTTATATACCGAAGTAATTTCTGAGAGATACTTTTTGGTAAGATGATTTTGGTAAAGCAAATTCGAAGGATATCAAAAATTGCAATGCAGATACTGTGTTCTTACTTGAAGGTGAAACTAGACAGAGTGTGTGTGTGTACATATACTGCGTACACATCTGTTTATTATATGCAGAAACACTAAGACTGAAAAAGTTTGCCAAGATCATCAAGTCCAGTCTTTGACCTAATACCACCATGCCAACTAAACCATATTGCAAAATACCACACCTGTTTGTTTTGAACATTTCCATGGATGACGAATGCACTAGTTCCCTGGGGAACCTGTTCAATTCTAAACCACCCTTTCAGTGTAGAAATTTTTCCTAATACCCAACCTGAACTGCCCCTGGTGCAATCTTTTCCATTTTCCCTTGTCCTCTCACTAGTTGCCTGGAAGTAGGAGTACATAAAACCACAGAATTCCCAAGAATCTCGTAGTAGAGCTGAGACTAGTTGCCCAAGATGCAGGATATTGTAATACGTAAACTTCTGTTGGCATGCAAATGTTTGCAATATCAAGATGTGTAATTCTAAGTTACCTTTTTAATTTCTTGTACTGAGGTGTTACAAAATACGTTTAAAAAGTGGATCAGTTAGTAACTAATGTTAATTTGTCTGTAATAAGACAATTTTACCCATTTGTATTTTAAATATTTCTTCAAAGGTTCCAGACTATTTGGATCATATTAAACACCCTATGGATTTCTCTACCATGCGAAAACGGTTAGAAGCTCAAGGCTATAAAAACCTCACTGAATTTGAAGAAGACTTCAATCTGATCATAGATAACTGTATGAAATACAATGCAAAAGATACAATATTTTATAGAGCTGCAGTGCGGTTAAGAGATCAAGGAGGAGTAGTTCTCAGGCAAGCCAGGCGAGATGCTGAAGGAATTGGTTATAACAATGAAACTGGAATGCACTTGTCAGAAAGGCCTAAACTTGAGTCACCCCAGCCTTTCTCTTGGGAAGATGGTAAGATGTTTTTCGATTATTATTGTATGTTGCATTTTTCATTGCACACAGCGTTTATGTTCCTTACAGATGTTTAGGATTGTTTCTGTTCAGTTTGCTAACTAGATTCCCCACCCCCCATTAAAAGCATTGCTTGAAAGAGTCTGGTGTTTCTATTCTAGCAGATCTATTCATTAGACATCAGTGCTATCTGGATTCTGATTTTGGCAATATCAGAGCCTAATTTAACAATTTACACGGAAAAGGTTATTAAGTTGAGTGCTTTCTTTCACATCATTACATATGCTTGTAAGGCATGGAAAATGAATACCAGTGTTCATAAACTTGAGCACATTCCTAAATAACCTACTCAAAAAATCGAGCATGTTTGTAATACTAGGAATTAACATTTTTTTTTACGTACACGTGAGTTTTCTGAGGTTTGGCAGTGGAGGAGAATAATTAACACATTTCTTTTATAACCTTCCTTCTGACCTTTTACTTCTTTGCTCTACTACTTAGTTTTTTTGAGCAAAATGCTGATTAAGAAAAATAGCAAATATATAGTAGAAATTAATTTCAGTATTTCTGACTATAAATAGGTTTTTGACAGTATTTTTTTATTTAGGCATGCAAATTCAGGTTTTTTTCCTCCTGTTGGTATTACTGTTCTGAGAAATACTCTGGGAAATGCTAACACTTTGTCAATTGTACGTGTTTTGACTTCAGTGGATAGGTTACTGAATCCTGCAAACAGAGCACATATGTCCTTGGAAGAACAGCTGAGAGAGCTGCTAGAAAAACTTGATCTCACCTGTGCAATGAAATCCAGTGGGTCAAGGAGCAAAAGAGCAAAGCTGTTAAAGAAAGAAATCAGCATTATTCGCAACAAACTCAGTCAGCAGCACAACCAAGCTCCTCAAATAGAATCAGGTATTGGAAGTTTTGAAGAAGAAAGTGCAGCATTAGAACAAGACGGAGAAGAAGAAGGTAAGATTGTAAACCAGGTTTAAATGAGTACTGTTCTGAACTGCTTCAGTCAGGTGCTGTGATGTAAGTCATAGCGTGAATTAAAGAATTTGATAAGTTAACATTAATTAAATTTAAAATACTGACTTTGAAATTAAAAGAGTTGTTTTAAAATATGCAAATAGCTGCTTAATCACAACAAATATTTTAAGAGTAGAATGATCTTAAAAACCCTCCCTCCATTCTTTTTTATCGTAGCACGGCTTTAAAAACTAAAGTGTTAAAAAATGAAAGTGCAGACAATCTCGTACAAAAAGCAGTCGGAAATGCCTGAGTGGAAAATATCCTTATACTTTTGTAAATACACTTAAATGTTAAAATATGTATTAGGGATCATGTGGGCCTAGGTCAATGGTAATACAGACTCAGGCTGTTCTACTGGGTTTGTAGCCATTTTTATTCACTACTCCAGACTCTGTGGAGGAGGGTGGGTAGGCTTTGGGGTAATTTGCTTATTTATTTATCTATTTTAAATAAAGCCAACTATTGGTAAGACTTAAAAAATTCCACATTATGGAATCAAGTCAGCCATATCTGCCCAGCTCTTCCCCTTTTGCTTCTCTTCCTCCTCAAAACATTTGTCTCAGAACTCGGATACTTGCCATTGATTTCAGTGAGAGCAGTGTGCGGGAAGGACTGAGTTAATATTTTAATTAAGTACCATATTTGCCTTTTTAGCTTTTAAATGGGTTTCTCAGGTTTATATTGCTCATTTTTAAATGATGCAAAGAAAACCTCACTCTTATAAGAATTCTATTGACTTTGTTTCATGATTAGCTGTAAGAAACTAAACTTTTTCTTAAGGAGCGTTAGAGATGTGTTTCATTTTTGAATAAGTGCATTGAATAGGGGGAGGAAAGAGCTCAAGGGAAAGTGGAAATATGGTAATTAATAAAATAGTCTCTATTTGTTGTGGCTTGATGCTATCAACATTTTTGAAAGGTGAGGTCAATAAAATGATTTTCCTTAACTGCCATTCAAACAGCAACTTAGTATTTAATTCCAAGCATAGAACTTGCTGGAGATTTGAGCATTGATAGAAAAAGTATACATGAAGCAGCATATTATCTGTTCTGAGGCTTTAAAGTGTTCTCAAAGTGTTTAATGGTTTGGACTTTTAAATTAGGGTATTTTTTTAATCTTCAAGTTATGAAGGTACTAAATATAGTTCTTTAAGAATGTGGAGTTTGGCACCTAATGAATCCACAATTTTTTAAAATTTGTAGCTTAACGGTTTTTTTGCCACAGCTTTTAACTTCAGCTATTTTTTGTGAAAAAAGTAGTCCAAGGTGAGCAGTAGTGGTTTTCTTATATTTACAGTATGCTTTTTAAATAAAACATGATGAGAGGCACGATCCAGGGTTGGTTGTTATGGTTCTGATCTAGTGGATAGCAATAATTAGTTCAAATTTCAGTTCTCAAATGGAAGGTACATAGAGGAGTAAAGAAAAGAAACTGCCCAAAAAAAAAGATAAGAAAAGTATTAAAATCCTGTGCCCAGGATCTCTACAGGAGCTGACTTTGATAGAACTGTGAATTACCACTTTGCAATTCTGTTTCCAGTCTTTGATCATGTGAAAAATACAGTGCCAGAATAACCCAGTGAAATTTAGGTTTTATTTCTAATTAATTCTTGAGTGGTTTTATGTTCTTCAGTCTTTCTCCAAATATTTTCTAATTAGTTGTAAGAAAATCAGAATTTCTTCACAAAGAAAGTCACCTTGGAGATTCTAAAGTACAGGATTTTTTTAATGGCTAGTAGTTTAAATGTGCTTATCTGATGGTACATTTCATTCTACAGTCTGCCTGAAATATTAGCTACCAATTCTAATACCTATGTGCCTTCAAATAATGTATCAGTCATGCTGTATTTTAAAAACGGGGTATTTTTAATATGAACTGTGCTGTTGTTTAATTAAACCTTAAGCAATGGGGTAAAGATTTTTCTGCACTTAGAAATTATTGATTTCCAAGTAAACATTGCTGGGCCAAAACCAAATAAAATAAACTGCAAATAGAGAACTTAAATGCTTGAGGGTTTTACACCTTTCTTTAGGTGGCATAGAAAATTTAGCTAAGTTTAAATATTTCATGTGATGGCATAAATAGTACATTAGTGTTATACAGTTACTCTAGAATAAGTATTTCCTTTCTTATATTTTGAAAGATTCTTCTGGAAGCTAGAAAGATTTTCACATCTTCTTGAGTTCATAATTATGGGTTGGGACATCCTTCTGTTTGTACTAGAATATTTATTTTCTTTCCTATTACTTGTGATGAAAAACCGAAACTACTTTTATATACTCACTGTCATATCTCTATTGTCTTTTCCCAGCATGGCTTTAGTGGAATTGAGTGGGACATGATCATACTAAAACAAAATTAAAATGTGGGGGGAAGGGGCCTGGAGAAAAATGGTAGCGGGTGTTTCTTCTGATTTCTCATATCAAATCTGCATTATCAAGTGTGTTATTTGTCAACTAGTGGCTAATCAAGCTGCAAGATTTTAGGGGTGTTGGGTTTTTCTTTCCCATTTTTACTTTTTATTAGATAAAACTTCTGGTCACAACTGTAAAAAGGCTTTACAAATCCTGCCCTTGTGTAGATTTTGTAACACAGTTCACTTAAGTAGAACAGGTTACAAATACTTTTTTTTAATTGATTAGCTGATAAAATTTTTCATAGGCAGATAAGGTGAACATTGACAAAGTGAAATAGATAAAAACTTATGTTATCAAAAATTTTACTTGAATGGCAGTATAATTACATTTAACAGATAATCATCCGCCACCACAACTTAATAATGAAAAAATAGATTTTGTAGTTTTTAGTTAATGAAACTAACACAACTGCATGAGAAGAAGAAAGTACTTATCCAGGTATAAATTGTTAACACCAACTATAGACATCTTCTTTTCTATCTATGTAACCCCTGTTACATTCCCAGTATAAAAGTAGGAACTACTAACTAGGACAGATTGTTGCTAGACAAGTTTTGGTTTTAAAATGTTATGCTTTGTTTCCAGACAACAATTTATTTGGTGGGCTGCACATTTATAGTGAGTTTTATAATAGACTTTATAACTGCAGGTTTTCAAAAATCACACTCTATTTATAATTTTTTCAGGAGATAAATCTCCCCCTAAACTTGAACCATCAGATGCATTACCTCTTCCTTCAAACTTGGAGACTAATTCAGAACCACCAACCCTCAAACCAGTAGAACTCAATCCAGAGCAGAGTAAGCTTTACAAAAGAGTAAAATTTGATAATGAATTATATAGCACTTCCATTCAGAAAGAAATAAATGGACACACTCCAGAACACTTACTTGACAGTAATCTCAATGAGTCGACTGTTTCTGCTGTAGCTGAGTCATCAACTGATGTAAACAGACGTACATCCATTCTCTTCTGCAAATCGAAAAGTATAAGCCCCCAAAAGTCTGCAAAGAACACTGAAACCCAGCCAACTTCTCCACAGCTAGGGACCAAAACCTTTTTGTCTGTAGTCCTTCCAAGGTTGGAGACACTTCTGCACCCAAGGAAAAGATCAAGGAGTGCATGTGGAGATTCTGAGGTTGATGATGAGTCCCCTGTAAAGCGCTTGGATACAGGTAAATGCTTACAAAACTTATTTGAATGGATGCTTCTGGAAAGTTAACATACCTGTTCATTTTTACGTATGTGTGATTGTTAATCTTCAGATTTTAGCACTTGAAACAGGTTGTCCTCACAGTCGAGTAGTTACAGTTTAGAAAATTATTGCTCAATTTTGAGTTGGCCCTTGACAATTAGACTTACTGAACCAAGTTTGCGTTCTTTAGTTTCATGATGCAGTTTTTAAGATTACATTTATCAATGTATGTGAAACCTGTAGGAAAAATTAATCGGCTCCTCTTTTGAAAATTCCCTGTTAAATTACATGGAAACTTGACATATGATGCCAGAACTAGAAGGCTTGTAAGCAGGAGCATGAAAAATGCTTGTGCTGTGTATTTCATTTTGATGGGTGTTACTCCAAGCATATTTTTACATTATGAAACTGATGACTGTGTATGGGGCACTTTGTATATCCATGTATTTTACAGAAGCATTAAAATCCTAGCGTATAATGACACTTCATGTGGTTTTTTTCTTTAGTCTCTGCACTTTGAGTTGAAGGTAAGATTATGCTCTTAAGGAGACTTCTCTAAAGGATATTTTAAAGAAAATGTTTATCTTGGTACATTAGTGCAGAACAGCTTAAGACATTAATTATATCTTCTCTTAGCACACCATAATTCTATTTATTTGAGAAGTTCATGTAAAACCTTTGAGGAAGAAAAGCAGCATGAGGAAATTACTTACGAATAGTTCCTTAATGTCATCCACGGCCATTGCTATGACTTTGATATTACCTTTGAAATAAATATTCTGTTTCATTTTCATGTTGGGTACCCTTATGCAGATATGAAAACAGCTTAGGAAGATTTTTATGTCTGAATGAAAGCGATAGGAGTTCAATTTGAACATTAGGTGTGAAGATGTGCTTTAGAAGCTGGGGGGATGGGGGGGTTTATTTGGGGGAAAAGGGAAGTGGTTTTTAGGTTGTTTCTTTTTTGTTCGATGGGAATTTTTTTGTTTTGAAGAACAGGATTTTTTGAGGTGTGGGGTGGTGCGCTTTTTAAGATTGGTTGGTTGGCTAGGGTTTTTTTGAGTGATAAGATGGGGACACTAATGATTCTAATGCTGGAATCATAGCATGAGAAAACGTTACATAAGATTTAGTGAGGGGAATTGTTTTTCATTTATATTTTTGGGGTTTTGTTTGGTTAGCCTGTTTGGAAAGCCCCAACTTCCATTCATTTTCCTAACAGCTTGGAAAGAGCATGCAGATTTGATCTGGTACTTTAGCTCTGAAGTAAGTACCAAGTGACGGCAGTGTGATAATAGAAATGAGTTAATCTTTATTAATATTATAAAAAGCTTCTGTTTCTAAATATCCTAATTTGCCAGTTTATAGTCTAGATGGTTTCATTATGTACCTGTATATAGATTGCATTTTATCACACACAGTGAATCATTTGGTGGTAGATCACACCAGGAATTAGTCCTAATTCCTTGAAATTTTTATGTTAAAGATTGTGATTTTTTCCTTTAGGGGAAGAAAAGATTTTTTATTTTGTAAGAAAACTAACTTAATTCTTAAAAGGGAAAAAAAGGCAGCAACAAAACCAAAACCCATATGATTCCTGAATATGTTTAAATTCAGCCATTTTTCTTTCTCTATGTGGAGTTACGTGTATGTAGAGCAAATATACTTTTGATTGTCTTCAAAACTAATAACCCAGTTACAGGAATAAAATCCAGAAGTTAAAAAGTTTTTCTGTTGTTATTTTAAAACGAAATTACGTAATCTCTTCTTAAGCTAGTAAAGATATAAAGGGAATTAAATTTATATAGAACAAATACGTAGGGGGCATTTATAGTTAGCATTTGTACTTGTTCAAGAAGAGTGAATTGAAATGGTTTAGCCAGTTAATAGTCACCTGAAAATGTTCTAGTTATTCTTCATTTTGTGTTTTAAGCATATATGGTTCATACAGATGTGACAATTTATCTGATCTTATTCCTTTGATTAGTTTTCCTGTGTTCCAACCAAACATTTTGTTTTCACATAGGAAATTTTATTCCTCGTGTTTGCTTAAATTAGTGTGGAGACGCAAATTTCAAAATATTTGCAGTTGGCAGCTATCTCGTGCTACAGTTCAACAGGAAGCCAGCACAAATGTCAGATACTTACCCAGATTTAAAAGCAGTTGAGATTTTTTATGTATGCAGCTGGTAATGATTCATGCAGATGTCTGTGTTACGATTAAGATGCATTAGGTGATGTATGCAGCAATACATTCTTTCTTATTGGTTATTTTTTACAAAATTTAACCTCATGCTGTAGGTAAAAATGTTTTGATTCAGTAGAATCCAGCAGAGCTTTTCCTTCCAAAGCCATCCAACCACAGGAAAAGGCATGGAACAGGCTTCCTGTGTGCATTGACATGAGTTACCAGCTTTGTGGGAAATCCCTGCAGCTGAAAATGAATTATTGTTGCACAGTTTTCTTTGAATGGTGTGAATATTAACTATTCTTAATTTTACTGAATACAGAAGTTAAAAAGAGTTTTGCTTAATATGCAAAGCATTGACATTTTTAAGTGGTTGAGAGCTGCACTGTCAAATATTTTTTTTTCTTACCTATTCACAGCTAATATGAGGATTCTTGGCATTATTTAAGGATGTCTTGTTTCTGTCCTTAACTTTTCAGTCTCTTCAGTGTTTCCCCCTTTCTTGTCATTCCTGTATTTTTATGTGACGAAGTTCAAAGGAAGACTAAAGTTTATTTAGTTGAGTAAAATCATACGTACCTGGTTTCATTATTCTTTTAGACTGCTTTTATTGTGTTTTCTTAACTTACATTTGGGATTGATGTTTTTTCAGTTATTTTCAAGAAAGACACATTTAGGATCCACTGATACAGTCCTTTGTAAGTGTGGTGTCCCACATGCTGTTGGCTTCATGCACAAGATTACTGAAATGCCAACTCTTTTTCAGAAATAGGGGACTATTGAACAACATGAGTTAACCTTCAAGGAGGACTGAAAGCAGTTCATTTCAATACTCTGACCTTTCATATGTGAATCTTTAAAATATAGCAGCAGGAAGTGTAGTCTAAGAAGCAGGAGTGTAGTCTAATTAAATTTAAATTTCCTACTGCTCTCCTAGGGCATTATCACAGAGTACATCTGTTTTGTAGTTGCTGTGTAGAAACTGACAGTTACATAGCAGAGACATGCTTTAAAATTTCCTATACATATTTGATATATTTTGTGTTTGCTTCACTGGTATCTAGCAACAATTTCCAAAAGAAGATTGTTGATATACTTAGGAAATTTTCATGACATCAGAGATTGATATATGATTCTTGAAGGTTGGGCACATCAGATCTTTACTGTGATAAATTCAATGACCTTCTCAAAATAGCCATTGTATCCTTATCTTGCTCTTTTATTATAAAGATGAATCCTTTTTGTCAGGGAAATACTTTGTGCAGTTACTACATCAGAGAAAAATGAAACTGATTAGTGGATAGAAGGTATATTTTACTGACCATTAAATATTTGCCTGTATCAGCTGTATAAGTATCTTACAAGTAAGATAGCAGATAGAACAAATTATTTTTTTAAGAAACCTTTTTTAACATTGTAAAAGGCTAGATTATGATCAGATGAGATTTGCCTATGTACTTGGTGTTATTAATCATCTCTTAAGTTTTTATAAATTTTGGTTAATAATTCATGGTTACGGTTACAGTACTCTATTTTAATTAAAAACGAAGTATTTAAAATAAACAACCATAGGTAACTTACCATAGGATCAGGATTTCAGATTGTGATTATTATAGTGCAGTATGTTGTAGTAAAAATTGTTAAAATAATAATTTCTATTATTTCTTGTCCAAATGCAGTAGTAGAAAATTTCAGTGAATTGTATCATTTACTTCATAATTTTGCTTCCAGCTGCACAGATTTTCTCAACCTACTGAAACACATGTAAACAAGTATTTAGAATATGGATCACTGAAGTAGAATATTCACACAGTAAAAAGCACGGAGTGGGGGAATTTATCGTTTCTTAATACATACTTCACATACAGTTATCAGTATACAACAAAGATTCCTTACTAAACCTGTTAGTAAATGTTGGGCTGACTTTGTTTCTGCACAACTAGTACAAACATCTGATGGGAAGTAATATGTATATGAATTCCATCTGCATTTGATAGAATTTAATATTGTAGTGAGGACCGCTGTTATTTAATTTGATATGATACGGGTAGACATTGTGTCTGGAGTGAAATGGAGCACAGTTTATTTTTTTAATTCTTGAGTACTTGATTTCTGATGAATCTTTGCCTCTCTGGATCACAGGCCAATTTGGCTAAAAGTCAAACTTCATATGTACAGCATTCAGCTACCATTCAGTCAGTAGAGGAAGTGAAAGTAAAACATGCATATATAAGAAACTTACGTACTTGAGGTAAATTAAAAGAAACTAAATTAGAAGTTCCTCAGTGGAAAAAAAAAACAAATTGGTGTAATTTCTGGTTAGCATAGACAGGAATGATCGTACATGTGTGTGTATATATATATATATACACACACGATTGATACTCATTAATCAAGTGCAATAATTTGACTAAATCTGTTGACAGATCCATAGTCCCGATTTGTTGTATTTAAATGCATAGTGATTGTTTCATGTGAAGTCTGATTTGAAATTTAATTATTTGAGCACTTAGTGGTGTCCAAGAACTTTAGCTGCCTGACTGCAGGAGGTTTGGAAACATAAAACATTTTAAGGTGTATTTGCAAACAAAGTATTGGAGATTGTGTGGACATTGTGAAGGCTTAAAAGGAATTGTTCCCTGTATTGTTAAATTTGTCTGTGTAGAGACTTGGGGACTGAAGGAATCTTGACAACATGTTGAGTTGTCAGGATAAGTTTGGTTAATTGGTTTTCTAGTAGGTTGATAGGCCCCTGGAGAGTGTAGGACCATTTGCTAAGAAAATAAAGCAAATTAAGGAGAGAAATTAGGAGGGGAAGAAAAAAAAGAACCCCACTTCATTTCCTAATTTCTTTTTGGCCCACTCAAACTTTAGACAGGAGTTCTGCCAGCCCTATGAAAAATTCTGCCAATTTAATTTCTGGGAACATTCCAAGAGATAGGGGAGGATGTTTGTAATACACATAGAATAAAATAAGTGCATAAGGCAGAAGGACGGGGTAGGAAACTATTTTATGCCGATCAACACTCACAGTGGTTTTTACAGAAATAAATGTTCCTTCTGGTTTTATTAGATATAAATAATCATAGTATTAACTTCCTAGCTATGAAAAATAATTTTCCTATTTTTTGATTTATATTATTAAAATAGGGGGAATTTTGAGCAACATAGTTGAGAATGGTGCGGGTTGATGAACACCTGGATAAATGGCAAATTTTTTCAAGGTTTGTGAGGTGTGTGCATGCATATGGTGCATTATACACTAGTATTCTGGAAATTTTTCTTGGGTCTTAAACATGTTAATTTCTTTGAAAGTGATGTCTTTTGCATTATTTTTAAGATCTTAGTTATTAGCACCCAACATACTGTAATTTCTAGAAGCTCTTTTGTTTGTCTTGATCCTGTAGGAATTGTGGAGTCTTTTACTGTATTCTGGTACTGATTTTTAATACTTACATCATTTCATGGCACAGGTTTGTCTTTCTAAAATATTAAATGTCATAGTCCCCTATGTGCTTCATCTGTGACATTTAAGACTCTTTTTTCTGTGTGGTGCAGATGGTAAACAGAACTGTGGGATTTATTGAAAATATTTTAAAAGTCAGTGAATTTGGAGATTCACACTGTACTTTTTATAAGTGTGTTCTTAATTTATTTAAGAAGATACTTGCCACAGTGCTGGGGCTGTGAAGTCCCCTCTTACCAGACATACAGTGGATCAAGTCAGCTGACCTGTTTGGAACATCATAGAATAGTTTGATTGGAAGGGGCCTTTAAAGGTTATCTAATCCAACCTCCATTTACTGACCCACAGGTCTGATTTAAGAGGTGGGCAATAGAAAAGGTTCATGCACTGACTCCAGCAGTAGGTCAGGCACTGAACCTGGCAGGCACAAGTACCAGTCACAGCCCACTCTGCTGTGAGTGGAGAGTGGGGCAGTTTACACAGTTTGATTGACTGCAGATTGATGTCTCTCAGAGAAGGTTTGTGTGTGGATTTATGGTTTGTGATTGTTTTTTCCCTTTTTCCCCCCAGTGAGAACAGATTAGATTATGTATTTGCATACACAGAGGAATGTCCTTCATAAAGAGTAATTATGTTAGCATGTACTTGTCCATGGTATCATACACACAGTCCCGTGTTTGGGGATAGTTTTAATTGAATAGCTCTCTACTGTGTTTCTCATTGTAGTACCCAGATGTAATTTCTTCGGTGTACACAGGGGAAGTAAGATATCCCATACAAAGAAAGACGTAATACTCAAGAATGGGTAAAATGGAAGCAAAGTTGCTTTGTTTTGTTGCTACCAAAACAGCAGTCATTGGTCATGCTGTCACTTTGACAGGCCATGCTATCCCAAATGTGGTAATGCCTCCGCTTTGATTTCATTTTCTCTTCTCCTTACTTTCATTCTGTTTTCTTCCTTGACTTCTCCTGTTTTCCTTCCCTCCAAAGCTGTAATAATGCTCAGAAATTACTTCCTAACAGCGTGGCATTGGAAAAAAATTGAGACAAAAGTAGATGCTAAGAACTAATCCTCAGCTGATAAGCATGGCTATCTTCTGAATTCTCTAAAAAATTCTGTGTTGAAGATAAAAGGTCTGAGGGGAAAAAAGCAACTATAGATTCATGTGATCAGATACAAAGATATAAACATGCAAGTCAGCCTTATTTTAAATATTTTGTTCAGTTTTGCCTAAAAATAGCAAAGCTGGGCTGGTATTTAATAGCTCTTGATTATGTTCACTTGACGATGCTTTCAAGCACTGTCGGGTTGACTGCATGAGCAGTGAAACATCTCATTTGGTCTTTCCAGCTCCTGTCAGTGAAGCCAGGAAGATAATCTTAGGATAGTAAGCACTGTTAGTTTTTGCTAGGCTGGAATAATTTTTTAGTATGATGTTTCAGTCTCAAACGACTCAGGTCATGCACTTCCTCAAGTACTCTGCAAGCTACTATAGAAGGAGGCTGTAAAGCGCTGGATCTTTTACACTGAATCACATGAAATTTTAATGTCTCTGCATGAAGTACTTCTCAAGGTAAAAAAGGCCTGGAAAATTAGGACTGGGAATGCGGCTGTGTAACTTACTGAAGTGAATTACTGAAGTAATTAAAAGATTTGCAGTTTACTGTGGTATCCTGTATGTCATCTCAGGAGTGGCAAATCTATGCCTAGATCTTCCTTTCAAGTAGCAACTTCAATTTCATTTTCTGTTCCCTGTCCTAGAAAGAGGAACAAATTATGAACCAGTTTTCCTAAATAGCTTTAGAAGGCTAATAAATACTAAATCATGTATTTTTAATAGAATAGAATTGCTGGACCTGCTTACATAGGAGAGCTCTGGAGTTCTTTGTCCATCTGTTTTCTTTTCTTTGGATACCATACTAAAAATTGTGTTCTCACAATTACAGGGAAAGCTTTACTTTCAATGAAGAAAAAACTGTGTTGATAAAAGCTCTGTGTAAAATCCTGCAGATAATAATTTCCAAAAGTTAGTTCCATTCAGGAAAGCTTGGTTGAGGAAATGGAGCAGCCTTTGTAAGTGTAGATCCTGCTGGGCTGCTCTGAAAGACTGCTAGGCACTAGGATTTTCATGCAGTATATTGATAAATAATTATCACGCTTTTTAATTATATAAGTTGTTAATTAAAATAATATTTACTGATTTAAGTCTTTAAGAAATCTCTTAAGATTTTTTCATTTATAGCAGGATTTTGTAGGTGAGGAAGTAAAAAGCTTCAAAAGGAAAATGTATGAAAAAATGTTTCTTTCTTAAGGATCTTAACTGTTTGGGTATAAATCATTAAAAATATTTGGAAAAAAGATTCTGATCATAAATCCTCTCAAGTAATTTTTGCCAAGGTAATAAGAAGTCCTAAATATCACTGGCTTTCTGTAGTAATTTCTTGGATCCTGAATGGGATACCATTGGTGTGTATGTGATTCAGGCACTGAAAGCTTGTATTTTGCAATCTTCTGTTTTACATGTCATAAATTATATAAACCAAAGCTGATTCAGGAAGTCAGTCTGTAAAGTTTGTTTTGAATTTTTTAGATTGTGTGTGCACTTTTTAATGGCATTTTCTACTCTACTGCTTCATCAGTCTGTACCACTGGAAAAGCTGATACTGTCTTAGAAGAAGTTGTAAATTTTGTTTTTTTGAGAAATGTTTCTTCTGGTATGCTCTTTTTTCATTTCAGAGTTCTCTGGAGTGTTTTCAAACTCCTCCACTAAGGCTGCCTCCCACTTGCATATTTTAAAATGCCTTGAACAATCATCCTACAATAGAGAGATCCTGTTGTAGTGCAGAGCAATGTATGATCCTTATCTTATGGAAGCAGTAGTTATTAAATGTTGATTCGTTTTCCTTTCTGTTGTGTAAATCGGATTTTGCTATTGTATCAGCGTCTCATCTGATTTGCCAGAGACGCTTCTTATTCTCAGATTTGAAGAAAATTAGTAGTCACAATATTAATTCTTTGGCATTCTTTTGGAACTCATCAAACAGGCCATTCATTGAGCCACCAAACTGTATTTGTTCTGTGTCACTTAAACTTTCAAAGGTTAACATTTTCTGGTTAGGATCTTGAAAGGTGCTGCTGTTTAGTGTGTAGGAGCCACATCACAGGCTCATATGGAGCTGTCTTTGCTGTCTTTAGCCATGACCAGGTTTTAAGCAAGTTCTAAAAGCTTTATTTCCAAGGGGATTCTTCACACCAGGCTTTGTAGTCTTTGAGTAACTGGCTTCCACTTTGTCTGCATATTGAAGACTGTTTTAAGCACTGGAAGCTTTGATGTTCTCTGATACTCATCTGTGTATTTTGAAAAGAAGAATTGTGCTTAATACTCCTACTGCACTCTAGAAGTTACTGTTGGAAGTAACATTTAAAGGGTTACTCTTAGGGTCTTAGACTCTTACTTCTGAAAAAAAAAAACAACTTAATGGATGCCTTCCTGATTCTGCAATCTGCCCACTTCCAAGGTTTGCATTTTTAAGAATACAGTAACTTTTTTCGATTTATTACCTTCAACTATTCAGTTACCCTGTGTGTGCTTATCTGTATATATAAATCCCCCTAAATTGGTGATATCTCCTTTCTTACTCCTACTGGAGGTATTTTTAGATATGTTTCTAAACTGTGTTCTTGATGCATATCATGCACGTGGAGGTTGTATTCTGTGTTTTCAATGACTTTCAGTATTTTCTTTTTCAAGAAAGAGGCCTGAATCAAAGTGAAACTTACTTAGATTGTCCCTTTAGAAAGCTTAGATTTTAGTGATAGAATGCATAGGACACTTGTGTCATTCTCACTGTCTCTGGACACAGCTGTAAGGATGGCTTATTTATTTGAAAGCTCTGTTTCCTTTCAGAGAGACTTAATGGCTTTTTCACTGTCTTCCAGGTTCTCATATTAACTAATATCATGCTGGGTATTTATCTCTTTGGATCCTAATTATTTTCTATTATCCTCAACATGGAATGGAATTCAATTAAATGATCATTTTGGAACGCAGAAAGACAATTACATTTGAAGTAATTAATTTGGATCATGTTGGAGACACCAGCCATCCTTAAAACAAAAAACAAATAGAAATGAACACTCTTGGAGGAAGTCTTTGACATATATGAAACTATGCTCTTCATTCAATATATTGCCCCATTTCCGTAAGTTACAAAGTTGTACGTGTTGTAGTATATGTGACACAGATTGGTCGCAGAGTTTTACCAGTCCCAGCATTCTTATTCCCAGAACATGTTCTCTGAGAGCAGATTAGCTAAGAATGCTGCATCTACATCCTCTTCCCTTCCCCCCCAAAAAAGTCTCATTTTCCTTGGAAAAGTGAAACCTACTAAGAAAAAGACGGGTTTTTTTTTTTTAATAAAATACACATTTTCCTATACTGTATATATATTTAATGAAGAGTAACGTCGCTGGTTCTGGGTAAGTGCACAAGTTGCGACTGAAAATTAGACTAAATAGTGTAGTAGAAGTGCTGGTGCACTGTGTGCAGTCATTCTTTGAATGCTCCCAGATTTTTTAGTGGTTGAATCTCAGCCCTTCAGCTCTAGTTTTAGGAGAATACTTCATCTTACATTTGGATATGCTTGATTTTGCATCAGGCTATGTACAGTACATTTTTAATTGCTTTAGAATAATTTTTTTACAAGTTCTGCTTCTTTCTTTTTGTTTCAGCAGAACTGTAAGATGTGATTACAGTCTGAAATGTACAATTCTGTATTCTGGGGCAGCATTTTGTACATTCATGGACTTGCTGTGCTGCTCTTTGGATTATACTGAGCTTTGTTCCTCTACCACGTTTTCTAGACTTCTGGTCTCTTTTGGAAATTACCTTTTCCTGCTTCCATTAATTTAATGTGGGCAACAAGATTCTAACTTGCTTGATGTGGGTAGTCAGTGAAAGTTATAATTGTAGCCTAAGAACAAACTGGCATTGTTGAGAAAAAGTTAAAACTTTGCCTGATAGGTACAGTTTTCAGTGCAGTGAGAGCTGTGGAAAAGTGTCAGGCTGATCATCTTTGTCTTACTTTTTTCCCTTCTTAGTTAGCATTTCTTTTTTTTTTTCAAAATGGTTGTGTTACGTATGATTGGCAAGGCAGTAAATTTTCCATGTAAATTGAAATTGAGCTGAAGATTAGAAATGGCAGTAACCCTGCATTTAAGACTGATAGCAGAACTTCATTGTTTTAGAATTCCCTTTTTAATTGAAAAAAGTTCTGCCTCTTGGGAGTGGACTGCTTTTTTGAAGAAATTTAAGCACAGAGGGGAAAAGTAAAGGAAGTGAACCACTAATGAAGGGCTTTTAGTTTGATCTTTAGGACTTTCGGGAGGAGGATCATTCAGTGGTGTTGGTGAGGCAATATGTGTAAGAAGTTCAGTACCTGACATAAAATTTCTCTCCATGACTGTAGAGAAAGCTCATTTGATCCAACAAAATCATGAGCTTTTGGAAAGTTGCAAGCAGGATGAGTTAGATCTCATGTATTTTCTTTATTTGGCCTTGTTATTTATATCTACTGATTAAATAAAGTGCAAGTTCCTTAAAGCAAATGGAGATCTTTAATTTCACTTACTCTAGCAGCTACAGGACATTGGGTGTTTCATGATTCATTGCAGAAAATAGTTTTGTAACGATGTAACAGAAACCAAATTGTGTAGTGTATCTGATTTTTTTTTTTTTGCACATCAGTGCTGCTACCATTAAGCACTTCGATTTTATTGCCTCGTTTTTTTTCTGGCAAGTTACAAGGTCACTTGTGAGCTGTTTCGTCTATGACTAGATTGAGTGTGTGTTGTTTAAAATAAGCTTTGAGGTTTTCCTTTCTTAAAATAATGCCTATTCCGTATAACTTCTGAAATATGAACTGTATTAACTGGAGTCTCATGGATTTTGTATGCTCCTGTCATTTGGGGCTTGATGCTCAGGAAAATTACTCCTGCTGATAGCTTGCATGTTCTTTGTTTTTCATACTTCCACAAGCAAGAGAGAAATATGTCTAGGAACCTCTAAATTCTTTTGCACTTTAGTATTCCTTTTTTGTCAAAAATGCTGTGGGGTTTTTTCCCCACTTACCATAGTTTAACCCCAGCTGACAACCAAGTACCACCCAGCCACTCTCACTTCCCCACTCCTCCCTCCCCACAGTGGGATGAGGATGAGAATCAGAAAACCTCTGGGTTGAGATAAGAACAGTTTAATAATTGAAACAAAGTAAACTTGATAGTAATAACAATAAGAAAAAGGAATAAAACCCAAGAGGAAAAACCCAAGTGATGCAAAATACTGTTGCATAGCACCTACTAACACCTGCCCCCAGCAGTGATCAGCCCCTGCAGTATCAGCCCCTCCTAGCCAATTCCCATCAGTTTATCTATGGGGCATGGCACTCCATGGTGTGGAATATCCTTTTGGCCAGTGTGGATCAGCTGTCCTGGCCATGCTCACTCCCACCTTCTTGTGCAGCTGCTCACTGGCAGAGCATGAGACATTGAAAAGTCCTTGACTTATTGTCAGCACTACTCATCAACTCAAACATTTGAGTGTTATCAACACTCAGAATACATCACTATACCAGCTACTCAGCAAAAAATTTGCTCTATCCCAGCAGAACCCAAGACATCACTGTTAGTAACCATTCTGCAGATTGATAAAGCATTTTTTACAGTAATCTGAAGTGAATTAAACGAGTCATTAAACTCACAGCTTATATTTAAACTAGAATGAGGCTGCCACCTCAGAGAGTTGTCTCCATTGCTATAGTTGCATGTTTCTGTTGAATCCCTTTTTCTTAACTTCAGCAATCAGGCGATCACATCGTTGCTTTGTCCAGTGCATTGCTGAAAACTGACTCTTTACTATGACCACATATTTCTTGGTACTGACTTGTTAACAAAGGGAAGATGCCATTGCCAGGGACTGAGAGTGCCAAAATGTCCATTTTGGTGGTAGTACAGTCGTAAACTGATTGAAATAATAAAAATATGAAGCCTTTTTGTCCTGGGTGTGCATGTACATACAAAACCAGTGTATGCAGAGATAAGCATCCAAGTTACATTTGGCTTATATATGGTTAAATGTTATACACGTACTGTTATAATACAGGTCCTTCTTTCCACTTTCACAGTCCATTGGGAACATGAAATGTGCCGGTGTTTTAGTAGCAGCAGCAATCATCACTTGATGTCTTCCTATTTAAAATTCACACTGGATCTGACTCGTTTCTGCTGATAGCTGCTTCACATTAACTAGATGCCTGAGTGATAATTTGAGCAATGTGTCTCCAGCTTGTGGCAGGATGAAAACAAAGCAGTTTATACACCTCACTTGAAAGATAAGTCTGACAGGATATTGAAGAACAAAAAATAATTTTTTCCAAGACATAAGAGATGTCCTTTGCAGAATGGGGTTTTATAGCTTTTCATTTCAAATGCCATGTGAAATGTATTGTGATAACTTAAATTCCCCTATACACTTTTTTATAAAGCATACTCTGTTCCATCACAGTCTAGGACCTCCTGAATCTGCAGATATTTTTATCAACTTTCTGAGAGTGAGAACAAGACTAAACAATACCACTGATTAATAGCTTGGTGCTTGACACTCAGGCCAATGCTACCTTTATCATTTTTCTTCTGTAGGAAATCAAAGGTAAATATAGGAGTTACAAAAGTAACATTCTTGAATTAATATTTACAGTGTAAACTAAATGACAATGAAAGAGAATGCTTATATGTAAATCTTCCAGAACCTTGAGTAAATATACACCTTTTTCTCTTAAAAATCGAAAATTTGTTAATCCAAATGGAAGGTTTCCTGGGGTGGAGGGGAAAACCCCCTAAGTCACTGTATGGAAATGCTTGAAAAATTACTGGATTGTACAAAGTAACTTGCTAAGCTCAAGTTCCTTAGTTATCAGCCTCTTTTGCAGAGGTCTTTGTAGCAAACGTACTGGAAGAATTAATAAAGGGAGTTTTGTCGTGATTGTTTTATAGCATAGTTCTCTGTGGAGGGGCATGTGAAGTTGCATCACCTAGTTTGACTGTGTCTAAATGTACAATGATCATGATGGCCTTCAACTCTTGGTAGTGGTAAGGGTGGCTGGGATGGGTAGCTCTTTCTTGTGTTGTGAGCAGCATGCTAAGAATTGAATGTGTTTTAAAATTGTGTTTTCTTGTAGCCTACAGTGTGCAGTAGCTGACTGCAGGCTGGTACCATTGCCTTTAGTTGATCCATTTCTGATGGTATTCTAGAGTCTCTGTTGGATTCTTTCCGTGTTAGTCCTAATGTCCACATCTTTGCACACACTCCCACACACCCTGGAAAATCTTCAGAATGCTGTCTTAAAACTTTTCATTGCCTTTTTAATCAAGTATAGAAATGGCTTAATAAGGACTATACTGTTTGGTATACAAACCAGAGCAGGATTTGCAGCAGCTCATAAAATAAGTAAATTGTAATATAAAAGCCTTTTTAATGTTTTCATTGCAATTATGAAATTAAAACGTAATATTCTTTGATGTATATAAACTTGTGTTAGGGGAAGGCTAATTGAAAAGAGTACCATGTATATTATTGATTATTGGTGACAGAAAACAGTCATCATCATGTCAGTCAGCCTGACTTTACTGAAATAGAAAGACTACCAGGAAGAATTAGATAGTGTCATGAAGAAATCCATATCGGTCTTTACTTCAGTGTTTGAAAAGTATTTTAATGATTATAGAATTGCATTAAAATAAGCCTTTTGTTGACTTGGTAATCTGCCTGATTTGTAATATTTTATTTTTTTGGTTTTTTTCTACTTAGCTTTTGCAGCATGATTGTTTTAATAGTTGGAAACATTACCGCAAAGATTGATTTGATACTCCGTTTAATATTTCCCATATTAAAATCTTTGCTTGCTTTTTTTTCGTACCTTACCTAAAGGTTCATCCTGTCTTTAAAATCTGGACAAGAAGAACTTTCTACTTATTATACTTCCTTGAAATTACATATTTTGTTAATATTCACATTCTTTTTCATCACACCAAAATACTTGAAAAACAAAATAATAATGGTACATTGTCTGAATACAAAAAGTTGTTAATGAAAATGGTGTGGTTTCCAGTTTGATGCAGTTTATTTTTTGTGTTATGTTGCAGGTCTGTCAAATGGTTTTGGAGATGACAGTAAAGAGAGAGCATTAGATGATACTCCAGGAAGAAAAGTTGAACCTCGTCGTCGCTGTGCATCAGAATCTAGTATTTCATCTAGTAACAGTCTCTTGTGTAACTCAAGGTAAAACTGTAAATATGAAATGAAGATTTGAGACTGGATGTATCAGTTTTCTATAGTGCTTGTGACCCACATTGGAGGATTGGATAAATTTTGGAAAAAAGAGTGCATTTCAATTTTCTCAGTTATGTCAGAGCTGATACACCTTTCAGGATTGCTGAGATTCTTCTGTTTAATTCAGTTTATTGCATATCCAGGCAGTTACATTTTTAAACTGACTATGCTTCACTTGCTCTGTAAAGCTACAAATCTATTTTTGCATATAGTATCTTGGCTTAATTACTTTCCTAATCCAGAGCACTAAAAATGTCTGTGTTTATTTTTGTGGGGACGAGAGAAGCAACTTAGAAAGCAGAGCAGCAAAGGTAGTTCGATAGCTTTGGAACTGTGTGTCCATCACCTATGGTGTATCTTCTGAAAGAACACTGATCTCTGGGTGACAGGTAGCTGTCTCCAGTCCTGGGCTATGAGGATGGGACATACAGAAAAGTGTAGAGTAAATCTGTCAGGCAGAAAAAGAAGACTTTACTCATGTGTTCAGGTTAAGGGAATGGTGTTAATGCAGTCATGCCAAACAGGCCTTCAGAAACAAAGAGAATTTAATGTTGCATCTATTTTAAGTGTGCTATTCTAGATCAAATTATCAGTACAATTGTTGTTCAGATTCTGTGATTTCTTGAAGAAAACTCAAATGTGCAGAGAACAAATTTTCCATTTTGAATGTAGAGACATTTCACAATTGAAAGACTGGAATTTGTAGTAAAAAATTAAAGAGAGAATAGTTGTGTTTTCTATGTAGTAGAACTGTTGGAGCAGTGGAACTGTCTTTTGCTGATAACCCGGCAATTCTGTGTATGAAAATAATCAGGGCTTTGGCTTTTATGTTGTTTATATGTGTTACTCAAAATATTTATAGAGCTTGCTCCATTGATTTTACTCTGTACTGATGTAATTTAAATTCTTGTTCAAAATTTTGATTTATAGTGAAGAGTGTTAACTTGATAAACTTGATAGTATTAATATTAATATTAATTCTTCTGTAGTTTCAGTCTGCCGAAATGTGGTAAAGGTAAACCTGCCCTGATACGGAGACATACACTGGAAGATCGAAGTGAACTGATATCATGCATTGAAAATGGAAACTATGCCAAAGCAGCAAGAATTGCAGCTGGTAACTATAAATAATTGAATTCTTAATAATTTTGTCCATTTATTTGACAGATTCTAACATTATTATTTTTACTGCTTAAATACATTAAGCCTTCTGAAAGTGTTGTTGATATCTTTCCAGAAACTACTAAATTCTGCTTTCGACTCTTTAAAGACTAAAAAGAATAGTATCTGACTCTGATTTTGATTAATTTTCTCTTCTTGCTTGAGGAAATTAAGAGGTTTTTAAATAAAAAGAGAAGATGAGTTTTCTCTTACAGATCTTGTAAAAGAAAATTAGTAATCATATGTGCTAGATTAGTAACACCTTACTACCATGTGGAATAAATTCTGACTAGGAAGAATTGAGACTCTTACTTGTATATATACCTGAGAAGTCTCTTGAGTCTGGCTGCGTGCATCCTATCAGCTTGTGTATGATTCTCTGTTCAGCATTAAAATACCATTTTCTTTGCAGAATGAGAATAGTGTAGATTTCTTTCATGTTCGCTGTGCTGAAGAAGATTTGTACTGTTTTTATGTACCAGATACAGTTCTAAATACATATTTTTTAATAGTCTGTGAATGAAGGATGAATTAATGGAAGGCTTCATGGCTCTCTCTAACTGACATGCGAATACTTCACAAAGTGTTACTAACAGAGCAGAGAAATAGAGAAATAGAACTTACTGTGCAGAGTGAAGTAATTTTTTTATGTGATCACTTTAAACACTTTTTTCTTGGTAATTCTACTTTTAAAAGGTCTTAAACCATTTCTTTCCCTGGTACGTTTTCGTAATTTGTAGATAGAACATGTATCTGCATGCCACCTTTCATTATAAATAAGCAATGCCCTTTTAAAATGCATTTTCTCTCAGCAGCAAGTATTGCCTGACTGCTTAGAGAAAGTGCAGCTGCAGCCCCTGAACTGTATCTTGGTACCGGGTTTCCCCATACAAGAAGTGCTGCTTGACCTTTACAGCATATGAGCTTGGATAACTTTTCCCACTTTGATCACCACCCCCAGTTCATCTTGAGGGTGTAATTCACCGTCTTCTGATCAGTCTCTGGACTGTATCTAGGGGACCAGTTGTGGTTTTGGTTGACTGAAAGGCTTAAACCTGTCTCAGACTTCAATCCATTTCTGGGCAATGGAGAAGAAAATTGAGGATTCTGGTAGAAGTGCACAGTAACATCAACTCAGCTATTCACTACCCTGCTTTTTGAGATGAAATAAAACACTAGTGCTGCTGCTGGAAACCTATTGATGTTTTTGAACTTGACTGCAGGAAAGGGCAGGTCTGAGAGACCAAGAAAAATTTTTAAAAAATAAATAGAAACCAAAATGCTGGTTAGAATTTAGGCATAAGAATACAAAGGTATACCAGAGAAGTATTGTTAAGTTATCAGGTACTAATCTCAGTGTGGGTGTCCAGGTGTCCAACACTTGGAAACATACACCATGCAACTTACATCTTGAAAATCATCACCTCTGTGACAGGATTGTCATCACAGTAAAAGAAACTGTTATCTGAAGTACATAATTTTATGTTTTCTTTGGAGCTTTTTCAAAGGGAAAGAATTACTGGAACTTGGCAAGCACTTCCTAAAACCTAAGATGTTTTAAGATACGCTAATTCTAGAAGTGTCTAAACCCTTGTTCTTTATCTGTAGTCTTGGAATAAAGTAGTTGTATCATGTAAAGAGCTCTTATGAATACTACCTTGTTTTTATTGATATGTATGTGAAAGTTGGTATTAGTATTTGGATTCTAAGGATCATGAGCTATTGATTAGGAAACCAAGAACTGCAGATTTGTCTGAGGTTTCATTCTGGAGCATTTTAATTTTATATTTCTTTGTTCTTAGAAGTTGGGCATAGCAGTATGTGGATTTCAACTGATGCTGCAACATCTGTTCTTGAGCCTCTAAAAGTAGTATGGGCCAAATGCAGTGGATATCCCTCTTACCCAGCTCTGGTAAGTGCCCAGCTTCCCAGAAGTACCGTAGTGACTGTTTCTGGTCTGTCTGAAAACACCATGTGCAAACTCAAGGTAATTGGTAAATTCCCATTCAGGTTGAATAAAGGTGGCTTTTTCTGCCTTCTTTAACCATGCACTGAGTTTGTAAAGTTACTGCAATATCAAATTTTAAGTCAATAATTTCTGCTGCCCTGCCTGCCCTTTGAGATGTGCAATACTCCTGTGTTGAGGTTTAACCCAGACAGCAGCTGAGCCTCCTGCAGCCACTCGCTCACTCCGTGTGGGTGGGGAGAGAGTCAGAAGAGTGCAAGTGAGAAAACTCATGTGTTGAGATGAAGACAGTTTAACAGAGAAAGCAAAAGCTTTGCACACAGACAAAGCAGATTCATTCACCACTTCCCATGTGTTCAGGTGTTCAGTCATCCCCAGGAGCACAGCCATCACATGTGGCTTGGGAAGACTTAATGCCATCACACGAAATGTCCCTACCTTCCTCCTCCTTCCCCCAGCTCTGTATACTAAGCATGATGCCATATGGGTTGGAATATCCCTCAGGTCATTTGGGGTCAGCTGCCCCAGCTGTGTCCCAAGTCCTTGTGCACCCCCAGCCTCCTTGCTGGTGGGGCAGTATGAGAAGGGAAAAAGGCCTTGACTCTGTGAAAGCATTGCTCAGCATTAACAAAAACATCTCTATATTTATAATCAATGCCGTTTTCAGCCCAAATCGGAAACATAGCCCCACACCACCTACTACAAAGAAAATGGTCTCTGTCCCTGTTAAAACCAGCATACTTGTCTCTGTAGTCTTTGTTTCTACATTATATATTATTTCTGCTGCAAAATGAGTATAAAAATACTCTTGATTCTGCAGCTCATTAAAGAAACAAAAAACTCAGTAGCTGGAGTAAACTGACTGATTGCAGCCAATTGTGAATGATGTACTGGAAACTTAAAGCTGTTGTTAATATAGGAGATATATAGATATATATAGATATCTATATAATGTGTGTGTGTGTATTACTAAAGGAGAAACAGACATAGTTCAGCTTCCATCAAAGCTTGCAGAGAAAATATTGGTGAGGCATTTGGCTTTAGGCCTTTAGGGTTATATGAACAGTTCATACACTGGCTTGATTTATTTATGAGTCTGGACAATCACAACTTTTAATATGTATGTTCTAAGCACAACATGAAATGTAATCATACAGAGTCAGGTTAAAACTTCCAGAGGTGGCATTCAGAGCACTTGAATTTAAGTACCCTCAGTGGGTGATTCAAAGACAGTTGGGTCATATGCTGAAAATTTGATGATTTGATGATGGTCTTGTGAAAGGGGTTAGCATTAGATTTAAACTGATGAAGACCAAAGGGTTCCTTTTGTGCCTTCTCCTTTATGTCAGCACTGGTGTTCCTGAGAGTGGGATAAGTTGATTGAAGAGTTAAACCTCTGTCAAGAGAAGAAAATTCTTCTGATTTCTACAAGCTCCTCATAGTATTAGCTTTCTATTCATTTATTTCCCAAAGTCAGTTTACTGTGGATTAAGATTGTTGCCAGTGTGGCTGGTGGAAAAACAACAGGAGTTCGTAGAGTAGGAGATGGGTGGAACAGGCATGGAGTAAAAACCATTCTTTGGGTGGAAACTAAGCACTTCATAATGCTGTGAGCTGCCTGCAAAGGAGTTTTTCCATCAGGATGGTTAGTTTTAACTTCAGCAGCATGTTCCCTCTCTCCCTCAGTTTTGTTTAGAAAGACTTTGTTGCTGTAACTGCATATTTTGCTGAAGACTGAGTCATTGAATTGGATATGCAAGATATTTGGAAGTTACAAATTTTTGATTTTTAAGTTTTGCTGCAGAGTTTGAGTAGGGAGCATGTACTTTACAGAAATACTCCACAACATAGGTTGGTTCTTTAAGGTATATGAATTTCAAACCCCAAAATTTGATGCCAGTTACAGCTTTTAGAAATCCTGATTTGACTTTTTCTTTCTAAAAACTTCTTGTCAGTCTCAAAGTTGTACTAAGTGGAGTTCAAATGGGACTTTTAAGAAGAACTGATATGGATGAAAAATGCTTTTTTCTGTGTTTTCAGTCAAGTCTACCACTAGGTCTCCACTGTGCCTCTTTAGCTCATGTCAAAAAGTTGTTTGTGACACAAGCCAGTTTAGATTCAGTGACTGTTCAGTTTATTATTTATTTCTTGTTAATTTATTTTGTAATACCTTCTTAAAAGGAATGACATAATTTTAAATATGAGGAACTGTCCTTTCTTCTCTTACAGATTATTGACCCTAAGATGCCTCGTGTTGCTGGTCATCACAACGGTGTTACTATACCAGTGCCACCTCTAGATGTACTGAAAATTGGAGAACAAATGCAGACCAAATCAGACGAGAAATTGTTCTTAGTACTATTTTTTGACAATAAAAGAAGTTGGTATGTTATTGAAATGTATTGTTTGATGCAGTGACTTAAAATTTTAAGAACCTGTACCTTTGGTCTAGAAGAAAATTGAAACGTTATTTTTCCATTGATATAATTCCTAAGGAAGTGTAAACTGTAAGGTTAAAATTTCGTATTTGAGTCTGTTTTTGGACTAAGATATATATCATCAGTGAAAGATACCTTTTGTCAGTTTGGAAAAAATATAATTCATTAAATAGTTTTATTTATTTACAAGGTACTTTCATTTATTGATCTGATGAAATTGCTTCATAGGTTTTTAAAAAGTAATAATCTAGCATTTATCTCTATCATCCTTCATAATTGCTTTTTGAATTATAACACTCCTCCCCCAGTCTGCTCATGCACTTTCTTCGAATTTTTAACCTCTTTAGTTAAATGCTTTATTAACACTTTCATTTAAACTTCTTAGCCTTTTCTAATTTTTTTTTCATTAAAACTTCCCTATTTCCATTTATTTTGGCATCTGCAATATGCTGCATAGAGCCTGAAGGGGGATAATTCACAGAACAAAACATTCTCTTTCCCTCCCCTGTGGTCTTCAGTTTTAGGCTGGTGGGGTTTTTCTGGGGAGGTAGGGGGAGACATACTAGGTTTTTTGGTGTTCTTTTGGTTATTAGAGTTGGTTTTGGTGGGTTTTTCCTAGACATGGAAACTTCTCATCTACTTTTCATCAAACTGTGTATTTCTCTTCTGTGTTCTCTGTAGACCCTTATCTCTCCTCATTTCCATACAGGTCAAGCTAACTGTAAATCTGTCCATGTCTTGTTTTTCTCTTGAATTTGCTTACTTTTGGCTGTCAGTTTCTTCTTTGGTTAATTATATGTGGCATCTATTGAGGCTGCCATTCTCCTGACTCCCTCTGTGCCAGTACAAGATCACTTAAAAAAATCCCTGCCTAAAATTTATAACTAATGTTTGCTCTTCTGCCCCTTAGATTTTTTGGTATAATTTCTCTGCTCTTCAGTTACTTTCTTAATTATTTGGTACTTCTTCATAACTATCTTTGTTCAGTTGCTCAGGATTCCATATGATCCTGCATTCTTCTGCCTTTGTTTGCAGAGAACATCTGCATTTGAACATACTCAGACTTCTGTTTCTCTTTTATTTTCTCATACTGGGTGTCACTGGTATAACTCGTTTTCCCTGGTCACTTTCTTAATTGTTTTGATTGCTTCTTGATCTGGGGAGTCCTCTGCAGCTTAAACCTTTCTGATTAGTCTCTATATGCAGGTGGTCCTAAATCACGTAAATATTGTGTAAAGTTGTCTCTAATGTGTACTCTGCATAGATGGACAGGAAAAGATTCAATACATCTTCCACCTACTTTCCTCCCCTTCACCCTGACCCCACCAACTTGTTTTGGTAATGGTTCTTTTATTGTGATTATTTTGGCACTCATAATTTTATCTCTGTTGTGTCTCTTAGTCTTGAACCCCTGTTTGTGATTTTCATTCATTTGCAGGATGTGCATCATCTTCAGTGTGCAATACCAGTGTCTGTCCCCTGTGGATTTTCTTATTTGTTTATTCTTCTTCCCCGCTTATATCTGGAGGACTTGCAAAGCTTTCTTTTAAAAATACCTTCTTAAAACTTCCTCTGATCTGTATTAAAATGGATAATGGTTAGACTGCTGCTTTTCATGCTATTATCATACTGTCTCTGTCCTTGTACTGACTCCTCACATTTTGTGTGTGTGCCCAATAAAATACAGTTCTGGTTTAGAGTCCTTTAAGAGAATGAAAATATTTCAATAACCAATTTTACTCATGTCAAAGAAAATTCTTGCAGATTTGACTGTCTGATTTCCTGTTGGTTTGGCTTCAGATGGTCTCCCAAACGAATGTTTTTAAGCAAAAGGTGGGCTTCTGCCTTTTGCAGGATTGGGATTGCAGACTACAGTAACATATCTTAAACATATTAATTAATTAACCTAATTTTTGTTTTCGTTAATGCTTGTAATTTCAGAAAACAGGATTACAATCAACATTTATGAAAATGACATCTATTTAATTTATACTTTTAAAGTAAATATTTAGAATGCTTCAACTAGAATAATGGAATGTACAGCTTTGCTTTACAGAGCTTTTTTGTAGAGCTCCATTACCACTCCTGCATGCTCAGAATTTGAAGATATTTATGGAGCTTAAAACAGAAAAGTACCCTGAATAGAGAGCTAGTGGAGTTTCATATTGCAGGGTAAAAGCATGCTAAAGCAGAACTTCCTTGCCAGTTTACCTTTCTCCATAAAAAACAAATTGAGATGCCTGAAATCTAAGGCAAAAATCCATCATCTGAAAACTCCTTGTAAATAATGGAAGGGGAAGAATGAAGAGAAATTATCCTATGTCAGGTGAATCTTGAGCCATATCCATTGTTAGTTGCTGCTGCCTATTCTTTACCTGCATCAGTATTTCAAGCTAATTTTTTTTCTGTTGATACTTAATCACTAAGTACATATCACTGAATTGGAATGTATTCTCACTTTTATGGAAGGGATTTTCTTAATATTTCATGTTCTTTAAATATTTAAGGCAAGTAAGCATTATCTTAAAAGGCGTTTTATTGGGTTTTTTTAAGATGTTAAAGCTGATCTGTGATATGAGAAACATGGCATAGTAGCCCTGACATTTCTGGACAGACTCCTTGATTTTATTCTATATTTAACAGATTTAATTTTTACCTTTCTCTTACAGGCAGTGGCTTCCCAAATCCAAAATGGTTCCCCTTGGTATAGATGAGACCATAGACAAATTAAAAATGATGGAAGGACGTAACTCGAGCATACGAAAAGCAGTAAGAATTGCTTTTGATCGTGCTATGAATCACCTGAGTCGAGTCCATGGAGAACCAGTCAGTGACTTCAGTGATATTGACTAACAGAGATTCTCTAGCAAGGCATGAAAAATACCACAGAGACTTGAACTCTACTAATAAACCTCTTTGTCTAAAAGAATGTATTGAAGATACAACCCCTTAATTGTTGATTCAGTGGCTGAGTTCTGCAAACTTGAAATAGTTGAGCAATTCTTCTAAATCACCATTGCCATATTGATTAATTATTTTATTGTGTTGTAGATTGGAGGATTTTCCACTAAACCTGTTAAAATGTCTTGTTCATAGTGTTCATAATTGTACATAAATGTATATTCAACACTTAACTTATTCTGATTTTAGAAGTAGCTCCTTAATTCCTTTTATAATTTTGCTGGGGAGGGATTTGGTTTTTGTTTTTTTCCACGCTTTTACTTCCTTTTTTTCTTTCTTCTGAGGTTAAGTTACCTAAGCACCATCTTCCAGCTTTAGGTGTTTAGTGGATCTTAAAGCCTAGTATCAAAATGGCATCAAATATAAGTTTGCCTGAATCATATACAGTATGGTGCTGCTTGTATCATTTCTTCCTTGGTCTGTAGCTTCTGAAAAAGACTTCTGAATGTTTGTGTAAATTGTTGCTCTTTGCACAAAGTACCACATATTTAAGATTGATGTAAATTTACAATTACAAATATGTATTTTAAGAAAGGAAGTTGTGTTATTTTGGAGGGTACTTTGTGAGAAAGACATCAGTAAAAATTATACTATGTACATCACTTGCAAATCACCAAAAACACTCCATTGTTGCCCAAAATGACTTAAGGTTGTTATTGTTTTAAACAAACCTGGCTTAAAGCCTGCAAGCACATTATTTCTTTCAAAACCATATCCCATTTATCTCCCATTGGTTTAATTTTGTTGATATGTGTGCCTCCCTGTGTTTTATTTATTGTAGAAAATGTATTAATTTGCTTTATAATGAAAAATAAAATTGACAAATATATTGATATGCATTTTTATACAGGCACATGAGAAGACAACTTGCTTTGGGAGAAAAATGTATTGGAAATTGTATAAAATAACTTGATGGTTTGTGTGTAATTTGGTTTTTTGGTAACTTGTAATCTTTTGTTTCCAATGAGGGGATTTATGTAACTTTTAATTTAGAACACTTTGGTAGCAATAGAAACTTTGGATACATTTTTGTATGGTACATGTGATGTATATAGAATTAGTACTTTATTTTTATTTTTAAGAAGTAAAGCATTATGTTTGGGCAGGGGGAAGAAGGAGGGTGGGTTTCCAGAACTGCATTTTTATATTAAAAAGAAAAAAAAATAAAGTCAAGATATTGATTGTTGTAGCTACTTTATTCCTACCTTCACTGAAATATGAATTTGTAACAATGAAAATGGCAAGGTATGTTTGCAATGTGATTTATAATGGCTCCATTATTTATAAATGCACTGTGTTTTAACTCTTTTGCAGTGATATCGTAAATACTGTACCAAGTTATATAATATGAAACACCAAATAATGCATATGAATGCACGAAGTATTTATGCCCAGCTTTTTTATAAAGGATTAGCAAATACAGCAAAACCAATACTTTTTAAATCTTTTTTTTTAAACTTCATTGAATAGCATACTTCATTGTTAAACCTGCTTGAATCTTTATTTTAAAGGGACAATTACTTTTTAAATAGTTTTTAATGTTTTTATTCTCTATTGTTTGTAATACCCCCGTAGAAGCTTGAAATAAAATTTCTTTCTCAACTGTAAATTTTGTCCTGAATTTAGCCCCTGAGATTTTGCTGCAGTGCCCGTTTTCTTAGTCCATTACTGAGCTGTTCCAGAGGCACTGGGCCAAGAAGCTGAATGTTCACCTGTGGCACCCAGCATTGTCCTTACTGAGCCCTTTGCATAGGAGATACTCCAGTTAGCTGAGACCAGTTGCCTGTGATGGACTCTGGTAGTTAGGGATGAGTTGAATAAATTTCACAAATGATCAAGAAAATAGTTTTCTCAGACTTGACAGCAGACACAGCTTTTAGGGAGAACAGTGATGACAGGTATCCTGGAAGGACCATCATTGAGGTATTCTGCTCTGATGGCCACAACAGCCACATCAGTTAGAAAAAATTAAAATCTGGTTTTTTGCGTTAAATATAATGACTTCAAGCATCTGCCATATAATCATGCTCTTCTTTAAAGGGAATGGAGCCTAACTTGGGCAGTGTTGAGATAGTAGAACCACTTGTCATCATTAGGACTCTGTTAAAGGTATTAAAAAAAAATACTCTGCATCAAATTTTATTTCAGGCTGGTTCCACAAAATGTACCTCGATTATGTATGTAAAACTCAATAATGATTCACAACTTCATTTTGGTGCACAGAGAAATGGAAACGCAGTTACAACCTTGGAAATGCAGTTACAACAGAAGTTGGAAGATGATGGTACTTGTATGATAAGAATGTTGATACCTGTGAAATACGAAGTGCCAGTTCAAAAAAAAACCATACACTTGCAAAATGATTCTACATTCTCAGTTCGCACACTAGCAACATTGGGGGGGGGCGGGGGGAAGAGCTCATCTTTTGAAAAAGAAAAGAGCATTAATTTAATTATTTTGGAACATTTTTTAAAATTACATCTTCAGGGAAAGCTCTAGTTCGAATTTTGCTCAGACTTCCAAGTGATATTTTATGACTTTTCTGTTCAGAGATGGTTTCATCAGTTCTTGGAAAAGGAAAATGGGCTTCCTTCATCTTAGAGGGGTGACTGTGCACTTGGGAGAATTATCAGCTGGAAAACTTCACTGACTAAAAGAAACCTGTTAAGTATCCTGACAAAGCACACTGCATCTTCTGATGAAACTGGCACGAAAAGCTGGTTTATTTTTGTTCTGAATATATGGTGGAAACTGTCCCAGGAATTCTTCCCAGATCTTGTCGAGAGGAGGTTGCAGCGGTGTCAGTTGTTCCCATACTCTAGTGATGAAGTCCACTATCATCTGGTGGCTGTTGAGATTGAGTTAAAGTTTAAAATAATTTCTCAGACTCACCAGTCTTTAGTGTGGTTTTAGTGTTTTTAATGGATTTCGTACCTACTTAGGAAAGGAAGTCTGAGCTCCAAAGCTGCTTTATTACCAAATTCTAGGGTGTAACCAGGTACGGTAGTCAGATGAACGTGTGCATATTGGAGTGTACTTCACTATGTTTTAGACCTTCTTCTTCTATGATGGTAATAATAACATGGAGTGGAAATTAGTATTCTAGTAGAGAGAAAAACTGGAACACCACATTCTGGCTTGCCAACTTCTTAGAGTTTTAAGTATGAGGTGTAAGTTTGCACCTTCACGGCTCAGTTCTGGTGTGATCATTTCCTGTTAATAGAAGAATGAGACCTACATCATCAGTTGAAACCATGTGAAAATGTCTTTTCTTGTATCAAAATAAGAGCAATTATAGTATTTAGGGAGAAAATGTGACTAAAGAAAAATGGTTTTAAAAAGTGTTTTACCAACTTCAGTGATTTTTTGGGGAATGTTTGTTGTGATTTTCTGTCCTTTACACTAGAGGGAGCAATGCACACAGACCATCAACATCCACAAAATAAGTATTCAGTTTTTCCTTTTCCAAATGCTGCTATTAAAACGTACTGCTTGTAAGCAGTCTTTTTTGCTTCTAGTATTTCTAGTTCACCAAAAGTAGCTTTCTCTGTTCTTGCTGCAAGTGAGCCGATTTGGGAATGCTTAATTTTAATTATAGCTAGTACAAAGGACAAATAGCTCTGGATTTTCTGGCTCTCATGTCTAATTGCAAGGGACAGATGAGTAATTTCTTGCACTTTTATTTAGTTTTTTTTTCTTTTCACAGTTGCATTCTGTAGTAATAGGAAATGACTCAGAGGTGGTTGCTGCTGGTAGCACAGTGCAAGAAAAATACATTGATTAACAGAAACACTCAAGTTTGGAGGTGAAGATTCCAAATGAGACAGTTGCTCTGTCCTGCAGCCTGGCAAGGGGAGCTTGTCTTGAGGATGTGTGCAAGGGAATCAAATAAATTCAACTCAGTCTTATTATCATATGGGTAAAGGTTGTTGTCTACGTGAGAAAAAACTTTCTGACCCCCAGCATATCTGCAACAAGAAATACAGAAGTGGAATGTAAATGGAGGAGACATTTACTGTCCACATCCAGCACAGCACCTTTGGGTTACCTTGTTTAGGTTTTTGTTTAGCATTGTTCAGTTGCTATGACTTAACCTGTTTTATCGTTCTTCCTTGAAAGATTTATTTCCTCCAAAACTTTTAATGTAGTAAAATAGTAAATTCGAGGTAATGAAAGCTTGGAAAATATATAAAAAATTTTTTTAAAAACTTTTGGAGTTGGTATTTCATGGGAAGGGGCTGTAAATTTATTTTTACCTGCCTACTTATTCAACTTTTATTGGCTGTGCACAGAAACTGCTACCAAATCTCTGATGATCAGGCAGGAAAATACTAAATCTCAGCATCTTTAATGATACAATCTTTTTCAATTGTTTCTATGTGTTAAACTAACAGTGATTGCAGTCACCTTATTCTATTTTCTGCTTATATTACAATGGAGAGAGGCGACAGAATAAGAATATTGTTTTTCTTTTAATAATTTAAAGTACTCTTTAAATTTTTAAAATTGATCCCCGTGATATCACATATCTTCTCATTATGCTACTGCTCTGCTGCCTTTGTGCTGCTCTGCTGCCTTTTTATTTTCACAAATAAAGTTCCTCCAAGCTCAGCTCATCTTTTGATAATTTTGATCTGTTTTGAAGTCTCCACTGCAGCAAGCCAGCACTGTCAGCAAACCAGGGAGGTCTCCACTTACTGGGCTAAAGTGGCTGAAGTCTGGCTGTTCAAAGAGATCTAGGGTAATGTGAATAGTTTCCATGTCCGGTCTTTGGTTGCTCCTATTTATATGAAATTTTATGTATTGATACCTATTTTTCTCGTCTGTCCTATTAAGCTGCATTTTTGGTCTTGTCTCATGTGTCTGGAGCCATTGTCCACCATGAAGGGCTTCCTTCACATTGTAAATTCTGTATAAACACCAGATGTACCTGTATTCTCTGTTCAGCCTCCCTGGCACCAGTCCCGAGTAGGTTTAGCCTAAGAGGATGGGTTAGGAATGCTCACATGTCTTCCTCTCCTACGGTCAGGTACTGGGGCCTTCACTCCTCCATACTTGGCTCTTTGAGGAGACATTTACTGTCCACATCCAGCCCTATGAGGATAGCAATTTTCACATCCTTATTTTAAAAAGCCACAAAGCCCAGAGGACAAAGGAGAATCTACACCTGTCGTTTTAATGTGAAAACAGAGTTGCTAATAGATGGTGCAAAGACGATGAAGGATTGGAGTTCTTTTGATTATTTTTTTGGGCTTTGTCACTGTTTTTGAGATAGTGACAATTCATTTTTTCAGACTTCTAGTCCTTGTTTAAAAAAAGTTGGTAATACTCTCCTTTTGTAATTTTGCTTTAAGGCCATGTAAACTTGATGCTCATGCTCAAATAGATGGAGAACCACAGGAACATGAGTAATTTTTGTCAATAATCAATGGGGAGCTATTGAAAAACATTAGCATTTTTTTACCCTGCAACTTGTAGGATTTTGGGACTTTGAATTGTCTAATTTTTCAGTGTGCAGAATTCACAAAGGTATTGTAACACTGTAAACTACTTTAGTTGTAAGAAAACCAATCATTCCTTCTTTTCGTAGGAGTTATTTAAAAAATAATTTACATTTAAGGTGTGCATAAAGTGCTGCTGCTTAAGGTTTTCTATTTAACACTTGTATAAGGAAAATTTTATAAGGAAACCATTTGATAAGGAAAATAAGATAATAAAATTATATTAATTAAAATTAACCATACAATATAGTAATTAATGTAATAGCTATAATACAAATATAGTATTTAAAATATTAATATTAAAAATAATGAAGATAATATAATTTTATGTTGTAGGACAAAGGGATCCACTTTATTTACCACAAGGTTTTCTTTCCTAATGATTCTGATTTTTAATGCTGCTTTAATAAAAGTCTCTTGCTCCCCAGCTGTTCCTCTTTCACTGAGAATGACTGACAGCAAACCAATACTTGTTAGGAAGCACAAAACAGAAGACACAAGATGTTACACAGACGAGAGCAGACATTTGGACACTCCCCATCCAGGTGCTCAGTGCATTGGTGCTTCCCTTCCATGGATCATGAAGTGCAGTGTCCTGGTTTAGGGCGAATTTGGGGAGAAACCTCCGGAAGGAGCCCCCACACAGCAAACCCCACGACTCCTCCCCCCCACCAACGGGTTCGGGAAGAATTTCCTCAGAGAAGAGTGGGAAAAAAAAAAGACCTGTTTATTTAACAAGCAAAACACTCCCCAGCACAGGGAAACAACAACACCAGCTGACAAAAAAACTCTTTCACCGTTCTGAAGGGATGGCAATCTCAGTCTCTCCGGCGAGTGGTCTCCCAGTTATCAGTCTCCGGCGCTGGGGAATGGCTGCTGCAGGTGACAGAGTGTAGGCTCCCGGTGTTTCTTGGGGTTTCCCAGGTCCCCGTCCAGAACAGGTCCAGATGGTATCCAGGAGAGGGAGGGGACGGGGTGGAAAAGAAAACAGTCCAGGGAAAAAGTTGGACTGCCTAGCTGAACTAACTAACAAGCAAAAAGCAAGGGCAAAGCGAAGGAAAGAAAAAGAGGCAGAAGCAAGCAAGCAGGCAAGCAAGCAAGCAAGCAGGCAAGCAAGCAGGCAAGCAAGCAAGCAAGCCAGCAGAGACAAAACCTCTCCTAAACATAGACCATGGGGGAGGTGAGCCGGCTGATAACAAGACAAAACAAAGCTTCACTTTCAGAGTCAGTCCTGTAAGCACAGGACATAATACCAAACATAATCAGAACACACGATTTGGAGATACAAACACCATAACATCACCCTAGGACATGCAGGAATTCATGGGCAAAGCAAGCAGCCAAGCTTCCTGCATGGCTTTGACATGTGGCCATTGTAGCAGCGGGCTAGAGACAACTGGGCATTAAAAACAAAACAAAAAACTTAATAATTTTGTGATGGGAACCGTGCAATAGCTCATTGTCCTGATGACCCAGGAGGTCTCTTCAAAGCTGTGTTGTTAATTCTTAATTGTTAAGCTGCCTCGGGACAGGTAAATATGACTTTTAACCTAATTTTCTTAAGTCTAATTTTACTATTTTCCTTTCTCTCTCCCCAATTCATATGTTAAAATAAAGTCAGAATAAGTAATCAGAATTAATGGTTCCCAGGATGAGAGAAGCAAACATGCTGTGGTTTTTTTGCTCTCCATTTACTTACTATCACATTCTGTTCATTATTTACTTAATGATATTTTGTGTTGTTGTGGTGGTGTTCATACAAGTCATAGCATTAAGAGGTATAAAAGTTCTAGTTTATATAAAGATAATGATATTTTATGTAAATAAAATGCGTCATCCAATATTGTAATTTTTTTCTGTTTTTCAGAAGACCTTCTGGAGTGGAGTGAAAAATACTTCTCATCAAAATAAAGAGAACTGTTAGCAGTTAAGAGAAGTTACTGAATTATTTGATGTATCAGAGACTATGCCTGTCCACCAGAAAATACAAGGAAAAGGTAAAGAAAACTGAAGAGGTGTTAGGGGTTGGATTGTTCCCCTTTTCTTTCTGTGAATTCCTCCCATTGTTATGCTAAGTAGTTGTGGCTACACCTTAAAACACAGATAATGTTCTCTCGTAGGGGGGTGGGTGGAGGGGGAGGGGGTGGAACTGGAAAAGGAAAGGTGGGAGAGGGGGCTGGGGAGGGGACTCTCTCTCGCTGGGCTCGTGCAGGGACAGGACGCTCCGTGCTTCGCTCTGGCATCTCCCCCTGACATCTCCGCGCTGAGATCCACGCTCCCTGCCTTTGGACATCGCTCTGCTGCTCTCCCATCTCACCCTACTATCTCCGGACACTCTGTGGAGCACCACGACCGACACCGTGAGAGGGGGGAGTCACCTTCCCATCCCTGCTCACCCCTGGGCCGCGGCCGCCATCACTCCAGCCCTCTGCAACTGCGCGGGACCCGCCCTGCCCCCACAGCACCGGTAACTGAGCACAGGGACACGGCCTGAGGCCAAAGGGGACTGGAGCGGAGCTAGACTGTTCTGTTCTGTTACCAATTTTCTTATAGCTGTTGTTGTTTTCTGCCTTGTTAAATACCAGTAAAGAACTGTTATTTCACATCCCCATATCTCCTGCCTGAAAGCGTCTGATTTGGACCTAAAATAATTAAAAGGGGGGGGGGTTGCACTCTGCATTGCAGAAAAGGGGCTCTTGCCTTTCCTTAAACCATACCTGTCTTTCAAACCAAGACAAGAGGTAAAGAACTGACGACAGTAAAATAATTTTTGTTTTGGAAGTCCATTTTCTAGGCAAGGAAAAAGGAGGCTGGATAGAAAACAAGAGCAGGCTTCTCAGTTTAGAGTTAGAATAAAAAAAACCCAATGTCAGAGACAGTAACAGCAGCAGATAGTCACATGACACCTCCTCCAGAACCTTGTATACCAGACTATTGATGCTGCTTATTACTGCAATTGTTCAAAGTGTCTGTCAAGTGTCTCATGCTTCATATAAGCTATTTGCATAAAAATAAACCATTAGCATTTTAACACCTCAGGAATAAAAAGTTTTAGTTTTGAAAACTCTGGTCTAATTTTATATTTAACATTCGGTAGTTTCATTAATCTTGGTTAGTGTGACACTGTCTTCTGTGTCCAAGGTTACTAGAGTTGACAGTGATGTATTCAGTCAGGTTAGGTGTAGCTAATGAACTACACAAGTCTGTTTTATTACCTGTCTCTCTAAAAATTTATTTTGGGGACAGCCTGAAGTTCATATTAGCCTTTGTATTCAACAGTTTCTTTAATGTCAGCTATATGTGTACAATTACCAATTAAAGAACAAACAGCCTTGAGAGTGAAAACAGTTGGAAAGCTGAAGCTGAGTCTGTTTAGCTTTGCATTTGCAGCAAGCGAACACAGGAAACCTTTGCAGTAAATATTGGTCCTCTCAAGCACACATAATCAAATTACCACTTTTTTTTCTCATATTCATGGGATCTGCTATAAAAGAAAACCACAGGCTGTTTGGCTATAAGGTTAGACAACGTCTTACTGATTAATTTGATTACAAACAAGAGGGAAAACAGTTCCAGAGCAAGACAAAAGTAATGCCTTACTGCTGCTCCTGCCATTAAATTAGTTCTGGTAAAGCTCCTGTTGGTGAAAATTGAGTGAATTGTCCAAGGACAGTAGAAACTCAGATTGTCCAGGGCCACAGAGAAAGCCTGGGACAGAGTTAGAATCAAACTGAATACATTTCTGCCTCAGTGATAAAATTGTCTTCTTTTTTATGCAGTTGATAGATTTCGGATTTAATCACCGGCTCAGCTGCCCAGTGAATTTTGTTAGAAAAGGAGTGTGGTGGGCTGACCCCAGCTAGCAGCAAAGCACCCACAGAGCTAATCCATCATTCCCTGTGGGAGTGCAGAGGAAGAGCAAAAGCAAGAGAACTTGTGGGTCAAGATTAAACAGCTTAACAAGTGAGCATGAATATATCTTTGGGCAGTTCAGGTCAGCAGTTGTGGCTTTGTTTCCTCCCAGTCTCCTTCCCCCTCCCAGCAGAGAGGCAGAGTGAAAAGCAGAAAGACTTGGTGCTGTACAAACACTGCTCAGCAGTAGCCAAAACACTTGTATGTGATCAACACAGTTCACTCACAAATCCAGAACATGGCACAGTATCAGCTGCTGTGACATTCCAGCCAGACCCAGAACAAAAGTTTAAGATTTTTTCAATTTGCTTTTGTTTTGCATCAGCATCAATGGTCTTATTATAGTAAATTTTAATTTTTTATTTCAAGGCAGAAGTCCTCTAACCTCCTGTTAGAATAGTCAACAGTGCTGTAGGCAGAGCAGGCCTATGGGATATGGGAGACAGAGGTTCCCATTTCATCCTGTGGACACTCGACTTGGGCTGCTGTTACCCCAACCAGCCACCCATTCTGTAAATAGGAAACCTTCTAAAAAAGCCTTGTTGAAATGAATATGCTTCAATTAAAATCAAAATTGTTTCCAAAACCAGCTTAATAATGGTATCAAAAAGTTTTGCTTCAGTACATTTATTTATCTTGGTCTCTTGTCTACCTATAAATCTTGATTCTACCTAATTTTTACTCCTTAGTTGCAGATGTGAAACACAATATAAAACTGTCTTATAAAATATATACTAATTGATCTTAATCTATTTACTGCTATTTGACTGCTGGGACTAGTTGTTCCCGGTATCCAAACTATATGGGTATGCCATGACAGTATTGAAATAAATAAAAGTTCTATTGTGTATCGTGGGAGTGCATTTGGGGACGACCAAAGCAAATAGTGTCTGTAGTTAATGACTTTAAATTCATTTGTAATGTGTTTAAATCTATGGGGTTTTACCAATCTCTGCTTCATTTAGAAACTCCATTTCCATTTCCATTTCTTTATGTGCTGATAAAAATATGAATGTTTTAACATTTTATGTAAGTTAATTTCATACTGCTAGATCTCTGGGCAAAAAAGATGACAGGTTGTTAAGTATTATTCCCTAAATACATGCTTAAGTAGTAAAAAGAGAAAAAAAATCCTTATTTTGGAAAAGTGGAGATGCCGAGTTTTAATCAAATGATAGCACAAAATTAACAGTGGTCTTTAAGGCATTTGAGTACTTCATTCTGACAGATAAGCTGCTCATTTAGTACAAATATACTACAAAGAGATAGGAGAACTGTGTTAGGCAGAACTTTTCTCGTGGAAAACTTCTGTCAGTAAGACCAGCTTATTGTGAAAACACAGTAAAATTATAAACTGCGCTTATACATTTCACAAACATAATTCATTTTCACTAAATGAGTACAATCTTAGTTAAATAGTTTTCCCTCAGAGACAAAATGTAGATACCTTAATGGGCTGAATTATGCCCAAACTTAAGGCTTGAGCTAAAATTCATGTATCATCTATGAAAAATAACAGCCATGGACAAACATTTTCGTGACAAAAATCTAAACCTGACTCTCTTACTCAGTTAAGGTTGTTTGTTTGCTTGTTTACTTGTTTGTGTTTTGTTGCTCCCCCTCTCTCTGCTCATCCTTTATAATTTCTGATAATCTTTCCCAGGCGTGGAACTGTAAAAGTAACTGCCAGGAGACAGAGATGAAGAGGACGTGACCCTGCTTTCCAGTTTCTCTGTCTTGCATCATTTTTCAGACTTCTTAGGGACCTGTTTTTAACAGTCACAGTCAGCTTTCCCTTTAGTTGATTTTCCTTCTCCTCGTCTGCTGTGAGAGGGGAAATGAAATGGTTAACTCCGAAGGAGGTGAACAAACTGAGCACGTCTTCATGTGGGGCTTTTAGCATTGCACAGTGTGAGATTACAAGGATGCACAAGAACCAGTTTAGCTGGATCCTGCTCTGTGCCAAACAGGCCTGCTGAGGTAAGCAGCCTGAATTTTTGACAACTAACATTTACAATTGCATTACAATACATATCCAATATGAAATTTTAAATTAGCTGCTTGGTTGGATTTCCTGTATTACCTATTTTAAAACAATACATAAAACAGAGAAATACAAGTCTGAAAAAGTGCTGATTTCCAGACAATATTCTGCAACTAGCAGTTCAAACAGAAGAAATATACACAAATAACGTAAAGGTAGTTAAAAGAGTTTAGTCTCCAGTAAGTATGCCTGCATTCTGCAGAGTAGAACTGACTCGTCCAATTTGTTTTGGTAAACTAATGCTTTTTAAATAAAACCCTCCTTTTGTATTATGGAGCACTTGTATTAAATATTATAATATTTAAAATCACTCTTTTCACTCAATTTATTACTATTTGCCATGGTTTGATTCATGCAATCCACATATGAGAGGGAGTTTCTGTGTCCTTCAACTGTAACTGAAGTCACAGAGTTGACTTACTGCTAGTGATGTCTCCAGGACAGACAAAATAGCAATATCAGTAGGCCTTTGGCAGGGAAAGATTATGATGTTCTAAGACTAAATTATGAAAGTTAACTATTTAGAAGGTCGTGGGAATCTCTAGGGTGGGATGCAATTAAATCCTGACTTTTTCTCAGAGGAAGAGTTGCTGGCAAAGGATAAATCTAGGGCATTAAGCTTTGAACAACTTTTCAGCTTTAAAAAGTTTGTTTTACCAAGAAAGATCACTTGCTGAATCCCATGCTTGCATAAAATAGAGAAATTTTGACACTGGCTTTGAAAATTAATGCTCTGGGGCCTATTTAATCCGTTGGATTGGATTGGAGTGACAAGGTCTTGGTAGCAGAGGGGCTACAGAGGTATCTCCCATGAGAAGATTCAAGAAGGTTCCCCCATGTCTAACAAAGCCAATGCCCACTGGTTCCAAGACAGATCTGGTGCTGGCCAAGGCCAAGGCCACCAGTGATGGTGGTGGTGCCTTGGGATAACAGATTTAAGAAGGTGGGGGTGGGGGGTGAAACTACTGCACAACAGCTGGAGAGAGGAGTGTGAATGTGTGAAAGAGCCCTGCAATACAGACGGAGTTGGAGGAGCTGCTCCAGGCAATGGAGCTGGGATTCCCTTGCAGCCCGTGGTGCCCATGGTGAGGCAGATGTGCCCATGGAGGACCACAGGGATGCAGAGATCCAGCTTCAGGCCCTGGAGGAGACTGATGCCAGGGAAGGTGGATACTCAGAAGAGGCTGTGATGCAGTGGGAAGCCCACACTGGAGCAGGCTCCTGGCAGTACCTGTGGGTCATGGGGAGAGGGGCCCAGGCTGGAGCAGGTTTGGGGGCAGGATCTGTGGCCCCGTGGGGGATCTATGCTGGACCAGTGCAGGGACAATTGTCTCCCAGGGGTGGGACCCCATGCTGGAGCAGGGCAAGTGTGTGAGGAGTTCCCCCTCTGAGGAGGAAGGAGTGACAGGGACAATGTGTGATGAATTGACATGACAGCCCCCATTCCCCTGTGCTGCTGGTGGGGAGGAAGTAGAGAAATAGGGAGCAAAATTGAGCCTGGGAAGAAGGGAAGGGTAACAAGGTGTTTTAAGATTTTATTTCTTCTGATCCTACTTGGATTCAATTGACAGTAAATTAAACTAATTTCCTCGAGCTGAGTCTGTTTTGCCTGGGATCTTTTGATCAAACAACTGAGTAATCTCTCCCTGTAACTGCTGAGTGATAGCTCCCTGTCTTTCAACCCAGGAGCCTTTTTTACATTTCACTCCACTGTCCAGTTGTGGAGGGGAGTAAAAGAGGGGCTTTAGTGCCCACTCAGATCAGGCCTCCCACACCTATCACGGAAGCAACTCTGATGGTCCTGGTAGGCAGTAACCACACAGGATGGATCTGTGAGATCAACTCTGTGCCCTGCTTGAGTCTGCCAAGGAATCTGAACACAGCCATGCAAATACTCCCACTGCAACCCTCATGTCTACAGTGCAAGCAGATACTCATGGTTTTGTCTTCTGGTGGAGCTGCAGTGATAAAGACCTTTCTCATCACAGGAAAAATAATTAACCATGTGAATTTAAGCTTATCTCTGTGACTTTGCTCTGGAACAAGAAAACTGTGCTGACCCAAACAGATCCTATAATCACCTGGCAAACGCTGTTCATTTCTGTCTTTCAGTCCATATTTTTTGCAATATATTTTGTACTGGGGGACTTAAAGCGTGCTGAGAATGAACAAGTCTCCTTGTAGATTTTCTGAGGCTTTCCAGAGTGAAGAACACCTCAGCAAAGCAATAACTCTATAGATTTTAAAGAACTTTTGGTGAAAATCTTGGGTTTAAGTCAGACATACAATGTAGATATTTTCATTGTTTTCATTTTTCTTACTTTCACAGACTCTTGAAGTAAATAACTAAAAGGCATTGAATTTTAATTTTTCAAACTATTTGAATAATCTCTTGAAACAAATAAACTTATTTATTTGAAAAATGTTGTTTTCCTAACTGTAATTTCCTTGCAACAGAAGTCCCACCTAGGTATTCACTAAATGAGAGTATGAGCATAGAAATCTACCCGTGGAAGGATTAGAGTCTAATGCTTTAAGCTGCTACAATTTTAATGTAGAGCTGAAATGTACTCCTGCAGAATTAGCATAATTTGAGAATATCATTTGGTGACCTTTTTATTTGTGTTTTCCAAATTTGTTTTGTTTAGGCCATTTGCAGAGTGCTGTTATTTCTCCCATCCAGAACCCAGCTAGCTAGAACTACTTGCTTTTCCTGATTCTGAGGGCTGCTGTTTCTGCATGCTAATTCGTCACTACCTGTCCAATATATAAAAATGCATTTGCAAGTTTCTTCTAAAATTTACTAAGAATATTGAGTGATTTTCCATTAAATCAGTATTTACTGGACTGATGAGCTGCAGACCTATCTGTCTGGAGTATATGTGACCAACCCAGCACAATTTGGAAGGATCTGATGCTAAAGCAGATATTTCAAGGCAGTTGCTCTTCCACTGTTAATGAAGACTTTAAAGTGACAACAGATCTCAAAGGCTGAGTGGTGACTGTTTTATCAGCTTCAAAATAGTACAGCTTTGCTTTCATATTTAAATAGTTGGAATCACAAGGCTACAGAACAAGGTAGAGTAAAAAGGATTCCTACTTCAAAGGGAACAGAACAAGCAACAATTTCAGGTATCTTGAGAGCATATTCCAAATGAATCTATGCATATAATTTTTTTGCAATTTGCAGCTCTGTTGTTGAGTCTGAAGCAAAGACTTAAAAAGTTCACTGAGGTCTAAGAATAAGAAACAGTATCTAAATATTACAGAAAACAGAGAAAAGCTGACAAGGAATAGTTTAGTTGTTTTAAGCTCTACTACCAGTTTTGCATAACCTGACAATTATTGCAGCTTTTTGACACTGCTGGTCTGGATGATGGCCATGTCCTTCTCTTGCAGTGTGGTAACACAAGTCTGCAGGGCTCAGGCTTATATAAATCAGGTTTGCAGAAAAAGAGACAAAAAATGCTTAGCACATACATTTTTAATAACTGTGTGACAAACACCCAAAGATCATTATCTCCTCACAAAGTTACTCTTATAGTCAGCTCTTTCCCATCCCTTTCTTGCTCTTGACTCTCCTAAGAGTAGCAACAGGAAAAGACAAAGCAGCATCAGCCCTGCTGTCTTCATCCTTTGGGAGGTTTCATGTAGTGTGAAGCTGTCTCTGTGCTCAGACAACAGGAAAGATTTCATTTTCAACAGGAAGAGCAGTATCTGGTAGTCCAGCCTTCTGGTGGTGCTTAATTCTGAGAAGCCAAAAGTGAATCTGCAACATATTAAAAATAGATTAAAAAAAACCAAACAAAAAAACCCCAAACAAAAACAAAAAACCCAAAACTTTTTTCTGCAACAACTTTTGCATAGGAGAAAAAGGAACAGGCTTTATTTGCTGTCAAGATGTTTCAGGTTTGACATTAGGATAAAAGCTTCCTAATACTGATACTTTCACAGCTCAGGTTTAGATGGCTGACAGATTTTGTGGAATTGTTATAATTTTCTGTCTTAGTAGAGTAATTAATAAAACTATTTCAGGGCTCTGGGGTTTTTTTTTCCTTTTTTTTGGGTATAATAATATTTCAATCCTCTTTTTCTGAAAATTTCATTGTGGTAAAACTTTTACATCTGATGTGAACCATTTTTATTTTTCCCTTCTTGCAGGCAGTTAAAAATAAAGATAGACCATTTCTAAAGTAAAATGTTTCCAAGTGGAAAACTACAAAGGTGTGTACACATTAAAAAAGGGCCAAGGTTTTTGAAATTTTCAAATAAAGAGACAAACTGTTTTACAAGACATAATTACCATCAGTGCTTCAGTAATCAGTGACACAGATAGGTAATTTTCTTATTTTTGCTGGAGTTTTTGTTCGTGTTAAAGAAGGAAAACATCAAAGCTAAATGACTCCATGGAAACTGCACATATTCATGCTCAAGACACTTCATATGATCTATTAAACACAAATATGTTTTAATTTGAACACTATTTTTATGTTCCTGGTGCTATCCATATTTATAACATTGATATAAGTATTTATGACAAGTCTCATCACATTTCTTAGTATTTTAATTGTGAAATACTTAATGGTACTGACATTTAAAATAACATTATCAGTATTAGAATTAATACTGAAATTAATAGAGTAGTGGAAACTCTAAGAACATCTTTATACTTGCAATGACATTGAGTAGCACTCCATTATAATTTTAATAGGAAATTATTTCATTATTATGGGTTTGCTATCTGCTCATAAATGTACCCTGAACAGGGAAGCTGTGTGTGGCTGAAATATAAATCTTTTACCTTAGCTTGATACTGCAATTCTTATTATCAGTTTGATTAAAAAAGTGCCTGGAAACATTTTGGAGGCTTACAGAAAGGAGAGCCAAAATTTCCCACAAATCTAGTTTAGCTGTCTCCAAAACCTTATCAAATCTCTTTCTTCATAGGAAGTTTCTTATATCTTAATATCCATATTTTAAACCTGGGAGATTCCTCTGTTTTCTACCAGAAATTAGTAGAATATAGTAATTTATGGGTTTTTTCCTATGTCAGTCTTGATTTAACTTCACATCCAAATCCTATTTTAATCCTTCCAATGAACATGCCCTTTTTAATTGCACCCAACTTTTACCCAGAGAACATTGCAGTTATGATTTGAATAAAAACACAAGACTATTGACAACTTTGAAGAGAATTGTGTGTTTTCCCCCATGAAGGCCTCCTCTTTATGCTGCAGATACTCTCTTTGATGGGTGATGCCACAGGGACAGTTTTGTTTTAACATAACATATTGCCTGTTAAAATAAATCTAAATGAACACAGAGGTCATACTGAGCTGGTCCCAAATGTCCCTATAGACATATGTACAGACAGGTGGTTAATGCAGCCTCCTGTCCAAAACCAGATCTGGAGGGATTTCTCCTTATTCCTGACAGATGGTCAGCCCTTCTCAGAGAACCTGAATATGTTCTTTTAAAATATTTATGTGATTCTAAGATGGAACTATGGGTTCTTTGGGTGCAAAACCATGATCTACCTTTCAAAGATGTTTATTTGTGACTTTGCAATTAATTTCCTTTTCATGAAAAAACAACTACAAAAGTACTGAGGACAAAACTTCAGTTATTTAGGGATAAAATAGCAGACATTAATTATATTGCATTATGCTTTATTTCTTTATTTCTTTTTAAAAAAAAAACATCTAGGGTACTGAGGTACATTTGCTCTCCTTCAAAGTCAGTGCTGTTTGAGAAAAGTGTATGATTTGTGTATCTGTCCATCCTGAACAGAGTGCAGAGGACACCTCTCTTGTGCAGCAGCACTGACCCAGGGACAGGGAATCCCTCTGTGTCACCCGTGTTTCTCTGGCAGCAGCGTGCACGTCTTGCTGTAACCACACAGTGCTGTGCCATGCAGCCTTTCATGGCCACTGCAGCAGCTCCTCATCCTTCACCTGCTCCCTCCATCAGCAACAGGCTCTGTGGGAGCACACCAAGGCTGCCTGTACTGGCCAGCTCTGTGGAATGCAGCTGATATCATTGCTGTGAAAGGATCCATTTGCCTTAGTGTTCTGGTTAAGTTGCTTGGATCGTTGGCCCCAAAATGACCATGGAAAATACACCCACAGCTTTAACTTTGTTATTCCATGAACTCCCAAGAAGCTGAGAGAAGCCCAGAATATTGTTGCTGCAGAATAACCCAGCAAATAAGTCATAAAAGTGTCTGTAAAAAGTATTAAGTATATATGTAGTGATGCAGTATTAATATCTTCATCACTGGGTTGCAGACAATTCCCATAATGTGACAGACCTGTGGGTGATAATGGCAAGGCTCATGCTGTGGCACTGCTTAAAATTATTACTGTAGTTCCACCAAGATTATCTGCTTGCACAGGAAAATAGTACAAAAATGTCTAGCCTTAATATTCAGAGAGATTAAAAATGTGTTCCTTCACAGGCAAGAGTGGATAATCTGAGCCTTTGGGTCCTAAGTCCTGTATTCTGCTATAGAAATGTCTTTCAAAGCCTATTCTAAACCCACTAAAACTTAAAGCTGATTTGCAAAGAAATTTTGCTCTGTCAGCTTCTGCACAATGATGGTTTAGTGTCCTTATAAATACAGAGGCTCTGTTAAACTGAGTGAAGCAGACCAAATTTGTCTTTACAGGAAAACGTATTTCTGAGAAACAGCTGTGGCATTTTTTAATCAGTGGAGGTTTTAAACTGAATTTCAGCATATGGCTACAGCAAACATATGGACCAAAAGATTATTAATATGTGTACACAGAAACTCCCAAGAAATCCATATTGTTTTGATAAATGAAAATGACTTCCAGTAAGCGCCACACTCTATTCTGTGCTAAAATAATAATAAAATAATTACTTTGCATGAATAAAGTGTGTTGGCTGTAGTCAGTCTGGAGGAGTTTAGCCCTTGCTTGAAAGGTGCTGTTGGTGACCAAGATAAAAGCCTAAAACATTTCTAATGATGTTTTATGTTTCCCAAAGGAGTAAACCCCACATTAGCTGTTTTCTAGCAATAGTTTAAACATTTGACATTTGGAGATTACTACTCAAATGTGCAAACAGTGATTCTGCCCTCAAATTCCTATTAATTTCATTGAGGGATTATTAGCTGTGGTCCACAGCAGGATTCCTTACCTATTTCTCTTTGCAGCACCAGGCAGAAGTGAAATTTTCATTAAGTGTGGAATTTTCTGTGTCCCTGTGTCTCTCTGGGTGGTAACATAAAGTACAAACTACAGGTAGCTTGTATCAGGAGCGCATTGGTTTTATTCCTTTATGTTCTTTTCAGAGGAAAAACTGGTGTCCATGCCATTAGTACTGCATTAGATAGCTCTTTAAAAATAGACTCCCTTAATGCTCCATGTTGAAAGAAACATTGGGATACAACAGCAATTAGAACTGGAGGAGATTTAATGATTGTGTCTTTAGTGTCAGAAGATACTTCCAGAATTTTGGATTTAGTCAGCTGATATATACAGGGACACTGAGAGTACATGGCCTCTTTAGATACTCATATTAAGTTATTCTCTATAGGTACAATTTATTTTCCTTTTTATGATTGATGCTACATCTGATGTTTTCTTCAAAACTGAGATTTAACAGGAAGGTGATAATGTAAACATGTCAAAAGACATCACATGAGGATATATATATTTGTTATTGTTGTGACACAACATCTGCTCCTACTCGTGTGCTCTGTATGAGCATTTTATAATAACGAAAAGTTGCAAAATTTGAAGAAAAGATAAAGCAATAAAATGTACAAAGCTTACTGCAATAACACACACCAAGAAGAGATGGATTTTTTTGTTTGGTCTTGTCTCTGCTCATGTCAATCTCTTCTGTGTTTACAGACTTAACAACAGCAGAATGGACTCTGTGATCATCATTCTGCTAAGGTGTGGGTGTGTTAACATGGGAGTGCCTTTTTTCAGCCAAATCCACACCTTAGTGCCTGGTGGAAGGCATCTAGCCTATTTGCTTGCCTTTCTTGTTTTAATGGACTGAAATATTTCCCCAGACTTTGCTCTAGTGTGCCATGTGTGCTGTATTACAGACCTGAGCTTTTCAGACATGCGCTGATGTCCATTGAGGTGTTATGTTGTATGTTCTCAAATGCTACAATCTTTTGTACAAGGCCCATTCAAAATACTCGCGATTTTTTTTCAAAAGTGGAGTGACATTTCTCTTAATCTAATTTAGACAGGAAGAATTTTAAAGCTTCTTAAAATGAGGTGTGAATAATTTCAACTTGGAAAATCAAAATAAATGTTCACTGTTAAAATTAATCTGATTATTATGGATACAAATAGTTGAATACATTTTCATTTTTTCAACTTCTGTGATAGAAGTCATGTGTGTTTACTTGAATCTCCTCTGTATATTACTGCACCAAATAAAGAGCAGAGTAAATAGACCTGAGACAAATTTAACTGAGAATGAGTTATCATTATATAAAATATTATGGAAAATTGCACTAGAAATCTCTTACAGTTAACTAGCTGATATTATATATTTAATGCACAGTTTAAAGTGACTGCAATACAGTATAAAATATTAAAAGAAAGCTTCCATTTACGAAAATGATTCTGTAAATGAAATGCAAATCAGGCTGATAGTAATTGAATGTTACTCGATTGCTATTGTGTGATTAGATTTCAAACTTGTTATTGTTTCTCATTTGTAGCTCTGAAATAAAATGCAAAATGTTTAAAGAAAAGTAGTATGTCTTCAATAATGTCCCACTTTGACACCCTCTATATAATGTATCCCCAATATATCATCATTATTGACCAAGAGTCCCTTTCAACACAGACTCATTGGCTTCTTAAATGAATGTGGCATTTTGAGGTCTCATCTTAAACTGCTTATTAACAGTACAAAGAAGGAGCCGCACATTCTGCAGCATCTTGGAAACATAAACCAATGCTCTTAGCTCCCACCTTTGGGTGAAATAGTCTCCTTGGCAGCAGATGACAGAGCAGGGCTCAGTGTTCCCCATAATGAACCTGCATTCTCCAGATGTGCCCTGTTGTAGGGAATGTCCTGAGTGTACGAGTGCCTGAGATTCCCTAGCCCGGCAATCTGGGTCCAGCAGGGAAGTGTGCTTACAAAACAGGCAACTTCACAAGTATGGCAATTGTAAACCTAAGTAAATCAAACACACATATATGCATGATATATGTTTATTGGATATATGCTATCTGGTCCAGATAATTGTGTTTAAAATCTTTCCTTATTACACACATCTTTCCTTAAGAACAGACTCTTTGTTTATGTGGTGGGGTTTTTTTGTTGGTTTTTTTTTGTTGTTTTTTGGGTTTTTTTGATCTTTTAAAAATATTTTTTTTAATCCGCATTCTAAAATATATTTAAGCAGGATGCAGATATGTTAAAATATTTTAGATCCAAATATTGAGTAAATAAAATAATTTCTGCACACTAATCTTTTTAAAGAAATCAGTTACTTGTGTAACTTGATAGGTGAGCAGTTTTCCTGTATTAAAACTGCTTTTCTAGCTAAAGTCTTTTGGGAAAGAATATTACTTTACTGAGTCACCTTCTAAATGTTTAATTAAATTTTTATGTCTAAATTTATAAACCATTAATCATAGTCTTAGAACAGAATATTATGGGTTGGAAGGGACCACTAAAGGTCATCTAGTCCAAATCTCCTGCAATGATCAGGTACATCTTCAACTAGATCAGGTTGCTAAAAGCTCCATCTAACCTGATCTTCAATGTTTCCAAGGATGCGGTATCTGTGATCCCTCAGAGCAACTTGCTACATTGTTCTTCCATCCTCATTGTAAAAAAATTAGTTCCCTATAGCTTGTCTAAATCTAACACAATCTTTTAGTTTGAAACATTATTCCTTGTTCTGTCCCTATCTTTTCAATAGGCCCCCTTTAGGTAGTGGAAGGCTGCAATGAGGTCTCCAGGCTGAACAGCCCCAACTCTTTCAGCCTTTCTTCAGAGCAGAGGTGCTTCAGCCCTCTGACCATCTCTGTGGCCCTCTGGAGTCAGTCCAAAAGATCCACGTTCTTTCTGTGCTGGGGACCCCAGAACTGGACATTGTATTCCAAGTGGACTCTCATCTGAGCTTGCAGAGGGGCAGAATCACTTCCCTCTCCCTGCTGCCCACGCTGCTTTGGATTCAGCCCAGGACACAGTTGGCTTTCTGTGCTGCAAATGCACATTGCCAGGTCATGTCTGGCCTCTCATCCACCAGCACCCCCAGGTTCTTCTCAGCAGGGCTGTTCTCAGTCCCTTCATCCCCCAGCCTGTATAGATTGATAATTCTTGCACGTAAAACTGTTCCCTGCAATTGTAAAATGTTGATGCTGTAAAATATTTATTATCAGATACTATTAATTTTTTGTAAAGTGAAATATCTCTGATTGTTTCAGGAGAGCTGAACATCCTTAATTTGATCTTAAAGATTCATTGAAAAGTAATCAATTTTTTTTAGAGTGCCATAAATTTGTCATCACCAATCACAGGATAACAAATATAGATTTAAAAAATTTTCTTCTGCCACTGCAGTCCACAAGATGGCAATCTTGGACTGAATTTGTCCCCACAAATTATTCTGCTCATAGTTTTGCTGCTGCTTCCAACTCTGGGAGCATGTTTGAAGCCTGTTGTACTGTGCTTATGTCTGGGCCTGCACTGTGAGCAGCCCTTAGGCACGTTCCAATACGCCCTCAAAACTGGCAGCTCCAGTACTACAGAAACACATTCCTTTGGTCTAAGCAGTTTTCAGTGTTCACTTTCATTCAGGCATCTAGGTTTGAAACAATCTTTTTTAAAAGTATAGAGACTGCTTAGAAATAGAGACACCTCTTAATGGCTTCTATATGTTTAATTCAAACAAAAGCCTCAAACATAGCTATGTATTGCACATTATCTGCTCAGTATACATGTTAACCTACCCTGTTCCCATCAGAGCATTAAAACCTCTGATAATCTTTTGGAAAATATTGACTAATATGTGACCCTCAGCATTAAGAAGCCACTACAGTGGAAGCTTCTCAGCTATGAGAACTTGCCTGGCTCCACTGAACTCAGCATTACCACCGTGGAAGGAGTTGCTCATCTCTCTCCTGGGTCACTCCAAGATTTGAAGGTGCTATGCTAATTCAAAATTGTCTGTTTAGCAGGGTGTAATTGGTAGCATAGTCCTAGGACATAAATCAGCCTTCCAGTGAATGGTTTCAGAAACAGGCAGCAGGAGGCCCTGAGAAGGTGTTTGCAGAGTTTGAGCACCACAGTCTGTATCAGCCCTGGAATTCTAGTTAAATTCCAGCTTAAAATATTTCAAAACCTGGACAATGACAAACCCTCATTTGCTAATCGTAGCAGAAAAAAAATCACAACTAATATTGTAATTTGTCTGTATTTATTCAATGAACAAGCTGCATCTACTCATTGCTATTTAGGGCATTTCATCTTTCCAAGACTTGAATCTGGGATATGGAAATGTCAAAATTCAAGAATTAAATATGAAAGGGAAATTATCTGAAAGAAAGCCAAGAAAAATAAGATTAAAAGTTTTATCTTTTCTTGCATTAGATTTTATTTATATTTTGTGAGTTATTGAAGGCTTCTGAGCATCAAAAAGAGGTTCTATTACCTTTCTTTAGAGCATAAAGTGGACAAAGATCATTGTGACTTCTCTATCACCAGGCTTAGTTAAAGGAATAAAGATTGGTGGAAAGGAAATGAAGAAATCCAGCTCATTCTTTCATGTCCTTCAGAAAAGGAGACAAAAGCTAAGGTAGTCACAGAGAACAGTACAGGCTGAAGATGTGGTCTACTCCTATGCTCGACCTCTGTGCAAAATGAGCTCTTCTGGGCAGCTGTAGGCTTGGCACTGCCAGAAAAAAGGGGTGTTGGCAGGCTGGCAGGAGTGGGTGCTGCCAGATGGTGACAGGACTGTGCCATCAGCCTGACCTGCCCTGATGTAAATGCTTTCCTGGTTTCTCTTTTTTTTCATGTTTTGATCTACTCATGAGTCTTACTCAGAGGGATGGGACTGAAGTGCCTTAAGTTGTACTACTTTTTGATATCAAATTTCAAACTTCAAATTTCTCAAGATACTTTTTTTTTTTCCCCCACAAATTTCCTTCTGATTTTCCAAATCTGATGGAGGAATGTAAACCAAAACTGAATCTTCAATACTTCTTCCCATAAATCAAACCTTTATATGTATCACTGTCGTGTTTTTATGGCGATTTCGAGAGTTTCCACTTGATACTATTTTGGTTATTACTATTCCAACTGAAATAAATTTTGGCGATATTAAGATTTTATGAGACATTAGACAAAGTATTTAAATAAATATATCTTACCTTTATTCATCACCTGCAGTATTTTTTTGTTAGGAATGTATAAGAAAAAAATCATATTTTGCACATTTCAGCTAGTATTTCGGGGGGGGGGGGAAAGGAGCTTACCAGAATGCAATATTACTGAATTATAGTGTCTTCCACTGACTATGTTGATTGTGAGATAAATTTAGAATAGAATACAATAATTTTCCCTTAGTATCTCAATCTTATTAAAGAAAGTCTTATTCAGAAATGCAGATTAGACCTGATCCCCATAACTGTGTAAAAAGTTTATAAAAAAGTACTCTAAATACTGAGAAAACCTACCCATGTAATTTCTTTTTTTTATCACAAATGCTAGGAAAACAACACACCTATGTAACAGTGCAGAAAGGTGACAGAAAACTTAGAGGTCTTGTCTTTGTCTTGTGATGTAATGGGGAGTTTTTCAATTGCTTTTAATAAGAGAGAGATAAGGTCTTGAGAATGTAAACAGTCAAGAATTATTTGTGTTAATTGCTTCTATTCTTAAAAAGCCCCAGCAGGAGCTCTTTTTTTAATCCAAACTGCCTGAAGAAACCTTATAGTGTGTATACATGAACAGAGTTTCTCCTCTTCTTTTATCATTTCTTATAACCTTGCATACACTGCTGGCTTATATTTCTACATTTAAGGCTCTATTATTTGCAGAAGAATTAAAATGAGACGGTTTCTCTGCAGTAAAAACATGCACGATCAATATTATCCTCTTATTTATTGCGTACACTAAGAAGTACAAGAAAAAATTATTCTAAAAATAAAAGCATATTAAAAGAGAAATCACTTCAGAGGGCATGAAACTGTGTTTGGGTTTGTAGATTATCACAGGGAAACTATTATAAAAAATATTATAATTTAAAAGCTGTTTCTAAATCAATTACTGTATAAAAACCCCATTGTATTGGAAACTGAGATTTGTATAAAAACACCATGGAAAGTATTTGTTCTTCTAAACTCAAACTATAATACCACATTGCTTTACTTTGAGGGAAATGCAGGGCTGGGTGCAGTTGGATGTTCCCATTGCACTGCTGTTCCAAAGTGTCTCTTGGCAGTTCTTCCTTAGGGGGCCTTGGTTCCTGCTGTTAAACTGTGGGAGCTTTCTCTAGACAAGGAGGAAGGGGTAAAAAAAGAAAATTTAATAAAAGATTATCTTTTTCTTTTGAAGTTAGGGCAAGAGCTGAGCACACAGGGATGCTGTGTGTGTGCTATTTTTCTGGGAAGCTGCTCGCCCACCATGGTGGCAGCCACGGCAGCACATGCACCTTGAGGGGCTGTGGTGCTTCTGGGCTTCCAACTTTTCTGAAACTCTCCTCATCCTGCAGAGGTGAACCACCCCTGTGGGAAAAGTTACCTTACTCTCACATAGGTGTGGGGTTCTGGCTTCCTACAACATGAGAAAACTGGGGAGTGTATAAGTGACCTGTTCACTGTTTGCAAACAGTGGAGCAGCTGGCTTTCAGGACCATGGCTGAGTCAGAATCTGCTGACAGGATCTCATCAGACGGGAGGATGGAAGCTGGTGCTCCTTCTGCTCCCAAGCAGTGTGGGAGCTGATCCTGGCCCATGAGCTCCTGGCACACTGGAGACCCTCCCCGACAGCAGGTGTTGTCTCATGCCAATGCATGAGTCTGTCTCAGAGGGCAGGTGCTCCCTGATCTTGAGAAGTGACTACAGTTGATCAGTCATGCAGCTCCTCTTCCCTCCTCTATGTCAGAATTTTATCGACCTCCTGTCATTGGCACTGCTCTTCCTTCAAATAGGAGCTCAGGCTCATTAGTGGGGCAGCTTGTTCTGCTCCTGCCCTGGCTGTGGCTGCTTTTTGAGGAAGTTACGAACTATTGATGAGATAGGTCTCATGAAGATTTATTCCTTGTCAAAAATAGATGTCATTAATATAATTTCCAATTAAATTTCTTTTCTCCTCTCTGAAAGGCTTCTTGCCAGCTTCCAGTATCATATTTAGTTAAGTAATCTGTGAGGATTTGTCATATTATTTACACTGGCATAAATTATATTACTTTCACACAAATTTGGCTAATCATCTGTTGCTGAGATTTTCCACTGAGTTACAAGGCGTGGAGAACTGCATGCTGGCTTAGAGCGAGGGTCGCTGGCTTTCCAGAACAGAGCCTGTCAGTACAATCACCCTGAAAGGACAAGGGTTGATTAGTTTTCTCTGAGGCAATAGCTCATTACATGATGATAAAGTCTAAAAGGTAGATGAATAAAATTTGAGCTTTTATCTGAGGCTTTTGGGAACCTTAGTGGTCCCTCCTGCCTCTGAACCCTAACACTTGGCTCATTTTCAAAGCACCTCACCCTGATCAATCCAAAATCCTGCTTCAGTTTCTTCATTTGTGAAATGGGACTAACAGTTGCATTGCCAGCCTCAAAACCTGAAATATGATGAACAGCTTTCTGGAGCATTGCTAGCTTCAGTATTCGGGGTTTTTGTGGGGACTCTTGAGGGTTTGGTTTTGTTTTCTGTTTAAATAGCTGTGTAAATTTTTTATGTCATTAAATATTAGAAACATATTTTGTGTTTTTTGCTGTAGGTAGAACCTTCCTTGAAAATAAGAAATCAAGACTGGATATTTTTATATATTCACAATGTTTAGTAGTAAGGTGCTGAAAAAAAATCCACAAATTATAGGAAGAAGATAGTTTACAAAATTATCTGAGAACTAGCCTGCAAGAATCAAATTAATCCTTATTTACAGACAAATTTGCAAGGTGCCAATCACGATAGTTTTAATTCGACTTCCAAAGAATCTAAATTGTAATATTTACATATAATACAGGTATTCTTACTTTAGCAGCTTTAATATTTTAGGTATCCTAGAATAAAGTGAAAAGTAAATTTTTCCTAAGCATGCAGAGACTGTTGTGGCAGAAAACATTCAACTGGTTTCAATAACATAATTCTGTTGCCTTCAGCAGAGTTTTTAGATTGATTCTGGTTTGGGATCTGGCCCAAAATGAAGAGGACTCATCCCGAATTAATCTGCTCTTTCAGATATTCTGTTTCTGAGATCTTCACTTCCCCAGTGAAGGACAGGGCAGTAGGAGGTAAAACACTGTCATGATTAATATTCCCCACATCTGTCTGGAGCAGAATGCCTAGTGCAGAAAGCCAGCTGACCAGAGGGCATTGTTAAAGAAGGTGATGCATTCCTATAGCTAAAAGCACAAAGACTCTAGTGAGCAAACTTTTCTTTTGTAAACAGTAAAGTTCAGGTCTCAGTCTGGCAAATTGTTATCATCTCACCTTATTCGAAGATAGAGGACAATTGGTTTGAAGTAGGTTTTTTTCAGTCACAACGAGATGTTGCTTTGTTTCAACACTGAAAATAAAAAAAAAGTACAACATGAGTTTGCTTAATAAAATTATTAAAATTTGTGATTTTTTTTTTTTTTTTGGTATCTAGAAAATCTTTAGAATGGTAAGATTTTCAGCACTGGTAGGTAATACTGTTAGTAGCTTCACAGTAATGTTAGGGAAATGACCCGCAAAAATTATCTTCTATATTTATATAGCTTATTTAAAAAATTACATGTGACTAAATATAAGTTTGCATGTTTTATTTGTGATTCAATACCACAGGAAACATTCTGCAGCAACCTTGGAAATGCCAAGACTCTACGGTGCAAAGAAAGTGTCACTGTTTTTTCTGAGGAAGGCTATTTAATGTCCATGTACACACCGAGTACTCCCCTATCTATGAACACCTCATGATGTGTCAAGGAACAAGTCACCAAGTCACCTGCCAGATGTTTCCTTTGAACTTATTCCTTTCAGTGAAGTTTTTGATGAGAAATAAAAGAATAATTCTCAGTTTTTCATTTAGTGAAGAAATGTTAAGTATTTTAAGTAGACTATAAAATGCTCTAAACAGATACAAAATTCAAAGATGATCTTATTCAGTATTAACTTTTCGAATTTACTTTTTCCTCTGTTCTTATTTCATAGGCTAACCAGTTTATTATCTAGATCAAAATGTCAGAGTTCCTGAAGAATAGAGAGTTTCTAGTTCACATGAATGGCAGTTATTTTGCATTTAAAAATCTGTTATAAAGGGAAATCTGACCTATGATGACTGGAGAATAGCTGAATTGTAGCTCACTGCTTTTTTTCTTCCTCGTCTAAGTGGGGAAAAGTTTATGTCTGTTACAGAGAATGAAGAACTTCTGTAGGAAAGAATACGTATTAAAAAGTAATGTCATTGCTGTTAAGGTCAGTGCATAAAACACATTAATAACATTTTGATTTGTTCTACTCCTGGAATCTCAAAACAGAAGTCATTGTGTTTTGAGAACAAGAACCGAGCTGGTCTCTGGTGTAAGACAGTGCTTTGCACAGTGGAGGTTGGTGACAGCAGGCTGTTATGGGTTTCCTAAAGAATAATGGCTTGTGTTACCATTAGACCAAGGGAGGGTAGGACCAGTACTTATAGTGCTCCATCACTGACAAACCTCGTGCATTAAATGTCATCAGTGACAGCCCTCACTCCTCCATACCCTCCTGCACGGCCAGAAGGAAAAGACAGAAGAAAGAGCCTTAGCCTCAACACATTTAAATCATGAAGAAGGACAGGACCTCCCTGGAATCTTTGGGTACAAAGTAGAATGCATTGTAAGTTATAGGACTCAAGATACCAATAAACATCAGTTGTGACTATACTGAGCAAATGGTCTTTAATTAAATACACGGAAAACCAAAATGTATATTTAAGAATGTTCCTCTGAGACTCCTGTTTCAATTGGACATTCCAACTGTCCTCCTGCTGCTGGAGGAGTCCTCCCCGTTTTATGTTAACTGTAAAGGAAAAAAGAAAGAAGCATCACTGAAATTCAGTAAACAGTTGTTTAAAGGTTGACCAAAGCTCTAAGAAAATAACTTTAATTTCTTTAATGGCTGGGCATATATTAATGACTTCAGTAACTTGAAGACTCATTTGGAAATGAAAAGCACCACCAATAATTTCAGGAAGTACTTCTAGTTGTAATTGTATATCCTCTCTATATAATGATGCTGTTAACCTGAGATTTCAGCCCCTAAGCTTACCAGAGCTATTTATATGTTTACTTACCCCAAGGTACTAGCCATGAAAATCCTTGAAAAAGTACCATCATTAGCACCCAATTAGAGAGAAAACTTATGCTAATAAAGCCAGGAGTTGCTTTTAATGCTATGAAAAAGAAAAAATATTTAATGACTGTATTTTTGGAAACCTTTTGATGTTCATGATAATTAGTTCAGTCCAGCTACTAAATTAAGGGCAGTTAAAGTATTATACAGACATTTGAAGGTTGCTATATTCAGAGAAGAACTTTTGTAATCTTGTGGCAGTGAATGGCATCTTATCCAATATACAGATTTAGTCAAAGAATGTCAGCAGTGGAAAATCAACTCAAGGATTCTGTTGGGGTTTTTAGAGGCTTTGCCTCTGAAATACATGAAAATATTTGAAAAAGCAGCTGTATAGCTGCAGAAAGTTATAGTTCCTGCATCTGCAGAAAGTTACATTCGACATCCAAAATCATTGTTGTTATCAATGCATCCACTGAAGAATCCATAGTATATCAGTCTTGAATTTATTCAATAACAGTTCATGACTTATTTCAACTACAACACATTTCTGAACCACTGTGCAAATACCTCTCTCAGCTAAGTGACTTCAAGTGTCTGGTGCTAGTTTCAGAGGGCAAACAAATACATATTTTTGAATAGTCTAGATTAGCTTTCGATCTTCTCTCAGGGCAGTTCAAAGCAATAAAATACCTCATTTTCCAGGTACCTAAGACTTTGCTGTGGCAGAGGTGATCTGATGGAGTTCAAAGAAACTATGTTGAGGGGGTATAGCTCTTTTCAGTCCCTGGATGGTCTTACAACCTAGAGGATGATCTGGTACCAAATGGTGCAAATTAGGGCTAAAATTGCTTTACATTGTATTAATTTTTCACATCCTTATGGCAGCATTGCTCAAGGAGGCTTGCAGAGATCTAAAACTGTCCTGATCCCGCCTTCTTCAGTGAAGGCCAGGGACTAATTTAGCCATCTGTTGTACACCTAACTCACCTTTCACCTGACATACCTATACACAACAGGTGTAAATATAAATAATGGGGGATTATTTTTAGTATATTAAAAGATTATTAAAAATTGAGGATTTTCGTTAGAAGGGCATTGCTCTCCCTTATCTGTGTAAATTACCAACACAGTCAGCAACTATTTAGTATTTTGCCTCTCCTCTCTCCTCTCCTCTCCTCTCCTCTCCTCTCCTCTCCTCTCCTCTCCTCTCCTCTCCTCTCCTCTCCTCTCCTCTCCTCTCCTCTCCTCTCCTCTCCTCTCCTCTCCTCTCCTCTCCTCTCCTCTCCTCTCCTCTCCTCTCCTCTCCTCTCCTCTCCTCTCCTCTCCTCTCCTCTCCTCTCCTCTCCTCTATTTAAATGTATTTCCATTCTTGTTTTTGTCTTGTAGCTTTTTTTGCCTTTGACTTTTTATGTTAATTTTTCACAAGAACATCTGAAGAGAAACATTTACTGAGCTCAGAGCTGCTGAAGAATGCATTGATGTGCATGAACTCGCTAAAGATATGTTTTAACTCCTACAGACCAGATCCTTCAGGATCCAGACAATACAGCTCCTAAAAACATATGCATCTGTCCCTAAAGTATAAAATGGTGTAAATGCCATCACTACTGTAAGCCATTTGGGTATTACAGTAAGGAAAGGTGCAAGAGTTTTCATTGTATATTTGTCAGAATACACCAGGGTGTATTTTTGGTCTAAGACAATACACGGAGCTCAAACACGTGAACTACAGAGATCAAAGGAATCAAAATGTAAAAAATTGCAACATTTCATGTAATAAGTATATCTGTCCGGTCATGGACAAAATGACAAAAATATCCAAAGATGCTTAAACAAAAGTAAAGAGAATTCTGCTCAGCTGCGTTCGTGCATAGCCGTGAGCCAAGGCGGCTGCTGCTCATCCCCTGGGAGTCAGGCACAGCGAGCGGCACAGCCCGGCTGAGGCTGCTGTGTCACAGGGCCAAGTCAAGAGCTGGGACAGCCCATTCAGCCCGTCAGTGTCTCTGTGTTCCGTCTACCAGCGAACGGCCGCTCCTGCCCCTCGGGCCTCCCGCGGCGGTGCCGGTGCCCGGCCGGGCCTGCGGGGCCGCTCCGTGAGGGGCCGTGCCCGGCCCGGCCCAGCCCGCCCACCGCCGGGCACGGCCGCGTGGGGAGCGTGTGCTTGAGGGGCGGCAAAGAAATGCCACAAAGGCAGAGAAAAGGGAAAAAGGTGCAAGAAACGGCCCTGCAGACAGCAGGGTCAGGCAAGATGCTGTGGGATGAGGTATCGCAGGTGCTCGATCAGACACTTCCGTGGAGAGACCCCGCTGGAGGTGGGTCATCCTGCAGGACTGCAGCCCATGGAATAACCCGCTCCGAAGCAAGGATCATCGGAGAGGAGCTGTTCTGTGCTAATCACAATCCCCATTCCCCATCCCCGGGTGCTGCTCAAGGGCTGGAATGTTCTTTTAATCTTTGTCTCTCGCTTCCAAATCTATTTCAATTGTCAATAAATTAAATTAGTTTTCTCCGAGGTAGGTCTATTTTCCCCATGACAGTAATTGCTAAGTGACCTCCCTGTATTTATCTCGTCCTGTGAGCACTCTCACGCTCTTGCTCCCGTGCTGTTGAGGAGGGGCAGTGAGTGCAGCGGGACAAGCTGAGCGCGCCGTGGGAACACGGCAGGGCTGCCGGGTGCTGCAGGTGCAGCAGCGGTGGATCCACACACACACACTCCGGTCAGGGCTGCCTGGTGTCTGCCGCACAGGGGAATGGCTCTGCGACTGTGCTTCCGTGTGAATAAGGAGACAGCTGTTATGTAAGTCAGCGCTGGATTAGGGATATTCTCCTGTCCTGCGGGGCAGTGCTGTGTTGACAAACATACTGTGCTTGGATAGGCATTACATGATAGTCAGCACTGCGGGGGAGCACAAGCCTGGGAAATAGGTCTTGTGCTTGATGTACTAGATTAGCTTTCTGACATAGAAGAATGTTGCAAATTATACTGCCTTTTTAAAATGGGGTTGATGAGTTCTGAGGATGAGGCACAGAAATTTAGATATTATCCAGAAATGGATCAATCTTCTGGATAAATTTTTCAAATAAATCTCAAGCACAGAATCAAGTGACAACGAAAATATGAGATTTCCTCTCTATGATAAAGTAGTACCTAACATAAGCAGCAGTACACTACTGCAAATCATAGTAATCAATTCTGTACAGTCAATTTTGAAGAGAGGGGGTCCCTACACATTTCTGCAGTGATTGCTACAGTCCTGCATATGCAACTCAGTGCTGATTTCTTCTACACTGTCAAAACAGTGGTTTTGCTGGTCAAAAATTCCTGCTTGCATTAATGTGATATGCTGCTTGTCTGTGGATAACCCTTCATAGGCACCTAAAACTTTTTAGGCATTTATCAGGATAACTTAGTGAATTTTTTTCAGATACAGATTTTTTAGGACATTTTCCAGTCCTTGGCATCTCAGTGATATTTTTCCAGATGGAATTCAATGAAGTTCTGTTATGTTCCTCATCATACCAACATCCTTATTTAGGGACATATTCCTCAGGTTGCCTAGAAATTAATTCAATTGTATAAATAAATAAATATACTTAACATCTAACTAAATATTGCAAAATTGCATCCATGCTATTTATATGGGTTCAGCTTCTGTTCAGTTTACAAAAGCCATCAGCCATACTGTTGGAGAAGAGTATGTCCCTTGTCATTTTAAGAGCCCAACTGCATTGAGATGCAGAGACATTTGGCTTAGGTAAGACTTAGGTGGCAGTGAGGAGGAGGGGATCCTGGAACCCAGGAGTGAAGTGTAGCTGCATTATTCTGTAGCTCAGTCACGCAAGGAGAGATGGGTTTCAATTAGTCAGATGAAGCACTGATCAGAAGTTGTTTCACTGCTTCCAGACCTGGGCTGTTTTATTTGCATGTCCCCTCACTGCAATATGGCAGTCACTGCAAAACCGAAGAGCTTTGCAGTGAGCTCTGATATACCATGGAGCCCTGCATATTTCAAAGTAGTCAAGGTGATGTGTGGCCAGTCCAGAACTGAAAGAAATGCAGTTGCACATGTGTGTTAATAAAGAATGCAGTCTTTTCCTCAATAGTAGCTGATTAGTAGGTTAAGTTTGAGGTCTTCCCCTCCAGTGTTCAATTATGCTGAAAATATTAATATAATTGCCAAACATTTGTATCAAACATAAGACTTCCTAATCTGAATATGTTTTGGTTTGTTTGTTTGGTTGTTTTTCTTTTGTTTTTTTTTTGTTTTTTTCCAGTTATGGAATGGTTGACCTGGTGGTAATAACACCAAGGTTGTGGGCTTGGTACTCATATGGGTCATTCACCTAAGAGTTGAACTTGATGATCCTTGTGAGTCCCTTCCAACACAGAATATTCTGTGATTTGTGTGATCTTAACAACAAATCTATTACATTTGCTAATGTCTATTGGAATTTAAAAATAGAAAGAAGAAAAATGTAGGATGAGCATGGGTGAATATACTTCAGTAAAACGAAAGGGAAAAATAAATACTTGAAGTGCATGTTCAGAACACAAAATTGTGTAGAAAATTTAGGCAGAAAATTGCAGAAACTGAATGAATCACTATATAGAAAAGAAATGAAGAATGTAGGAAGGCCTTTAAACTGGAATTGCAAAGGCAAAACAGAAAATAGAGATGATATAAAAAAGGTGAAAGTAACTAGAAAGGGCAAAACATAGAAATAGAAAAAGAGATAAAAAAATCATAATTGGATTTGGCAAAATGAGCAGGAATGGTGAGAGAACATGGACAATGGCAAGAAAATTGGTGAGGAATAAATTGATTTTATTTGATGAGAGGTCTGTTTCTTAATTTCTGACTCCTTTTGGTAGATTATAATGTGTTAGCTGACTGAATATACAGCTGTTATACATTGGGATTATTTCATCCTGATAGCTGATAGAAGCTGCATGTGTGTAGCAAACAAGGTGATGAGCTAATCGCCAAATTATATCAGAAGTATTTAATTCAGTTAAGAACATGGAATGCATTGGATTGTTTTCCTGGGGTTCATCCTGTGCTTCATGAACTTTTTATGCACAGGAATTTCCCTCATGAGTTCCACTCATGAAGGCATTGAAGAACTATCTTGGGTTTAGTCAAAATCTCTCTCTTACGTCAAGGAGACATGTATTCACTAAGAACTAATTACTAAAAACATTTACACTTGTGATTACTCCTTTAAAACATAACAATATTGAAAACCCTTTTATGTTTAATATAGTTTTAGTAAAAAGGAGACGTTAGAAAGCAGAGACAGCAGAATATGAGGCTTTTCCTATTTTACCCATCTTGAATGGTGGATCTAGGCATGGCAGTGACTGTCATAGGACAGCTCCTTGGTTTGCTGTGCCAGGCAGGATGTAGTTTCAGACGAGAATGTAAGGGGAAAGTTTATGAGAAAACATTAATGAAACTCAGCCCAATTTTAAATATCTGCTTCTCAGTTCTAAAGCAGCATCTGAATATAAAGGTAAAGAATAATTTTCCTTTCCCCTGTCTGACGAGTAAATTGCCAAGCGTATTTTGTAAGAATGAAATAAATGAGATTTTTCAATGTACATGAATAATTCTGAGCAAGCCTGCAAAAATCCAGATGCCCTTATTGCTCTAAGCAAGTTTTGAAGGCCAAACTAGGCTACCTGTCTGTTCATTAAACAGTTATTTTCCTGATCCTTTGGAAAGAACTATCACTTCATGTGAATTCACTCTAGCATAGTCAGAAAGGAATGACTCTCATCACAAATTTGTAAGAGCAGGGTCCTGAAATTGCACTACCTGAATGGACTAAGCAGAGGGATGATGTGACATGCACACATATGAATGCCTTTCCCTGATCCCAAAGAAATCTGTCATGTGGATGATTCGTGTTGTAGGTCTGCCCTCAATGCAGGAGCTGATATTTCTGGCTGTTCAGAAACAGTCTCTGTAATGACTTTTTGTTATTTTTATGTTTCTTGCATTGAGTTTGTTCACTTGGAGGCTTAAGAGCCTTCAGATCTTATGTTTGCATTGTACAGATGCTCTGTACAACTTTTTTCAACACTTTTACATCTGCAGACCTTCTTTTATAAGAATAGTCTGACTGGTCATTTTGTCATTAATGGTTCCTCTTCTCATACTTAGAGAAATATATTGTTGAACTGTAAGCCTATTGCACAAAAAAAATATAAAGACTCTACATGGGACAAAAACAATAACTGAATAAGAAAAACCCACATTAAAGCTTTTAAACCCTCAGATCAAAAATGTTGTTCTTAGAAAAACAGAACTGTCTATCTACTTACCTCTTTACTTAGAGAAAGAAAAAACTTTGGATGCTTCTATTGTTAAGTGTAGTTAAGTGTAGTTATTTCACCTTCCTTCTACCTGTGGAGATTCCTGGGGATGCACCACACAAATGTTCTCATGGGCAAAGTTTAATACTTTTGAGGATTGCCTAACCAGACAATAGGAATGAATCCTGGCACTTATTTGCTTTTTGAGGCACTCTAAGTTCTAGCAGAGAAAACTAGGATGATTTTCCTAGAGGACCGAGATCCAAGGTACCCTTAAATGGGATTTGAAATCTTGCTGGTTAATCAGATTTCTCTACTGTCTTAATGGACTGCTTGCAGTGAATAGAAAAGGTCCCTGAATAATAGAGGGATGAAAAATTATCAGTCCCTATTATCATGTGGTTTGTATTCCTTACTGTAAATTTTGAAAGCAATATGCACCTGTTAAATTGGTATGTCAGTTTTGCTACATATTTTTTTGTTTTATTTTCATTTAATGACTAGACCACAGAGAGATAGTTGGGGAGATAAGGAATACAGAAGGGAGGAGGAGCTCTCCCTGCACACAAGGGAGAGAGTGTGTTGCAGTAAAGGTGACTAGTCTATGAAGGTTTGGACAGATTTGCTGGAGCAGGCAGCAGGGCTCAGACAGCATTAATGAGATTGTTTATTAGTACCGGATGAACAATTCTGCAACTCATTTGACAAACACCAAGCAAAAAGCTCCACAGGGGAGCATCCCACTGCCTTAAGCAACTCTATGATCTGTGGAACAAAGTAATCACAGAAGAAAAACAATCTAATTTCCATTTATTGAGTTTTTTCTAATATATGAAAGTGCTTCTATCAGAATTTAAAATCTAGGCTAACCCTGGATGAGATCAGGAGCTTTGTTTAAAAATCAGAAGTCTGTGGTTAAAACAGCAGCACAAACCCAAAATGTCGTGACTGAAGTTAATAAGCTGTATATGCTGTACTGCATCTATTTAATTTATAGGGTTTTTAAGTTCTTTGTTTTTGATTCTTAAATTCAAAAGTGTTACCTTAGCTACTGCATAGCATTGGATTTTCTTACTACTGAAAACTGCTCTATTTTCCACAACTGTCTGCTATCCCTGCATGCCACAGCGTCTGAATCTGTTTGAAACGGATGTTTGTCAGCTAACTTCACGAGAGCCTTTTTTTTTTTTCTTTTTTGAATACATTCTCTCAGGGTCTGCCTGAACTAAGCTTTGTCTGTAGTAAGTACTCTTTTTGGTATATGTGTACACACACATTTCTATTCACATGAAAACTGTGTGTGCATAAGTACTGCACATATCATCTTTCTCTTTCCATCCTTCCATCCATTTATCCATCTACACATCCATTCAGTCATCGAGTTTAAGAGGAATTTCTTATAGTATGGGATAAACAATAGACTTTGTAAGATTTTCATCTTAAACTTTTTTTTGTTGGTGATCCAAGATCATCAGGAAAGTGAATGTGAAAGGCTGATTCCTCTTTATTCAGTATGTCTAGGAAAAGTGACTAAACTGAAAGGAATTGGTCACACTATGTCATTTATATTTTGAATTAATGCCCAGAGTGCATTAATCAATTGGTTACTATGATTTCTCAGGTCATTTGTACTCAAAACTGAACCTTAGTGCTATAATGGAAGGTATACCACAGAGTTATAATTGAAGGTATACCATTTTGAGGGGATGTGTCATTACCATATTCCTTGTGTTATGCTTTCTTTCTTTTGATGCTTTCCTGTTTGACTCCATCAATATGAGCTGTCATTGTGATGTTGATATGTTAAATAGTGAGTACATTCTTCCATTCCCTCTAGATCACCTGCTCCTTTCCTTCATCAAGACATGAACAACTCTTAACTCAGCAGAAAAGTTACCACACATATCTGTACTCATACACTGTTATCCTTCCACAACCTTGAAACAGTCGTTCTTGAATTCTCATCTGATTGCAGTTTTATGGGTTTAGATTTAAAGTGTTTAGTACACCACAATTTTCATTGCTCTCTAAGGTTTATCTTCCCTGACTCTCATAGGCATTGCAGAAATGAAGCATCTTTCTGTTCAGCAGGAGAGCTGTCATGATTGCTAACAAGCAAACTGTATCTAGAAGGAATTTCATTTCTACAGTCAGCTCTTTCAGTGAGCAGGAATGGATTGGCAGTAGCACTAGTGCTGGTACATGGAAGCTATCTACCTATTTGGAAAGCTTTTGCTTATGTAGTTCAACATAAAGCAATATCATGTAGTAAATGTAGAAAGCTGAAACACCTGCTTAAATAACCTCTTGGTTATTTATTAGGAAGGGTAAAATTATATCCACCTTGGTACAGCTGAGGAAGAAGGAGTCTCTCTCACCACAAACAAACTTAAGATTTTATTTAGCCTAAAAATAAATTTGTCTCCATGTGCAAGGGGTGTCTCATTTTTGGTCATATGGCTCTTTTGACTATAAAGAAGTAAAACTTAAAATTACAATAAATAGCAGTTATTATTTTATGAAAATTCTAAGTTAAATGCTTTCAATTTAATGCTTTTTGCAAGGTCTTATGTGTATTGAAATTCCAATAGATATTTGTTGACTATTCAAAGCCATAAGCCTCATCATTATGAGGGTGGTGAGATTCTGGATGGAACAGGTTGCCCAGGGACGTTGCGATTGCCCCAGCCCTGACAGTGTTCAAGGCCAGGTTGGATATGGCCTTGGGCAACCTACTCTAGGGAGAGTTGTCCCTGCTCATGAAGGGGGTGGTTGCGATTGGATGATCTTTTACTGGAAGTTTCTTCTAACCCTTAACATTCTATGACTGTGATTCTATGATTTATTGAAGAGCTCTTAGATGTGGCCATCCCAGTCTGACAGCCAGATGGGCTGTCAAGGCCCATAGCTGTTCAGCTAGGTAAATGTACTGTGTCAGTTCAGCAGCACTCTGTAGGCACAACTAATTGAGGATATGATGGGAAAGGACTGAATGTTGTGACTATGTCCTGATAATGATTCATAGTGATTATGAAGCAGCTACTGTGACTGTGTGTTGTTAATGAGCAGCAATCTAGTCAAGCCTTGGTTTGAAATTTGAAACTGGCCTGGCTTATCACCCTCCTAAATATTTCTATCACAGTGATCTCTAATTTTCTGACTGGTGTGTGTGTACATATATATATATATACACACACACCCCCTCCCGTATTTTCAGTTGTAATGCCAGTGTCAGGCAGTCATTGAGAGTCATTGAGAGTGTGACAGAGAATTTTACCTTTAATCACATATTCTCTGGTTTCACCTACCTAGCTCTCTGCAGTTTGGCTGTTTAGTCTTTGCAAGGCATATGTGGATTATAGTCAGCAAGGGAGAAAGGTACCATCAGGCCTCCCTCATTCCAACTCTCCTGGACATCTAACTTGGATTTGGAGTCACTTCTCTGGGGTATCTAAATCTCTCATCTGATTATAGAGGAAGGTTACATGAATTTCTTGGGTTTGGAACTGACTACAAGTCATTGCTGAACTATTTCCCATCCGTGGAGGCTGCCTCTTCCAGGTACTTAAATTTGCTTTTAATTCAGGCCTGAGTTGTCTAAACACGAAACAGTCAACACAGATTTTTCAGAGTTATGCACCAGCCACCCATATAAAGAGGAATATTAATTTATGTCAGTGGACTTTTTGCTGAGAATTTTGAATGTACACTTTACATATCAGTGGTAAGGAGAAAGCTCAGTCCATTATCTAGTGCGCCTGCAGCTAGGCAACTGTACTTACTTTATTGAACCAAGTTCAGAGATTCATAGATCATAAAAGCCAGTAGGAACCATTGTGATCATTTGCTGTGACCTCCTGCATAACACAGTCCATTGGAGATTTTTGAATTAATTCCTATATGAACTAAAGTGTTCCATTTAGAAAAATAGCCAATCTTGAAAGTGTTTCTAGAGATAAGTCTGCCATAATCAGTAGCAAATTATTTTAATGTTTTATTAGTCTATAGTGCTTTACAGTTGATCCGAATTTAGCTTACTTCATCTAGATCATTTGATTTCATTACAGAATTACCTGCTGCACTGATGAATCTGATATTATGAAGTGCTTGTTTGTCATGTGGGTATGGAGACTAAGGCATGCAATAAACCAACCTTCCCTTTATTAAGGAAGACTGAATGAATTAGCTACTGAAGGACATGTATTTTGAGAGGTATTTTCTGATCAATAGAACTAGTATAAACATTTTCTACACTGTGAACACTGTTCTAATAATGCAGGCCTTGAAGCTGGACAAGACAATATCCCTGTAGGTGTCGTAGCACTGCCAAGTACAGAAATACAGATATCTTATCTATTCCAAATAAATATCCTGTTTAGTGAAACAGGATTTATGCGATGGGCTTTGATCTTGCTGTTGCATTTGAAGGTTGAATTAGCTATGACCTGAACAGTTCTCTTAATACTTATATCTTCAGATAAAAAATAAGAGACAAATTATTCTGTTTTGTAAGCATTGGCCATATTTGGACATACTAAATGCATTAAAAAGTATTCAAAACCATACTAAACGCCTGCACTGGTGCTCATTTTAGCATGCGATCTACCCTTGGTGTTAGTGACCTTACAGTTTGCCTTTCATACACTGTTATGTCTTCTAGAAATATAGTACCTTATTTTATGTCCTCTCTAAGTCCTTACTTCTCTGCAATTACAGATATATCATGCAGCATATATTAAAACTCTAGCTGCTGTCCACTCTTGAGCAAATAATATTTATTTTATTCTCTGTCTGATTGAATCTTTAGTGATCTCAGTTACCAGTCTTTTAGAATTCCTGACAGATTTGAGGTAATTATTTCCAAGACTATTTCTGAGCATGCAAATCACATTTTTCCCCCCTGAAGAAGTTTCTATTTAATTTTCTCTGATACCTACAGAAAGTACAAAGGGAACCAAACAACTAGCAGGTGAGGTGGATTCCTGAAGGTGAAGCTGTTCGTATCCATTTGTGAAATTATCAGTCAGTTTTAATTCTCTGATAGCTTTCATATTCTTTCTGTTGCTCTGTTTTTGTAAGCAAAATGCATTAAATCAAAGGCATAAGAGTAGTCTAAGAACACTACATCAAGACCACTAATCAGCTGCAATTACTTCTGTTACTTTATTAAGACTAACAATATGACACAAAGATATTAAGTTAGGTAATTATACACAAGAGGAAAGTGCCCTTTCTCCTTAAACTCATTAATTCTGAACTGTGCTGTAGTTGCTACAAGCTGTGGTTAGGAACAATCTTGGGATGCCAGTTTCTTTCCCATTTCTGTGACATGTTAGTGACCACATTTTTCACTGCAATTCTTGAGAGCTGCTGAAAGTGCAAGGCATAGGAAAACCTGACAATTCCTGTCTTGAACATTGTTTTCAGTGCGAGTCATATTCTTCATCTTCTATGCAGGTCCTGTTCTGGGTTATGTTATTGCACAGGAACATGATGGCATAATTTTTTCCATCTGTAGCATGAGTTGACTTTTCAGGATGATTGTCTGTGTGCATAACCTTGGGATGATTAGATTTGCAAATGCCTGACGAACATGCTACACCAAAATCATCCAGAGCACATGTGTATGGTTTGGTTATATTTGTGCATGCAGCTTGAAAGCAGTAGTGACTTCTCTGAAATTTGAATTGTTTAAAGTGGAGCACCTGGACTTTGTGGGGAGTGGAGAGGGTTCTGCACTCTATAATTATTTGTGTCACTTATCAAAACCAGAAAAGCTTGCACAGGGAATTTTGGCATGTTCATTGTACTCTATACTTAGATTTCTAGATAACATTCTATTTTCTCTCAATGTAACAAATAAAAGAACAAAGACTTCATGGAGATACCGGAGACAGGCTTGCTTTCATTAAATTTTGCCTATATGGAGATATTTACATAACTAGAACAAGAATGAAACAAACATCAAAACATCATCATAATTCAACCAAGAATGAGATTGGACAGAAAAGCATTACAGTAATTCTTTTTGTTCATCAGTGTTATCTAGATTGCAGAGCAGAGAAATAAAATTTAGAAACTAAAGAAAAAGGAAAAAGCCAGAAAGAATAAAACTTTTCATAGGAAAATGTTTAATGAAAAAATGAAAGAAGATTGCTACCAGACAATTAGTATTTTCATAGGTTATAAAGCAATCAAGGCCCAAGGCATTACAAGTTGTATTTCAGTTGGCAGATAGTTCCACTTGGTGCATGAAATACTACTGCCCCAAAGAAGTCAATACCAGGCAAAGGCAGTTGTAAGGAATTTAGCTGCAAAGCTTGATACAGCAGTATATAGGCTTTTGTGGGTTTTTTTTGTTTGTTTGTTTTTTTGTTTTGTTGTTTTTTTGTTTGGTTGGGTTTTTTTGGTGTGGGGTTTTCTTTTTTGTTTTTTTTTGTCCTTACCTGTTAGGTTAGCATTGCATAGAATATCTAATAATGCAGAGGAATTAAAGGAAAATGGTGACATATGTATTTATTTGGCTGTGATGACACCTGAGAGACACATGAATATGATTTGTATTTAAGCAAAGTGTTAATTAAAATATTTTTTACCTTTTGGACTGTCTTGCTTTAAGACAATTTAAGGGGGCGGACAATCCCAAGTGAGTTACCGCCACACATTTTTTTAACCACTCCCTTTTCACCAATAAGGAGAGACAAATGTGAGAAGATATAAGTTTAAAAATAACAGTTTAGTAAAAAATGGAGCAACAGGCGAAAAATGAAAGTGGTAAACACTGGCTACAAAGCTCCTGAATCTCACAGACTTGGAACAAGGAGAAACAAAAATAGCGAGCAGCCCGTCCCCCCAGGATGGTGCCCTCCATAGGCGATTGTGTATGGGCAGAGAGAACAAAGAGAGAAAAGCAGCACGGCCAGTGAGCCTCCACAATTACAAAAACTTGTTCTTCTGCCCGAACAACAACCAACGGGGAACAAGGACAACGGGGACATCCTGGAGTCCAAAACCAGCCAAATGCCGCTCTTATCTCTCTGGCAGCCTGAACTGGGTCCGTAGCTAGAACCTGTGGAGGGACTTCACCTTCTCCTTGGCAAAATCAGCGCGCAGCTGGCTGGGGTGACTTGGACTCCGTGCCCTGCCGGGCACTGCTGGTCGGCTGGGGCCGCTGGATGGAGCGGGACTGTTTCATTTTCCCTGGCGTGGTGCTGCGGCTGCTTGCCCGCCGTGCGCTTGCTGCCTCAGCTCTCCTGGCAGGCTCGAGAGGGTAAGGCAAGAGAACTCCTTCCTGAGTGACACCGGCCTTAAAAGAGCAGCAACCCTTCTCTGACATCGTGGCTCTCTTTCTGGCTGCCAGGTCTTAAGAGATGATAACAATTTTGGGTACAGGTAGTTATAGAATACAATAACATTTTGGGTTACTCAGGTGTGGAGATACTCCCTTCTCATTCTCCTTCTTCAGTGAATGAAGTACTTTGTTAGGCTATCATAAAGGTTAGCAGAATAGTTCATTATCTCTTAATGCAACACGGAATGGGCCTGTGATAATACTTAGTGCACACCTCCCTCTGTCACACCCTGGTGCTCACTTGCATGAAGGCTGATTTTCAGGGCTAAGAGGCAGCACAAAGAGCACAAACAGATCAGATTTTGTGACAGTGCTGTACTTGTGCAGAGACAGATCCTATGTTATTTGCATTTTGAAAGATGCATTATGAATATTTCACACCTGGCACCCAGTTACTAATGTGACATCTGGGCACTAGGAGGGCTAATGACCCTAAGAGGGCATTCTTGTCTACCTGTGCCACTCTGAGATGTAGCTGTTTGGTGCTATAATACTCATGATGGCTCAGCTACTGCAGACATTCACCTCTCTGTTCTTTAGTCTCTAAAGAGGTTGCATTTAGGCAACATAAAGTGGCCACAAGCCTTAAACGTTCCCCAGCTTGGTGCAGAGACAATTCCTTTAGAGAAATGGTTGAGAGCGATAGAGCTGGCACAGCTTTCTTCAGTGTTATTACTTAATTAACTTTGAGACTATTTCTCTTACTGCATTTAATTATCAGTACATTTTGTAGATCTTTGCAACACTCAGTTCTCTTGCCAAGGTGAGGTTTTTTTTCATTTTAAGGGATATGCACTTTCACTCATTGCTGATTTCAGTGCTATTTGTGTGTGTGATGCCTGAAGTGGCATTGGGCCACTAAACACATGAGCACAATAATTCACATCTTTCATATTTTTTGAAAGAAATCCAATTTAAAAAATAGAAACTTCTATTAATTATGCATATACAAAAAAAAAATCACTAAAAGTTCAAGGTGGCCATGACAAAGAATTTTAACTTGCCAGCAGGAATTTCTTTTCACCTGCAGAATAGGATTAGAGTATTATGGCATGTATTCAGGCAAGGTATGCTTTCCTGAAGTAAAACAGTGTGCTTTCCTGAAGCAAATGTAAAAAGTGGTGAGAAAGTACTAGCAAAAGCTTATTTCTGATTTTGCAAACACAAGCAAATCTTCATGAAAATTAAGCAATCAATGAATAGAAATTTCATTATGTAGCCTCTCTGTGCTCCTTAAGAAAATGTATGGTTTAAGTTATGAATATTCAACAGTCCATAAAGTACAACATTTAAGGAGTCTTCTAATAGGCCTGAATTATGAATAGTTCCAGGAAAGGTGGCTCACAGTGTAGAAGGGGAATCTAAATTTGTCAGTTCATTCTCAACTGAATTATATGCTAATATTTTTATATGTAATTTGAATATTGCATCTTATACTTAATTTGTTCTTTCATTCCTATGATCTAAAAGCATTTAAGAAATTATATTTCATGAAGTGAAGAAACCTGGCTGAGAATGAAATTTACAGCAGGTGTTGTAAACTCAATTTAAACCATATAAAATAAATCTCTAGGTGGCAATTGCCACACGTGGCCATGTTTGAATAACATGGTAATGTATTCAAAAGGACACAATGAATGAATGGCTACAAACAGATAAAAAGGCTAAAATACAACATAATAATTGCCAATGAAGAGACAGTGTCTTCCAAATTAGGCACATTGATGGTCCAGGTAGTGAACTTCTGCATCTAGAACAGGTCAGAGTCATTTTGCAGAAGTCTTTGTTGTTAAAAGCTAATTTGCCAAACCCAGAAGTCTTTCTCAGAAATAATTTTAACTGAAGGCAATTAGAAAGGTTTCAGAGGAGACTACAAATGTTCCAAAGAGAATAAAAGCAGGAAAAAAAAGCATTTCCCATACTGTGAGATGAACTCACTTTTGCCCTCTATGGGCCTTTCTGAAGATAGGAGAGACTCCAGAGCAAGGAGCAAGAAGGGAAACAGTGCTTGTTGAGAGAAAGGGACAGAGAGGATTTTGCTTTTGGAAAAGCTGAAGAATGGCTCCTGGCCGCTCTGGATGCAGAAGCCTGAACTCTTGGTCATTCACAAAAGGTCCTGCAATCTTGCACAGTTATGATCTTTTGATCAGATTTTCTTTTGCTTTCCCCTCAACTCAACTAAACTCTGGGGAGGTGATCCAAGGAATTGCAAACAGTGGCATCCCCTTTAGTTCAGTTAAATTACTGCAATTTTAAAATTGTGAGTAGCAGTTTATTGTGCTGTCTAATAACTGTAATAATTCTCAGCACTTTCATATAGCTATTCATCTTCAAAGAGTATCACAAATATTAGCTAATTAATTTTCTGGTTTTCTTTTATGACACAGTATTGCAGACTGTGATCATGCAGACACCCAGGTAATTATAATTTCTTTGCATTGAAGATTATTCCAAAGACTATTTTTGTTATTTTAGGTGTAGTGTTGCAAATGCTCATTTGATCAGATAAAAGTTAACACTAAAGTGATTAAATGATAGAATTTTTGTTTAAAAACTTCAAGAGTGGCATGCTAGTAAATCCTTATTGACAAAGGATTCTTTCATCTAAAACTTAACTGTTAAGTACTGAAAAGTAGCGTTAATGGATTGGTTTTGACACAGCTCAGGCACAGGAGGAATATAAGGAAATCTAACTTTTATACTATCAGAAAATTATAAATTTAAATATTCAAAGTTCAGAGCAGTATTTTGATAATGCTTTTCACAATGATTTTCAGCAGAGCAGTAAGTAGAAATTGGTCCTTTTTTCTTAAAAGAGGAGGTCTAAAAGATGCATTTTGCAACTAATAATTTGGTCAAGATGCATAATACATGAGCCACTGTTCCACTGACCACCATTTTCTTGATTCTTGATTGTTTTTTTTTAACTCTAGTGATTATTGCTTCTTACTTAAGGGACAGCAAGTGGTTAAACTAACAGAGTTAACTATTTTTTTCACCTCTCCTCTAAGGAAATAGGAATTAAATAATAAAAGGCATTTGAAATGAGCAACAGAGCAGATTCCTTAAATGTCTTCTGTCTCCTCTCTCCAGAGACAAGCACAACAAGGTGAATCTCATCATTATTTGACTTTTCAAGGGCAAAGCTGTGACAGACAGGGCTTAATGTGTATGTTGGTGGAATTGGATTTGATCCTCAGGGCTGGGCCAGAAGGCTGCTTTGTTAGATTTGTTAGATTTACTCTCTCTCCTGTATTCTCTGTCTACCACAAACAAAATTACCTCTTGGAGGCCTGCATCAGCCTCAGCATCCTGAGACTATCTCCTTTTCTTGATTTCAGTCACATCTAAATCTGTTTAAACTGTCGACATGATGATTTGTGGAGAGACAGGGATTAAGCAGAAGGGAGATTAACACAGTTGTCTGTCTTCTTTGAAATAATATACCTGCTGCCAGTAAGGGCATTCTTCAATTTACATAACTTAGCTCACAAGGAGGGCTTTACGGTTGTTATTGGGTTGCTTTTTTGCTATCAGCAGTACAAACTCATCTGCTACTTGCACATCTCTTCAGTTCCTGTAAGACTGAGACATGCCCTCTTCCTAGACAGAATGAGATTTTTTGGTATTTGAGTAACATGCATTCAAGTAGATTATTTAAGAAATATGTATTAAATTCTGCTGGATTAGATATGAATTTCAAATACTCTAAAGAAAACACCTACATTCCAGTAGAGTCAAAACTCTGTGAACAATTGTTTTGAAATCGAATAATGATCTCTGTTTTTCTTTCATTTGCTGAAAGAAATTGGCAGATTACTTATTCTTCTTGTTGTCTAAGAAAGAAATGCCATGCTTTATCTTCTTTAATACTTAGACGGTTCTTAATAGCTGTAACTAGAATTGCTTGTTCAGAATTTTGGGCTTGGCCTTATGGTAATGGAGAACAAAGGACTGCAGAAAAGAAAGAAGAAAAAATTATCTAAAGACAGGAATAAGAGTATCTATTTTTCTCACACTTTATATCTTTTATCTTTATTCAGTTATAACGGATAAGGCACAGAGCCTTTTCTTCTGTATATACAGGACTTTGTAAAAGAAGCCTTGTTTTTAATTAGGAACTGAATTGTGAGATAGGACTATGCAAGTTAAGGCAAAGCACAAATTTTAAGCCAGAAAATTGATAAATGTACTGTCACAGCCACAGAAACTGGAAGAGCTGCAGGAGAAAAAGGAATAATTACATGGAAAAAAAGACAGTAGCCTCCTAGGTGTGAGACTTATTTTTTTGGTACTTTCTATTTTTATATGAAATCTCACATAAAAGCTGCTTCATGATTGCTGGGTAGTGTGCTGTTCTGTTAGAATGAGGAAGCTTATGTAGTTTTCTCCAGCCTTGCTTCTCTGGGAGTCAAAGCATTTGTGAAAACATCTGTTGCATCAGAACCAGGAAAGGTTTTTGTGTTACAGAGCTTCAGCTTGGTGCTCAGTACACTGCAGAGGAACGAAGGCAGAGGAACAGGCAGAACTGTTCTTTTCATCCCCCTCTGTGTCTCACTGAAATGCTAAGCAGTTCTTAACATGCTATAGAGTTTTTTTTTTCAATATGAAAAACTAAAGTAATATGAACAACTACAGGTGATGACATAAATAAAATCTATTAGTGAGTCAATTTCTTAACCTATTTCCTGGGTCAAATATGTTTCTGAGGCTTGAAGAATTTACTTATTTTTCTTTTTGTTCTTTTTTCAGAACTTTTACTTCATGATTATCTTTAAACGTCCTCAGCTGTATTTATTAACCATGCCTCAAAAAACAGATTATTTTCCTGAACTTCCCAGCTAAACCAAGCAGCTGTACATAATTCAGACTTTTAGTAAAAAACTTTCAGATAGGCATCCAAACTTTGATGTACTTATAAGGCTTGAACTGCATCTTCCAGATTTGCCCATTTTTGGCAGAAATTCCAACAGAAGCTACTTTTCCATCTTTGTATTAGCTCCATCTTTTAAATAGCTCCTATGACATGAAATTTTGGTTACTTGACACTTGTAAATATCAGGATTTCTTTGAGAAAATAAAGACACAGGCTCAGTCCTCAGATGTGCATAAGTCAAGACATTGAGCTGAAAGAGATTGTCCCAGTGATGACAATGTGAGGAGGACGTTACATTATCAGTGGCACACACTATTATGCAAGACTCCATATTCTCCAAAATCTCACAGATTTTCTGCAAGTCTTTGCATTGGTTTCACTAGCTTCTGATTAAGACCAGAACCATTTATTACTATTGTTATTTTTGTTTTACCTATCAACTAGTGTGGGGCTTCTGGTATTGAAAAAAGACTCAGATGTGAAAAGAAAGGCTATGTCTTACACAGGCTTAGAACAGGTATGGTAGAGACAGATAGCTTTACAAGAAAGGACACACAATGATTAACAGAGGGAAAATACTTGATGAATAGATCCTTGCACTAAAAGAGATTTGGGCAGCTATATGTTTTCCAGTACATTCTATCTATAGTAATTGTAGTTGTTTCTGTAGGTCAGGTCTTATTTTTAATTAATTGAATTGCTGAATTGCCCTATTCTTCCTTTTAGGAAGGACAGTCTTAATTCTAGGCTTAAAAATCTTTAAAGGCTTACTCCTAACTAAATAAATTGGTCAGGAAGAATAGGGCATCTCTATAAATTATCTTGGCATACCACTTATGGGAAAAAAATTATCTGGAAATTACCTTTTATTGCCACAGATACAAGAAGAATAAGAACTGCCAAAGGGATGCTGAGAAAGGCTTCTGTGCTATCTCTGTCTAGTTTAACCCTTTAGTTTGTTTAGTTTCACTCTTAGACTTCTCTGAAAAAAATTGAAATCAACCTCTTGACAAGAAAAGTTCATTATTTCCTTTTAGTATGTGAAATTATGTCAGCTGTTGCCATCAAATCTATGATGTGAGTGGAATTAATGTTGTTTACTTTCTGAAATGTTTGTTTTATTTTGTGCAGGTTTAGAAATATACAGAATTTTATTTATACTTGCAATACCTAATCCAAAATGGCGACAGAAAAACATTTCCTCTAAACTCATTCTGCAAATTTAATTGCTCACAATATTCTCTGTGGGAATAAAAAAAATGGCATGAATGCCCAGCATGAAGAGGCACTGGGATTAAATATGAAACAATTCACCTTACTATGACTTCATATCAATGGGTTAAACATGATAAACAGTTTATGTATTCGCATCAATTTAAGCTGCTGGGTCTATCAGTAGAATGAATATATTTTCTGTTGTTTTTTTGGCTCATCAGTAAATCTAGTACAAAATCTGATGCTATAGCAGTTGGATTTATATTGCTGCAACAGATAGAGATTATTACCGATGCCAAGAAGACTGATTTTCTGCTGATTTGATTAGGACAGTAACTGTGCAAAGCTACATATTAATATATTAGAACACTGCAGTCCCCTAGAAGCCTGCAGAAGGGAATTTTGTATTGGATTTGGAAAAAACAGATCTGTTGTTTCTGTATCCTACTGCATCTATTAGAAAATTCATACAAATTCTTTAATCAGCCTGTTCATGTGTGCTAGGAAATGGGCTTTCCATATTAACCAGGGAAATGTCAACTCAAGGCTATGGGGGCTGGTGCTAATAAGGTTAATGAATAGCTGGCCTGAAAAGCAACAGATGGGCCTAACAGAGCGGGATCCTTAATGGCATTTGTAATGCCTAGGGTCAACTGCAGTTTATCTTCATTTTTTTCTCATTTAAAATATTCCAACGGAATAATAAAATAAGTTTAAATTTTCCCCACAGGGAGATGAAATTTATGCAGCACTGTTTATTGAATATCAATGTGTTTGGTTATAAACAGAGGACTGCTACACCACTGCTAGAACTGTAGTTGTATATTTGCATTTGCAGAGGCATTTTTCATTTAGCTCTTTTAAAACAGTACTCTCTTTTTATCAATTGCTGCTGCAGAACTGTTTTGGATTTTTTTTTTTAATTTTGTTTTGTTTTGTCGCTTTTTTTTTCTGAAGACAGCTATCACAGAAGGTCAATTTGTGGCTGTATATTGCAGGTAGACATGACCATTATGCTAAATTTGCATAGAGGAATTATAAGGGTAGAGCTTGAATGCCCATGTTGTGGTCTCCCCTACAGTGACAGAATTCATGCTCATTATAATAGTATGCCATATGATAGAATAGGATGGAGATGACAAAAATATATGGTAGAAATCATAAACGTTTCTAGATAAAGCAGAAAATATTTCTGATCAAAATGTATTTGTTACAACTGAAATAACTTCTGTGACTTGTTGTCCTTCATCTCAGATACTCTAGTCTTTAATCAGAAGAAATAATCTGCACAAGAGACAATTGATATGGTCCTCTCTAGTCTAAATACAGGCACAGGGTGATGTCAAACTATGGTTATAGCCCATCTATTGCCTGAATTTAGTCTACAATACTTAAGCTCTAATATCAGCTAAGGCAGTGAAACATAATGTTTAGGGAGGTTTTAAGACTTGTTCTAACAAACAAGTTTTTTGAATACGTATTGCTTTTGGAGAAAAAGGAAACACTGAATTCTTATTTAGCTTATGTCTCCCTCAAATATCTTTGAATAAATATATGGATCCAAAGTAGTTTTATTTATCAAACTCACTTTCATACTTTGTAAATGCATGGAAATAGTTAAGGACATTTTTAAATTTAGGCTAAGACTTTTTAAAGCACATAATCCTGAGTGGATGCTGCCAAGTTTTCCACATCAAATGCTTTTGATCACCTCTCTTCTGCTTCTTAAGCACTCTCTTTAAGTCAGTGTTAAAACTTCCTTTGATTTTAATGGGGGCAGAGTTAGGCCAATACTGTGGGCTTTTGAAAATCTCACTTCATGTGGATTTTTAAAATATTATTCGATTATTCATAATGAAAAAACATAGATTTAACTGTAAATTTGGACAGTTCAATGATTTCAAAGTGTCTGATGAAATTTGTCTCACTCAAGTTTAGGCGTCAGAAAATTGGGTGTCCAGGTCAAGGCCAGCCATCATGCTATTCAAGACAAATCTTCCTACTGAAGTTGTCCAGTAAAGAACAGAAGACACAATTAATTATTTGAGATGTAAAAACTGAATTAATTTTCCCACTCATTGTAAAAAAAAGGGATTTCTCTTATGATAATCTTGACATTTTTAGATTCAGGAATCTGCTTTATAATATTTTCAATTTAAACAGACACAAATGAGCAAAAAATAGTGATGTTGGTTGAATTAGTATTTTACTTAAAGAATATCATATTCTACATACATTCTAGAATGTTTCAAAGCCAGTATCCTGAAAGAGAGATTAATATATATATCTGAATAATTTACTAATTGTCCTATTATTTCTATAAATGTGGCAAATGTAAGAAAAATATTACTGAATCATTTATGTAGTGAATTTTATAGAATTTGTCAAGTAATATTTAATCTGATTTTCACACGGTCTGGAGTAAAACTTATCATATATAAATTCAAGATCAGAAACATCTAATTTTATCATAGAATGACTTAAATCTGCATATTAGTTTGTGATAGATCTGTGCTGCTTACTGGTCTGGGAATAGGACCGTCCTTGCACAGTACTGTACATTTGCAACTAACTGCAAGTTCTGTAGATACAGCATAGAGGAATGGAATCTACTCACTTTTCCCTTGAGCACCAGAGAACTTATGTGCTTATTGAACAGGTGATTTTTATATTCTTTCATGTTGGCTACTGCCCAGTGACAACCGGTCTGTTCCAAATCTGGCTTACAGTTCCACTTGAATTCTGAAGTTCTAATTGCATGTAACATGAGTTTTGGGAGTTTTATAGTAGGATAGTGTTTTATTTATCCTGCCTGCTGATTTTTTAGAAGAAAAGACATATTTTTGCTAATGGTAATTTTTCAAATAATAACTTTAAAACACTGTGCTCATTGAGCTGTGTCTTATTTCGTTATTTTAAGTGGCACAGACTATATTTGTAAGCCTGTTAGGTGGTAAGTTTCAGAGAGGATTTCAAACTTCTAACTCCAGAAAATCAGTTGATGACCACATGAGAAGAAAGGATAACCAATTTGCTGAAAAAGAATGTAACCAATTACTATCTAGTAAATAGCTGTAACATTTTTAAAATATAAGCTTTTCTTTTTTTCCTTCCCACCCTCTACCCTGATAGGTTTATGATTACCTAGAACTCTAAATTCATTAATTTAATGTATAAATGAACACTGTTTAGTCTTCTGTACACTTTTTGTAGTTCAAATCTGGAAACTGTTTAGCATTAGAACACCTTGCCATATGGAAAAATATAATGCTAATGAAATCTGATAGATGGCACTGTTGGATTGTTGATAAACCATGAGCCTGACTCCTATGTTGCTAGTATTCAGAAGGATGTTATTGCTTATTAAAGGACTGTTGCTTTAGAAAGCTTCATAGAAACACATTTATTTCAGCCTATATTTGCTCGGTAGTGGGACTCAACGTATTGGTCTGGTTGTTGGTCTGTAATTCTCTCCTTTTTATTTGTTCCAGGGCATCTCTATATCCCATTAAGACTTGCTATGTTTATACCAAGGTTTGTGGATATTTCTTAGCTCACATGGCGTCTGGTTAGAGCAGAGATTTTGGGAACAAAATCTTTGATTCTTTCTTCATTTGTTATAAGTCAGAGCATTAAACATTGCATTACACATTCCTTTCATGTTCCGTTTTCACTTTCTTTAAGGTCTTAAGAACAGCAACCAACTCCTGTGGGACTGCCAGTACCTTCAGATGAATTGACTATGACTATGTGAAGCAAATTAAAGGCTAACTTGTCTAGCTTTTGCACTAACTTAAGATCAGACAAATGCAAGGGCACTGTTGGAACTAGTCCAGGTAAATCCATTGGATTTCATTTGAACTAAAACCTAATGCAGCTTTTGCAGGAGTATTAGAATAAGAATTTTCTTAATGTATTATCTGACATGCAACTTGGACTATAACCAAAAAAAGGAAGCCAAACAATGAGCAGCAATAAGCTGATTCATCTATTCTTAAATATATAACAATGTTGTTGAGTAAAAGCTACATTAAAGAGTTATTTTATGTACAAGAGGGATTCTGTTATTGAAAAATCTTCACACTGGTTGTGAATTCTATGATTGTTATGGCAAAAACTAAAGCTAGACAGAGATTTGTTGAACATCTGCTTTTCAAAATTCATTCTGTTTATGCTGTGTCATTTATTCCCACTCTTAGCACTGCAGTAAATAAAATTCCTCAATAAACTTCTAAACATATAAACATGTAGTATTATTAAATAGTTGCTCATTTTTTTCTATTTTAAAATTGACAATTGTGCAATTTCTGTGATTTCAAATAATAGTGAATATACCTAAAATCAGTAAATGCAATCATCCACCTTAGAAGATCTAAGCAGCATGACTTGAAATGTATCATGCACTACTAAAATTTTCCCTTATGATAATGAAAAAATCAATGTGGCAACAACATTAGTGATTATCTTCTTTCAGGTCTGAGGGATATGGGAAATATTTCTTCCCTATTGTGAAGAAAAATTGAAAGAAAAATGTAAAGCAAAAACTATCCCTGAAATTTTTCTCCTGGAATTCTTTTCTCCCTTTCATTTCTTCAAAGAGCAGAAGGTTTGTTCTGCTGGCAAACAATTACAGGGACTGTAAGAACTCTGAACTTGAAGGCTGTTGTGAAGCCCAGGTATGTCTGTGATGGTCTTTTGCCTGCACATTTTCTCTCTGTACTAAGCACCTTTTGTTCTCTGTCAGCAGAACATCAGCCAACCTCTTCTTGCTTGGTAGCAGCATCTACCTTGGCCTTGAGTATTAAATGGTTTTGGAAGTGCATGAAGGTGTGAATCGGAGGAAAGTACTGTTATTTTCCCGTGAGAGAGGAAATGTGATGCTACAAGTCTTGTCTTAAGTTGAGGCTGCCTCCTGCCCTGTGCATTTGGCCTTTGGTCACATGCACAATTTTTGGGTATACACAGTTCCCTGTGTGAGAGCAGGAGAATTAAGGTACACAATAATTTCTGCCAAGGCTTTTCCATTTCTTGTATATACATCCCTTTACACAGAGTTCTTGGTGGAATGAACTAATGCTCATTTTAATGATAATTAATACTCATTTTAATAACTAATACTATTTTAATAGATATTACAAAAAGATGGTAGTCAAGTATGGGAATAAGCATGAGGACTATACATACATCTCAGTGAAGTACAATTTATTTGCTTTGAGTCAAGTCACCTAGAGAGAAGTACATTTTATTTCAGCTAGAAGTATTTGTGCAGAAATAGAATATGCCTATTATTTATGTCTTACAAGCATTTATAATTTCATTGCTGCACCAAGTTATTAGGCTATTCCAAGAATACAAAGGACTGCACCTGATTCAGTGATTCTGTTCCAGGAGAATCCTCCAATGGTACCACATGATATAGCAAAAATCAGTTTATAATGGAAGGTTTGAACTTTTGATGAAATGAAAAATAGTTTTGCTGATGAATTTTGCTTCTTTTATTTCTGGAGATATTTTTTACTCAAAAATTAGCCTTTAATAGAATAAAAATGGGTTATTGGGGGAATATCAACTGCATGTGGTATAACTCGTTTTTAGTAGATCAGATTTGTTCTAAAAAATATCCCTGAAAAAAATGCAATTATATAATTTATGAGTTCAGTGTTTTGAACATTTATGCTTTTAAAAAAGTAGCCTTAGAAATGCCAGTTTGTGTCTGTTCTTCAACTGGAATTATATTCCAAAAATGGATTCCAGTAGGCAAAGATTTTAATCTCCACGAGCACATGTAATAGATACCTCTCACCTGAATGTATTCTGGATGACCAATTGCACCATTTGAAAGGCACTGATGTCTCAACTGCTTCCATAACCAGATGCTTAATGTTCAGAAAAAAAAGCAGTAGTAGTAGATTTTTAAAAAATCTACTCATTTAGGTGGAATAAAACAGGTTCTAGGAGTAATTGGGGACTACTTCACTGCCTGTAAGAATTCATCAAGGCAATCTTTTTGTGTAATGATCCAGCCATGGTTGTAAATTATAGCACCATTGTAGTTTCAGCTAGCTTTTTTTTTCAACAAAAGAAAAAAAAAAAGAGTGCCTTAGTTACAAAATTATCTGGTATTTAAAATTATGTTTTAGTAATTTTAAAGATTTGAATTATATTTACTTTCCATTGATATCTCTACTTGTCATCTCAAAAACATTTTATCCTTCCCTTAAAAGCAGATAAGGCTTGAGATGTCTTTGTTCTGTACTTTAAAAAAGGGAAGATGAGCTTTCCAGTATCTTATGTCAGATATTCAGATGATTTACAAGAGATTGCATGTAAGAAATTCTGTTTAGAACTTTTTTCAAATAGTCACGCAAAGGTTTTATTTACATAAAGAAAACGGGAAACTTAATATCAACATGATAACTGTGTCCCACTGCATAAGAATGAATAGGGTAGAGATGACAAATATATGGAAGAAATCATGAACATTTCTAGATGAATTTATTGGAAGAAGATATTTTTGCAAAAATGAAGGGAGAGTCTCAAAAGATGGTGAAGTTTGATGGTGCCAGGAAAATCTTTGCTCTGTTGAGGACACACAAAGCTATAAAGTACCTCAGTGAGAAACACAGTGGAATTGTTAGAACCACAAATCAGAATTAGGTACAAAGAAATACATTTTCATTATTTGAGCCTTCTACAAAACATAATTAATACTTTTACTTACTGAAGGAAAATACCGAAGGTTGGATGTGAGACGGCTTCTTACAAAACTCATGATTTTGGGAGGATGAGTATCCAAAAACTTGGATATTCTAATATACACCTGATTTGGAGACTATCTTCCCCTTGAAAAATATGTAATGCAAAAATCAATTTCTTGCTGTTTTGAAAATTGTAAGCAATTTGAATGAATCTAAAAAGTACATCTACTTACTACTTATCTAAGAATTAATAGAAATAATTTGCCACTAGCAAACTTCATTCTGAAAAATTTTCAGCAAACATTATAGACAAAAGCATTACCATTTCAGTTCATTTTTTTCTCTTAGGAATGCACTCAAGAATGTATGAAAATACTTTAAAAATTAGTTTAGTCAATCCATGTTCATTTAATATCTCATCAATATTAGAAAAATATGTATGAAAAACATTTGCAGAAAACATATGTTTGCAAAGGTTGAAGCTTGAAATAAAACCCTCTATTATTCAGACTGAATTGAATCAGACATACTTGATATGTATTTCCAGATTTTTTTTCTTTCTACTTTGATGTTTTAGTGTCCATTTTTCCCACTGAAGATCCAGGGGATGTAACCACTTCTAGAAATAAGAAATGAATTTAGATTTTATTATTAAACATAAGCTGCTATGTGATTGAATGATTAGCATTAAGAATATTCAGATGGATATTTACTCTAACCTTGCGATGTGCTGCAGTTAGCAAATTTCTTTAGTTATGGATTAGAATATTTCTGCTTTTGATATAAGTGGTTGAAACAATAGAAAAATCTGCTGAAAAATTCCATGCTAATATATTTTTAGAAGGCATAAATAGCCTTCGTGTAAATATTTCTCATTTTCTCCATTGTTTACTTTATACTTTTATACATTTATACTTAGTGATTCTATTTAAAAATATGATTTTGAATGGTTAACTATTTTGCCCTTTATACAGGCCTAACAAAACCACTTCGTTATTGAAAATCGTTTTTATTAGACATCTTAGAAAAAAGATACTATATAAAAACATACATAATCTGTAAAAATAGGTGAATTTTTTTCTGTGAAAAAGGAAAAGATATAAAGTATATAAAAAGATGTTACATGATTTTTTTCAATGTAAAGATGTAATCTCATTGTAATTAATCTCACAATGTGTCTTTTCAATAAGTAGTCATGCTTCAATTTTGTGTATAAGGAGAAAATCTATTATATAATACCTCATCTCAGGATTCAGAATAGAGAAGGATATATTTGCTGAGCAGTAATACTTCGTAATACTTCAAACTCTATTACTTTTTCTGTTGTAATCCTTTTATGACTTTTTCATAAGAAAAAGAAAACCACAGTTGTTGAATAATAAGGTATGGTCCAAAAAAGAGAAACTCGTACGTGACTGAATATTTGACACACATTGTCTTAATTTCTACTTAAGCCAGGGTTTTTTTGTTTGTTTGTTTGTTTTGTTTTTTGTTTTTGTTTTATTTGGGTGGGGTTTTTTTTGTTTTTGTTTGTTTGTTTGTTTTTCACTTTATAGCTCTCTTGAAGCTAAGGGAATAGTCTGTAGGAACAATGGTTGTGCAACAGTCCAGGCTCCTATCATCCATTTGTGATTCAGTTCCTGATCCTTGCTTTGTAATAAAACATTTAGTCACCTTTCCCCCAAAGCTTTACCAAAACAAGTTTGATTTTGGTGTAAATAATGACATTATTGAGTGGAAAATAATCACCATGACTCCTGTGAAACCTGAAAGTCAGTCATTTCTCATAGGAAGGCTGATTGATGCCTTCTCTTTTCTGCATCCAGAAAAAGCGCCAGTTATTCCCACTTGCACACACAAACACATACACTTATGCTACATTTCCTTTAGAATTAGAAACTTGATCATTAAATTAAAGTTTAAAAGAGCTAACTAAAAAATTAATGAAACCATTTGGCATGGATTCAAGGTAAATGTGAGGGTTTTGAGATAGAATGAATAGACCTATCTGGTGAAAGTGAAGGAGGTAACGTTAGTGTAGGAGAGACTTTGGACTGAAAGAGGATGAAGGAAAATGGCCCTAGCTTGGGAATTGTGAAAGACCTATAGCAGGTCAGGGATAAAATTTCAGGATCGGAAGGAATATTGGGAGCAAGAAACTCAATCCTAGACTGGCTTGAGTTGTGACCTACAATCCCACCCTGGATTAGGGTTTGTGGTAGGGCAGGTTGTTCAGAACTTCCTTGGTCTTGAAACATTGAGTCTGGGCACTTCTCACCTGGACCTGTTATGAGATAAAGATGAGAAGCCTCTTCTCCCTGCAAGGAACTGTAATTCCTCCCTTACTCTTCAGCACCCCAACATGTGTGAGCACTTAGCACTGCTGTTCTTCTAGCCTTGGGTGGTTTCTTTTGCTAGAATTAAAAAAAATACCTTTAGTTAGAATCTCATAGAAATTTTACAACATTAAAAAAATGCCAAAATAAATCCCAAACCAAAATGATGCACTAAACTTTGCCAGTAAAATGTCTCACCTTTCTAAGAAAAAACATATTAAATCTCCTAAAGGGAATTGTATTGAAATAAAGCTCTGACTTCCATGTTTTTGAAAACTGCAAAAATAGAGGTGATGGCAAGAAGTAGTCATAGCTGTCAGGAGACTAAACTACCCTAAAGACCCCCAGATTCTATGAAATAGCAACAGACACTGAAAAAGTGATGACAAAGCTGACAGATACACAATGCAAGCAATTTACTGATTATCTGGGGAAGATAACAAAACACCTGCTGCTTACTAATGTCCATTAGATATCAGAATTAGAGAAAAAGAAATTCAAAATTTTCTCCTCATCTGCCTCTATGTATTTTATTTTATGATGCACTTCCCTATAATTTTAACAGAGAATAATATATATAATCTAAAATCTAGAATATCTAAAATCTAGAATATCTAAAAGCAATTTTGAGATGATAAAGAACTGGACTGTTGTATTGCGTTATTTTATTGTTATTAGATGTTTTGTTCTATTGTTTGTACCCCCCCCCCGTTATAATTCAGTTGCCCTAATTCCTGCCTTTCCTTGATCAATCAACCCAAGCCCCAACCCACCTTCCAGTACCTTCCCTGTCCCTCACTCTAGTCCCTGCCCCGAAGACTGTCAATCCCTCCTAGCCCCCCCTATCCTTCTAGTATCTTCTGTATCAGTCATCCCCTTCTTAGCATATGATTTGATGTTACATGTATTTCCCCGCCTATGTTTCCCCCTATTCGTTGTATGTATAATCAGCCCTGCCTTATGTTACACCCCAAACTGTAGCCATTGGGTGCTGTATTGTACCCTCCCTTGGGGGAGGGCCCCTATTTAAGTTGCTGTACACCTGTGTTCCCTGCCTTCTGCGGTTCCTTTCCCCGATCCGGATTGTCCTCTCTCCCGCAATAAATCCCGCTTCCCCGGAACCTCAGAAGGACTCTGTCTCGATCCTTTGCTCCTCCCCGGACACGTGTACGGCCGTGAGGGTTCAGAGCCCTACCCACATTCCGGGTTCCCCTGAATCCTGGAAGTGGGCCACTCTCGGCGCTGGTCTCGCCTTCAGGAGCTAGCTGGGCGAGTCGGAGCGGGGTGGAGAAGGCGGGCCGTGTCAGCTGGCGCCCCACGTTGGGCGCCAGCTGACACGGCCCGCCTTCTCCCACCCCGCTCCGACCTCGCCCAGCTGCTCCTAGGCAGGACCAGCGCCGAGGTGACCCACATTCCGGGTTCCCCTGAATCCTGAAGTGGGCCACTCTCGGCGCTGGTCTCGCCTTCAGGAGCTAGCTGGGCGAGTCGGAGCGGGGTGGAGAAGGCGGGCCGTGTCACTGGACACTGCACGTTTCAGTGAGTCAAGCAAGTGCCACTTTATTATTTTCTTCTAACCCTAATATACAATTTCTCTACCCCTACACGCGATCACACAACTTTTCATTGGTGCAAGCCTTCTGGCATGAGGCAAACAGAGTTCCTTGGCACTCACCTATCACCCTCAGCTCTTCTTGTCTTGCCCCTTGTTTTCTTGTTAGGCCACAGCTGTTCTTATCTCTCTTTCAAGGTGACTTCAAGGTCAAAGCTACAGGCCTAGATCAGGCTCATAAAAGCCCTTTCCTGGCTCGTTCACTACATGTTCATCTTCCCTTAAAAATATTTCCACACAATTGTATACATGTCTTTTTGCATGTATGAATGCAAATGAATGACACAAATGATTACTTAAACTTGCTATTCTGAGAAAAGAAGGCCTTTAAAAATCTCTTTTGAATAAGCTCCTCTAAGTAGAACCGTTTTAAGTCTCTGATCTGCCCATTCTAGAGATAGTATAGTGCATTTATCATAACTTAAAGGAAGGGTGTGTTTATGGATTTTTCTTTTAAACAGCAAAATTAGAAGAGAACAAAAAAAGAGCTTAAGAACATTTGTAGGTTCGATTTTTGTACCTACATTTATTTCAGTCACGCTTCTGACCATGAATCTGAGTGCTGCTGGAATTATTTTAGAACATTGGTCTGTACCTGACATATGAATGAAGATATCAGCATCTAGACTGTGCTCAATGAGTGTGGAAGTATTTTACTTGAATGTGTTTAAAGCAGAAAAGCATAGGAAAAGACCCCAACAACTTGCTTACATGAGTAGAAACTGCAAATGCTTTCTGACCTTGAATACTGTTTTTTAAAAATATTAATCAGAATCACAGGGTATGAAGTTGGATTAAGCACTTTCTTAAGAATGTCTTTTTTTTCTTCCCCCTAAAAAATTGCCTTTTAAAGTGTGTTCGTCAAAGTCTTTCATCAAAAAGATAAAACTTTTAATATTAGTAATTTAAATATAGTTGTAAATATTAATTCATTTATGCACTGAATTTTAGCTGTGGTCTTGAGTTGTAGTTTACATCCATGAAATTTGAAATGACACTGATTTTAAGAACAGTGAAAATCTATCACTTAACTAGTGAACAGTAGAATCACAGTTGTACTAACAGCATTCTTGGCTTTTATGGTGTGAGCAATATGCTGAAACCAAGGGCCCCTAACTGGTAATTTTCCATGGGAGACAGTACTGGTGTCACTGCCCAGGCACTCGCAGTGGGAGCTGTGGGACAGCCTCTAGGAGGAGAGGATGGGGTTGCCCTGAGAGGATTTGAGCCAGCCCCGAAACAGAACTGCCACTGGTAGAGGCAGTGCTGGTGCCTCTGTGATGATATGTTTAAGAAAGGGTAAAACCAGGTGTGTGTCAGCTCTGAAAGAGGAGTGAGAAAATGTCACACAGCCATCAACATATCAAGGTCAGAGAAGAAAGAGAAGGAGGAGAAGGAGCTTGAGGCTCTGGAGCAGAGATTTCCCTTCAGCCCATGGACAGATGTCTGTGGAGCAGGTTTACCCTGAAGAGCTGTAGCTCATGGCTGGACCCACACTGGAACAGGGGAAAAGTGTGAGACAGAAGAAGTAACAAATAGGAGCTGTAAGGACTGCTCCATTCCATGTCCCCTTGCATTACTCAGGATGGGAAGATGTTGAAGAATAAGGAATGGAGGTGTGAAACTGGGTGGGAGAAACGTTTTAATTTTTATTTTTGTTTCTCACTACACTATTCTGTTTTTATTGGCAACAAATTAATTTTCCCCTAGTCTTTATCTCAATCCATGAGATTTTTCATCATGTTTTCTCCCTTGTGCTCTTGGTGAAGAAAGGTGAAGGTGCATCTGCGTGGGCAGTTGTCAGGTTCTGGTCATTGTCAACCCACTGCAGGTAGTAATGTTTTCAAGCTTTTCTTCTAATGTTTCTGTAATTGCTGTGATTTAACCCTGGTTAATTGTGCCTAGTTCTTAAATTCAGTCAATACCATGGAGCAGTCCTCCCACATTTTGAACACACAGGTTCAAATTATATTTGTAGACAGAGTAACAGGGTAGGTCTCTTTCTCTTGGCAGTGCTCAACGTGCCTTAACACCTACCTGCCATTATAGCTAGGCCTCACTGACTGCTTCCTTGACTGTCATGGAAATTCTGGATGCATCAAGAATAGAAAGTTAGCATTAATTTGCAATGAAAATGCTCTTTTTCGTTCTCCCAAGTGTGTTAGTGGGATTTAATATAGTTCTCGTTGCAGCTGTAAGCAGAATCCCTTATCATGGTTGACTCTGCAGCTGGGTTTCGCATGCCCTGTATAGGAGAGTTCTTACAGAGTTGCAATTAATTTCTTTGAAGGTGATCATGTTTCTTGGCATACAGTTATGAAAAATGCAAACTGGCTTTTTGGTGTCACTGTGTTTACAACTAAATAGCTACTGTTTAATGGTTTTATATGCTGGCAAAAAGTATTTAGTGTAGTGCTATTGTACTTGATTCTGTGTTATTCCTGACTTGGCAGTGCCCCCATTCTATCAAAACAGGTGTATATTGCACATTACAAAATACAGTTTCTATAATTTACTACAGTGAAAAAATTTTCTTAGATAACGTGGCCCTTACTTTACTTCCACAGGCATTAAATGCCTCCCCAGCACAGCTGTTACCTCATTTGTAATATGTTATCCTTATTATCCATATTACAGTAGTACCCAAGAGCCAATAGAGAAGAGTTTTCTTTGTTCCAGATGTGATATATAGAATAACAGACAATCACTTGAGGAGCTTACAGTAGGGATTGCAGAGACCTTAGATACCATATAAGAGGTATGACAAACTGTCTCCATCTGAGATTCACTAAGAGTCAACTCAGTGATGTGTCCCGTCCTTCACTATGAGCCCCCTGTTACTCCACCTGACCCTGCTGTGAATATTCAGTCCAATTCTACAGCCAAGGCCAAGAAAAGTCGTAGCACACATGAGGGTGATTAGTAGATGTTCTGTGTTTCCTCTGAGTTTTTGCCTTCTGATCTTAAAACATTCTTTTATACTTTCTCACACTCTCTTCTGATAAACAGAAGTTGTTTGCATTCCTGTTTGGAAGAAGAGAAATTGACATAGTAACAAGCTAATTAAAGTCAGAAATTCTTCTAGCATTGTCCAATCCAAGATCATTGTTAGATGTCTATAAATAGACATCTCATATAAATAAAATTGTCTTTTCCTGTTCACCTAACCTGGTTGTGTTGGTTTGAAAGTAAAACCAGTGTGAGACTCCAAGTCAGTAATACAATTTAATAGGAGAAAAGAGAAAAAATAAAATACATGCAATAATATAAAAGAAACAACCACTGACACAGTCAGAAATACAACCTGACAGCCTGTCAGTCAGGGTGTTGGTAGCAGTCCGTATAAATGGTGGCTGCATCCTCCTGGATGACAGATGTGGTTCAGTTGAAGCAGTGCTCCTGTAGAAGGTGCAGTTTTCCTCCGAAGATCCAGTGATGATGTGGAAATGATCCGACTTTCCTCTGGGATCCAGTAGAAAGGTCTGCCCTCGTGTCCCAAACCCCAGTTTTTTTATCTAGGTAGGAAAGGCTTGGCTCCTGCCCCTGGCTGGGGCATCTCCCAATGGGATGATGTAATCTTATCAGTCACACAATAGGACTTAATGGCCCATTAACAGAATATATCTCCTGGAGGAAGGATGGGTTGTGAAAAGATAACGATGATCATCCCCCCTGATTTTATCAGGTGGCACATCAGCAGAGGATATCTCCCACAGAGATAAGGATCACCACCCCTCCCACATGTTAATAGATGGTGATAGAATACACATTTTTGCATTGTACCCTGGGACACTGGTGTAAAGTGCATGTCTGTCTTTTCTGTGTGTGTCACAAGACCCGCAGTTCTGTTCTGTGGTCTTGATTGCTTTTTTACTCTATTTTAAAATAGAAACAAATACATATACATAGGTAAACATTTTAAACTGAGAATATGTTTAACGGAATTTCTTCCTGTTTTCTGTAATCATCAGGAATTCTGACTTCATTGACTAATATTTGAGCAATGTGAAGTCCATAATGATCTATTTCTGACATCCTGGATTTAAAAATAATGTACTTTAACACATATTTTTCTTTGCCTTTCTAAGTAATAACAAGAAGAGTTATTAATATTATGGAAAAGCACAACTATTCAAACTTGGACAAATACATAAACAGGATTTAAAAGGCGAGAATTATTGATGTCAATAAATAAATTCTTCATCAGTGTTACCTGACTATTTATAAATCTGGGCAATCATCTTCAAAAGTACTTTTCAGATAACCATCTAAATTTAGAGTTGAATTATTTTCTGCCATACTGGAAACACAGAAGAGGTCATTCATAATGTTTCACAACTTAAATGATTATTTAATGGAGAATGCACAAGATTGAAAGCTTTTTTCCACATTCTCTTGGGCATATTGATAAATCATGCAAGTAGTTTTATATCCTAAATGTATTTTTCTACAGCGCATGTAGTATCACCTTCAGTTTACATATATTTTTTGGTGATTAAAAATTACATTTTTCTTCATGGTTAAGTATTTCTCCCTCCTTCCACATAAGGTTACTGGAAGTAATGGTTATATCTAAGAATGGCACTCATCCATTCTAAGGTAAGGAGTTACCCCTAATAATGGTTATTTTAAGTGCATCTTTATCTTAATTTTCTTATTCATACTGGCAAACAGAATAACAAGAATAACAGGATCTTTTACAATAGCTGCCATGACAACTGCTAGCTGTTAAATTAATCAAGGAGAAGATAGAGAACAGTTCTAAACTAAAAATGCTTCAAGTGCATGGAAAATTTGAAGTATAATTTTGTATCAATTATCTTTGTAAATGAAGGATAGGGGTAGTACACAAGATTTCTCTGGAGTAGCTATCTGAAATACTAATGGGTTTTGAGTTTGGTTTGGTTTTGTTCTAGTTTTGTTAGGGTTTTTTTTCCTAAATAATAACCTGTAGTTTTACTGGGTTGTTTTAGAAAAATATTTGATTGATTTATTATTCTTCACTTAAGAGTTAAAGATTTTGTGAACATCTGATAAATCTGTCGATAAGCAGTACAAACCTTAAAGAAGCAACACTTATCCATATCCTAACATGTTTAAATTAAACTGTTCAAAGGATGTTCTGCTCTTGATGTCTGTGTTGAACATGAGAGTAAGGGGACAACTCTCATTCCCTCCTTTCTTTCTAACTCCAGGTTGGTTCAACTCTTACTGTACAAGAGGGGCAAATATTTTATGATAAACCAGAAGTAAATGTCAGATGATGTGTTTGTGTCATGTAATCCTTCTCTATCAAGTCGTAGTTTTCTAAAAGATTAAGGGAGGATTCATATATCTCTATTTCCTTATCTGGTGATTCACTGTCATTGGTTAGACAACATTATTTTATCTTTTCCATCACATTACTTGTTGTTAAACAGTGATATGTTTTGTAAGCCATGGATTGTATTTGAATCAAAGTGTACAGCACATTTTATATTTCCATGAGATATAAAACAAAGCCCTGGGAGATCATATTTTATGTAAAGTCTGTCTGGTGAAACAAAGTTTCTTTCTATTAATTAAATTCCACTGATTTGGCTTTGAGTAAGAATGTCTAGATTTTGCAGGCAATAATAGTAACCTGCCAGGTCAAGTGATGTTACAGTAACAACAAAATACTTATTTTTAACAGAGGTATTTAAACATACTTAAGTAAAAAGAAATTAAGCAACTCAGTATCATTATTACATACATATAAATACATTTTAATAATTTTTGGAGGGTTTTATTTTCTCTCTATTTTTTTTTTTTTTTTGTAGTAGGATGCTGAGGATAAAGAACTAAGTCAGGCAATGCAGCATGCAAGAGCCTCATAGGGAGAATGGAGTACAGAACCTCACTGACCTTACCTGGCATTTTGTGAGAGTTTACCAGTGTGTTGGTTTTAAGAAGCACAACCCCCAGATTTCTAGTTTGTTTGAGCTATTTTATTGGGGTTTTTTTCCTGAGGTCAGGTGAAATTCTTAATTTAACCATGAGGTTAAAGCACCATGAACTCAAAGCACATGAGCACTTCAAAGAGCTATTGTAATAACACTGACAGGGAGGATAAACTAGTCTTCAGATAAGCTATCATCTATGATGGGTGCTACTTGTTTCAGCTCAGAAAGGAAATTAGGACAAGGAAGAATTCTAGAAAATGGAAAAGAATCAGGTTTATGCATACTTTTATGTTAGTGTATCCTCTTCTACTCCTTAAGGAGACTTGTCTTTTTTTGCTTTTCTTCTAAAAGAAGTTGAGCAGATCCAGTGTTAATGACACTCAACCTTGTTTCTTTAACTTCCTAATATACAAGGAATCCCCACTCAGTTTCAGAATATATATTTAAAATACTGAAGTAGTGGTAGACTGCCTCAGTTGCTGTATCAAAGAAGAAAAAAAAGAAAGAAAAATATTTTGTGTAAGTATACAACATACTTTTGACAGTTGGCCAAGCAGAGTTCATATAACTCAACTTCTGACTGTGTATAGGCTGATTTGTGTACATGTGCTCATAGCTCTCCTGATAGGGTATGAAAGTGTAAAGAATTCCTGGTATTATTGTCCTTTCTGGAGGAAATACAAAACCACAGATTTTGTTCCAGTGTAATTTTGGATCCATATTTTCCTTTTGTAAGCACTCAATCAAATCAAAGAGATAAAGATCAGATTAAGAGATTACAGATTCTTTTCAAAAGTTCAAAGTTTCAGATAGTTGACTTTTCTAATAGGCTAAAGCTGTACTTCATAAAAGGTTTTAAGTACATGAAAAATCTCAACTAAGTCAGAGAGCTTACATATACAGCTGCAACTGCAACTTGTTCAAGATTTTAGCCATATAAGGCTTAAGTTGGAATCCAGTGGTAAAATCAAGATGCATAATCATAATTTAAATACATCAACCTTCCAAATTTGCAGCCAAAAACCTATGGAAGTCTTATTTCTACAATGCACATTAGGATGATTCTAGCAGAGCCTAATGAAAAAGAATGTCTGAGGTAAGTATTATTACCCCATGGGGTGAGAAGCTGCAAATCACTGCTTTATACAAGAATAGTATGTCCCTACACAATGTCACTGCAAGATTTCCAGCCAGGAGAAATTAAGGTGTATTAGTTCTTGTATAAACAAGATGTTGTTTAATCAGACAGTTCCAGCTTCTGCTGGATATTTGTGTTGCACTGCATGTGTTTTCTTAATGTATAGTACAAATCCCAAGCTAGTCTGCTGCACAGGGCACAGCAGAATACATGAATCATCTTGTGTTTGTGTGTAGCTACAACTTCCCCCGTGTTCCCAGTAGTGTTTGTGGCACGGATATTTGTTGGTGCATTCTGTTTGGAGCACACTAATTTGAGGCAAGTTTGGAAATGAAGGGTTTAATCTCCTCATCTAGCTGCTGTTAATTTCTTTCCCCCCAGAATGGCTGCAGTATAAAGATATATTCCATAAGTGAAGGGACTATTGTTATTCAGGATGGAGATTCTGAATTAGACAAGCAGGAAAGTTTTTAGGAGCAGGATGGTTTCACATGGGAAAGCCTGAAGCTGTTGTCTGACTTTTGTTTTTACACTTTTTCTAAAGGAAAATTCGAGGACTTTCAGAGAAAAAAAAAAGTGAGTGTTGGGTTTTGGATTGGATGAAAGACAAAGGATGTGTATGCAACCTACTGAGGCTACAGTGTAAATAAACACTGTTGCTTCAAGGCATGGGGGCTGATGAATATAAATATAAGAGTACTGTGGAAAATAGAACAGTACACTTACAGGATATGGTACTGAAGACTGGGAGCCTTAGAAATGGCTTAGTTAAGAGGTTATCAAATTGTGGCTTTAATCTTGTCTAAGAATACCAAAAATATCCATCCAATCAATCTAGTCTTCAATTTGCTGTTAACAGTTTAATATCTGATAGTCCTTGGTTTTGGAACTATGTTTTTGGGGCTGGTACTCGAAGCTAGCTCTGCATAGTCTGTTCATTACCTTTTATTAACTGCAGTCTTCCCAGAAATGAGGAAAAAAATAGTAGCAAAAAGATAAGCTATTTAGGAAGAGCACCAGCCTCACTACTTCCTGCGATCTGTTCTCCATATAGGCATATTGGCATCCACAGCTGTCATGTTACAGATGGAAGAGGATACTGTTGGATCTCAGAGACCTGGGGTTTTTGAGCCTTCTGTGCTTTCTGGCACTGACCCCCAGAAGAACACTGTTTTTGACCTGAGGCCTTGGAGAAGGCTTCCAAATTTGAGTGATGAAGTTAAAATCATGGGTGTGTAGTTGAATAGAAGTGTGTGCTTTCACATGGTGAAAGGTTTTAAATTTGAGGTTTTTATAGTACAGTAATCAGTATGGGACAAGATGTAAGATTTTGGGTGGTGTCTTTTTCGATGTTTATCTTCTTCCTTCTTCATGGCTTCAGGTAGTAGCTTCTGGTTGGTCAGTAAGTGTCACACTGAGGGTCACGAGAAGTTGATTATTGGGTTAAAAGGATAAATATTATAGGTGTTAATTCTCTATTGGACTATTTAGCTTTAAGAGACCTTGTAGCAGCTAGATCTGCCTCCATTTTGCTCGCTTCTAGCAGGTTACTAGAAGTGCTGCTGAACACTCTGAACTTTTTGATAAGATTTAATAAACAACCAAGCCCAAACATGAGGAAATCCATTTCCTTCATGTATTTTTTAATCCTAACTCTGAGTGAAGACAAAAGAGACTGAAACAAATCACTAATTAAATAATACAAAACTCCCACCACTGTTACAGATACATTCCTTACTATTACTTACCTGTATTTGTTTATGGATTTGCTGCTCAGGATTTTTTGTACCTTTCCAAACCTGCTGATGCTGTCTTCTTTCAAAACCTCCCCTGGTTTTAAAATCTCCACATTCCAGAAATTTCATACATTTTCAAAAGTAGTATGACTTTTATTCTTACATTCTGTTTAAAGGAATATTCTTTTTTACCTGTTTGAAATTGAACTCCTACTGTTTTTATCAGGCACTCCCTTTCTTGCACTGAGGAATTTAGTAAATTTCATTTTGTGTTTGTCTTAGTCACTGACACCACGAGTTTTGTAAATTTTGATCATATCTCTCGTCCATCTGCTTTCCAAATTGGAGAGTCAGAATTGTTAGTCATTCCGTAACATAGCTGCTTTATTGTTTTTAGCACATCATCTGATCTCCAAAATTGCTATATCCTCCTTGACATGCAGAGACCAGAGCAACACAACATTTGAGATAAGGACACCTGTTGTTTTATACAACATAAAAATTATACATTTGTCTTGGTCCCAATATTCTTCCAAATATCTTTCTTGGCTACCATTACATACAGATCTTATTGTTTCAGTGAACTGCTTATGATCTCAGTGGCTCTATCTTGAATTGCAACTGCTACTTTTGTGGTCAGCATTGCACAGACATGACTTCATTAATTTTTCCCTAGATATAGTATTATATTAGTTTACAGTGAAGATTATCTAACACATCTTTCACAATATCTTCATAGACAAACTCAGGAACTGTGGATAGGATGAGTGGACAGTGAGATGGATGTGAACTGACTGAATGGCAGTCCCCAGACGGTCATGATCAAGGATATGATCATGAACAAGGAGTAGTTAGGAGCCTGTCGCTAATGGTGACCCCTATGATTCAATACTGAACCCAGTATTTTTTAACTTATTCATCAATGACTTGCATGAAGGGGCAGATGTCTCCTCAGCAAGGCTGCTGATGACACAAAGCTGGGAGGAGCTGCCAATACCTCAGAGTGATGTGCAGCCCTTCAGGAGGGCCTTGAGAGGCTGGAGAGATGGACAAAGAATTGGCTGAAATTCAGCAAAGGCAAATGCAGGGTTGTATACCTGGGGGAGAATAAACTCAAGTACCAATGCAGGAATGGGGTTAATTTTCTGGAAAGCAGCACTGAGGAGAAGGAGCTGGGGGTCCTGGTGGATAATAGGCTCTCCATAAGCCAGCCAGTTAAATCCTGCCAAAAGGAGCAGCCAGTCCTATTCTATGATTACAGTGTGTTTCACACAACAGGGAGTCTGATTCTTGGCTGGACTGCAGGCACTCTTTTAATGGTCGTAAGTATTTAAGAAGATGACTTGAATCATGAAAGGATGGCACAAATTGTCAGCCTATATGATCTCTCTGTTCATTTACAGCACATCTGTAATGTGTTTGTGTTTCAGTCTAGTGGCTTGACTGTACCACATGTAAACATGCCAACTCTGTTTTAAAACTGGCTTGCCTGGGGCAGACAGCAGTTTAGCCATGATAACTGTGGCTTTCTGTGCTCAGCAGCACCTTATGTATGCCTTTCATACCTCTTGCAGCTGAATCCTTTGGTATCTGAGCCTGTCTAGACCAAAATTTGCTACAAAATATCTAGACAAAGATGCAGAGTAGGCTACTGGAAAAACAAAATCCTGCTTTTCAATAATACGTTTCTGTCTGTTCTTTAACTCTGTGGTTGCTATTTTCATTCCTTTTGCATCTCAGTAAGGCTTTCAACATATGCTTGATACATAATTGAGAGTACTAAAGGCAATGGCTGCAATTCATATAATAGCTAACCTGGTATTATGTGCTGGGGCATTAATGTGCAAGAATATCTAGCAGTAACAGTTACAGAAGGCAAGCAGTCTTTGTTTTAGATGGATATTGCAGTAAAAAATATATAAGGGAAATGTTCCTTAAATAAAAGTTTTATTAGTTTTACCAGCACTCTACATTTAAATACTGTAAGTGATAAATTTGAAAAAGACTTAATGTTTTTCTATTAAGCTGTTATGTCTCCCTTCATCTTTTCACAATGTAACAGTTTGCAGACAGAATACTAAAGACAACTGTGGATCATTGCTAATTCTGTTAACTGGATGATTAAAATGACAAGAACATCTGCAAACAACTGTTGCTAGTAGTATTGCTGTTCCTGAAAGCTCTGCTGTTGCTAAAGATCTGACAGTGCTTCCATTACTAAATCTCATTGTAATCCTCATTGGATTTAAACCCAGAATTCATATTCTCAGTCCAAAAGACAGTTTTTTGACATCATTTGGAATTAGCCATATTTTAGTTGCAGAAAAGTGAGAGTTCCACAAACACTTGATATTTTTTAAGATACTTTGTATGTTCTAGAAGGCTTTTAATGCTGCTAAAATTATTCAAGTCATAACGTTTTTATGAATATCATGCATTCTTGGTTATCCTGAGTAACAGGAAAATGTGTTCGTTTGAAATGACAAAATATGTGAAGCATGTGGACATAGATTCTGTAGATATTTACACCTGTACTTGATTTTTTAAGCAAGAACACAGCCTCCCTGTTGATTTAGTGAAGCTGTTCAAGCGCAAAAATGTAAATGAACATGCAGATATTTTTTGGAGGTCAAGAAATTGTCCTGTTTCTCCTGCAGAACTTTATTTTAATCTCTCTGGAAGCCAAACTGCCTGCTAAGAATCATGCTTAATAGAGTCTGATTGCACACACTGATTAACCTCAGTAAGACTCTGATTTCACTGTCTAGATAAGACAGATAATATCACTGTTTTTTTGTTTCATAGCCTACAGAAAGCTGCTGCAGAAGCCTACAAGCAAACTGGTGTCCTTTTTTGAATTACAGATTTGTATTTAATGGACTTTCCAGCATAAAGGCATATGAATATTCTTTTGATACGTCAGAACCACCAGTTTCCCAATGACATTTTTTTATGTATGGAAGTATCAGGCTTCCTTTTTTCTTTGGAGAAAACAGGCCAAGAGGATTCCTATTGGTTTACTAATCTAGCTGTGAAATGCTGGTCATCTAACTTAAAAGACCGTATTTCCAGAGATTCCTAGAACATGAGCCAGAATAAGACTAGAAAAAAGACAATAATTTTTCCATTTCATTATTGACACTATGCAATAAAAAATAGTTTTTCATAATTATTTTCAGTTAAATTGTCACATTCAGATTCAAAATATATCCTAATAATTGACCCAAATATAAATGTATGAATTGTACTATAAAGCACTTTGTGTTAATAATAGGAGATATAAACCTCTTACCAATTCAAATTTGTGTGCAATTCTGCTGAAGATTTACTTTGAAAGTGAGGATTTAAATGGAGGACAATTTGCATCTAATTCAAATGATAGCTGAGAACAGCTGATATATATATAAAATATAAAAAAACTGTTGTTCTAGTCTTGTCAACATATTGACTTGATCCATAAGAGAGTGAAAAAAATTGTCACTATATGGTTTTGAGTCACTAATTCAATTTTATTTGCCATAGTTGCAATATTCAGGCAAGTGACCCTCACCCTTTCCTTAAATATAAGCAGCCATGAATGTTATTTTATAGGGGGACTGTAGCTCTGCTTGCAGATATCATCTAATCCTGATTCTCCTCAACCCTAAACATACCTCCTAGGAAGACACTGAGCTTGCATATTTGTACTTTAAAGTGTTAGCACAGCCTCCAGCACTGTCACATAGTGAGGAATCTTGTCAAAATTGAAAAATCTAATCTTGTAATAGGCAGATTATTCAAATACATTTCATTCCAGGTAAAATTAGAAAACCTGCAGTGTTCTTTGCAACTTTAAATTTTTTTGCTGTTTTGTGTTACTCCAGCAATATGAATTTAACATTACACTTAACAATGGTTGAACTGGGTCAAATTTTCTTGTATATTATATTTCAATCAGTTTACCACTTTTCCATCATGGGGTTAAGATGCCTTATAATTGTGTGATCATTAATATTTTTCCATGTAATTTCTTGATCAAGTGTTGATAAAGAGAACTTTTTAAGTTTCATCTTGACTAATTTTTTTTTTCTGCTAAAATATCTTGAATAAAGGCTAAGTTAGTGAGGAAAACATCTACAAGAAGAAACTGTAATCAATTTTTGACTCTTTTTAGTTACCACCATTTTCTTCACTATTTCCAAATGGGCCTTGCATTCCAGTGCTTTCCTATGCATTGGTCCTTGTGCTTTGACCTTGGCTTTAAATTCTCCCACCAGCTTTTGTGTAACTTGAAATAAGGATTACAAGCCCATTACTAAAATTTTCATGGGGAAGTAGAAATACATTGATAATTTTGAAATCTAAGCACATAAATTGTTAGGAATAATCCTCTCTACAATGACAAAGGTCCTAGAGCTGTTTTATTCTAATCTGCTTTCTTTCAGGACACATTGTAAGTAATATTGTGCAAATAGAATGAAGGTACTCAAAGAAATACTGATTTAAATTATCTTACTTCATGTGTCTGGGTTGCTAAGCTGCTTGGCCTTCATTTTGTTACCACTCAGTAGTAACAAGACGACTGCACAGCAGCTTTCTCATTTAATGTGGGAATAGAGGTTTTTGTCATTGTTCATATCACTAAATGTGTTCTTAAGTGTGAGGAGCTTGGTGTGTATCTTGGCAAAGTCCAGCTTTTTGTATTGGTGGTTGTTCCTCAGTGGAGCATGAGTAAGTGACTGCTATACTTGCTGGTGCAGAGGAGAGGGCAGATGGGCTAGAAAAAGGTAAAATCAGTTACTATAATTTGAAGACTCCAGGATAAACCTGTGTTGTGACAATCCTATACAGTCTGGGTAGCATACTGAATCTGAGTATGCTAGAAACTGAGTTTGACATAAAATAATTTCTATATGTTTTTGTTATTATTTTGTTGCTTGTCTGGTTTTATTGATTTTTTTGACTGAATTATTATTGTGGGAAAAACTCTTAGATAATGGTGCACACTATTTCAGTCTGTGATCAGGATACATTTACTGTTGTCAAACACTGCTTTTGGGATTTTGGAGGGAAAAGTGCTTTGCAAAGGCAGGCATTATTTAAAGGGGACAAGTCTATTTTCTTCATAATGACTTCCCTTCACTGTGTAATTTTCTACTTTCTTTTTTTTTTTTTATCAGACTTCAAATCTGATACCAAACTATCAATACAAGGGTATTGTCAAAATTAGTACTATATTGTCAGAAATGGGTATATAAATGTACTGAAGGTTTATGTAATTGATAGTTGAAGTTTTATATATATAATCCTCATTGCAAGTAAAACAGACGTAAAATGTTTTATATTTACATACATACTATAGTATGACAAAGTAAAACACCAAAAATATTTTCATTTCTAAACGAATGCAGAATTCGTTTTTGAAAAACAAGTAGAAAACTATTTAATATATTGTGTTATGGTATAACTGGATAATCATCTTGACTCCCAATCTGAACTAAGCAATTTTTCACTGCCTTTGAATATGATGCTTGAAATAAGTAATAAGTGAAGGATGAAACCCAAAAAGAAATCTAAGCTTAAACTCATGCTGATCTGTATAGAGAGTTAGGAGTCTGTATGCTTTGATGTTGCTTTAATCCACTTTTCTCCAGCTGTCAGATATTAAACATCACGGGGCACATCATGAGCTCATGTAATTTGTTATAGTGCTATTGAAAAGTTAATGGAGCTGGAAGGCCAGCTGAAGGTCTGACCCTATAACGCTTCAGCTAGTATACACAAATCTGTAGAGCTGAGCTATTACAGGTCTCTTCCTCAGGAATGCCCTTCTTAAACTCTTTTCTGCTTGCATTTACAATGGATATATTGTGTCAGAAAAAGGGTGATGTCTTCCACTAATTAGCTACCATAGAACCAAATGAAACCTGAATTGCAAAATATAGAAGGTCAGCTTCTCCTATTCCTACTCTGGCATTCATAGTGCTCCAATTTATCTCATTTAGCAAACAGTAAGAAGCCAGCTTCAACTTGCAATGAAGTTTCGTAGTCTAGCAATGGGAATTGGGTAATAGCTTGTAATGAATCACTACCTATTACTGTACCATGATTCTTTATGAGTTGGAGATTGTGTCGCTGCCTCCAGGACAGAGGACAGCAAGAATTCAAAATCCATTTCAAACTGGACTGGCAAGGAATCATGTATATGTCAGCTTTCTAGAGAAAGCTGGTCTTGTATCTGGTAATGGAACTAGGAGCGCTGTCTTTTTCCTAAAAATATACTTACTGTACTATTAGGAGATATAATTTTCTTGTATTTCATTAAATGAAATACTGAAGCCAGCAGTGTGAGTTTCAACTAAGCCATGTGCCTGATCCCACACTTCTGTCACAACAAATGCAGACAAGGACACAGGCTGGGGGAAAGCAGCCCAGCAGAAAAGGAGCTAGGGGTGCAGATTGACAGTGGCTGAACATTGGCTAGAATGTGCCCAGGTGGCTAAAAAGGCCAATGTCATCCTGGCCTGTGCCAGCAATAATGTGGCCAGCAGGATCAGGACAAGGATTGTCCTCCTGTACTCAGCACTGGTGAGACCATACCTCAAGTGCTGTGTTCATTTTGGGCCCCTCACTACAAGAAAAACATTGAGTTACTGGAGTGTGTCCAGAGAAGGGCAGTGGAGATGGGGAAGGGTCTGGAGCACAAGTTTGGTGAGGAGCGGCTGAGGGAGCTGGGGGTGTTTAGCCTGGAGGAAAGGAGGCTCAGGGGAGACCTTGTATTGCTGTCTACAAGTACCTGAAAGGAGGCTGTAGCCAGGTGGGGATTGGCCTCTTCTCTCAGGCAGCCAGCAATAGCGCAAGAGGAAGCGGCCTCAAGAGGGAGGCTCAGATTGGACATCAGGAAGAGTTTCTTTGCTGAAAGGGTTATGAAGTGTTGGAATGGGCTGGCCAGGGAGATGGTAGAGTCACTATCCCTGGAGATGTTCAAGAAATGACAGGACTTTAGTGCCATGGTCTAGTTGACAAGGGGTGGCCACTCAAAGGTTGGACTTGAGATCTTGGAGATCTCTTCCAACCTAAGTGTTTCTGTAATTCTCTGATATTTTATGCTAAGGAATGTTAGATTAACAATATCTCTGAACGAATATGGTCTGGGGGTATACTCTTTGCACCCCTTCCCTCCTGCTTTGCAGGACATTTGGGTGAGTCACAAGCATTGTGGTTTATGATTTTGTCATTAGGATCTGATCTTTGAAGTCCAGCTTCATAAACATACAAGTGTGTTTTCACTTCGACAGGAATATAATTCCTGAACTTCATATGTGCTCTTTAATGAAAAGAAACGTTTCCATTGAGATTGTGACTTGATTTGTAAATTAATTTTTGATGAGATTATAACTACTAAGTAGAAATTGAGATTTTAAAAAAAAAATAATGTTTCTGAAGACCATTAAAACTTTAATTACACAAATTTACCATCATGATTAAACAGAGTCATACTAGCAAAGGGTTGAGTAAGCTTGTTTGGTCTGTGTCCCATGTTCATTATCTTTAAATACATGTGATGTTTATGAAGGTGAAAAAGAAAAAAAAAAGAGCCAAGCTCAAGTGTTGTGTATGTCTTGTTTCTCAGCAGCTCTCAATATTTTACAGAGAGAATAACATCTTGATAATTAAATTGCTTCCACATCTGTGCAATGGTGTCAGCAGGATATTGCCATATTGCATATGTTTAACAAATTACACATAATTTGTCTTTATATTTTCATTATGGAAATTTCATTCATATTATTCAACAAGAAGTACCACCATGTAAGAATGAGACAAGAAAATGGAATAACAAAACTGATTTTGACTATTTGCAAGTTAAATGCATTTTAACAAAGACAATAAAAATCCTGCTTTGGCAAGTTACAAGAGAAATAAGCGAAGCTGACATTCTGAGGAAACTTATTAATGAAAAAATTATTTACTTCTGTACTGTTGGAAGTGTTTATAGCATTGAAAGATAGAAAGGAAAATGCAGTCCAAGGGGAATGCAAAACTTCAAGGTTTGATGAGGAGTGAGACTTGATGGAACAGTAGTGAATATGCCACAGAGCTTTGGGGCATAATTTGAGTTACTTGAAATTGCAGGTTAAATTTAATTGTGATTGTTATCAGTTGTTTAGTGAAAACTGTTTTCTGATAAGTAAACCTCTATGGGTTTTTTGGATGGAGAAGTAAACAAACCATCCCAAGAATAATTTTAAACAGTGATTGGTTAAAAAAACTATGGAAAATAGGCTCTCCTCCTCTGCGTGGTGTAATAAAGCTATTTTTCTTTCAAGTAGCTTTAGTCAATACCCTATGTCTGTAACAGATTTTAATTTTTTCTGTTGCTCAAAGTTAACAAAGTACATAGAGAGAATACCTAGAGGTAAGAACAACAACACCTGAGAATACAGTTCTTTGTAGATTAAGGCAGGTCGCTCTGTTTAAATATTTGCATGACTGCATCCTCTTAATTCTTATTCTATCAATTTGCATCCAATTTAGAGTGGTGCCTCAGGTGCTCATTGATTTCTGTCCTCTGTTACCAGTCTCCTTTCTTTTTGGCACTAAATACAAACAGAACATAAAAAATGAAGTGTTCCTTGCAGCTGCTTTTTTTTTTTTTTTGTAAATAATTTTATTACTTGGCATTAATCTAGACTTTGAATTACTGAAGAAATATACTGATGAAGGTATCTCTCTCTTCATGAGGCAAAAGATGCGTAGATACCACAAAGAATAGAAGCTAAATTTGGTGGATGGAGAGGAATATCTCTGATTTCTATGAGCATTTATGTTCCTACGTTGACAAGCTCTAGGCAGCAACACGGTTTGACAGCAGATGAGGATAGGTTCTGGTCTCAACAAGGGCACCTACTTCATGGTCAGCACTTTGAAAGGGAACATAGTTGCAAGGCCCTTTGGAGGACTTGACTTGGCATAAGATGATATCTTCAGGAGTTATAGTCTTTGTATGTAATCTCTAGTTCCCCTCTTGGAGACATCCTTGCTCTCTCCTCTTTTAGGAAAACTATTATCCATAGAAAATTATGGTTTTTCCTCATTGAATGAAATTTTTTTATCTTTGGAAAGACCCAGCAAATCAACCTTCCTTTAATTACTTAGGAAAATTGTTCATGAACCATAAAAGAGAGAATCTAGACTTAGTCAATGGTGATACCCTTTCCTATGTTATGGTCCTGGGCCTAAGATCTGGAGATGGTCCTCCTTGATTTTGTGCTTCTTTGCTTATGCAAAGTTGCCATAGCACTGTTCTCTCTTATGAGCATTTTTTTTGCCACTTTCTGGGGGGAAAGGTGCATATCCACATTATTCCACTCCAATGGAGAGTTATGTCAGTGAGGCAGGTGGTCAGAGCCTGTACAGAATGACTGTTTATTCAGCCCTGGTGAGACCACACAGAGTATTCTGTGTCCAATTCTGAGCTCCCCACACAAGAACAACATTGCAGCAGTTCCAATGAGGAGGGTTACCAAGATACTTAGGTGAGCATATGATGCACAAATAGAGTCTGAGAGGACTGATACTTTTCAGCCTGAAAAGGACAAGGCTAAAGGAAGACCTGACTGCTGTCTTTAACTCTTGAAAGAGACGTTATAGAGAAAATGGAAACAACCTTGGCTCAGAGGTATATGGTGAAAGGACACAACACAGTGGACACAAGCTGTAGCAAGACAAAATCTAACTCATGGGAGGAAAAAATACATTCTCCAAGAGAATGGTTAAGCTGTGAAAAAGGTTGCCCAAGGCTGTGGAGTCTATATCTTTAGGTATATCCAGAGAGTAACTTGACAAAGCCCTTAGAAACTGAATTGAACTTTTAAGTTGATCTTGCTTTGTGTAGGGAACGGATAAGATGACCTCCAGATGTCCCCTCCAGCAAAAATTATTTTGTTGTAGTGTGACCTTTCCCATTTCCCAAGCTGTGTAAGGACAGAGCAGGGATCTTGCTACCTACCTCAGAGTATGTTCTTCCTCCTGAGCCTCCTGGATAGATTGATATCCCACATAAAGTTCCCAGTGGTACTTCACCAACAGTTGAACAACAGAGATATGTGAAAGATTATAAATGCCTGATTTTTAACAGATAGTCATCATTATTAATGAGCACAGCCCAAGAAGGGGAAAAAAGAAAGCATTTTAAATTCAAACTAAAGTATAAAAATATCTTCACTGGCTTTATTCTTTTCTTTTTGTGGGCAGAAGGAAAAAGGTGAAAACTAGTGCTATAGCTGTTTTTCCCTGCATATGTTATCCGTCATTACCTGCATATGAATTGTGCACAAATAAAGAAATGAGGGACATGCAGTATGATATTTAATACTTCAAAGGAGATTCTTCATCGCTATGGGAGGCATCAGACATATTCCACTCCTCGAAATCCTTGAGAGTGAAGATCTGCAGCATAGAATTCAGCCAATGGCTTTCAGCTTTTGACACAGACTGCCTTTATGAAGTAGAATTGAAGGAGTTTGAATGCTTGTAATGGATCCCTCTGAGAAACAGTATAATTGGTATGGCATTGGTCTGTTCTATTCCCTCTGCCTTTAGGGTAACTACTACATTCTCAGATTTCCCTTAAGATGAAGACTTTGGCTGACAGATGCCCTATACATTGAATGCATTGCTATAATCCAAACCTGTATGAGGAAAAATTTTCAGTTCCCCTCAAGTTTTAAGAACTGTGAATCACATATCTGAAGAGAAATAATACCTTTCTTGCTATAACTCAAACCTATTTCCCCTTTTCTTTTATTCACTACTGTTAAATCAACACCTTATAAGGAGGAAATTGCTAAGTTTTTCAGATGGATGTTCATGTGCCTCACCTCTTGTTTCAGTGGTGTTTGGATGTTTGCCTCCAATTTTCTCCCTTTACCCAAAATACTGTTGTCTGACTATTGTTACATTTGGCTGTGAGAGCAGCTGAGCAGCACATGGAATATTTACCATCCCTTCACTTTGGTAAATGTATTTTCTTCTTTTCCATACTTCTCTTTTTTTCTTAAGCTCTGTTATGTTTATTTAGTTATCCTTCAAACCATATTCTTCTTACTAGTTCTTATTTGCCTGTTTTTTTCTTTGTAGTTTCATTTCTATCTCCCAGTCAGCTTTTTGACCTTTACATTTGCATGTTGCATTCTGATCTTCTCTATTTATGTATTTCTTCTTATTTATTCCTTTGTTTCTGGTTTTCTTGTTTTATCTTAATCCATCATTGCCCCTGCCCTTTCTCCTTTTGCTGATACTCTAATTAAACTTTCCCTTATTAATTCTAACCTCTCCTTCCATGCAGAAAATGTGTATTTGGTATTTCTCTTTGGAGTGACAAATCTGTTTCATACTCTATGTCCATTTTTGTTTTGCCACAGTTCCTTTCTAGGGAGGATGAGTTTCAGTTGCATGGGCTCCATATGTATATATTAATTTTCTGTTTTCCTGTTCCTTTACTATTGCTCTGTGTTCATCTTCTCCCCTGCAATGAGCGAAATTCCACTGTACAGGTCAGCTACCAGTGAGAACAATATATTGATGATGCTGTCATCTTCTGTCTGATTTCTTTCTATTATGCTTAAGTCAAAAAGGTCAGGTAGAAATGCAGAAACATTCACAGATAAGCAGAATATTGTGCTCTGCTGTGTACACCAGTACAGACCTCAGACTGGAATTGTAGCCTGGATAGATTTTGAATGATGCAAGGAACTGAGTAATTCATTTAGCTTGTCATTGTCACAAAGAAGCTTGAGAAATGCAAAGGAAAAACAACCTAAGCAAGAGTGTAGCGTGTTTTCCTTTTTGAAGATGATGTTTCCTTCCCTGAAATTTTATTTTGCACAGTGAAGATCTTTGCTGGGTTATCTACATGAAATAAGGTTTTGTTTGCATCTAGCTCAGACTAAGTCACTTTTTGAAACAGATGAGAAGGGTTTGGGTTATCTCAAAAGTTCTAAAATGTGCATAATATTGGAGTAGAAATAGCATTGATCTCTTCATATGTATGAAGACCTAATGCTGGGGGACCAAATTCTAAATCCAATCAAGAAAATATTTTCACTTCACTGCTAATGATTGGATAATTACAGTGCAGTTCAGAAAAGAAGTCAGAGGCAAAGAAAGATTTGTAACACGTGTAGTGGAAAAAAGGAGTTGGCAAAGAGCCCATTTCTCTGTCTTGACACAGGATTTTTCTTTGCTGATTTGTTTTTCTTGAGGTAGAAGTACCCTTTTTTTGTGGTTTGAGTTTCTTTATTTTATCATCATCTTGCTGGAGTGCAGAAAGTGTCAATTTTTTTTTGCCTGAAATACAGTGTTTTTTAAGGAATGGCTTTCAGAGAGGATGGTGCAAGTGCATCATTAAAGTACTTGCTAGGACAAGTAACAAAGACATTGTAATGATGTAAGTTACCTCACTACAGAAAAAATTTATTCTATCCAAGCAAATGTATAAATTGCAGATTTTCTTCAAAAGCTTTCTTCTTGTAGTTTCATTGTTAATTATAAGGCAAGCATTGTTTCGATGCTCTAAGAAACTACTCTGAGCAAAGAAGGAGAACACAATTACACTCTTCTGCCTCTGTAGACAAAAATAGTCTTCACATTAGAGCTTAAGTGCCAGAAAACCTATACTCTATTTTGTCTTAAAAAATTTCAAGGATTGCTTTATAGCAGTTTGCATGGTGATATGTTTTGGATTTGAAACAAAAACATTGTTGAAAAGACACTGGTGTTTTAGCTATTGCTGAGCAGTGCTTAATGGGTGAGGGCCTTTTCTGTTCCTCATGTTAGGGAGGAAGCTGGGGGAGGGACACAACCAGGACAGCTGACTCCAAATGCCCCAAGGGATGTTACAGGCCATATGGTGTCATGCTCAGCATATAACCTAGGGGAAGATCATGGAAGGGGGGACATTTGGAGTGGTGGTGGTATTTTTCTTCCAAAGTAACTGTTATGTGTGGAGCCCTGCTTTCCTGGGCATGGCTGAACACCTGCCTGCCCATGGGAAGTCATGAATGAATTCCTTGTTTTGCTTTGCTTGGGAACACAGCTTTTGCTTTCCCCAATAAACTGTCTTTATCTCAACTCACATGTTTTCACACTTTTACCCTTTTGAGGCTCTCCCTCAACCCACTGTGGGGGACTCAGTGAGAATCTGCATGGGGATTAACTGCCCTGGTAAAACACAACAAATACTGCAATTACGATGCACTTCAACTTAAAGATGCGGTTTCTTTATTGAGTGCCTGAGAAACTAAAATACGTGATCCATCATAATTTAATTATAGTAACCTATATTAATTGTGGTAAATAGGTTAGTAATTTGACCTAAATTACAACAAATAGTCAAGAGACAAAGGCAGAAAAACAACAGAGTAGAAAAGGAGAAAGGAAAAAAAAATGTTGAAATACTTCAGAAGAGATTTCAGTCTCCTCTCTCTGGTACCTTTGTTTTTCTCTCCTTTCATTCTCTTTGGTCACTTGTCTAGATCATGGGTCTCAGAGATGTTCAGAGAACTGACAGATCCATTAGTTCCTTGAGTCCATTGATTCTCATTCTTTCTTTAAGGGCACTGTCAGGAAGGTATAAAAATTGGTAAAGCTCTTTGGCTCTTGAAGTGCTGGCTTAATGCATTCTTTTAGAAGATGTTCAATTAGATGCTTTAAATCTACAGCTACAATACCATACAAGAAAAGTTTTGAGCCTTATGCTGGTTTCTGTTTTTAATTTCTTCCTTCCTGAGTGGTAAACAAAAATAACTCTGTTAGAGGAACTGAGGAAAGTACAGACCACTGAATACTCCCTCTTTGTGGAGTCTTATAGACCTATGTCAAATCATTAGCGTTTTTCTTCATTAGGCACAGCAGTAAATATATTTTACATTATTATTATTGTTATTATTGTTGTTATTATTATTATTATTATTATTATTATTATTGCTGTTGTTGTTGTTGTTATTAGGTTAGCATCCTTGAAACCTCTATCCGTTGGTTAGATTTGAGTAATAATTTTGAAAGTTATTAAGAAGGCAAGAGCTATAGGACATGAATACGCAACCATGTGGTATGATCATGTGAAAAATTTGGAAAGCCAGTCTAAAGCAGATGGTATTTCAAAGGTCACAGAAACTATTTCAGGTCTATCCAGCTACTTTTTACAGGAACACTTCCTAATTTTTTCAGTACTCTTCTAAGCACGTCAAGAGTGTGCTGTCCTTCCAATATCACCCAGCTCGGTTGTACAGTGTGACAGCTCACTCAAGGTCTGGAAAACAGTAGTGTGTACTCTCTAAAATACAGGGAAAGGTTTGGGGAGAAAGGAATAGGGAGACAGATTTCCAGGCTGAGGTTTGCATGGAGGCTTCTGACACTGGGATGATTTGAGCAAGTAATGTCCTGGCTCTGGTGTGAGAGAGAGAAGCAGCATGTACTTGGAGATAAGAACTTGGTCAAATGTGACTGAACATCCCCAGGGTCAGTCCCATGGCAGTTTATTTGAACATAACTTTTAAGATATACTTCATCATCACTGTTTTAGTAAATTGGAAAAAGATTTGTGTTTAATTTTGAAAAACCTTCAGTGTGTCCTGCAAGGCCTTGTCACTGATCCAGTCCTGATTCTTAATAATTGAATCTTTCAGTCATGTCTCAAAGTATTTTGTTGAACTTTTGATTCATAGTATTGTATAATTTTGAAATTGCATACAAAATACATAGTTTGGACTGTAATGATAGAATATTACTCTCTGCTTTTCCATTTAAAACTAAAGTTATGAGTGGCCTAGTTACAGTAAAATTTGTATTCAAGTGCTCAAAAACATTAATCCTAAAATAAAGAGCTGATTTAAAAATAGATTAAATGAACACATGATCTGCTTCAGCACAGTAGGTGATCAATGTTTAATACACCCTTGCTAAGTTTATGTAAAGTCTAGTCGCACCCTTCATTAAGATATGTTGACAGAGATGTTCATTTAGTTGGACAAATACCAGGATTCAAAATCCAGCTCTTAATTATGTTGTATTATATATGGTGAGTGAATAAGAATGTGGACATTAGCAATGAATAAGGCTGTGGACAAATTGATTAACTGCAATTAAAATGCTTGTGCATCTGTAAGACTATCTGAAAATTAATTCTGCTTTGATGTGCAGCAAAGCATTTACCCATAAGCTAACTGTATGCAATGCACACTGTAATTAGCAAGATGCATGCTTTGTTTTAATTGCTTCAAACACTGGATCAAACTGCAAAAAGCATTACCTGAATGATTGCAACATGTTCATTTTTCTTATCATATGTTTTGGGTTGACAAATAATATCTCATTGAAGAAATTGAAGATTGGAAAAGAAAACAAGGGCTGCTTTCTTTCTGTACATACTTACCTGTGGTAATATCATGATAGCAACAGTTTTATTCATAGGATCTCATGAAAATGCTACTTTCTACAAAATGAAGCATTATTAGACGTATCAAATATGCAAATGGATTTCCATTAAAACACTTTCTAATTATGCAGATTTACCTTCTATTGGTAGTAAATATTTATGCGTATGGCAGAAAACTGTGGTGTTTGGGGAGAGCTCAAGTGTTGCATGTGTGCATATATATATGTATGTGTGTGTGTGTGTGTGTACATATACTTTAGAAAATATTCCTGACTAGTGCAGATATGAGGCAGTAACTGTAGTTTCACAATTCAAATAAATAACAGCTATCATTGCATCTAATCCTTTTGATAATGACCACCAATTCCTTGGACAAATTGAATATGACCAATTAGATTCAAAAGACTGCAACGTAATTAAATGAAATTTGCAAAAGAGCATCTCTGCTCCCATTTAAACTGCATGAGAATTAAAGAATAAGGAGGCAGACGGAAGCTTCTCACAAGACTTGTAGATACAGTTTTTCCAGACCTCTGCATTTAAAATAAGGTGAATGAATAAAATCCCCTGACTAATACAAATTCATTCTGTCTGCTTGGGAGAGAGAGGCACCAGAGTCTTGTCATATCTATTGTGCATTAAGTGAAATATTTCATCACTTATTTCTGGGTAATCAAAAGAGCTTTAGCCTAAGTGTAAGTTTGCTTCATTTGTACCCTATCACTTTTATTCAAAGCAGTTCCTCTTTATCTTCCCTTTGTAATAGGAACAATACAAGATAATGTAATTTATGCAGGAATGCAACATTTACAAAAGTTTTTAGATCAATAAATTTAGTTTTCATGACACAGTGTAAAAGAGATTTGCTATATTGCATGGATGAAAAATGCATTGTTTAGTAATCATTCTGATATTATGTTGTTCTAAATGCAAAGCTTGATGTAACTGTCCTATTAAAATATATTCCAAAGAATATCCCAGGGGTCTCTCTTGTCATTTTGGCTCAAGCTGATGCATAAATTTCCAGTTGTAAAGAAATATTCTAAGTTAATCTTCTCAGGAAGTAGCTCAATGGTCCTCATGAGTCCTTGCAAGGCTTATAAAGACAGTTTCAGAAAGAACTTTTTCTAGCAAGATGTGTATTATAATTCAAACACATAATTCTACCTGTAATTAAGTGAAACTGTACTCACAAGTCCCAAGCCCTAGAGTATTTAGATGTAGGCTTCACAGATAAGAATGGAATCCTGAAAACACTAGAAATAGAACTGAATGGGTTCATTCTGTTTGAATTTTTATTGTAATTCAAGGTGTATTCAACCTAATTAAATATATTAAAAAAATCCCCTTTTATATACAAAACTGGGCTTTATCTAGCAAGACACACATCCTCCTGAAGTGAAGCAAGATCTCTACTGGCATAAATTTGGAAGAAAGTTCTGTCTTAGTGTAATTTTACACAGTTGAAACTCCCAAGAATTAATTATTTATAATTTCCTTGCTGCATTTTGTCTATGGGATAAGACAAATAGGAAAACTCTGGTCATTTTAGCAGTGCTTCATCACCAGTGAAAAGTAACACATAGACAAGGATTTTCACACTTGACAATAGTGATCATGAAAATTGATACCAAATTATATCACAAAATATCACAGTGATACTGTGGACCAATAGGCTTGGGGTTTTCTCTGAAGACAAGAACAGATCCTCTTCTGTGGAATGCTTCAAAGAACAGAAAAGAAAGAAAGCTGTCCCTAGAAACAGGACATTTGGTTTGAATCTGCACAGTCTTCATATACACTAAATATATTGGTTTTCTCAAATCCAGAACTATTCTATGAAAGCCTAATTCAAGGAATAGATGAGCCGTTACGAAATACTATTAGCACTCCTTCTTTATCCACCTTTAAAAAAATCCTTTAATTTTTTATTATTATTATTATTACAGCCCTGTTTTTCCTTCCTGAAAGGTTACAACATTTCATGCATCTCATTTCTTCCTCCTCCACCCTGTAATCCTTTGTAGGCGCATATGTGCCCCCTTTCTCACAGATATTCCCTCTAGCATGGATTATTTCCTTTCCCTTTAATCCTCACAGGCTGAGGTGCTGTGCTTAACAGTCTTACACAAGTTTGCATAGAAAGCTTCTGTTTAGTGGATCACATGGCTGCCAGGCTAGTTGGACAGAATTCAGGCTGGATAAAAACTGTATATTGTGTAGCAGGAAAAAATTACTAAATTCACATTGTCATAGCAAATGAGGATTAAAGCCATTTCATTTATAAATGGTGTAATTATAAATGGTGAGATTCAAAACTATATATTCAGGATCAACCAAAAAAAATCTCGGATACATATAAATTTATGAACACCTTCCTACTGCTAACACACCAAAGTTATTACTACCCCCAGCTCACACTCAGACAGCATCACATTTAGCAACTCCCTGGTAACTGCAATGGATTCATTGAGTGTCCTCTTGCTCTTGGAGACCTGGTCTATCTCAATAAAATAATCAGAGATTATTTTAAAAACATTAAAAAGTAAAAAAAGAAACACTTTCAGAAAGGAAAAAATGGCCATTGAGAGGGAAAGAGAATTTTAGAATTCATAACTGTCTATGCCTTATTTTATTCAAAGACATGCTGAACTGTCATTAAAAATAGTCAGCAGAAACTGAGTCATCGCAAAAGAGGACTGGTAGTAATTTATGAACCTTATTTCTTAACATATACAAACTCCTTTTAAAATCACACTTTACAAAATAGTAATTGTAACAATACACTCCTGTGTGTGAAATATGAAGTATTATTTCATACCTTATTGCACCAATGGCACTTTTCTTTAACTGCATGCCAGGCAAGAAATAATAATCCATTATTCTCATCCCACAGTGTCATCTTACTTATCCCAGTGTCTTTTGGTTCATGCATTTTCCTGCATTCTCAGCATTTCACAGGCCACTCTGAATACAAAGGAACAATGCAATGCTCAAAACTCCCATTGGAAGAGTATTTTAGACCTCATCCTGCAAATAGTTGTTTGGTGGGTTTTTTCCCCCCTATACTTCAAATTATAAGGGTTGAAAGATTGGAAATTTACGAGCCCTTGTACAGTTTGTCAACTGACTGATTTCATGCACAAGACTATTTTTACTGGCTTTTTGATTGTTTTTGGTTTTGGTTTTTTGTTTTTCTGTGGATTTTTTTTCTTTGTTTGTTTTGAATCACAGTGTTCTGGCCTATTGTGACAGTGTAGAGTGCTTGCAAAGCTTTTATCAGAATGTGCAGGTGATAGAACGAACCTCATTCTGAAAGCCTAGTCTGAGGAATACCATCAGACCCTGAGCACTGACATGTATCAGAAAGATTTGTCATATTCTGAAGTTTAAATGTAAGGCATTGCATTTAAATTTGTCATTGCTCATCTGAGCTCTCCAGATCATTTGTGGAGAGCACATACTTATAAAACCTTGCAGACCTCCACAAACAGGAGAAAAAGCCATACAGATATAAGTGATAACAAAATGTATTGCATGCAAACTGATTTAGAATTGGTAAATCTAAAGAGTGTTTTAAGTTGTCTGTATTCATTTAACACAATTTCAAAGAGATTTGGAGCTAAGCAGTTCATTATTTTTTGAAACTGTGTAGAACTTATTAAATCTTTGCCCAGTTCTTTCCAGATATATGTAGTTAATTACTTAGATTTTCTCTCTTCTTGAAAATTATGTTAGAAAATATCTATTGAATTTGTGGTTTTGAGCTATTTCTGTGCAGTTATGGGTGCACAGTACTGCTGTATTTAGAGCACAGTTTTATTTAGCTGAAAACAATATAAAAATAAACTGTGAAATTACTTCAGAAAGAACTTTTTAACATGAAAATAATATCCTGGGAGATCTGTTGAATGGAGTCAGAAGCAAGATAACACTTGGCTAAGAAATGAAATTGAAAGGCTTGTTAAGGCAAACCTATGTGTTGGAGCTTGGTTTGAAAAATTACAAAAGCAAGAATATTCAGACAAAACTTTTGATTAACCCAAGAATCAAATAGCTGACCAGCTGGGCCATGGATAGATGATGTTTATCTTATGAATGTAGGAAGAAATATTCCAAGTAAATCATAGAGATTGCTTTGTCTTTCACACTTTAGCAATCCACAGAAGAAAACATAATTTACAGCAGCAAGAGACTAATAATATGTCTTGATTCGTTACATCAGGAATTTTACTTTCATGGGATAGACCCAAACTTCTGTATGTAAAGGTTTCTTTTTTAACCATCAACAAATTTTGGCTGATAAAAAAAATCGTTACTTGGATAGACATGAAATGCTATGTTTTAATAAACATGATTTAAACCTTCATTTTTTGTTCTGTTTCTCCTCATGTTTGATTCTATCTTTAAAAATAAATGAATTATCATATTATTAAGATAGTTTCATCCAATATTGTAAAAAAAAATTAAATAAAGGGATAATTAAGATCCCAATTAGTTTCTGTGTCTGTTATATTTTAAAACCAATGAAGTGTATTGCCAAAGGCCAAATTCTCTGTGCACTGATTGTCCACTGTGCTCAGAACTTCCTATGTAATGAAGAATAGTTCATAGAGAAACTTTGCATGTTAGTCTTAGCCTAGTAGAGGAGTCTCTGGATTTTACAATGAAACACCCACAAATGTTAGTGTCTGAGAATGATGAAGCTGTTTTGCTAGCAACGCCTAAGAATGTTATTTGCTTTAGGTGGCTCAAGATCTCTCAGTTACTCATGTAACCAATGAATAAGATATTTTCAACTGATGCCTGCATGTGGACAGTATATGAGCAGAGATTTAAAGTCCCCAGACTCCAGCATTGATCATCTACTGAGGGTGGTTGCAACAAAATCCGTGGAATACAGTCATATAATCACAGAATCATAGGTTTGGTTGGAACAGACCTTAAAGACCATCTAGTTCTAAACCCTTGCCATGGGCAGGGATGCTTTTCATTAGACTGAGTTGCTCACAGCCTACCTCAGTCTGGCACTGAACACTTCCATGGAAGGGACATCTACAACTTCTGTGTCTTCTGCTGGTGTCTCATCACTCGTAGTAAAGTACTTCCTCCTAATATAAAATCTAAACTTAGCCTCTTTCAGTTTGGAGCAATTCTTCCTTGTTCTATCACTACATGCCATTGTAAAATGTCTCTCTCTATCTCATTTGCAGGTTCTTTGGGTGCTGGAAGGCTGTTCTAAGCTCTCCCCAGGGCCTTCTGCTCTCTAGACTGAACAGCAACAACTTTCTCAGCCTCTCTTCATAGCAGAGATGCTCCAGCCTTCTGATCTTAGTGGCTCTTCTTGGGCTCACTCTAACAGGTCCACATCCTTTACTTCTTTGGTGTTCTGATCTGGAACAATTAAGAAACAAGCTCTTCATTTTCCATGCTAGGCACATGTAAGCTCCGTTTACTGAAGTTTAATATCTGTCATAGTCTGGGAATAAATCTTCAGTAATAAGTAGACAAGAATTTTCAATGAACTATTATGTTATTTTTCTACAAAAACTGTAGGGTTGTTAAAACTGAAGTTATTAATGGAATCTGTTTCCCAGTTTTGATAGGCTGCTTTCTCAGCTGAAAATCTTAGTGAGAGACATCTGTTCCATATTACTTAGAAATACAATAGCATAATAATGTAATCAATATTGAGCAGCATACACATAATTTGTGGGAAATTATATGGCTAATTTTCCTTATTCAATAGTCCATTTAATTTATTACATCTGATTTGGAAAATTCACGCTCAGGATTATGGCAGGGACTGGAGACCAGCCTTGTATGTTTCCACTGCATTGTTGTAATCACCAACAGAGTGTGATGGCTGTAGCTTCTACATTTCTTACATGTTTTACTTTGTATTTAGTATAAGAGTTTGGGTTTTTAGAGAAATTGAAAATATTTTCTGAAAAATCCCATTTTCTCCAGATATGAATTCTGAAGTGCATGAGAGAGAAAAGGTAGCAAAACAGGTAGTTAAGCCTACCAGTCCCTCTGACGGTAATAAATTTCCAAGAAGGAGGAAGATAGCTCTGAAGATGTTGCTATGCAACTGTTTTCAAATGCATATAAATCTGTTAGTTGCTGTTGTTTGTTTATTTTTGCAGCCAGTATTCTCCAAAGGAAAAAGTGAAAAATCTAGGCCTGGAATTGATAACTGTAGCCCACTGCTACCATTTGACATTATACATATCAATTTGACATTTGATATTATGTAGGTGCTCTTTGAAGCTTAGCAAGCTCCATGTTGAAATGGTTTCTCTGGTCAGAAACTGCAGCCACACCATGGCATTGACTTCTATGACGTTTGAGTATAAAGTAGAGTGACTTTGAATTAATTTCACCACAGTTACCCTTTCCCAAAGTGTATTTAGACAGGCTCACTCAATGTACCTGAGCAACTAATTCAAATGCCCTTTAGCACTGGAAGGAAACACTTTAAATTTTGGGTTTTTTTACTTAAGGGACTCCTATGTTGCAGCCTGACCTGCCTATTGAGTACAATAATACCCTTGAACTGTCTCTCACCCTGTTTCAGCCCATCTCTTTTCTTCATTTCCACAGCACAGTTGTATTGCCTGTGAATTCCCATTACTGCTCTTGGCTGAGATCTGCAGTTTCTCAGACACTGCAGGGAGAGGCATTGAAGAGTGTAATACCAGATTTAGTGTCACATAACTACTGGGAAAATTAAGGTATTGCTTTATTACTGCTTCTACTGCCAGCCCAGGGTGCCCCAGGAGACCTCCCTTACCTCATGGGTGGAAGGAGTATTGGCTGCTGGGGCTCAGGCCTGGCTGAGAGCTGGTGCTGCTGAGGATGGCAGCCCCTCACCTTCCCTGCTGTGACCCTGGGACACGCCCCTGGACACCACAAGGTGGCCATGGCCAGGGCTGTCCCCCAGACCAATGGGGACACTTCCAGCTGAGACTTTTGCCTGCTGCCCCATAGCCATAGGCCTGGCCTGCTGTCTGCCTGTCCCTGTCCCACCACAGCTTTCTCCTTATGCCCTGATGGCCCTACTGGGTGTGATGGGCCCTGCCTGCTTGGCCCTGCCCTGAGGCCCCTGGAGCAGTGGCTCCCAGCTCCCCGGCCTGGCCCTGGTCCTCCCTGGCCTGGCCATGGTCATCCCTGGTCCTCCCTGGCCTGGCCATGGTCAACCCTGGTCCTCCCTGGCCTGGCCCTGGTCCTCCCTGGCCTGGCCCTGGTCAGCTTTAGCAGCTGGCATTGCCTGAGGGTTAGGGAAAGGCCAAGGGAGGAGCTCACCACATCCAACCCTCTTGCTCTGGCAGGACATCCTGGAGCAGGCTGCCCAGGGCTATACAGCTGGGGCATGAGGGTTTTAGTACCTCCAAAGGTGCAGGTGCCACAAACTCTCTTTGGCTGCCCTTGCTGTGTGGTTTACATTTGGAAGTATTCAAACACCTCATAGCCCCAGCATATGTCTGAGTGCTGAATATGAAGTTTAGACTTCTAACTGAATAAAATCTGAGAATTACATTGTAAGAAGCGTACTCTCCTCACTGCTGTCTCTTCAGAATTCCTTACATTTCAAACATCTACTTGCTGTGACGACTTCTGCCTGCCTGCTATACCTCATGGTCCAGAACATTTTGCTTGCCTGGAAGCCAAGAATTTCCTTCCCCAGAGGTATAATTTTGACCCCCATCTTAACCTTTTAATCTTAACCATTTCACCTCCATAGGGTGATGACAGCAACACAGATTTTTGAAGAAAATCACCATTGTGGTTTTTATATTTAAGAATTTGTTTTTATGGGCAAGAAACAGAAATCTTTAAAGCATATCTGTTGGATCAGTCATTTCAGAATACACAGTGAGAAAACAAAACAAACCTTAAAAACCCTAGCATGAATGGGTTAAGTCGTTGCAGATCTACCAAGATGCCTTTGTATATTTAGAGCACTTAAATAAATAAAAACATCTCTAAAATTGGTATTCTACAGATTTTTAAGTGTTCTTTACTTTTCAGACATAAATTTTTAAATTTTGCTTTAAAACTCTTGTGTCCCCTTCTGGATCTCCTTCCTTTCTCTAATATAATGCATTAATAATAATACTGTAATCATATATATATATATATATATATATATATATACACGCATATACACATACATACAAATATATATATATTTCCTTCTTATTTCTAGTTATACTACGAACTTTTCAGGACAAGATTCTTGAGCCTGCCTGAGATAGTAATAGCAAGACCAGAAGTGTGTAAGAGATTTCCATGGTCAAGGGAGGTAACTGTGAAAGCTGATCAAGTGGGAAGGACTTTCTTGGTCTGTCTTAGTCCTTATGCTGTTGATATCTTGGTGGTGACAGTGAGTACCTTAAACTAGTAAATTAAATAACATTACTGGTTCCCATCATTTAGTCTTTTCCTCTTTATTTCTCCATGAAGAAGAATTATGATTATGGGACAGTATCTTGGTATTTCTTTCGGTTTATATGTTCACAGAGAATTTTTTATGGATGCAAGATTAAGTGGATTTTTTATTAAAAGAAGTAAAATCACAGAAATTCACCTGATACTTGTGTCAGATAATTTTTGATGCTATCAATTGCTTTTCAGCCTGCTCTTAGCTCCACCTGAGGGACCCTGATTGAATTGTCATCTGCAATAATGGCCTTTAGATTTTTTCCTCCATTCCTCATTAGAAAGATTACTGATTACAGGTTTCATGGCAGGGTATTAGTGATCTTTTAGATTACTTTTAGATAGAAATAATTTAGATTTTAGATTACTGAGGCACTTTGTAAACCAGACATTTTTCCATAAGAAAACAGTGAATAGATCTGTAAGGCACAAATTTAACTTTAGTTTTGGTAACTAGAAAAGACATTGTACAGATAAAAACATTCTGAGTGATCCTAGTAATAATCTCTCTGGACAAGTGTATTCATAAATGTTGATTGTTGCTGTAGAAGAACATTTTGTTAGGAAACCTATTGAATAGGCAAATTGTGGAGTAAACCATCAGACCGAAAGACTGCCTCATGGCTAGGAAAATCTGCAAAGTTGTTTTATCAGTTAAGTAATTAAAGATGTTCAATGAAGTTAGGCAACAAGCAACTAGTGAAGCTGTGAAGTGTATGGTCGTTGTACTAAAATTCACATTGTTTTCCCTCTTTTGCCATCTTTATTAACTGAACAAAGCAAAACAAGAAGAATCCCACAAAAGCACCCAAGCATTCTTCCCACAAAAACCCCAGCCAAAAAATCAAAACCCAAACCCAAATCTCTTAGTGAGAATAGCAGGAAATACATATCTTAATATTAGTCCTTTTGCCCTCCAGTAAAATTCTGGTTTATAGACAGTCTTCCATCCACATAAAAACTTAACCCCTTTTTCTTACTTTTATTTTTAGTTTTTGTAAATATTGATCTCATATGTCACTATAACAAGTGAAAAACAAGTTAAAATTATCTTTTTTTCCAGTTATTTCAAAAATAAACTCTTAGAAGAGAAGAAGTTATAGAGCCTGAACAAGTCCCGTGTGGCCCAAAGCACCAAACATAGTTCTCTGATCTTCAGGGCTCTGGGAAAATTTGAAGTTACAGAGCATCTGCTTCTTGTCTCTTTCTTATCCTCTCAATCCTCACCCAAAAGCAGCCCAAACCCTGAAGTGCATAGCTTAAGGTAGAGATTATTCTTATCATGTGTGCTGCAGCCATAGGAAAGGAACAGATTCTATCACTAAAGAGAACTTGGAGATACCACTTATGTTTTTGACATGCTTCCAGTAAAGCCAATGAGAAAATTTTCCTCTGTCTGCAGGAAGAGGATCTATCTACTTTTCAAGATGCAAACAGGTAGGTGAACAAGGTTTTTTGCATGATTATGTCCTGTCTGTTCTTCCTGTACAAGTAATTTGTACAATAAAGATTATCTTCATGTGTTAACAAAACTTTCACCTGTTTCTTATCAGCAAAACATGAAAATACTTGTTTGCCATTTTAGAAGCTTCATGTAATACAAAATAGAAAGTTTTCTTCAAATTACCAGATAATGGCTCATCCTGGGAGCAATCCAAGGTGTAATCTTTGAGTCTTTTTATTCTTTCTTGAAAAGATGCTATAAGACCTTAATTTTATCACAAATATCAAGATATTCAGAGTATAACAGATTGTAGGTAATTATTAAATTTTCAAATTATGCTCAGTATTCTTTTTGTGCTGTGCAGTTGTGTCAGGTAGTTATTCTATCTTTGCTATCAGGAAAGTTATATTTAAGAAAATAAATGTCTTATAGCAATTTACTGTTTCCTGAGCCAGGAGATTTCTTGCTATCCTGTGTTTCTCTGATTCTTATACTCTGGTCCAAAAAGACATTTCTCTACCTGAATAGAGGTTTGGAATTTTTCCTCAACCAGGGTCTGCAAGAAGCTTCATCTCTTAAAAAAGTTATCCCTGAGATATTGCTTAAGTCTTTATAAAGTCATATAGCATGAAAGCTGTGAATGTCCTCTGCTCCCTCAAAGGCTACTAGGGCTTGTAAAATATGAATTTATATGTAACACCTTTGGAATAGTACACTATGCAGAACACAACAGCATCAGTTTTTCCTGTGAGTGAAACTGGTGATAAACTCTCAGAGAAGAGGAAAATTTCTTCCTCCAACTTCCATAAGCTGCTGCCTTTGATGTTTTTTCTGAACTGCTTACATTGATTTCAATTGCAAATCCAGCTCATTATGTGCTTTGAGCTATTCACTTCAACAGAGCCTTTTGATTAACCAGAATCTAAGAGTGTGACTCTCCCTGGTGCTCCCTAATTCATGGTAAGCATTAAGAACAATGTTGCTGCTGTAAATGACAGTGGATCTGACAAAGCTTTTATATACATCAGTTACCTACTACTACAGGCCTTGTTTGAAATGCCTAGTGCTTAACCACCTTCTACCATGCAGCCTTGTGTCACACTGTAAAGGGAGTATTAGGATGACTGCACAGATGTTCCTGTAACCCCTACAAAACCCAGGCCTTTACCACAGAGACCACCATCCTCCTTAATGGATTCTATGCATAATAAATACAGACTTAATGATGAATATCTAAAATCACTTAGGGTGATAAGGCTATTTTTCATCCTCTGCATGTTGTAAAGGGAGAAAATTGAGAGACATATGCCTTTAAACTACAGAGAGAAAACTGTTAATTTCCTGTGTGTGCAGAATATTTTCATGGTTTGTTTGCTTTTATAAATATTTGTTAGCACCTGGACATCGTTGAAGGGTTGGACATTGACAGTCTTTCCAAAAAGATAAGCCTATTTATGATATAAACAAGGAGATGGTGAATGTTGTTCAATTTTTCTATCATATTGTGTTATACTTACCTTGGAAGAATCTAAACATTATTAAAATGTGTGTGAATAGCTGGAAAATTTGAAAATTCTATTCTGTTGCAAATGCTGAAATTTTTATTGTGATAGTAATTTATTGATGAAATGGTTATATTAGTAATTGGATTAGAAATTGAAATGTTTATATTGTAAAGGACAATATTACTTCAATTTATTTAAGGAATGTGATGCAAATAATAGACTATGTAAAAAATGCCAGATAATATTATGTTGTGACACAAAGTGTCATGTTTAATTATATTACTTTGACCTGACATAATGCACTGTTGGTGGTTTAACCATTACATTAAATTAGCATAAAAATTTGCACATTTTGACTTTGTTGAACAAGAATGTTTCATAAGGTCAACATAAAATATGTTAACGCTAACAGAATATGCTACTACTGTTATTTCTTGTACCTTTAAAAATTACTCAGGTAAAAACCTTCAATTCCATCAAATCATCATTTTCTAACATGATGCAACAAAACCTTCTCTAGCAACAGTAAAATACATGTGAGGGCTGTTAGGTTAATGAGCCTCATCTCCTTTGTCTTTATCCAAGCAATACACCTTTACAGCAACTGAGGATCTGTCGTAATGTTCCTCTTCATCCTCTTGTCCGTCAATGATTTTCCTTTCATCATGATGTTGGGAAGGCTAGGTCAAACATCTGAGCTTTACATTCTGGTTTTGGTCACTGATCTCTGTCACAGAGAATCTCTTAGTCACAAGCCAGCTGCTGAGAAAACTGTCTGACACTCTCATGGGTCTTTCTTTGATGTCTGACATTTCCAGTTCCCCAGAGGAATGCAGTTGTCATGAGAGGTCATGATCAGGGAGGCTGGGAGCATCTATTAGGTTGTCAAGGCCAGTCACATGCTGGCCCTTAAAGAGCAGGACTGAAACATGGAGCCTCAATGTAGTCAGCTGGGAGCCAGCACTGAGAGCAGGGATGCGAGTGATGCACTTTTGATGGTCAGGTCTGCCAAGCACTTACAGGTTGTTGCATTCTGCAAAACGTGAATATCTGGAAAGATATTCATGAAGGTGAAGAAAATATAAAAATCTGAAACATCTGATTATATTCCAGTGATCTAGTTGTACTTCCAGAGTGCCCGTGAGAGATAAAGCCCTGGGGGGGCAGGGACCACAGAGGTGGCTCATACAGGCTATTTAGTCAGGGGCTTCATCATGCACGGCCTGTCCCACCCAGTCAGGAGAAGGAAACACATGGGACACCGGGACAACCCCATCATCAGCAATCAGGCATGGGCTGAGGTAGGAGTGGGACATGGGCCCATGGGCTTGTTAGCGTTGAAACACATAATCACAGAATTATTATATGCAGATGCTTTATTGAAGAGCTCTGGGAATCAGGGGTGCAGACCTAAATCTGACTCCGACATGGATCCGAGATTGACATGTTTTTATACTCTTCTCATTATAGAACTATAAATTAGTTATTAAACCTTTATTGTTCTATTGTATACATTGATCTTATCCAAGCATGAATTCTTGTAATTTTCATTAGGTCCCCCCAAATATTCTTTCTCATTATTCTTGTTATGATTAAACAGTAATCATATTCAATTACAAAAAAACCATTACATTTAACAATCATATCATTTATCATATGATTATGCAGGTGTAGCTTCACATGATCTAGAAAAAAACAAAGGTCAATATTCATTCCCAGGACCTAGTTCCCTTTACCAGGCCTACCCCCTGAATCTATTGTATGCAGTTCCTATGATTTTTAGAAACATTTTAACCCTATGCTCTCAGGCTGAGCAGGGCAGGACTGTGGAGGCTGGCCCTGCTGCAGCATTTCTGGGCATGGAGAGATTCCAGGGGGCTGGAGTATGGGCAGGATTGGGGGAGCCATGAGCAGAGCTGGGCAAAGGACAGTCAGGACTCTTGGTGGTCTCCAGATGCTGAGTACAGTACTGTGATCTGTTACTGCAGATAACTGTCTTATTAATTGTAAATCTTTATCAGCTGACTGTTGGAGAAGAAAATGAAACTTTTAAATCAATGATAAGACTTTTTCTTTTTCCTGCAAACTGACCTGAGTGAATTTTACAAATATTGATGACAATGAAAGAAGGCTTTCATTAGTAGCATTTAGATGTCCTTAAGAGAGATACCCAAATATTCTAAACAAAGTACAAGTTTGGTCTTGAACCAAAGATCTCCATGCATTCTCCTTAGGATTTTAACTGAAACACAAATCAAGACAATGCATGAGACAGACACAAACTGCCCATCAGGCTCTGAGAATCAGCTGTGGTTCAAAGATCACCCTCTGGAGCTCACTGCTGCCAAAGAGGAGGTGGTAGTTTAACAAAATAAGGGCTCCCTGGATGTACAGCAGACGTCAACTAAGACATACAGAACTGGAATTTTGTTTTCTTACTAATAGTTTTATTATAATATGAGAGATTGTATCAAAGAGCATTTAATATAATCTCTTAATGTGACACAAAATGAAAACAAGATTTCCAAGAAACCTGCCTAAACTGGTTTCTAACTTCAGTTGATGGTAACTATAGACAAACTCACGTTCAGTGAAAGTTGGCCTTTCTGTACTTACTTCAAGCAAGGGTAATTGGGCTTCATGCAGAGTAAGAGACGAGGGAAGCTGGCAAGATTCCCTTCACAATGCTACTACCCAAGAGATATGCTTTTACCTGTTTGATGCAGAATAGCTGTTATCTCTGTGGAAACAAATACGTGTTATATTCTTGTACAAGTAGGAGTTCTAGAAACTCATTTAAAGTTGTCCCTGTGCTTTAAAAAGAAAATATTGATCTATTTTAAACTTTAAAAATTAAGTTGACTTTAATAGTAGTGATTTTGGTGTCACATGAAAAAAATTACTTTGAACAAGTTGTGAATACCTCTTTGTTGTCAATAATTTATGATTCATAACTGAAATATATTTCTATATTTAATACTCAGAATAAATATGGGATCTTTAACAAGAAAAGAGAACAAATTTGAGGAGTGAATGGTAGACACTGTTAATATGATACAAAGAACTTAGACCCTGGGGAACTATTTTTCAACCCTAAAAATACCAACAAGGCGGTGTGATCTAAGAGTTGTAAAAGCAAAATAAATCTTAAGAGCTTGGAACTGACTTTCTAGTCTTCAGGAATATAAATTGCTGCAGCTTCTTGAGTTGACATTTATTTACCATTTTGCAGTATAAGAAAGAGCCTCAAGATTAGAACAGAGAAAATTAAATTATGTTCCTGTTCCTTTGTCTACTGGGAGGGTTGTGTTTTACAGATAGCTTTAAAGGTACATGGTCGCCCTTGAAGGCCAGTACCTCACTTAATGTAGTTTATTAATAAATGAACTGTCATAGAATCACTCAGCCAGAACTAAAGAAATCAACCAATTTTGTTGCCTACTAAATAATTACTTATTCCTGAGGAACATTTAGAAATATAAATAATATGTAGATGATGTTGTCACTTTAGGGGCTGATAAGAAATTCATATTAAATTCCAAATTCCAGCTGAGGATGCAACTAAGACATGCAGCAATCCCATATCCGAAGCTGCACTGTTTCAAATTAGGTGAGATTTTCCACAAATGGCACTATAATGAAAAAAAAGATAATTTACTCTGTTCTGGCTAGACTGAGTTTCCTGTCTACAAAGATTCATTGTAACTGTTTACAATGTTAAAAGCCTTAAACATCTTTTATTAATACAGCTTTAGGTAGAATTTCTATATAATATTTAGGCAAGCGTTCTGACCAAGTAAATATCTCAGCAAAGATGAAGGGGATGAGATGGTAATAAAATACATAAGATTCTTAAAAGGAGGGCTGCTGCACAGCTTTGAATTTATACTAGGCATTTAGGTAATAAAACATTTATACCCGGGTTTCAGGCCTGCAAGAAATAACAGTTTTCGTAACTATTTCACTGACAGTAATTGATCCAAAATACACTGTTTATTTTATCCTAGTACAAAATATATTTTGTTTCTTACAAGTCTTGCTGAATTTATTAATAGATCTTTTTTTTTTCTTTTCTGTCAAGTTCTTATCTAAATTCCCTGAGAGAAGACAGAGTGTGAGAGGAATATGTTAAAATTACCAAATAAAGCGTGGAGGTGGAAAATATTAATTAAGTGTTAGAGAACTGACATGTCATAAAATTAGTATGAAAAATGAGTAATACAAAAAGAAGCGCTGTGCAGCATGAAGTAATGTGTTTTGAACAGGGATCAGTGCCAGAAAATTCTAACTCCTAATAATAATGTAAGGAAGATTTAGGAAAAAAAATGGTCTCTGAAACTGGGAACCACAGAAATTTATTTTATCTATTATGCTATTACATGTTGAAAACTGTGGTAATTCTGGTTTTGAAGACTGATTTGCCACTGAGAAGTGTGGTGTTTTAATTTTATAGCTGATTTTTCTGGGAAAGGCCAACAAGTCAGCAACTGCAACTCCTTCCTCTTCACTGCCTCGAAGGGCAGAGCCCTTCCATGCTGAAATTCAAGGACAGGCATGGTTGCTGAGTCTCAGATGACTCACTGCAAGAACAAAGCTTTTTCAATGTCTCTCCCAGGAATCCTCTATAATGGTGATTGCAATCACACAGAGACTCCCTGAAATTCTACAAGTCTGAATCTGTTTCTACTTGAAACAGTTTCCGAAACCATGTGAGAAGCACAACTTCCACATCCCTGTAGCACATCTTAGGATATGAGCTTTGCAATGAACTAGGGAAGAGCACAATCACAGTTTTATTGTCTCTATGTTGGAAAATGTCTTGATATTGTTCTTTATATTGCTGCCATATATGATGTTTATATAATAGGAGATATAAAGCATAATCAAAGATAAGCATAGGAGGTCTCGGGCAGATGTCTCATTTTGTTGATTGCTGAGGAGGGTTCTTGGATGAGGCAGCTACCTTAGTCACTCTGGAAGAGCAATTACCTTGAGCTGCAGTCATTCAAATGGGTCTGTAGTGCTAGATCATACTTAGGAAGTTTAGGAACAAGAAAAATTGCCACGTCTGGAACAGACTAAATGACCCTTCAGCCCAGAATCATGTCTTTGATAAGAGCCATCTCTGGAAAAAGATTGTAAGAAAAGGTTTCATATGGAGTGATACTTCCCTTGATAAATGCCCTTGCTTTGGAGAAACTGTAGTGCAAGTATTTCCTGAGGTGAAAGCTCTTGCTGCATCTTTTGAATAACAGTCCTCAGCACACTTTTTATCCATGATTTGTGTTACTGTCTTTGCAAGCATTTATACTTTTGACATGCACAGCACTTCATGACAATACGTTCCACAGGTTTATGACCTGTGTGAAGTTTGCTTCCTTTGTTCATTTCAAACCTTCAGCTTATTTAACAGGATGGTATAAAGCATAACCACAGATCAATATTGCAGAGACACAGGCCATAATGGAATCTCCTAAATACAACTGAGTGAAAAGAAGGTAAAAACTTAGAATATGATTAAGAGATTCTTGTCATTATAAATCATCTATTCTCTCCTAAATAAATATCCTTAAGGAAAACAGGATCCAAAAATAAATTGAAGCATGTTAAACACAAATGTACACCAGGTCAAATATCTTTCTTGAGTGACCTATTGATCCCATCTAAGATAACAGAAAGATCTCTTAACAGGCAGCCCAGAATTCTAAAATTCATGTCATTACTGATACTGTCCATCCTTATTTGTAGTTGTAGTAGTAGAAAAATTTAAATGAGTTCTCTGCAGCTCTAGAGGTAATTGAGCTATTTCCATTAGCTTATTACTGGAGGCAAATGTTAATAAATAGTAGTAGGTTTGTAGTAGAGTACATAATTGCTCCCTCTCGCATACTTGAGTGTGAGCTCCAAGATTGAATATGTGTGTTAGGACACTGGGCTGTTAAACCTTAGGACTTTTTTCTTGTAAGAAGTAAAGAGGATGCACAACAGCCCTTAAAGTTGATAAATCATGGTAGCTTGGACATTCTTCTGAAAACTGGAGGTTTACTGATTCTAGAAGGTTTGGTTTCTTTTTTTAAAACTTGCTTAGAAAAAGGTATATTTTCAAAAACCTATTTGATGCTTTTAGAACATGGTGAAATTGTATTTGTGTATGGATAAAAAAGACATCACTTTTTTAGTATTGAAGAGATAAGTAAGCTTCCTCTCCAGTCTGCTGTTTAGAATCTTGTTTCCTTTAGAGATTTCTTTCACAAAAATTGTTTGCTTGAGCTGTAAGCCTGAGTTAATAGTTAGTGTGTATTGATATTTTGAGCACCTGTTTTTTCAAAGCTATAAAAGGAAATGCATTACAATCAAGCTACTGCATTTTCCAGAGCTTGACAGAATGACATTTCTTACACCTTAGGCTTAAGCTTTTAAACTTGAATGTTATAACTTTCTAACGGTGACAAAAGCAAGTAACAAAGAAAATCTTGCAACAAAAGCACTAAGTTACACATTCCTTGGTGTCTGCTCACTCAGGATCTTCACACATCAACTCAATGATCTTTGGGTTTTTATTTTCCAGTAGCTGGGGCAGCACAGTGGAGGATCTTTCCTGTCAACATTAATAAAGAGGAGAAAAATAGATGGTTATGTTTGCATATTTATCACAACTGTGGTAATTTTCAAAATGTAGCATTATTTATTAAAATGCATGTTTATGTTACCAACATTTTTCTTTAATTTAATGAACTACCCCAGGCACTTTGGGAAAAAATGGGTAGAAGTGCAAGTTTTTGAATTTCAGTGAGGTTCATATAAAGGCAAGTTATGGTTGCCTCTATAAAAGGAGAAGGACAGGAGGGAGAAAATCTTTAAGGGAATTTGCAAACAAAAACACTTCTTCCCTTTTCTCTTCCATGCTGGATCTTTGTTTAATCCCTAAGTACCTAGCATGTACCATTAAACAAACATATGCCACTTTAAGTGTAAATGACAACAGTTATAAACTTAAAACTAAGGGGTTCTCCTGTTTAAAGACAATGTGATTTTCCTGTCACATGCTAAGTACATCTGTCTGTGAAATCTGAATATAGAGGGATTACAAGAAAGGTTCCCTTACAATTATCAAAATAATCGGAAACCTTAGTTGTTTTTTTTATACACTGCTTTTATTAGTATTGTTGTTTTTCCTTATCTCATTTCATTTTTTAGTAAATTGTTATCTCAACTCATAGCCTCTGCATTTTTTGCCCTTTCTCACCAGAGGGGGTGGGGGGATGGGAAGCACCCACTTGGGGCATAATTTCCAGCCGGTTTTAAACCAAAACAATTTTAAACTTAAATGTTTTCTATTTTTTAAAAAATAAAATTCTGTAGGAAAATATTGGTGCTGATGTTAACTTTACAAAAGGATATGACTGCTAAAAGTCTAAACCCCTTGTTTGAATAGGGTAATAAGAAGGTCTATTTTAATTATCCACTGATGCTATTGATTATCAATTGTAAAATACATTTCATCTGCAAAGTATGCTGTATCGTGAGAGCTGGTGTTTGGAAGCTTGTGATAGATTCTGGATGTAAATTACAAATTTCATTTTTAATATCAGGCAATTTCCTTATAGCTAAGAAACTGTTGGTGAAAAGAAAGAGGAAGCTTTATGTGCATTGCAAGCCAAGCAAGTCAAAGTCTCTTATCTGCTTGTTCATTTTCTAATCAACTCCTATTGATCTACACACATGCATGCACAAATACAGGTATTTATAAAAAGTGGGACAAAGATACACTGCAGAGTAAGTTTATGGTCAAGACACTTGATCTTGACTATTTTTTATGAGAGATTTGTACTTTTCCAGGTTTTGTTAAGGAAGACAAAACAATGTAATGCTTAGTAAATTGATCGAAGATTATCGTCATTAAAATGATATTAATAACTAAATGAGTTCTGGTGCTATTTTAATTATATTATTCAAGAATGGATTATGGATTCAATTATATCATTCAAGGATGCAAATTTGTCAAATATTTAGCTTAAAAGTACTTAGAATTGATAGTGAATTCTCCTTCCTTTTTCTTTTAGCATTTCATGATACTTCTTATTGCCACCTAAACATGTATTCCATACTAATAACAGAGATTTGTCAGCTTGTTAGTTAAAATTCTACTGCTACTAGACTTTTCTCTAGGGAGGACACTATTCAACAAAATCTGAAGCTACCTCATGTTAAGGAGATAATTCTACCCAATCTATTCACTTTAGTTCACTCTCTTAATAAAAATGACAATATCCTAATGCATAACAATTGAGAATAGAAATTGAAATAATCACTTATGAATTTATCCACAGCTGACAGCTTTATTAATCTCTGTAGCTGTTGTCACTTGATAAAGAACAACATATGATAAAAATTGTGCAAATTACGTAATTAGGCATTCTGTAGCAGAAGCTCTGCTATTATAACAACCAGTAATCAGGTAGAAGACCAAAACAATAACATTTGTCTTGGAAAGGAAAAGCTCTTTGAGAATCTTCCTCATTTATGACGATCTAGCTACAATCAAGGAAAGAATAATGATTCATCGTCAATGGCAATATTCTGGCATGTAGCTATTACTTCTAACAGATGAAGAAAAATTGTGTTTGACAGGAAATCAGTCTTCCAAAAATACTCTGGAGCACATTTGTTACAACATACACAGAATTATATCTTAGAACTTGAAACCAGTCTTCATCAGGAGAGCAGGACTTGGAGGGAGAAGATCAAAGAGAATTTCTTTCCTTTGTCCTTTGAAGGAGAAACTTAAGTAATTTCAGTAGAGATATCCAGTGGAAAGCCTTTAATGCAATTCCTTCCAAACATTAATAATGCCTGAATCAGTCACGTCTATTTTGTCTAATAGTGATGGTTTTTATTAGGTCATTGTTTGGCATCTTATTATGACCTAACTGCTAAATGTTAGGACAAAATAGAACTTTGGTCAGTTGAGAAACTGTGACTAAAAATGTTTATTTCCTTCACCTGACAGTAAAAGGAGCCTGGGCTAAGTAGTTACCATTGCAAACACCTGATGTTAAGTGTGATACCTCCAGAATGTGTTATGCCTTGGTGTTTGCTGGTGGTATATATACTTTTATCTCATTGTCAGTGAGTCACAGATACTATAGTCCTTCAATTAATAATTAAATACTGTGGGAATTAAATGAAATCTCTACAAAGTTTTGAAACTTTTGTAAATCTGCTTTTTTATGTTGGCTCTTTTATCTTGCCTTTATTTGCATAAATGACCTCTGCTTTTCTTAGTAAGCTACTTTATCTCAAACAGTTGGCTTTTATTTTTTCCTGTCCCCTTGAGGAAGGGGAGTGAGAAACAGAGAGGTTGGGATTTCTGGCAGAAAGCCAAAGTCAACCCATCACTAGACCAAAATCTGTGTGAGGGGAGAGCAGTGGATATTTTCTATCTGGACTTCAGTCAGGCCTTTGAGACTGTCTTCCATAAGATCTTCACAGAGAAGCTGTTCACATACGATCTGCAGGAGCAGACAGGGAGGTGGATTGAAAACTTGCTTGGCCCTGAGGGTGGAGATGAGCAGCACAAAATCTAGATGGAGACCAGTGAGCAGCAGAGATCAACACTGACCCCATCCAGTTTAACATCTTCATTAATGATCTGGCTGGGAGGGCTGCATACCCTATGCAAGTTTACTGATGGTACTAAACTGGGAAGAGTGGCTGATTCACCAGAAAATTGTGCTGCCATAGAGAAAGGACCTCAATAGAATGGAGAAATGGGCTGACAGTAATGTCATGAAATTCAGCAAGGGAAAGTACAAAATCCTTCACCTGGGGAGTAACAAACCCAGGCACCAATATATATTGATGAATAGAAACTGGAAATATCTTGGCAGAGAAAGGCCTGGGGCTCCTGTGGATATGTGGTTGAACATGAGACAGAAGTGTACCCTTGCTGCAAAGAAAGATAATGGTATCCTGAGCTGCATAAAGAGAAATACTGGCTGTAGGCCAAGCAAGATGATTCTGCTCCTTTATTCAGAGCTGGTGAGACCACACTCAGAGTATTGTGTCCAGTTCTGGGCTCCCCAGTACAAGAAAGATGTCTATATACTGGAGATAGTCCAGTATGTCTAGGCCACAAAGATGATGACAGGACTAGAGCATCTGTCCTGTGAAAAAGGCTGAGAGAGCTGGGACAGTTTTACCTAGAGAAAAGAAGGCTTAGGGGGATCCTATTTGTGTATTTCTGCAGGGAGGGTGTAAAGAAAGCAGAGCCAGTCTCTTGTCAGTGGTGCCCGGTGATAGGATCAGAGGCAATAAGCTCCAACCATTCCATTCCATTCCATTCCATTCCATTCCATTCCATTCCATTCCATTCCATTCCATTCCATTCCATTCCATTCCATTCCATTCCATTCCATTCCATTCCCAAGATGTTCAGAGGTTCCATCTGAACATCAGGAAACACTTTTTCTCTGTAAGTATACTTGTTTGTGAGTTGCTTGTTTGTCTTCAATGTGTTGTTAAACAATTTCTTTCCCCATGTGTGTAATTAAAGAATTTATTAAAGAACTATATAGCAAAAGCTAGAGATCCAGTTATTTGTTTGACTGTGTATAACGATTTTAAAAGTTCAAATGGTTAATCAATTAATTAATATCTGAGTCTGGTTGAGGTTTCATTAATCTTTCTCACGAAAAGTCCTTGCTTCTGTCTGCTTGAACATCTGGATTAATAGGATAGATATGCTTTACATTCTCTAACATAATTTTCAGCCATAATGCATTTCTTCATTCTGCTTGAAATACTTTGTTCACTCTTGCAATCTGACAATACACAAAAGAACAGCCAAGACATGAAGCTGAAAAGATAAAATTCAAAGATGGTTTTCTCCAACATACAAAAATGTTTTTGTTTTTGTGCAACATTCAGGACAAATAGTATGTGTTGATATCTTAGTATTCCATATTGAATTATATTGATGTTTATATGTTTATTTCCTTCTTAATTTCAATGCTGTGAATATTTCCATTTTTCTTTTTAATTTTGGCTAGAGTTTTTGGCAGTTTCCTCTATATGCTACAACACAGTAAATTGGGATATTCAACAGTAGATTACACTTTGAATGTATGCAGACTTTTTAAAAAAATATTGTCTTCTTTCTAAGATACATCATGTTTCCTCTATTTGCTGAAACTTTCTTCTCTGAAAATATCAGCAATAAACATATCTTTTTGGTTTTAAGTGTTAATCTGTGCATAATATTAAACCTTGTGACAACAAACTACATTAAAGCTATTTTTTTCCCCAGGGTTTCCAGAGTATTCTCTGTTCATTCTGTGAAAAAGAATAGATTTTATTCCAGATAGAAAATGATATTAATACCCCATACAAGTATAGCAAGAGACCGTTTATATTATTTTTAAAATAGTAACTCAAGTATTTTAACTTTTCCAACCTAGACTTTTAAGTACATGTACAGACATGAGTAATACCATAATAAAGATTTAGGAATGAATACAAGAAAAACAGGTTATTTATCTGCTTATAATGGATTTTGGTAAGAGAACTGGATACAAAAATAATATTTATAATATCAAAATACGGGAAAATGTACCTGACACAGGTACTAGTTTCCTCGTGACTAAGATTAATAAACTGCATTGCAAATACATAAGATCAGTGTTTTCCTTTGGGAGAGGCATCTGAAACCACGGGATTTAGGAGTGTTCAAGGCTTTCAAAACATGCCCTTTAGTACATTCAGAAGTATTTTATACCTTTTGAATTTCTCTGGATGTAATTTTGTGAACTTATTTTTACTTACTTTTCTAGATTTCTTTAGAACAGGAAAAAACCCATTATATTCTCTCCTAATATTCAAACTTCAATTTGCTGTTTCTAAAACGATGAGCTCTGCTTTGAAGATCTTCTGTGAGCTATTAAGTTCTTCTGTTATCTGTTGAAGTTCTTAATTTAGGAAATATGCCAGAGAAGCAACCCCTACCATAACTCTATAGACCTTGTATTTTCACTCAACCATGTATTTTCATTCAGCTACACAGCTGTGCAAAATTCTTAGCAATTTCAGAAACCCCTTTGTCTTCTCTATTGCTGCTAGTTTTTTGAGTCCAAAATAATGAAATGTTCTGAGTAGAAAGATTGGGGACGATTTTTGTTAGTTTTTTGGGTGCTTTTTTTGTGCCTGAAAACAGCCTCTGGTAACATTAAATACAGTACAAAAAAAAAGATAAGATCTAAGCAGAAACAAAATCTTAAAATAACTTTTTCATATTTTTGTACAGTAAAATGGTTAAAAATTACATTGGTAAAGCCTGCAAACGTGATCTTTAGTAACAATTACATTACAGTGCAAACTCTAAGTATAATTTAAAAACAAATGAGAAGACCAAGACGTTAATAAGATTATCTCTTATTTTTCAGGATTTTTTCTTCCTTTTTGATAATTCCACCTCTCCAAAGTTCTGTCGTTTTAAATACTTAATATGAGAAAGTGTGTATCCAAAGTAGTTCTTATCCAATATAACACAGAACAAATGAGAAATGTAAAATAAACTAAATATTCCTTTAGAAAGAGTTTGTTATTTATTATTTATGCAGTGAAAATGTATTTAGGCATGAATTTCCAAAGGCACAGTACATTGGTAATGTTTTGGAGCCAAAATGGGTGATCTTTTTTTTTGTTTGTTTCTAAATCTGTTTCCACACTTGTTAATACATTTTTCTCTGATATAACTGTGTACCTCCATTTCAAGCATAGTTTTGTTAAAATCTGAAATATATTGGATGATTGATTGTCTTGCTGGACTTAAGTCTACCCTGAAAATCGGCATGACCTGACCTTGTAATGTTCTATCTCTCTGCTGTGTCATAGCAATTTGAATGAGACCCATATTTTAATAGCCATTTATAGTGCTCCCAAATGCCAAACCTCGTCAGCTTGGCTGTGGCCTTTACAATTATGAGTAGAATTGCTTCCTTGTGCTGAGGAATGGCTTTTGCACTATGCTATAACGTGATATAGATTTTGCTGTATTTCCTTGCTTTTTAGAGCAAGAGTGAGAAAACACATATCACATCAATTATAACTTTACTCTTCTATCCTTACCTCCTCCCACTTACACTTTACAGCTTGCTTGTTAGGCTGTTGGTGTCTGGGCTTTTAGGTGTTACAGATTCTGCTTCTCCCTTTCTTGAGTGCTAACATGGAGATTCTGTTTCTTCAGTGTCTTTCAGTAAGGTTTTATACCAGAATGAATAGCAAGCTGGCAAGGAAGTCACTAATTTTGTTTGCTTTTGGAGATATTGAGAGAGGACATTGAATATAAATTTTAATTCTAGCTTCTTCCTATCAAGAAATTTTACCAAGAATTTCAGTTACAAGGAGGCTGAAAAGAATGATACTCCTCTAACATGTACTTGTTCTACTAACATATCCTCTTTCCATTGTCTTTTTTCTAGATATATCCATTTTGCTGGCCTCTGTGAGAAGAGGCTGAGGTGCTCCCTTGCTGCACACATCCAATTCCACCTGGCTTCAACAAACCCAGTGCAGGGCACAGCTGAACTTACCAGAAATGTTAGTGGTGCCTCTGGGAAAACGTATTTAAGCAATGGCAGAAAACACCACATAGGCAGAGGAAGAGGAAACAAAAACAGTGAGAAAAAACAGAGGGACAATGTCAAAGGAGGAGGCAATACTTCATGGGAGGGTAGATTTTCCCTGTGACCTGTGGGTGATCTGCACCAGAGCATGTTTATCCTTATACCTGGTCCAACTATCTTTTTAATGAGAAAATATCAACATGAGCCAACCTGAAGTATTTTACTACTCACATATGTTTAATGAATATGGTTGAAAATCATGAGAAAGAACAAGAATTTTGTGGCATCTGAAAGTAAAATATTGTAAAACGTGAGTAGTGAAAAGTCTGACAATTCCCAGTGCTCAGAGCAACAAAAATAATGGAGTGAAATGGTAGTTCTTGTTGTCATGCAATCATTATCAGCTCTATGTGGGTGCTGGGTAAAGCTCCAGGAAGCTGGATCCCCTTCTGAAAATTCCAGACAGAATGAGGCTATGTCCACACAACAGGTACTGTTTGTACTGAGTGAATTAGTACTGGGTTAATCAGCAGGAGATGCCTTGTACACAGTCAACTGAGAAGAAATTAAACTATCAGGTTTTCTGAAGAAAACTTTCTTTAAAATTCTCTCACGATTGTGTTAGAATTATTGTGTGTTTGTTATTGACCTTCTAGGTGTCCACATAATGTGTCCTCTGACTTGTGTTTGAGCTTACTCTTGGAAATAAGGCTGATTACTTGTATCAGTTCTGAGTTAGGATAAGTGAGACTTTGACTTCTGCTGAAATAATGCAAAAATTTCAGTATTTCCTATTTCTCCACTCTGCCATGGTACTTACTACACTGTTTATTTCTGTCCAAGTCATAATAGAATGAAATATGTTGTTATCAGAAGCCATGAAGTGCACCATAAAATGCCACATGTTGGCCCAGCCAGTAATAGAGGCAACTCCAGGACTTCAGCAAGGTGTCCTTGTTCAGACCAGAGCTGGTGCCTTGAAATATTAAGAAAAATTGTCTCATAAAAAAATTAAATCAAAAGGGAAAACAGTAACTTACAAATAAAATTCCAAATTCAAATTCACATGAAAGGGTTCCCGTAAGTCTCTCTGTAATACCTCTGAACCCAATTTCTTGAAAAATTCAAGAGATATAGCTATAGGTAACAAAACAGATACTAGATTTTGTCTTCTACAGTAAAACTGATTTCAGCTCAGGGATATATGTGTAAGCAGATATGTGAAAGGAAAGACTTCATACTAAAACAGACAGAAGGTGGGCGTTATTGAAAGTATAAGACTATTACTAAATTTTAGGCTAAGATTACAGTGGATATATGAATTACAAAAAAGCAACTGGTAGTAAAAAAAAATCTAAATAATGCATTTTAATTAAAATAGTTGATTATTTCATGGATTATATTAGCTAAAAACCTGGAAGTTTTTTTAATAACTTATCATTGCTTCTGAAATATTTAAGAAAAAACCTGAAGCTGCAAAGTTTTTGCTGCAGAGATCCTGTGGGTGATGATGGCAGAAGCCCTGTTTTCAAGAGTTGTGACTTTCATGCGTGCCAAACCAAATTTAGTTCCGTTAACATAAAATTAAATTAAAGTAGATAATAAACCATGTGTAAAAGTGGATCTTGATGACAGACTCTGATTGCTGGCTTAGAAACCCATGCTCAAAAGTTTATTGTAGCTGTAATTCTCCAGAAAGAATGGCCAGCTAACTGTTTAGGCTATTAACCTGCATGTGTGAAGTGCAAGTACTTCAGCAGGAGTCCTCTGCTAACACTTCAGGGTTGTACATAGATTTACAAGTTGTAAGGAAGAGATTGTTTTTGAGAATGTTGGCATGGGCCTTCTTGGCAAGAGTCAGGGAGTAGAAAAGGAGCTGAAACATGGTAGTCACAATTCATTTAATCACAGGGCCACTTTCTGATGTAACATAATCCAATAAAATGTCGTATGACTCCTCTGCTGTCAATTAAGATGTTAGTGTGAAGGTTCCACAAGAATATGGGGAAATACTTTTATTAATAAACTGAATTAAATATGATAATGAGAATGTCTCCTCTGCTTCTAACAGTATGATTTGTTGATCCAGATCCGAGGACAAACTTTGCAGAAACATACACAAAAGGATTTCTACATTGAAATCAGCAGTATTTTATGAAGCAGGATTCTGTCAGAGATCACATTTCATACTCCTACTGTATAAAAAGGGACACTTTGGACAAGTTAATGAATGAATGATTAAAGACACTATAAAGTAGCAAAGCACAGTCATATTTTAACTGTATGTTTTTTGACCTCTTAGATTTAGAAAAAAGTTTTATTTAATGGAAAAAAATGAGTTTATTACCAGAAATGTTAACGTTTTAGAGGGATGTCATCAATCTTTCTTTATAATCAACTATCAAATATTTGTCTTGACACGTCTATAAATGGTTCTGTTAATACGAAAGCTTACATTAGAAAAAGACAACTAGAACACAGTTTTTAAAAGTATGAAATTTAAGTCCATCATGAAAGTATTAAAACTGTTAACACTGTATTGCAATTTTTATTGTACAATCCATTGTATAATTTGTTAAATTATAAGATAAATATATGAGCTGAGATTGCAAATATCAGACTTGATTAAAGTAGGAAGTTCATGTTATGCAACCCAAACCTAGTAAGTTAAAAAAATATACACTTTAGGTGCCCCAATTTCTGTGGATTTATGTAATATTTGCCTGGAGTTTTCTTACTTTTCTTTTACTCTAGAGTTTATTTTGTTCCTGGGAGAATAGATTTTTTTTTTATTGATTTGTATCTACCTACATGTGATGAGTGTTTGCATCTCCATGTCTGACTTTAGATATAATAAAAATGAAAAAAATAATTCTTCTAATTAACTGATTGAACAACCTAAAAGTAGGGTTTCTTTTTGGTTCCTTCAGTAAGGTGAACCATATTTTCCAGGAGAAAAATAACTTCTTTTTGATATGTTTGATTTGGTGCCAAATCAATCCCCACTTTACACTGCAGCTGCATTATACAAATGTTGTCAGTGAGATAACTCAGTAGCAAGTGTTCACCAACACTCAGTAAAGAGACAATATCACTTTTACAAATATAGGAACGATCAAATTTTTTGTACTAATTTTATGTCATAATGGAATAATTTTGTCCTGTTCTTGTCCCCTGCAGATAAGATCACTCTCTACTAAAATCTTTGAGATAAATAATAATTAAAAAACAACCAAAAGCCCCAAACCAAAAAAATAGCCCCTGAATTTTTAGGTTTTCCAACATTTATGACAAAGAGCCTGTTAACCTTTCTTAAAACTCAGCCAATACTTGCCTGACTCTTCTAAGTTATTCATAGCTAGGAAATTTGTTATACCTGAGGAAAGTGAAAAAAAAATCTATACTTCTCATGTGAATAGAAATGTAGACATCCACTAAGTGTCATTCAACAAGTACACATGAGAAAGGGACTTCACTTTTTTATAATACAGATTACAAGCCTGACTTTGTTCATTTGCACATCTTCCCTAAAGACTAATTGGAATTAAGCACAGCCCATGAGTTTGGCTTTCATTATCCACACCTTTATCCTTGTTCCAGGCTGTATGTTTTCTCTCCCATATCAGAGGATGTGTACCAATGGAAAAACAGTGGTTGTTAATTTTCCAAATAATAAAATACTGCTCATCATCAGTCAGTTTCTTCAGTACATGTGGTGGTAGCCAGAACTGGGTGAAGGTGCTCTCCTTGAAATACCTTTGCTCCCAAACCTGACCTGACTAAAGAGTCTTGGATACATTTACCTTCTGTGTCTGAGATGGGAATATACAGGAAATGAGAAAATTATTTGAATAACTTAGAGTAATGTCCTGGGATACAATGCAACATTTGTGTATTCTATCACCATCTGTTCAAATGTGGGAGGGGTGGTGGTCCTTATCTCTGTGGGAGATATCCTCTGCTGATGTGCCACCTGATAAGATCGGGGGATGATCATCGTTATCTATTCACAACCCATCCTTCCTCCAGGAGATATATTCTGTTAATGGGCCATTAAGTCCTATTGTGTGACTGATAAGATTACATCATCCCATTGGGAGATGCCCCAGCCAGGGGCAGGAGCCAAGCCTTCCCTACCTAGATAAAAAACTGGGGTTTGGGACACGAGGGCAGACCTTTCTACTGGATCCCAGAGGAAAGTCGGATCATTTCCACATCATCGCTGGATCTTCAGAGGAAAACTGCACCTTCTACAGGAGCACTGCTTCAACTGAACCACATCTGTCATCCAGGAGGATGCAGCCACCATTCATACGGACTGCTACCAACACCCTGACTGACAGGCTGTCAGGTTGTATTTCTGACTGTGCTGGTGGTTGTTTCTTTTATATTATTGCATGTATTTTATTTTTTATCTTTTCTTCTATTAAATTGTATTACTGACTTGGAGTCTCGCACTGGTTTTACTTTCAAACCAATACAAGTAATTTTAAAAAGCCTGCCATTTTGGAGTCTAAGCCGCATTTTCTGAAGTCAATTGAAACCCTGCTGCAGATATATACACACAGACACAAATCCCCTTTGATTGCAGTCAGCTTTGAATGTGACCTTTACTCCACAGAGATGAATATTTCTCAGTGTATAAACTTCAGCAAGTTGAACATATCTAAAATATTTTCCCAAAAAGTATTTTCTGTGAACTGTAATAATCATAGGGTTTCTTCTGACTTGCTATGTAATGAATTGTCCTATCTCAAAACAAAACTGAAATTTAGCTGAATCATATCCTTTATTAAACATGAATGATTTATTTTTTCTCTTGCAGTCCTAAAGCAGGGCTGGTATCCTGAGATTGCTTTTATATAGTGTTATGATTTTACCTTCTACCTTCCTTTAAAATAAGTAAAATGCTGATGTCTCAGCTATGTTAGATAAATGTAGGATTTTATTTATTTATTTATTTAATCCATAAATGCGTTTCTTTAAATCTATTGTTTAAGCTATATGCATACATATTCCTGGAAAGCAGTTATTGTCATAGCATACTTATAATTATATTAAAAGACATCAAAGTTATATGCAACAGCTGAAGGTTTTCTCTCTTGAAATGTCTGCACTTCCGAGCATCTCATAAATTTTAGACACACAGATTTAATACCGAATAAGTTTTATTTTAAAATCATTTTTTTCCCCTTCCCCCCCACTTTTATTCTGGAGAATTTGCACTTTCAGGACATATGCTTCTAAAATGGTATACAGCTTCAAGTCATGGAAAAGTCAATGCCAGTCTTTGCAGGTCGTTTTAACTTCTCTCTGAATTAGAGCATGTGTCAGTGCCAAAGTGAAGCCTGAACCCAAATAACAAACAGCAATGGTAGCATGTGCTTGATGAAATTTACTTTAGTCTCCTTGCTGTTCTCTAGGAGGGCCACTTACCCATGGAACGTGAGCCTTTCAGTATGGAGGGGCAATGCTAGGTCTGCTTTCCCACCATATCATAGTGGAATACATGTTACAGTTCTCGCTGTCAGAAATTGTAGTCTCTTCAAAACACACAAGTAGTTAATATTGTGGTTGTTTTCAGGGATCTCTAGTTTCCTTTGCTGATTAAGAAATGGCTCTAAAAAATGGCCAGTACTACAGGCTATAAAGCCCCATCCAGTGAGATGCCAAATGTCTTCCTTTGCTGCTGAATTCATCATTGTTTGGGCACATTGTGTCCTTGCCTGTGCCATGAATCACTTGAGAAAAGCCTTTCTGAGTGGTCAACAACTCTCCTTAATTTACCAGAACTGCTTGGACACCCTGCTAATCTTATTTAACACACATTGAAAAGTTACTGACTCTTGTGAGTTACTCAAGATTTCTCATTTTTATGTTATCCAACCTGCGTTCATTTATCTTGTTAAACATTAAATTTCAGTAAGCAGACTTCTCAGTTCTGGGGTCTTTATTATTTCTTATGTATATCTCAATTTTATTCTTCCTTTCCTCACACCTTACGTTGTAATTTTTTGTTGTCTGTCTCATATCAAAATATTTCCCTATTTTTTAAATTTCTTGTTCCATATCTTTATTAATTAAAAAAGGAAGTTTTGTATTATTTTTCCAGGTTCTGAGTTTTCTATTTCCCTAGCCTTTTACCTACTCCCTTCATTTTTTTGATTCTTTCTTCTGCTCTAGATATTTATCACATCCCCTTTGCTGCTGACATACCCACAGACTATCTCACATTTGCTCATCTAGGCATGCTCTCATGAAGTTTATCTCTTTCTGCCAGTCTCAGTGTGTAAAGACTCTTACTTTCCTGCCATTGCCTTCATTTTTTTTTGCACACATTCTGAGATTCGGTCCAGTAGCTCCCTACATGCAAAGATAAGCTACAAAAATGTTGCTGAAAGTATTAAAAAAAAAGAAGAAAAAAACCCCAGAAACCCAAGAGAACTCACTTTTTGGCAGGTTTCATAACATCTTAGGGTTCTATCCTGTGCATTGTTGCCATTAGCATGTTTTTCCTCAACATTAAAAAAGGACAGTTTCAGATGGAAGCATTATGGAAACTTCAACACTTAAAAAAAAAGGACCAATTAGAGTGAAATGAGGAATGTGAGCTATCTTTATTAACCAATTGGACAGGTTTATGGTACAAATGAATTGACTAGATAATGGAAATATGGTCAATCTCATCCATGTGGAACACAACAAAGTGAGAGACATTGAGTTACTTGAGGGAATGACCAGCAAAAGTCTGGACAGATAGAACAAAAGACCAGGGGAAAAAAATCGGCTGAAGTGGGAACAGGAATAGTAGAATGCCTTGTTTATGATAACAAAAAGGAGCTGGATATTAGGCCTGTTATACTAACAATTATTTGTATAAGCTGTCTTTTGAATATAGTACTATATTAATAGAATATGGAAAAGAGCGTAGCAGTTTGATGCAGCTGTCAAAATCTATCACAAAAGTGGTCTTTGGGGTATTTAAAATATTCCAAGGAACACTTTTCCAAGTATTTTTGTTATATATAAGGAATAATTTACAGAGGAGATAGAGATAACTTACCAAACTACTGTACACATATCTGATCAGCCAAACTGAAGAAAGAACAGTTAAAGTATAGAAGCACCAGATAGTTTATGTGATGGAGCTGAAAGCATCTTTCTTGTTAGAACATGTTAAAAGGGCTTGTTCTGCTGAATCTTCAGTGAAGGCTGAAATAAAAATGATCACTTTTCCCATAAGAATTTTAAGGCCCATATATCTGGACAATGTAAGGAGAGAGAAATAAAAGAGTCACACTTGTATGAAAACAACACATACTCATCAACAATAAATACACAGTAGAAATATTACTAAATTTTAATTACCACTGTAAAAAGAAGTAGAAAAGCTTAGAAGCAATTGATTTTAAGATGAAAATTGCTATATTTCTGCACAGGATTTTGTGACATTATAGGGTACAGTATCTGCTGACCTGTGATGTCCTGTCCAATTCAATACACTCATGGGTTGTGCAAGTTAATGCAATACCGGTTCTTCACCCTAAACTTGTAGATTTATTTTTCTTACTGCAGACTAGAGCCATGACAGATTATCTCCAACTGCTCATCCAGTTAGTATTGCAACACCACTTCCAAAAACTGAAGTGTGAATTTTGAACATGGTCTATTCTTCAAAGTGCATTGTATCTTAAATATAATGTTCACTGTGTTATAGGAACAAAGTAGGATATTTATGCTGGCCTGTATAAACAGCGTATTTTGACATTTACATTTACTTACCTTCTGTAGAAAACCATCGTGGGGGAAAAGTAACATGAAAACAGTTTAGTCTCAGAGTCTCTAGAGTTTTGGTTGATCTTTTACTGTCTCTTCAGAGACATCAAATCCAAACGACATCCTAAGGAAATCCAGTAATTGAAGCATTATGTACCTCTAGAATCTATTGCTCAGCTATCTTTTCTTATAGTTGCAGCCATAGAGACAAAGTGCTGATGGAAGGCAATATTACTCTGCATTAAAATATTTGAAGATAAACAGTTGTATATTCTTAAACATTTAAATACCCTTAATTCTTTTTAATAAATTCCTACATTCCGAGAATTTTGGTAAATCATTGAAGATCCCCAAAAACTGCAAATGAGAAATAAAAATGCATAATTTTTTTAGTGGTTACAATATTTTTTTGACAAGCGGAAAATTCAAAATAGAAATTACTAGTTAGCTGCAAAATATAAGAGAGTTCTCAAATTTGGGAGATGCTGCTGGATAGGATTAATCCATCAGTGAATGAAAATATAAACATGAATATATGAATATTCATAACACTGAAAAAGAAATCAGATAAATTACTCTTTTTGACTGTAAAATTCTGATTTTACAATAGAATTTTTTTCTTCATTTAGTTTGAGTTGAAAATATTTCTGCTTGTAGTTCTGAAAGGAGATATTCCTTCATACAGTGAATTTTTAAAACATCATGAATAGGAGTGGAATCATTGTTTTTATAATGGAAGGGAAACATACCTGTACCATTTCAAGGAGATATTTTCTTTCACTTGCCACATCTTATCCAGATGTGGATGCTGTGGGGCGACCTTTTTGGACCATTTGCATTGCTACCCTGCTCTAGGGGTAACACAGTTAACATTCTATAAGTGAAATGTGCTGGTCCTTTTTGTTTGAGATTCAGTGTCAGAGAGTTGTGTGAAATCTTTCTGAATATTTCAACTGAAGACAAGTAAAATACTTTTAAGTTATAGAAGTACTTCATAGAACACTAGGACATAGATTATTTGCACCCTGTATTTGAGTAAAAAGAATTTGTTAGGACTCTTTTGTGTACTGAACTATCTGCAATCCCTGTCTGGACATCATGTTTCCTTTTTCAAAACCACTTACTATTTCTGTCTCTTTTGTAACCTTGTAGGATTATGTCTTCTGCTAAAGTGACTTGATTTGCATCCTTCCAATAAATTGTCGTCAAGCAGCAGCACCTCAGAGGAGAATAGGGAATGGCATTTTATCACTTCTGGAGTTGTGTATTTTAAGGTCAAGGTTGGAGTGTGCCAAAGGGAAAAGTATTTGCCGCTTGCACTTTGTTTTCTTTGTGACTATGTAAAAGGACTTCAGTCTCCAGAGATATAATTACAGTAATTTACATAGGCACTAAATCTGTGCACGTGGAACTGGTACAATGAAAAATAAAGCTACAAAGAGAGCAAGGCAAACCTTGGGATTTTTGTCTGATTTCTTGACCCAATGGGGACACCTCCCATTCTCCAAGGCTGGGTAAGAAATTCAGGTCCTGTATACCATTTTGTTTTGTCAACCATAATTGGAATTTGGAAAAACAGGCAGCACTGTAGTTAGAAATCATTTGTCAGGAAGTGCATTTGTAACCAAAGCTTAAACCATAGAGGTCAATGGTTGATCTCTGTCAAAAGGTAGCAAAATAGAATTCACGGCCTTGAGCTAAAATGTTAATCTTTCCCTTTCTGGTTTCCTCAAGCTTCCTAAATCTGTGAGATAATTTAAAATAATAAGAAAGTTTTTAAAGTCAACACCACAGCATTTTAGCAAGTGAAGTGATTTTTTCTAAATGTCTAAAACATTAAATGAAGAAAACTTCATGGAGATGTGCAACTTCCACATCTGAAGGTTTGTTAAATCAAAAAAGAAGCAACACTCGTGTACATTCACATGACAGCAATAAATATAGAACAAATTAAAAGAGAACAAAGCTCATTAAAATACCCATGTAGGTGCCATTTTAAATGCTTTGAAACATACTATGATTCCTGGGCTTTTTGCAACTCGAAGAAAATTGGTTATCTACTGTATAATAACAAATGCTGAAATGACATATTCATTTCTGTACACTTCACCATGACAAAACATTCAGAACAAAGACTTAAAGCTAAGTAAAACCAAATCCTCTCAGTGGAGAGAAAATATGGCCTTTTAAACTATGATTAGTATTATATTTAAGAGGCAAACAACAGTACAAATGATCTACCTTTGATATATGATCCATGTCACGTTTTAAAGAACTCCAATTTGTTATTTACTGAGTTTAGTCTGCTGATGAGAAATATAATTATGCAAAGAAGTTGCATAATTATCTACAACTATCTGCTCTCGTAATGTTCTCTACAATGGCAAAACATATATTAGTGGAAAAATAAGTTAACTGTAAAGTGCCCACTCCTTGAAACATCAGCATTGATAAAACTGGCAAAAAAATTAGAACCATTCTACACTTCTTAAAAGCTCGATGGTCTGTTTTTTTTGTATAGGTGAGAGTTGTGACAGCTGTCTAGTGCTAAAGTAATTTTAATAAATAAATAAAAAACACTGGATAAGTTAAAATAGATCCTAAAAATCATATTGAATATGTTCTCTGGATCACTGAATTATAGTGTTCTGCCTGCATCAGCAGAGAGTACCAGTTGCAAGAAATGCTATAGACAATTACAGAAAAATGTGCTTAGAAGGACATTCTCTTTGTATCATATTTAATTAGTCATTGGTTTATGCCCTGAGGTATAAAGGCTTGAAATCCAATTATTTTATCCTACTTAATATTCACGGTTGTGATTATTCTCCATCTTCATATCAAATTGAATCTTTCTAGTATTTTACTGAGTTAATATGCATCTTCAGCCATCTGCCTTGTGTTGACTATTAACTTTTGATAATGAGTACCATTGCTGAATTATGCACATGGCAACAAAGCACTTTCATTTATAGCTCTTAGAAATGGCTGCAGTTTGAATTAATATCCCCTTTTCTCAAATTAAGAAATTACATAGGCAAAACCAACCTTACTTTTCTACCTTTATGAGTTCCTTCTAATTATTTTGTAGCTATGTCCGAATGCCATAGATTTTAACTTTTCTCCTATTTAAGTCTTTCTCTCAGATAGCCAGTTTATCTATTTGTTTCTCTATTTCTCTTTTTTTATGTCTGTCACATTTTTTCCAAAATCTTAACATCAGAGTGGATTTTTTTACAAGTAGATATTCTCTGATTTATTCTACAGTACGATAAAATTTTAAAGATTAGATGTCTTCCCATCTTTGGGTTTCCCAACTTTTTGTCTTTATCACTGGTAGGAGTTGATGAATCCCAGAGTCTGAAAGAGCCAAGGCTGCTGCATGTCTGTTCCCCCAGATCCAGCCGGGAGTGATGCCGAGGGTGTTTTCCCAATGACTGGCATGCAGGCACACATTGTACACCACATGTGTACAGCTGACTGGCCACACAGGCCAACCCAGGCAGAAAACACTAAGCACTCACACAAGCATTCAACAGCACTAAAAGCCTCATCCCGGTCCCTTCTCTGGCTAATTAGAATAAAGGTTTATTAGTATAAAATATAATTATATATATGTACAGTGTGTATGTACAACATGCATAATGATTACCTTGTCCATGTTTCCCTGGATCCTTGCTCTTCTCAATTGTCTCACTCTCAGATGCAAATGTTCATGTACAAATGAGTCCCAGCAGATTCCCCAAGCCCAGTGTCCTCAGTAGTTTTCTTGAACAAGCTCTGGTCTTGCTAGTGCTGAGCTCCTGCTGTCTCGCTGTGACTGTCACACTCACTGTCCTGGCTCCTGGGTCATTTCCCCGTGCTCTGGATATTTGCAAGTGATCACACTGTGATGCACACACCCTGACATCTCCCGCTGCTGGCACCCCAAACACAGACCCTGTGATGAGTGGTTTCACTCCAGCCCTGGCACTCAGACCTAAACACAAACAAGCACCAGCAGAAAGAGCCCCTTCACTCAGCACAACATTTAGAGAGGAAGTTTAATGAAAAGACGCATCAGCCCAGCAGGGTGTGCTGACGAGGGCTAGCCTGTATTAATCCATTATCTTTGTTTATTCCTGTGCTTGCTCGTACCACCTGGATACCACCCGGATACCTCTTTCTCTGCCTTTGGTTCGTCCCTGAAACATCCCACAATAAGTCCTGTACAATCTCCAAATGCTTTTCCCTGCCATCCCACAGTGTGTGAAAGCACCTTCCCTGGCTCCTGGGGCCCTGATGGCCCATGGGGCTGAATTTTTCCTGGCACAGTCCTAGGGGAAGGCAGGGTAGATTTCTCTGCTTGGGATATTGGTATTTCCCCCACCTCTGTGCCCCTGTGCTCTTCTAAGCTCGTGGAAATGGATTTGTAGATGGTGCAGGGTGTTGGGTTTCCCCCACCCTTCCCTTTGAATGTGGGGAGATGAGCTTTAACTTGCATAACCAACTAATCACTGCTTCACAAGGAGCTCTGCTTTCATGGAGCTGTCAGAAGTAACACTGAAGTGTCTTTCCTAAGTTCTTTCCATTATTTACAGCATGTCAGTAAGCATAAATAAAGTAATTAAATTCTGAAAATCTGCCAGTCAGAAATGGAGTTACTAATGGATATGGATAGATTTAGACACGTATTCAAAACTGCTCTAATAATCAAGACATCTGATAAATCATCCACCAGATATATTTGTTTCTGTGGTGAATATTTTAGCTCAGTTTAATTTGTATTAATGTGCATCAGACATTGTTTTAATTCTGCTGTAACACATAGATATTTTACCTCCTGATATTTAAAAATAAGATAGTTTCAGTAGGCCTCCTCTAAACAGAGCAACAAGGTAACAGTACCAAACATGTTTTCCACATTTTATTTTGCATTAATATGAGAGTAATTGCCTTACGTAATTTCTTCACAAAATTTTATATTTCTTTCAGGTAAATTTTCTATTTGTCATTTAATATTTCTCTTTGGTTTAAAAAGTGTTTTGAACATGTAAAGCAGTAATTGGCCTTATTTCACAAGATTTCAGTGGTCCAGATCATCTTCTTTAACTGACAATCACTATACCCTTTGGTAATAAAAATTATGTTGGGAAGTTTGGAGCATCTGTGAGAACATGAAAATGAAGGAAAACAGGCAAGGAATTTGTGGGGAAAAAAAAATCCCTTATTTATATCCTAAGCACACCCTGAAAGACAGATGCTTGTTGCTCTTAATTTACTCTAGGTATCAGATATCACACTGAGTAGCCTAGCTTTTTTGTGGTTGATGGTTAGTGCTGTAGAGCTGACTACTTTTATAAAAGGATGGGATTGTCAGAGTCTAAATTTAATTTTCCATGGTCATGGAATAGCATGGTTGTAAGATTGTAAAAAGAAATAGAAAGCCCTATTCACGTGCTGTGAAAGTTTCATTTCTTTTGTGAAATTAGAGATTATTTTCGAGAGGGAAAAAAAAATCTGTGTTAGCCCAGGAAAATGGCTTTTCCTACAGCATTTCTTTGAAAGACTTCCTGTAATTCATCAGTTAATACATTATGTTCCAATTTTACTCTTGCTCATGGCTTGTGGTCAAAATCATTACCTGAGAGGATTCCAGTTAGAGGTGCAGTTAGTGGTTTAAAAAATCGGGTCAACACTATGCAATATTGTTTTTTATAACCATTTTTACAGTCTAAAGGCTTGCATTTACAATACGGCATTGTGTCCACAGTAGGCATTTAATTTCTTATTTCTGTTTATTTATTTGTAGTCAATAGTTAGCTCTTTTCTTGACACATATAGTAAAATTTTAATGTCAACAATCTTTGTACTGGTCATTCTTTAGAGACTGTAGGACGTTCTTCTGGAACACTCTTCAGTAGAAAATTTCAGTTAGCAGCATAAGAAAGTCTTCTGGATGGACAACAATAGATTGTCCAATTTGTACTTTTAAATATATTTTTTGAAAATGCTTTTTCCCTAGATTCTATTTATTGTTATTAGAGAGATCTAGTACTTGCTTGATTTCAGAACACAGGCATTTAACCACATTTTTATCAAGAGAAACTGTCATATGTTCTCCAAAATCTCCTCCCTACTCTATGACAAATTTAGTCCCTTTAAAAAAATTGTCAGTCTTGTATGGATCAAAACAGAGCAAAAATATGACTTTTGTCTTGTTCTCTTGTCTGTCATGAGTTTTAAACAGGTGTTACATTGCCTTTGTCATCACTTGCTACAAAATATACCTCAGAATGATTGTGTAACAGATGGTTTCACTGAAGTATGTGACTTACTTTTCTAGTCACTCATACATAAGTTGTGATGGAGGGAGAAGGGTTCTATACAAGAGTTTAAAATTCCTCAGACTGAAACCTTCAAATGTCATCCATGTATGAAAAATGACTGAAACCAATAATGTGAACAAATTGATTAGCATGTTCAATGACAGGTTTTTGGATCTATATATTAATTTTCTTTGCCAAACATATTCTAAAAAGTAATATAGCAAAACAGATGACATGCTAGAACATCCCAGATGATCCTTAGACTTCCTAACATTATCTGTTGTGCTGTTAAAAGAGGTTTGTTTGCTCAGGCTTAGAAGACATTATTTGTATAGTTGCTGTCAAAGCAAATAAGCTGGAAGAGATACACTGTCTGAAGAGTACTGGAGTGTGCATCTCACATTTTTTTCTTCTTTGAAACAGTTTTACATACCAAGTGTGCTTATTTCCTGTGCTCTGATTTGTCAGATGGTATTTATTCATTGGGAAAGATGAAAGAAATGAAATAAAAACTAGAACTATATGCTAACCAATCAATGGGGATAATAAAGATGATGAGCAGTAAAAAACAAAGATTATTCTACAATGTTACACTTTTATATTATTCTAAATTATTTTTACTGAGATCAGTGTCTTTAGAACTGAATTCCATAAAAGTGTTCAGTTGCTTTCACTGGGAGAAAGGTGAGCCCTGAGCTGCTCATAACAGTGCCTTTGTGGCAAAGGGTTAGTGATATTTTATAATTTCATTTGGAATTGGGCAGAGTCTAATGTAATGCAAAACACAGTGACAACTTGGGAAGAGGTGTTTTCAGCAGTTAGTTCAATAAGAAACATGTTAAGATGGCACAAAGAGTCTGAGGTCTGCTTGTATTTCTGTCAGGAGGAGCTTTGTGTGCCTATCTGGAAAGAGTAAGACAGTTGTTTAATAGGAATCTTACAGGAATAAGCAGAAGTGGAGTGTCTGAAGAACTAAGTCTTGGTCTGAGAGTGATGTCACAAGCAGGAGAGTAAAATAGCCTAAGAATGAGAAAAGAATGAGAAATAAGGGTATAGCTATTAAGGGTTTAGCAAGTATTAACTACAAGGGAAGCAAATGAAAAGACAGTAGAAAAAAGGCAAAAACATGATGGCATGGAATAAAAAAATGCAATAAAAATGCAGAAGCATAGTTGTACTGAGATATATGACAGGTAGACATCCTGAGTTGTTTTGGAGGAGCATAGCTTAAGGATGCATTCTGCTTTGTGTGAGACTTTGCTGCATAAAGGGGTTAGAGAACACCTTAGGGGCAATGCAGCAGCTTCTCTTCTGTCCCATGTGCCAGGCCATGACTGACATATGGAGTCCAGACCAGGGAGGCAGCTGCAGCCCTCCCATGGCAATGTGTGAGACAGGAGTGCCATGGCAGGCTGATAGGTATATGAGATATACCTATCTCATAAAAGAAATTGTGCAGGATATTAAAGGTGTTCATATGTAGAATTTAAGATAGCTGCCCAGTAGGACATCTTGAATGGTATATATATATACATATATATATATATATGTATATATATATATATAAAGTGATATAGAGCTTATGCTAATGATCAAGATACTTGTAGGGCTGTGCCTAGGCTCTGGAACTGTTTTGTTTACTTGGGAAGGTCTCTGATCACAAGTTCATTCCAAGCTAGGGCATGAACATTGCATCATGGTGCTGCTGCACATCAGTCTCAGAAGCCTGCCTAGCAATTCTGGCAGCAATATTAATGTGCTGCTTGTGATTTTTATATCTTTCTTTTCAAGTATACTTGACTATATTTCACCCTGAATTGTAACAGCAAGAATTTTCAGAGAAGATCGACATTGTCAGGGAGAAAATGATGTTGAGTCTCAAGGGAGCAAAATGAAACTGAGACACAGTGTGGGAAGGATCTGACCAGACTAGAGGGAGCAGTCAGTCCAAGAGAAAGTGCTCTGAGAGTCCAGGCTTTCACTTTATTAATACCTGAGAGAAACCAAACCGATGCTTCATATCTTAGCAGTTTTGCTCTGACAACTCTTCTTGGCTCAGAAAGGCTGGTGCTACAGGAAAACCCCAGCTCTTGACTAACTCTGCTCCTCCTTTGCAGATGAAATACATTAAAAACACAGAGCATTTTGAAATATAAATGCTTTTCTAAAGATGTGTTGTTAGCTCCTTTAAAAACTGGGAGTTTTGCCCAGTAGCAGGTGTTGAGGGGTCTGAGAGCACCTTTGTCCCTGTGGTTTGGCCCCCAGAGCCAGGTGAGCACAGTTGGTGAAGAGGGGACAGGCTCCAGGTGCTGTGTGGCAGCCGTGGGCAGGGCCAGCCCCTGGCCCAGTGGAAACATCCCCAGCTGTGGCCTGACTGAGCTCCAGCTCCTGCCACCCCCAGCCGTGTGCCCTGCTGTGGGCTGGCATCCTGGCCTCAGCTGTGCCCATCCTCAGGAAGGTGCCCGGGGCTGTCCCTGTGCCTCAGCTGCCCGGCTCCTGGCAGTGCCAGGCTGATGCTCCAGGAGCCTGCAGACGTGGGCAGCTGCTGTCAGCGCCCCGAGGCTGCCTGTTGTGATGGGTGGTGCCCGAGCAGCTTTGCAAAGGGCCAGTTACACACTCCAGGATGTAACTTCCAGGGCAGCAGCTTTGGTGGGAGAAAGCCACATGCTGCACTGGCCCTCACGAAATGTGCCACTTAGGAACCTGTCCTCGATCGACTGGGTGAATAGTTCTTTCCTTTTTGTGGCCAGAAAGGCACTTTTCAGAATTCAAATTAGGATTTTAAAAGTCCCCTGGGAGAAATCATCTCTCATAACATCTGATCTGAGGGGATTTTTTTGTCTATCCAAATACTGCTAGAGTTTAAACTTCTTCAAGCAAAAGCAAAGAAGAAAGTGAGGAGAGACCTTAATGGAGGTGTCATCTGCACATGTACATATAACCATTCCTGATGCCTGAAAGCTGAAAAGTTTTCTAAAATGTGAGATACTTTTATTACAATTCCAAAAATGTGACTTTTTAGTGTTTCTCCATTTAGTTAATGCGATATTTTCCCTTTCTTATTGAATAAATATAAGAAGTGATCCTTAGATTTAACATGATTGACTTGGTTACTCATAACTAAAACGTTTCCTGTCACCCTCCATAAGGACAGTATGCAAATTTACTCAGGGAGTGGGGATGTACTGGTCATGTTGAAACAGATACCATTCTTTTACTATTGTGTTTTTTGTGAGTTTATTTCTAAATTGATTATATGAGAAATGTTCTTTAGTTACGATACTATAACAACATTTTAAAAACTTTCTCCTCTTTATTTTGTAACCCTTAATCAGGTTTAATAAGCCTGAACTATTTAACTTCTATGTCTAGTGAGTGTGTGGTGTCTCTGAGGCTGAAACGTGATACATCAGAATATGGTTTGTGAAATGCCTGTCAGTTTCTAATGTTTCTTCATGTCTGCTGGCATTTATAGTCAGAGGACTTTGGGCTTATTCACTGTTTTAAATTAAAATATTATTAACTGTAATAACAAAATTATATTTTATAAACTATATTTTATATAGCATTTGTTTACCTAAGTGTTAATTGCTTTATTTGTTCATCTTTCCCTCTTTTGTCGAGATGGCTTTTTCAGTGATATGAACAATGCACTATAGGCTTTTTAAGCTTCAAACAGACTTTCAAAAACGACTTTTAAATAGAAGTTAATCGGGAACTCCAGTCAGTCACCAGGCAGAATTTTTCTCTGAGACTTGGAGAAGAAATACCAACTTTATGCTTAACTCTCTCTTGTAGTTGCATTGTTTTCAGGCTGCCTGTAGAACAAAGGATTTAATTCCTTGTGGGAGAAGATGCCTAAGAAAAAATAACTGGAAAAGAACATATGCTATTTCCCTGAAATGCTGCCCAGCCTTTGGCTATGTTCAGGTCAGAGTAATTCATTAGCCTGATGGGTTTTTTTGGTTTTGTTTTGGTTTTGTTCTATCTTTCTGTTTTTTTTTTTTTTTTTTTTTTTAGTTACTAACTTTTCAGCTGATTTTCCTTTCAAGTCCTTGTTAGTTTCTCTTTGAATCTATATACATATCTTTCACTTAGCATAGATTTTGTCTCACTGGTCTACTGGTCTGATACCAATTCAGAGACCAACCATTTACTTTGGTTTGAATTTGATTCCTGCTGTCTTAATATGATGGCCTATTATTATTTTGCTGGAGGACACAATGGGTTTTTGATCCCTATCCACTTTCTTTGTGGCACTCCTGATTTTGTAGACCTTTATTACATCTATGTAAGCCACCTCTTGTCCACGTTGAAGGGGCTCAGCCCTACTGATTTTCCATATGGAATTATCTGCTCATATGGATATTGGACATTCTTTTGATAACCCTTTATGCCTTTACCTGAATCATTTCCAGTTCTAAAATAACATAACTCTGTTCCTTATTTCCTTATCCATACTTTCAGAGTTTTGTTGCCAATTGTTTAATACACAGTTAATGTTTATATTATGTAGATTTTCCATCCTTTAACCTTACTTGATTTGATCAGTCTTGATTTATGTGAAAAAGCAGGTGACAACAATGTGAAATGTGAAAATGTGATGGTTTAAAAGGCTGTATCAAGTATGCTCACACTGAAAGATTTCCAAGGAGCATTTAATATCCTGTTTGAAAGGGATGATAGTAGATAATGAAGCATATATTCTCATAAGAATTAATGTATTTGAGGGGCAATGAATACAGGGGCTGGAATATAATCCTAAATGCTTAGATGGTATACCTGATGTGGAGGATGGTGTAGCAGAAGGAAGCTGAAGGAGAAAATGACTTTTCACCTTTCAGAAGTGATTTCTGTCCTAGAAGATCTCTGCCCCTTCAGACAGAAAAAAAAGGTAAGTGTTCCATTTTGTAGATGAAGAAGCTGTCAAAAAAGGAACATCTCAAGCTGACAATCCTGATTATTCTGCTCCTCTCTACATCCTACACATTACTTTTACAGACAGTGTAATTAAGCTGTGTTCATTTCTCTAGTCTTTGCAAACATCCCCCACTTCTGCATGAAATCCTACCATAAAAAGTGATTTTCCATCTACTGACTTATTAATTTCCACTTTCTTCATAACCATCTTGGGAATGACTGCATAATTCTCTGAGAGGAGCAGGTCAGAATGCACACAAAATTCCGCATGTGAACTATACCATAGAGTTGTGCAACAGCATAATGATAGTTTGCATTTATTTATAGAACTACAGCTTTACAGAATGGTTGATGTTTGACAGGGACCTCTGCTCATCTGGTTCAGTTGTCCTGCTCAAGCAGAATCACTTAGCTTGACCATACATTTTTTAATATCTCCAAGAATGAAGACTCTGCAATATCTCAGGGCCAGTGATTATCACCTTCATACTGAAAAAGTGTTTCCTGATGTTCAGAGGAAACCTTCTGTGTTTCAGTTTGTGCCCATTGCCTCTGGTCATTTTACTGGGCATCTCTGGCAAGAGCTCTGCCTTCTTTCCACTTTCCCTTCAGGTATTTATATATGTTGATAAGATCCTCTCTGAATATTTTTTATCCTGGGCTAAACAGAAAAAGGGTGCTCCAATCCCTTCACCATCTTTGTGGCCTTGGACTCTTTCCATTATGTCCATGTCTCTCTTGTACTGGTGAGCTCAGAACTGGACACAGTAGGTGACCTCAGGTGTGGCCTCACCAGCAGGTGTGGCCTCACTAACAGTGCACAGAGGAGCAGAATATCCTCTCAGTCTGATGAAATGTTCCTATTTATGAATCTCAGGATACTGTTGGCTTTCTTTGCAGCACATTTCTGGCTCATGTTAAACCATATGTTCACCAGGGTCCTGAGCTCCTTCACTGCCAAGATATTTCCAGTTTGCTGGCAACCAACACATATTGGTGCATGGGTTTGTTCCTCTCCAGTGATTTCCCCTTGTTTAACTTCATGAGTCTCCTGTTAGCCCACATCTTCAGCCCACTCAAGTCCCTCTGTATGGCAGCAAAATCCTCTGGTGAATCACCACTCTTCACAGTTTTGTGTCATTAATAAACTTTCTAAGGGCACCCTGCCCCAGCATCCAGATCATTAATGGTGTTCAACTGGACTGGGCCGTGCATTGACCCAAAGTATATTGATAATTATTGGCCTCCAAGTAGATTTTGTGCTGCTTATCACCCCACTCTGGGTCTGGTGGCATGATCTGTGGCCTGTTCAGACAATTTTCAGACCACTTGCTGTCTGCTTGTTCAGTCCATTCTTCAACAGCTTTTCTACGAGGATCTCCTGGGACACTGTCAAAGACCCCAGGAAAGACAAGGTGGAAGTATCCATTGCTCTCCTCTCATCTACTGAGCCCATCTTTTTGTCACAGATGTTTAGCAAGGTGGGTAAGGATTACTTCCCACTGGTGAATCCATGCTAACTACTGCTAATGATTTTTCATCCTTCATGTACCTGAAATGTTTTTTATTTCTGATCTTCCCTACCAGTTCTATCTCAGCATTTACGAGGAGCTCCTCTCCCTGGCCTTGTTCTCAGTGAGTTGACACAGGCTGCCAATCAGCCTCCTGGCACTCCAGCTGCCCAAACCTGCCCTGCTCCCTGCCTGGGGGCAGAAGAACAGACATGGCTGGTGAGGCTCCTGCCCTGATGGATCCCCTGTCTGTGCACCTGCCTGGCCCCAGGGAGCAGCTGGCCCTTTCTGAGCCAGGACACAACTCTTCTTGGTGATTCTTCAAGGATTTCTGGAGAGGATTTTGCTGCTATGGCTTTAGACGAAAACTTTATTATTACTTGTTATTCTTTTCACTATTTGCTTCTCAAACTCTTGCTTGGCCTTCATAGTACTACTTTTTATATCTACTCTGTCAAAATTTATCAGGCTTTTCATTTTCTTTATGTCTATACAACATTTAAAAAAATACTTTCTGGTTTCTAGTACTGCCTTTTTCTTTGCTGAATAGCTATCCTGGATTTATATTTTCCTTTTTCAAATCTTTTTAAGCAGATGATATGCACTGTTTCTGTGTTTGCTGTATGGTATCCTTCAGAAATGTTCATGCCGCTGGGAAGGGTTTAATTCTCTTATGTATGTCTTCTGGTTACAGACAAGGCTTTCTGCTCTGAAGTAAAGCACAGTGGTAGTACATTGTTTGGTCTTTGCTGGTCCTGTTGTGATGCTGAAACTACATGTATATTCACAGCTGGTTTGGACAGTGGTACTGCTATAAGCTTTGCCCTGCAGGACTTTTACTACATTTTGCACACGATTCATTGACAAGATTATTGAATATTTCAGTTGTTTTTGTAATTCTTTGAGGAAATATCACACTAGTTTGAATCCCCTTAGGTTGAAAAGAAACTGAATTTAATAACTCCAGAGTATGGATGAACTTTTTAACAATCAAGCCATTGTATAAAGATGTGTAGCAATTCCCTCCGTATAAAATGAATAATCTTTATTGTTTTCTTAAAAAAAAAATTAAAAAGTGGACATTTCTTCCAGGAAAGGATTGTGGGTGAAGTATACCTGGGAAAAAAGATATTTTTGTGAAGCCCTGACCCAATGTCTAAAGTGTGAAAGGCAACACCGTTTCCTATGCACTTGTGTGTTCATTATTTCATCACAGCTTGCTCTAAATGGCATCTTGCTTGTTGTACTAGCCAACAGCTACTTCAAATAGCCATTCTTGCTCTTCTCAGGACACTGAACATGGATTTTAGGATGGACCTTGAGCTTTGGGTTATGGATTAATTGATGAAACATTCACCCCTAAAAATGAGGCATTTTTTTCACATGAATTTTAAAAGTTAAGTGTTAGAGTGTTTCGTTTGAAACTCCACTTTAGCCAAGAAGTAATTGAAGGATATTGTTACTCCCCAAGCAAACATCACTCAGCTCCATTAAGAACATTTTAAACAAATTTTTGTACTCAGATGTTTTAATTCACATGATGTGACTGCTATAGCATTTCAATCAGAATGATGACGGTAAGTATTGTTTACCTCAATGTTGTGTTGTATTTGGCATTGCTAATGGCAACAGTTAAATAAAAAATGGGTTTCTAAGATCTCAAAATTCATACTAGGCCATATAAATTGGCTGTCATCTCCTGTCAAAGATTCAGTCATAATATTTCAGGGAAATCTAGATCATCAACAGCACAGAAAAGGCTTAGGCTGGACATTAGGAAATATTTCTTTACTGAGAGGGTGATAAAGCACTAGAACAGGCTTCCTAGACAGATGGTTGATGCCCTAAGCCTGTCATTGCTCAAGAATCATTTGGACAATTCCCTTAATATGCTTTAAATTTTCAGCCCTGACTGGTCAAGCAGTTGGACTAGATGATCATTGTAGGTACTTTCTATGTGAAATTATTCCATTCCATTCCATTCCAATTCCATTCCATTCCATTCCATTCACCTAAAAGCAACGAGTCTCTTTTTCCTACACCCTATAGTCCTGACTATGAAATACATAATTAAAACATGAAGGAAGTTCCTGACATTAAAGAGTCTGACAGAAAGAGGATGTGATTTAAAAGCTTCTGAAATATGCTGTCATTAATAGGTCCTTGAATTTATTTACTGTAGTTTATTTTATACCAAATTTTGGATAAGGCTATTACTGAGGATGGAAGCTGCAATAGAAGTTTAATGGCTTTTGGGTTTCAGGGAGTGCAGCAAAGTAATATCTCCTTACTCTCATACTGTGTTTTCCTTCAGTGGCTAATTTCAGTCCAATCAACAACATAAAAATTCACACATCGCAATATAGTTGTGCCTTTGTTTATTGATATCTTCCTCTTTTCCAATCCTCTTGTTTTTATATTTTCATCTATGCAAAAGTTTTTTCTGAAAAAGTTATTGGTTACAGTGCTCTGAACTGTGAAATAAAATTTTATCTTCATTTGGTTTATGCTGCAGTATTTGTTTACTTTGAATTCAAGAGCCCTTTTTTTTGCAATATTCTAAAATCAATAAAAATGCAATGTTTCTTTTAATTCAAAATGTATTAATGTATTTTGTTTCAAAGATCAGCACAAAAATTTGTAATTAACTGAATACATTTCTTTGCAACTGAAGTAATCCACACTCTGTCCAAATAACTTCTCCATTATTAAATACTTAATTCTCAAATACTTTTCAAAGAGTGAAGGATAGGCTCCCCACTCTCTTTATGTTTAATAATATGAAGAATTCTCAACCTGTAAATAAGTAGTGCTTGAAATGGAAAGAAAGAGAACAGAACATTTACTAAGTATTATCCCTTTAGGAACAGTGAAAATGAAATGCAGAGAATTGGAAGGAACTGCTCCAAATCCAGCATCACAATTATGACTGGAAAGCATACTGCTCTGCCTCTTCAGTCTTTGGTACATTGACTTCTTCTGTCAGGAGAGTAAATCCAGGCTCTTGCCTTCTGGTAATCAAGCTCTTCATAAGACATCAAAACCCTCTGAAATTACTACCCAGGGAAGAAGTTGCTCTGCTAATAATTTCAGTTTCGTTTCAGCAAGGCTAGCCTTTGAATAAGGTCAGTCATAGAGCCATGGACTCGTAGAATGTTCTGGGTTGGAAAGGACCTTAACGATTGCCAATTTCCAGCCTCCACACCTGTGTTTGTGTTGAGGAGATTCCCACCTGGCTGTTCAGCAGATGACTCTGGCAGTCAATCCCTGAGGATCAGACCCTCTGCAGCTCCACACCCTGCACTCACACGGTCACACCAGGTCTTCTTCACCTGCTCAAGCCCGGGTTCCTGTAGGACAGGATCAGATATCAGATCCTTAAATCATTTAATCATGGAGCAATAACAAAATCACAGCTTGAGCTGGGTCCAAGGAGGGATCCCCGAACAAAGGAAAGCCTGGGCTTTTAAAGCCTCACAGTCTAAGCATGTGGAGGACAGGAGTCCTTGGCTCTGACTTGTCTCTGAGTGTCACCTGGCTGGGCCACTGGTCCGTGCCCAGGGCTCCTTTGTCACGCTTTGGGCATGGTCTTTGTCTAGCTCTGTCATGGTTTGGGCATGGTCTTTGTCTAGCTCTGTCATGCTAAAATAAAGGCAGTTCTCGGCCTCTGGCCTTGGGCTCTCCCACCAAGAGCTCAGTCTCCGGCTGGCACTGCAGCTCCTTTGAATCCCTGGCTCTTTGGTCTATTATTATTATGTTACTTAAAAGCATACTTCATTTCAGTAGCTGTCTTTTACACTACTGAGCTGTTTTAATCCTCATCCTAACATGCTGTTACAGTCCATTCTCCTTGCAGAGGGTGAAGTGCTCTCAGTGAGATTCTCAGCACAGCACATGGTCTCCTGTGCAGAGAGGTCTGGGGAATCTGGGACCCCACATCAACAGCACAATTAGCAGAGCTGCTCCACTAAGCCTATAGCATTTCTAATGGATTCAATGACCTTTATGCCATTAATTTATTAATAATGAGAAAATTCTGCTTTCTGACTTCTCTCAAATCAACTGTCCTTCTGGTAGCTTGTCTTACTGCTACTTGAAAATTTTCTTTCAGTGGACACAATTGCTTGATAGCACCTACATAGAGTCCTTTATCAAGAAGTGAACAGTGACTATAATATTTTGAAATTGTTCCTATGTTCAAGGGCAATGGATTATGAAGGGTAGAAAATGGGAGAGAGAATTTCCCAATAGCTGGCCCATGGCTGGAGTTTACTTGTGCAGGAGAAAGAAATGTCTCTGAGTGCTTCTATTTATAGTCTTCTTTTGAACTCGCTAAACAATAGTCATACTACATACAGGCAAAAATCAAAATAAAAAATACAAAAAATAACTGAAGTATAGTCTGGCCATGTTTTAAATATCAGTTCGGAAATGAAAAGTATTCTGGCCCAGTAATGCTCACCTTATGATTAAGCAAAATGATGCAAATGTATAAAATTGACAGAAAATTGCGTGTTTTCCAGTCCAGTGTCTCAAATATAATTGCATTACCACTCTGACATCACTTTCACTGTAACCATGTAAGGGTGTTACCAAATTTTGTGATGAGTGTGTAATAAGAGTATGCATTCTTTCTAAGCATAGATTAAAATTTAGCTGGAAAATAGCTGCAATTTAATAATCCAGTGATGGAAATCTTGCACAGCTGAGGCAGGAAAAGTGACTGACAAAGAAAAGAGGATACTTTGCTTGCAGAAAGGAATGACATGAGTAGCTAAGCTACTACCATCAAGACAGCTTTGAGCACAGTGAAGACACAGGAAAGGTATAATCAGAGAAAAGAACTATAATTTTCCAGAACAAGATGAGGATATTGAGACAGGACTATTCAACAAGACAAAGGAGCACTCCATCTCAGTGCCTGATGTACATGTTCGTGCACAGATATTATCTCCTTGGGAGATGGTTCCTCCTGCCAGATTGCTCCTGATGGGTGGGGAAGGGAAGGAACATCCTGTGACAGTGCAAACTTCCAGCCCCCTTGCCACCACATCAGAACTTTGGGTGATGCCCACACCCATTGCTTGTCGCCTCACCTCATCCCACAGACCCTTTCCTCAGAAGCAGAAAGATCCTTCCATGAAGTCAGCACAAGATTTCATTTTCCCCTTCTTGGGCAGATCCTCTAATCCTTGCCTATGCTGCTAAGCTATATCCAACCCTGATAGGCTTTGGAAATACTATGCCTGATCCATCTTCCTACTGACTACCTACTTACTGTCTTTTTCCCTCTGGCATCTTCCATGCTGCCTGAAAAGGTAGACACCCCTTACTTACTGCAGAGTGAAAATACATATGGATGGTGATTTTAAGGAAGTCAGTATAGATTCTCCTTCAGAGACATCTACAAGTACCACTAAATTTAGTAGGTGTCATCCTGTGATAAGATGGTTTGTCAGCTTGGTTCTATGCTATTCTCTTAACAGGATGAACTTGGGGATTGTCTTGTGGTTTTAGTAGACAGTAAAGGACCAAAAATGCATTCACACTGACAGATCTTTTAGGACAGGCTAGAGCATAAACTGGAGAAAATTTCCAACACTGACACTGACTACCAGAACAGTGAAAGCATTACAAGGGAGTTAATGTTTATTGACAATATTACCAAATCAGAGCTTTTTGCCATTATATAGTGGCTCCTAATGCAAACAGGATAGCTGTTGATAATAATTAGCTACTCCTGATGCTATTGCAAAAGGTGGGTTAAAGATGAGGAAAAAGGTGCAACAACAGATGTGTTCTGGGAATGATTTTAGAGCAGAAAAAAATATTTTTAAATACTGAGTTAATTTTCAGCTATGAAATGGCAGTAAATTTTCAGACAGCAGGTTAGTTCTAGGACTCTGAAAATGCACATTGGAAAAAGGTGATATATGAAGTGGTTCCTGTACAAGATCTTTTTTGGCAGTGAAAGGGGAGGAATGCAGACTGGAGGGGACAGAAGTGTGAATAAAGTCAATCAAATCACAAATGAGATTCTCCTGGAACTCCTCATTCTACAAACATACATTTCTCATCCTACTTAAAAACCAGATCATACCTGTGACTGTATGTTAATGTTTTCTGTTTTATGTTTGAGTAAGGAAAAAATACCAAAGTGGTTTGTGATATGGCTCTTGGAATGAGATGAATTTTGAATTACCTTCCCTGTTTGTCAGTCTGTATCCAATGATTTTCATGTTCTAATTGTGAGCTCTGTTTTCTTTTGACAATATAATATCTTTCTTCTCTCAAGGTTTGTTACTGCCATTCCTTCTTTATCCAAGTTTGGAATGATTGTTATATATGATTCGTTTCTAAAGCTCTTTATGTGTCAGCACAGCTAGCACACCTGTCTTTTTTTTTCATGATTGACAGAAAGAAAAAAGATTCTTGATTAACTGTATTCCAATTTCTTATGAATACCTTTTTTTTTCTTTTTCTCCCTGTAGCAGCACCAAAATATTTTTCTGTCAAATTACATGCCAAAGAATATCTAATTAAGTCTAGATGCTAGAGATAAAATTCAGTACTAGTGTGACTGCATAATGCTGTCATTCTTCAGTCCTTACTGTGTTATAAGGATTAGATTGTTCCCTATAAATTGTTCTGCTTTAAATGTAGCTGAATCTCAAAAGATCTGTTGGAACAACTTGGCTAGAGACAAACAACTCCAGTATTTATTTAATATTCACTGTGCTAAAGTGAGTTTTACAAACACAATCTTCAGAAGATCCAGATGAGTCACACTGGTAAAAGGTGTACGGAATTGATCTGTCATAAAAATGAAACATCCAGTAGTATGTTCACAGTGCACTGAAAATAGCTGGCTCCCAAAAAAACCCATTAGGTCTTCAGTTCACAGACTGTTCTTTATGCACTCATTCCTGTCTTTTCATATCTCCCTACTTTTGCTTATTACATGAATGACAGTGACTGAAATGGGAAAACAGAATGATAAGTGCAATGTGAAAAGCTTGAGTGATAATAATTTTGATGAGAAACAATATCAATATGCTGGATTCTGCCATATCTTCTCATACAGAATTAAAAAGTGTCCTAAGATTTCAAGATGAGAGGCAGAGACTAGTTTCTGATGGACTCAGCTCTCTGTTCTTTACTAACTCTTTCAGTCCCCCACCTACCAGAATCATTCTACCATTGTTCCACCTGTCCCTTAGTCACCTGCAACACCTGCAATATCCTTGAACCATTAGATGTGCCAGTAAACTACATTTTCTTTCACTGAGATTTTCTCCTGAATCTAACCCATGCCCATCTTAAGCCTGGAGACTTTCTTTTGCATACCCAGCATTGAAAGATGCTTTATTCCTTCTGTGAAGCCTTTCCTGCTGCACTACAGTCACTCTGTGACCTGCCTGTGTCAGCCAGCCATCTATCTGGCTTTCCTAGAGGAGGCTGAAAATCTCTTCTTTCCCTCGGGTTATGCTCTCTGCTTAACTCATTGTCACTGTATTTATTGCAAGGTCAGAAACAGCAGAAACAACCTGCAAAAGACTGAACTTGAAGGAAACTCAATATTCAGCTTCTCTGGGATTAATGGAGTTCCATGGAAAACATCTCCCTGTCACAGTCTACATGTTTGGCAAAAATGCAAGGAAGCACTGATTCCTAGATTTGTCTGGTAAAATCACACCAAATCCATTGCTGATCCTCGAGGTTATTGTACATCAGTCACATTGCCTTGTGTTTGCAGTGCATCTGCCATGGCAGGGTTTCAATGATGCTGAACCTCCCTTGCTCCTTGTACTAGGCTCAGTCCTTACATTTAATTGCTGGGGAGCATATCAAATGATCTAATTTTTTTCATCCGCTGAACTAAATAGGTTGTTTGTGGCAAAGACTATTTATTTTTATGTCTTTTCTTGCCTTTTCTTCTCCCCACAATGTCCTTGAGGGGTATGCAAATGCAAAGTCTGGTGCATGATGCAAAGCAAATATTCTATCATTATATTAAAAAATATAGATGAGCATTTAAAATATGGAAAAATGTAATTAAAATTAAAATTTTTAATTTGATTTAATTTGATTTAGATTTCTGCTATTTTCTTATCAAGAAAGTCAAAGAATTAACTTTATTCTGCAAGGTAGCTTTAAAAAAAAATTGGCCCAAATGAATTTTTTATTACAAGATTAATTCTACCGAATTTAATCCTATAAGCTTTCCCATTTGGTTAGAAGGACAAAGTCTCATGGTCACAATTATTTTAGGATAGCTGTTATTCTTACATAACTATAATGTCTTTCACTGGTAAGAGGCTACTTTTTTTCTTAGCAATTACATTTTCACAGTTGATGTTCTGTTGCACAATATATATTCCAGTGTTAGCTTAACATATGACTGTATTTACCATAATTTTTTGTCTCAACGTAAAATTTTGTTTCCAAATACAATGTTTGCCTGTCTCACTGCTAGTTCTGGTTAACTGTGAACCTTAATTCCTCATTCATCCTGATGAATGAACAGTTATTCATTTGAGCAGCTTCACTGGCACCAGTGTAAGGGCACACAAATTGCAAAATATTGGATGTTTTTAGGGAGTTATATTTTAAAAAGAAAATGAAAATTTCTTTCTCTTCCAAACATGATTCCACATGAAATATAATTGAGAGGAAAGTGCTGAAGATAGGTGAATAGCATTCATCACTCATTGCACCCAAACCTGTTGTGGTCTCTGTCTCTCATCATTAAGTTTAAGCCTCTGCATTGTATTCTGGCCCTAGGGCACTATTGAAATCACATCACCACATGAAGAAAATTCCTTTTTTTTTTTTTTAATATAAATATCCCTGGGATGAGCAAGATACTTTGAATTTGGTTTGGAATTAAGCCAAAACCTATTACTAGTAATGATTATTATTACCTATTTTATCCTGCTGGAAGTGTTCCGCACCTAAGGTTGCAGATGGGAATCCATCAATCCATAAAAATCTACAACCTTATTTGACCTATTTGCTTTGTTAAGGGAAATATGGAGAATACTTCCTATAACCAGACTTTTCAGGGTTGATTTATAAAGTTCTACAGGAAAAGCTGAAAATTCTCCCTTGACTGAATAGGGAGCCAGTGACTGCCATTTTTATCTTTCTGTCACATTTGGCGCACATGAACAAACTTCTCTCTTGTTTGATATGAATTTTTGGTACCAAACAAGGGAACTGGTTTTCAAACAGTATGTTAGTACTTCTCAATTGCAGCTCATCCAGGAATGTAAAGGGCATTTTATTGTCCATATTATAAAAATAAGGATTTAGAGAGGTTATTCTGGTTTCTTTTCACTTGAATTGAATCATCAATTTAAGTTCATTTTCTCATTGATAGAGGGCCTGCTGTGATAGTTCTGGTTTTACTTTCCATTCGAGTGTATCTTGTTATTGAGATTAGTTCAGATATGATATTAATTGAACACAATCTTCTAAATTATCTGATACTGCTCTGCAGAAGGAGAAGCTTATGTCTTTTGATGGAAATTTATTAATTTCATTTAAATTGATTATGACCCTCATGTTATCATACTGTTGACCAATTTCTCTCCTAGTTTAAGGGACAATATATTATCCTGATAATTTTTGCATTCTTAAGCTTCAAAATAAACTTTGGCATTGGTAAGCACTGCTTCTTGCTAGTATAAAAATATTTATATAAAAAACGTTATAGAATAGCTGCTTTTGTTCACAGAACAAGATTTAGTGCTGTTTTCAAAAGGTGTTAACATATTTTTCAAAAAATAATTACCTGTCATGAACCCCTTCACTTTCCACACAGGAACAATGTGTTTGCTTCAAGTCAAAAAACACAAGGGGGCAGTTTAGTATAACAAACCATCATTAGCATGTTCTGTGTTAGAAAAGTAGCTTTTCTGAATCTTTGAATTAGAGTTGCATAGATGCAAGGATTACCATTAGCACTCAGAGAGTTCTGGTCCAGACTTAAAGACAAAAACTCTAATAACACAGAATGTGTTTTAATATGGAACAGGCCTTTAGTCAATGAAGGGAAAAGAAGGAAGAAAGAGTTCATACCAGCTGAATATGTTGGAAGGAATTTTCTCAAACATGTTTTACCTTGATTCAAGAATTTACATGTATCAGTTACCAGAATGAATTAGACCATCTTTCAGTTAACAGTTTTAATGTGGTAAGCATTAGTGCAGCTGACTGCACCACAGCACTGGGATAGAGTTAAACTGGGTTTGTTTATAATTTACTGTGTTTCCTGCAGAACGTCTAAAGCAAGCTTTTGTAACGGATTAAACTGATATACTGAAGAAGGAGTGTTATGAATAAGGGCTTTGCAAAAAATGACTAATATGCCAGTTGAAACTTTCATCTTGCTATGAATACAATGAAAAAAATCTCTTTTTCTATGGAAAGCTCAACATTCTTTTTATTGCAAGTTCTAACTACTTTCCTGCATTACAATATAATTTCCCCTAACACTGCTTAGCCAGGAGCAATCCAGAATGATTCAAAATTCAGTGAGAGCTTGCAGATAGCTTGCAGTGTGCCCTTGCTTTGAGATAATTTCAAGTGTACAGGAAAGGTAAAACGTACAGGAAGGATGACTCTTGGTAAATTGAGATAGGAATTTTAACATAGGAAAGTATGTGCCAGGTTTGCCTTATGTCCATCCCAGCCTCTAGTGTGTTGGAAGAATTAAAGGAAGAAAGAATCCCCATGAAAAATTTGGACCAACTTCATCAATAGTCATTGTTGCATCTCCTGTTGCAGCACTTCAGGACCAGGTGTTTACAGCACCAGAGGGGGACCCACACAACTTCTGTGCCCCCAGGCCAGGCTGGCTTCAGCTCTGTGGTCTTGTTGTGAATGCTTCCACTGAACCAATCTGTACTACCAGCCACTGCTTAGAAATTGTGACAGAGGCACTGTTGGAAATCTGAATTCTTTGTCTGCCTAATGGATGGTTCTTGCATGGTGGGAGGAGAAATCCTGAACTAACTTCAGACACAACTCTGCACAATCAGGTTAGAAGATTGGTGAAAAAGTTGACTATTACATTCCTTTCTGTGATCTGAGAGATGGTTGTTGTGGTTGGATTACAGTTCTGTAGCAGGAAGCTTCTCCCCCTTTCTGTGAGTGGTCAAAGGCACTGGGTTCTGTGTGAGGCAATGAAGCTGGTGATACACAAAGATAGCTCTCTGTCTGAACCCATCACAGTGTGACTGCATTGTTTGCACCATTTTCTGCAGTTCCCTGTAATCTTTCAAAACTGCTTAGAAAACACTTTTATAACCTCACCGTGGGAATTTTACCGACTATATTTTTTCCCATGTTGATTATAGACTGAACAGAGCGCTGTACACATATGCTCAATGGACCTCTCCCATTCTTAAATATTTATTATATCAAACGTGACACTAGATTGACTCAAATAATGATTCTCTTTTCACAGTTTTGCAATCTAGGTTGCTGCCTGATGATTTAGTCAAGGATTCATTTAGTAGCAATCTGTGCTGTAGTGTCACTACTGTGCAATAAAATATTTTAAAATAAACATTCAGATTAGAATTATATTTAGATAGGATTAGAATATTCATCAGTAATGTATATGACTTCTTTGCACTGTGAACTTCTGTCAAATTTAAGGTCATAAGGGTCTCGATCTCTTATATTTATTTCCTGATTAGTCTAATCAGATTTTCCAGTTGGAAAGTTAGACTGTCTCTGTATGGTATCTTGCAAAACAGGTGAAGTATCTGTCAAATAAATGAATAAAACAAAACTAAAAAGAACACTATAGCCAGGAACAACTGGTATTTTTTGTCAGTTACAGGGTACCTTCACTGCACTTGAATAATTTTATTTTATACCTAAGAAAGGAGGAATATTATTAATGTTCAGCATGGCAGTTTTTGTATTTCTTTCAAAGCATAAAGTTCTCTTCACATTTGCTACCGCCTACTCATGGTTTATTCCCTATCTGACACTTGAGCAGTTGTTATAAACCATTTCCATCTGTGATTTACTTTGTCTTTTCTATTGCAGGTGACAGTCAATGTATCTTGTCTGCTGCTATGAAATTAAAAAAAAGGTCTGAAAATGATAAGAATAAACACTTGCAAAAACAGGGATAGAAAAAACAAAAGCTTTTATGCTTTCAGAATTCATGTGCTTTGGAAACCTCTCAAACCACAATGTAATAATTGTTTGGATGCCTAAAGTATCTTCGTTTAAATAAAAAGGAAGTGAGGATAGGCTTACACTGCTTAAGAATTTCTATGGTAAATTCCTTCAGCTACAAAAGTGATGCAGTATAGACATGAAACAAAGATTTGATGTTACATATTTACACAGACTTTTTAAGTTTACTCTGCATTTCCCTCCAGACCTCTTCCAGCTGAAATCTACTGACATTGGAAGAGTTATATCATGAGAAAGCTGTTTCACCTAAGGTGAACAACAGAACCTTAAACTAACAAAACTTGATCACCACTAGGACAAAGATATTGAAAGTAAGGCTAGGGTAGGTAGTGTTAATTCAGAAGATATCTGTAGGTTAGAACTTTGCATATGAAAGTGGTACGGATCAGGAGGTCATACACCCAGCTCAAAGAGAGGAGAAAATAGTGTACAACCATACTACTTTTGGTTGTACAAAAATCACATGCATTTTCTAAACTTAATGCCTACCAGAAAACATGCAAGTGTTATCTTCATTTCTAAATGTGCTGTCTTTGAAAGAGGATGAAATATCTATGCAATTGTTTCAGTTTCCAAACATATACAGTTTGCTAATATTAAGAATTATTTTTACCTGTCCCTCAGCTAATTAATTAGATGCATTTTCTAATGCAAAATGCATTTTTTGATTTCACTATGACAACTTCAAATGTTCATAAAGGTATAGCTTGTAGCCAGATGTGCTGGTAATCACTGTAGTTTAAATCAGTGATTGGTGAATCATAAAGTAGAAAAAGCACACTGTCTGCTATTTGGACAGATAATGTACAGTGTGAAAACAGTTTCAGATGGTGATGACATAGAAATTGTTGGGTCTACATGCAGATGCTGTGAGTGTACATAGGAATTGTTAATCTATGCTGATCCACTGTATTTATTCACTTTAGGTATTTCCATGCTTAAGCACCTAGCTTAACTAAAATCTTAATGAAAAATATTTTTTTTGTGAAAATGCGTTAGGTCTATACACCTTGAAATGACTTTTTAACGTGCTTGAACACTCTGTAGTTTGCAATGAGTTAACATTTAAGAAAAAATGTATCATTTGTACCCTTGCAAAACTCATGCTGTCCTTGTCACTCTTTTTTTCTTTCTTCTTTTACCTGTTCATATATACCAGGGGTGATTTTAGATCATCATGTAGATTATTCCAGAAAACGTTAACAAATGGGAAATTGTGGTTTAGTTCTGTTTATCTGAAGGTCTTTTTGCCCTAGAACTTAATCTAGGTGCTAGATTACTAGATACTTCTAGGCAGTTCCCACAGACATTGACAAGAATTTAGGGTGTTCAGCACATCACAGTAGGTCCACAACATATGTTTAGATTCTGCCCTAACCTTCAGTTTTAATATTCGCTCATCATTTCATCCCTTCCATCTCAGATTTTCAGTTTCCTCTAACTAAAGCCTCAGTCACATTGTGATAGTCCCTCAGTTTGATGAATAACTCCATTTCTCCCATTACCAAACATGCAGTAATAAATAAAACTGCCCGAACAGCAGTTCATTTCTGGAATGCAGAATGTTCTCCTGGTATTACCCAAATGTCCTCCAAACAAGACAAAATTTGCTGTGCAACCTTCTATGTCTTGTATATACCATTATGTCTTCAGCAGGCTGTGTTCTCAGTGTTTATCTTTAATACCTTTTGTCAACATTCATACATGAGAAAAGGGGAAATGAGAAACTCTTTCCAATAAGACTGAAAACTGTTGCCCTATTTCTTATTTTATGATTTGGTAGGTAAAAATAATTTTGTGAAGAAGGCATTCAAAAGTGGTGTTTATCCAAGCTTCTGTTCCATTCCATAACCATGTCAGAAAGGGACAAATATGTATTCTGTACGTATAAATCTTTATCTCTTCCCCCACCTTTATTCAGTACATTTGTGCAATTTATTTTGTAAGTGGCTTTAAAAAAGTGAGTTACTTTCTTTGGAGCTTTGGCCTCTTAAACCACAGCAATATTTCTTTAATTTTGGAAATGTCTATGTAGGAGGTGGAGTAAGACTGCTTCTCTATTTCCACTATTATTTAAAAATTACAGTGGAGAGTATCACACCTTTGAGATATCCAAAACAAGTATCTATTCAGACATTGGAATGACAAAGGGATGGTGCTCTGGCTGAGATGCTCTCCAGCCTGCAACTAAAGAGCCATAAAACACTAGAAAAGAGCTGGCTTAGATACCACGTTTATACGAGTTCTAGCAGAATTAAAGGAGCTTACAGGACTTGTTGAAAAACAGAAGCAAAATTAGGCTACAGCATCAGTTGTTTACAACTTGTCATTAACAAAGATTGTTCATTTATTCAGTATTCTGGAAATCAAAGCATTGGCTGCACTTTGTTAACTTTTGTCTCATGTAAGACCCCTTGGCTGTGCTGCAGCCATGTCTGTTTGCAATACACTCTAGGAAAATTGTTGCAAATAGATAATTTTCAGATAAGTAGTAACAAATGGATGAGATTCCTCAGTCCCAGTCCTCAGTCTGGCATGTCTGTCTATATCACATTGTCATTATTTGCATTTTGCAGAAACTTAATGTAAGTTTGAAGATTCAGTGTTTACACAGACACCACTCTTCTGAAGGAGACATAATTTATGCAAATCACTAGAAAATTAAGTCCTGTCTTTATGGATGACTTATAGCTAAAACACTGCAGATTAGCCACATATCTCTTTCTTTGTTAATTTATAGACATAATGAAGTATATTTCAACCAGATATATAAACTGCAAAAATCATCATGCTTTAACAGGCCAGTGGTCTGCAAAATTTGTGTCCTATTTCCACCAACTATCTGTGTATGGAGGAAGTGTTAAGTATAATCAGCTTCATATGTTGATTACTCTGAAGCAACATGCAGCAGCATTTTTTCATGAAGTACATTAAGCCAAGACTGGCTTACAATCTGAAGCATTGGACTTGAGATTTATATTTTTCAGGCCTATGGAATTCAGTTGAAAGGGTTGCCTTAGTGAATTCAGGAAGACCTTTTTAATCTCTTCCTATTACTATCTCTTTCCAGCAAGAAAGCTGCAATTCTACAAAGCTATTTAGTTCAGTAGCTCTTACTGGTGTGAGCTGGGAATTAAAAAACCCTGAGGACATGAGAATTTATCTTCTAAACAACATTGCCTCCTGTCTCCCTAGCAGACAATTCACCACAGAAACCTGGACTGACTTTTCTACTCTTAGACAAAGCTAAATTCAACTGTAATGTGGAGCAGGATGATGTCTTCACGCCATAAAGACACCACTGTGCTGTGTCTGGGGAAATGCAACTCTGCCAATATTGTAACTAGAGAAGATTGCCAGTACCTTAAGTAACGCTGGCAGAAATCCATTCCAGATACAAATTTCCAGTTTGGAAGGTCCTGTTTGAGTTTTCTGAGCTATTCAAAATTAACAATTTTGAATAAATTCATCTTGCAGGAATATTCTTCAGGAATCTACAGCAATAATAATTAGATTATATTCAGCATAGTGCTTAGTAATGCTTGATAACCCTTGATTGAACACATTTTTCTGAATTTCCCAGGCGTGAGAGATTAATTGTTCTCTAGGTTCTTATCACATTAATTTAGTTGGGCCTTTTGAAGTCACAAGCAAGAAGGTATAATAAAAGATCAAAAGACCTCTGAAAACATCAATTAATGTGTTTAGCACATCAAATTATGGTGCACAGGTTTGTTATTCTTTATTTAGTTTTAGAAATGCATATGAAATGAGTAGGAGTTTTCAGAGTTAGGAATTTAATTTGAGATTTGAAACTAAAAGTCTTTCCTCACAGCTGAGAGAGTGAAGGAAAAGAGAAGATGTGACTCCATGTACCTGTGCTCTGTATGTCTTGTAAACGTGAATCTCTTTCCACTGACCGGATGCCACTCCATTCTTAGACCCCTAAATCAAGCACCTAGAAGTCACTTAGGCTTACATGTTCTTCCTTGAGAAGAGCCAAAGACCTTCCCTGTTACATAAACAGATTTAATCTGATCTTTGCCAAAGCAAATTCTTGATGTTTCATTAGATGTCTAAATTAGGAGACATGAATCCCTTTTCGAAGTGCAGTTTTTCTTCGTCTTATTATTAAATTGTACCCTTGGAGTAGTTTTCTTCTTCCTATTTATAGAACAAGTCCTCTATTTATATACAGTAGTGAAGACACCTTGAAACAGAATTTTCTTTCGAGTACAGCTCAGAATGCAGTTCTTAAAACCCGTTTAAACACAGAACTACAGAAAAGGTCAGGTTGGAACAGATCACAGTGGGTTGTCTGGTCTAACCTCCCTGCTCAAGTAGGGCCCTATCAGAGCACATTGCACAGGACAGCATTCAGACAATTCTTGAATATTTCTAGTGATGGAGACTCCACAACTTCTCTGGGCAATGAGTTCCAGTGCTTGGTCACTGCACAGGAAAGAAGTTTTTCTTCCTGTTCATGCGGAATTTCCTGTGCAGCAGTTTCTGCCTCTTGTCCATTTGCTGGGCACCACCGAGCAGAGCCTGGATCCGTCCTCTTGACAGCCTCCTGTTTATAGACATTGATGCAGTCCCTCATCACTCCTCCTCAATACTCCTCCTTAAAAAAATCCTCCCAAAACACAAATTTGATAAAGCTCACCCTCTACTCTGGCAGGACTCAACTCTTAATTAAATTATCAATCAATTAATTGATCCTTAGTGAAGAAAACAATACACATAAGCTCTAATGAACAAAACCCTCAACATTAGGGCTCATTAGACAGAATGTATTTAAAACCTAAGCAAACACTTTGCCAATTGGCTAGGATATGTTAGGTTATCAGTGCCTCAAACCAACCTCAGAAAAGTATTTAAAGGTAAAGCTACCGTGAGCAGAGAACACAGGAAGAAAATGGTCATTAAAGACTCCAATATTTTATTAAAAAAAAAAAAAAAAAAAAAAAAGAAGCTGAAGAAGAGGCAAAAAGTCAAAGAAGTCAAAGGACCAGGTGAATGAGAAATCTTTAACTGAGAATAGGTTCTGCAAAGTGTAAAATATGCAATTAGAAATTTAGTGGTGATTAAGCCATTATTTCTGTAACAGTAGAAGCTTACAAAAAATTAACACTGTATGGCTGTGGAATAGAATAACGCTTTTGAAAATGTCTCATTAAATGTAAACATTTTGCTTGAGATGGAAGCATATCTGCTAATTTTTTAATAAGACTTAGCAAAAAAAGAAGTATGTGTAGAACTTGTGTCTCTCCTCTCAGTATCTTTTTCTTTTTTAAAATCATTGCTATCCTGGAGGATGTGGAGGACACTGACAGGAGTTTTTGATATTTTTGGAATAGATAGACTTAAAATAAAAACCTGATTTTTGTGCAATGAAGTGCAAAAATAATACCTTAATTTTTCTTTTATTATTTGCTGAAGTTTTGCTAATCCATCATCATCTCCAAATAAAACCAAAAGCATATATTGCAATAGTTATGTGAATTGCAGCACTTAACCATACTTTATCTGATTTCCTCTCATTTGGAGGTAATAGTTGAAAGAATAGGGGAAGAAGAGGAAGAAAGAGTGAAACTCAGGTCCTGGGGAAGAACTAAAGTCCTCATGGTGTAACAAGAGTTAGGCTTACATTCTGTATGTGTCATTTACAGGAGAATTTGTCCAGTTCTTGTAGGAGCTGTTTTTCCCAGAGACAATGCTAAGTAATGGCTGTGGAAAAAGAAGTTTTGCCTCTGAAACAGTCGTGTATTGGATTACAATGCATGGTTCCACAGGACCACTGTGATAATTTACTTTTCACATGTCTACAGTCTAGTGGTTCATGTCCTTGATTCTGTTGGTCAAGGAGGATTGTTCTTTTCAGTTAACATTTAATAATGGCTGCTAGTTTTCTGAGGCATTTTTACTCCCTACTGTCCAGCAACCAAAGGAAGAAGTTCTTTCCTACAAGTCATCAGAGAGGACAGTCTCCAGTCTTGGCTTCCCTTAATATGCCAGTTTATAAACTGTGGTAGTTCAACAGGTACTTTGTGAGTCAAGTTTGCAACGAGGTGCTCCTAACAGCAGAAACATGATACCTAACTCAGGTTTGGCTAAGTCCACTGAGCAGTCTTGCATAATGCTGCCTTTGTTTTTTTTTTTTTTTAACATTCACCTCTAAAATTAGTGCAAAACCCTTCCCTCACACCTCCCCCCCCTTATTTTCAGTTCAAATTTAATTTCTTTTCATGTCACTCTGTTGTCAGCAAATCACTTAGGTCTTCATCATCATTGCTGTGACTCAGTTTATGTGCACAGTGGTGTCAGGTGGATTTCTGCAACCCTTGGCAAGTGGCTCTGGGACATTGCAGAGTGTGCAATGAGGTTTCTTGGCTCTGGATTGCCTTTCTGCCCTGCCTCCCCACTTTTCCCTAGAAGCCTGATGACAATTACAGAGAAAGAAACAGTTCTTGATACCAAGAAAAAAAATAAACACAACGAATTTATTCTTTTCATAGTCATAAGCACTTTCTGTTCATTAGGGGCATGTAAATGAAAGGTTTCTATCCCTATATGTACAGGTGGGATTGTGCTGAAAGCAAATTTGTATATTGTATTGCAGACACAAAGGCTGAAATTTGGTATCAGCTTAATTTAAGTAAAATTCCTGTAAATATTGATTTTTTTCCATATAAATTTACCAAATTTAATTTTATATTTTAGTTCAGACTAAAATCAGTGGCTTACATGAGACAGCTGTGTGGCATGAAACTTAGATACACTATAATTTAAAGAAATTACTTCTTTAGTCTGCTTTAATAGTGTGGTGTTAAAAATAATGTTTTATGGGCAGTGTTCTGACTATCTTGTGATGGTTTTATTCATCAGATTTTGTCATGAAACATAAATTGTAAATTTCATCCAACATACAAGCTCAGTTTGGGATTTTAAGAGAATTAGGTAAAGATGTGGAAAAAATATCCAGACATTATATCAGATAAAAAACATCAGAAGTTAGAGATAGGTCAGTAACACCAGGTAAGAGTCTACTGCCATGGAAAATACTTAATTTCAACTAGCGCCATGTCTCAGAGCTTAACAGGAAGAGCAGGAAGATTCACCTTGCAGATTCCAAAGTCTCTAACTCACTCTTTAATTCTTGATTCTTTTAGTAGTGTTTCTTAATTATGCAGTTCATAAATTTGGTAGTAACAAAGTCTCAACCTACACACATGCAATGGAAATAGAATTTTAGTGCAATGAAACTGAAAAAGTTTAGACATCTGGCCTTCAAATTAGACATTATTTTCACATATAGTTCCTTTTCAAATTTCTAACACTTTGAGATACTAAAGAACTGTAAAAAATTGTCACTTTATTGATTAAAAAATTAACTAAATAACATTTTTAACCTTTTAAATCATGAACAAATTGAGAAGTTAATGAAGATTTCAAAATAAAGACTCACTGTGTTTATAATTGGGTTTCTCAGGAATGATGTGTCCCTAGAGAGAGCAATAATCAGTTCTAAAAAGAATAGGTCCAGTGAGAGTACATTTATGTGCATTCATGTAATTCATACCCCAGACAGTAAGGAATTGCAAATCAAAGGATTTTCTTCCAATAGACTCTCTGACATTCTCAGTTCCTCACTTGAAATCTTTGTGGAGAAACCTGGAATGAAACTCAATTTAAAACATACATTTATATAACGATTTATTACAGCTAAATTGCCAATTCTGACCCAAATTAGAGCCTGGAAAAAAGGCCACTCACCTCTCACTGTGACAGTTTTGCATGAGTATATCAATTATAGTTATGTATTTTGAATGCTGTTGAACCTAATAGGAGAAATTCTCTTGAACAGACTCAAAAGTACTTTTCTAGGTGTAAGTGGAGAACCTGAAAATTTAATAGTATATACAATCGTGATTTTTTATCAGTCTCAGTACTTTACTTTGATTTCCTGAAAGCCACAGCATTTATCTTGCTTCATGGCTGAGGCATCTGCCAGAACACCAGACAGATAATACTTTTATGTCTCAGCAGTGGTGAAAAGAGTTAGTTATGGTTCTGTGTGATGTTTCTTAGATGGATCACAGTATCATGAGACATAACTTTCACAGCTAATAAGAACTTGCAGCTTTGCTATCATGATGGCTCACACATTATCTCTTGATAGTGTGGTGTCAACACTTTATGTACAAGAGTACTTAAATAATAAGTTACATATAATATGTGTTTTGGGAGTATTGTCTTACCCCACAAAGCAGAATACTGTACTAACGAATTCCTGCACATCACAACAGTCATATCTTGAACCAAAAGTTTGTCTGTACCTGGGCATTTGATATCTACTTGAACTCACAAATATGATAATGACCTTGTCCCACCTCCTCATGACCTCCACTTAACAAAACCTAAATCACTGTGTCTTGCTGCATTGTTATTGAACATCACTGACATGGCTAATTTAAAAGCCACAAACTTATCATTGGTTTCCCTACATCCCTTTGTTAGAGACTATTAATGAATGACATTTCTGCTTTTTCAGGTCATAGTTTATTTATGAGAACAATTGATTTAGCAATACATAGAAACATCAAACTTTAAATAGATTACACAGGTCATGCTTCATAAATCACATTGGTCACACATTCTTAACTTTTACAGAAAGCTCAACTGTTTGAGTATTTTCATCTAACAGCAGTGGATGACCCTTTCACAATTACATTTAAACCCAATTAGTTTTTATAGATTAACTATAGACAGATTTCAAATATGAAATTGCATTTAGAAAATCTTTTCCTAAACATTCTTGAAATGAAGTGTACCAGCACCATTTCACACTAAGAACCACTACTATTTTTACAGCAGTATTGCTTACATAACAGTACTATGTATTCTGCAAAGTATTTGTATACTTCACATTTTATCTGTTGTGGATAATGTACTGAAAATGGTATGTTATATATTTATTCACACTTCATTTTGGGGCTGACAGTCGTAGCATATACTTCCCTTCTCACACTTTACCAGTTACCTTAACCCTGACCTGCATGAATGCAATTTTCTGCATTAATGAGAAGTAGCTGTCTCTGTGAAGAGCCTGAGCTGAGTAAACACTGTCAGCTGTGTCAAATGGTGGTGATAAACAGCTTTCACTCTTTATTTATGGCTGTCGGTGCCGATGGAGAAATTCACACTTATTCAAATGTCTGTTTATTTGTAAGTAAAGGACTTCTGTGAAGTCCTGAAGACTAAGGAAACATGAATTCTAAAAATAGTTTGCTTTTATATTGTCACAGAATTGCATGAATTTTGTGTTCTGAGAAGTCTACAGCTGTTATGCTGCAGTTTCTGTTTTGAATGGGAAACAGAAACAAATTTGGAAGTATACATTTGAGATTGACAAGCATCTGAAGTTAAACTTCATTTAGAAATTAGAATTAGTCAATTAGTCAACACTCAAAACTTCTGCACCAATTTTTGTTCCCAAAATTATAATTAAAAGCCTAAAGTGTTTACAACTCCTCACAGAATAGAAGTTCTAATACTTTTCCCCATTTGTAGGTGTTTAAATGTTGAGAAGAATAGCCTGTGAAGGAAAAGGTCAATGATGATCCCCTAAGAGTTCTCCATTCTTCTGCAGGCTTTCAAGAACCTGTAAACCTCAGTGGAAGCAAGCTACCACCAAACATACATATAATCTGTGTGAGAACTGGAGAGATCAGTTTAAAATAGAAGAAAGAAAGAACTTTACAGAGTGGCTAGTGTTTTTATGGAATGTGATGTGAAGGCAGATGATATTAGATGCTTTAAAAACTGACAAATTCACAATATTATTAAATGCATAGTGGGAAGAATGTAACATCAGGGATGTAATATCTAAAATCCCTTTTGTTCAACTAGGTGGTGCTCGCACCCAACACCACTTGAAGAAAAATAACTGAGAACTGTTTTCTGACATGGATACAGAAAGCTTTATTATGTAATACTTATTTATTCATATTAAATATGAGTAACAGGCATGCTGGGCAATGTTCAAAAGTTCAACTCCAGAAGAAGTCTGTGTGAAAATTTCCTTGTGGTCCTTTGACATTAAAGTTGCTAGCCAGCATAGGATTTATCTGAAGTCTGCCGAGGCACTTTGAAATTCTTCTATTTTTCAAGACTTATACGGAAAAGTTAAATTTCTAATAAACAAAACAGGCAATGTCAAATTTGGGCAGCATGTGAAACATTGGAACAGCACGTTCATGCATGTTCCTATGCAAAGTTTCCAGGCAAACATCGACTAAAAAGAATGTATTCTGGGACATCAATAAAAAATGTTGGCTACTTTGGCTCAAATTTGGCTGTGCCCACCCTGAATAAACATCTTGAACATATCTGTCAATTCTTTTTCAAATACCTGGAGCAACTATTTATAGGAAACAGCAATTTGAGATTGTAAGTTGAATGTTTTTTCATTTGGTTTCCTATTCCCCTATTTGATTAAACTTCAGCTTCAAAACTGCCCCACTGCTCTTCTAATTAGGATGCAGATACACAGATTCAGTGGAAAAGTTGTGTTTCTCCCAGACAGGCTCCTTTAGTGATTGTATCTCCTCTGCTTGAAAAGTGGGAACTCCTCTAGTCCAAAATGGGAATAGACCTGGGGCATTTTTGATTTCTTTGACATTCTGTGGCAGGACATAGAAAGATGAACAACTCAATATCTATCAATATCAGCATTATCTTATAAAGAACCTAAATTATGAAATGTTGATATTTCTGAATATGGCAGAAATACTTATGCACACAGAAGTTGTTCAGATTTGTTTTGGTGCAGAGTGTTTTCACTGACAATCTCTTTGAGCTCTTACCTGTATGATGGGGAACTCTGATCCACCTCTGGGAATCCTTCCACTTCCTGTTGTCTGCATGTATTAGGAGGTTTATGCAGCCTCTCTGGGGTTGCACTAATGCTGGAAGGGTAGGTGAATGGTGCTTGAAAAGAGGATTATCTTTAAAAATCAGATTTTAAAATTGTATTTTTTTTTATACCCTCATTAGTTAGCTGACTTTTAGGGTATCTGCCTTCAGATACAAAGCTCTCACTGTAGCCAGTGGTGGTGATACTTTAGCTGAAAATCTTATGACTCACAATGATTGAAAGTCTTGTGGATTGTCTCTTCAGCTTGTATGTCTAAAGAAGGTATGCTAACATTCAAGCCTCCTGAAAGTATTTTAAACAACTGTATAATTATTGTTAGCTTTGGCTCTAATTATTTTGCACTGTTAAGCTTCTGAAATATCTTGACTTGGTTACTTAACGAATCTAAAGCAGCAGGCAGATGGGTTTTCATCTATTGTTAAATTTCAGGGGCTTACTAGTGCTAATTATTTTGAAATGGATTCCTAGGATAATATGCATTATTTCAATGAATAATGCAGGACTGGCAATTTATTGGCAGAACATTCACAGGAGTGCCATAAATCTAGAAATAACATAAAAGAAGAGTGGATACATATTTTAAAAGCACAGCTTGGGGAATCACATTTGGGCAATGCTACAAACCTTCTTATGAAGGCGCATATTTTTAAATATAATCAAATCAAGAGATTGTCAGTGAGGATGGAGTTTATTCTACATATTATTATGACAGCTAAGAGACAGTTATTGAAATTGAATATTATATGCTAGATCCTGTGCAAATTTATGAGGCAGAAAGAGAGAATCTGTATTGTCAAGAATGAGCAACCCAAAGTGCATCACCTGTATACAGTCACACACAGGTGAGAAGTGACAAGAAGACATGCACAGCTGATGTCATAGCATGTATTTTTCAGGCAGCAGCAGCCCATGTGTTTTGTAAGCACGTTTTCAAAGGAAAGAGTGAGAAAAATGGTAACAGCTAATGAAATAGCTCTGAAGTTGTTCAAAGAGAGCCCTTTCCAAGCTTCAAGGGCAGTTAAAGAACTGAACAGAGAGATCCCCTACTAAATACAAATAAGGAGTAAAAATAGAAAAATATTTTTAATATTTTGTTTAGAATTAAGTATGATTTTATAAAAGACATTTTAATCTAAGACTGTTGATATTAATGAAAATACAGCTGGATATGTTTTGAGATTGAAAGCAGCATCAGCTCTACCTCATAAAAACTCCATTTGGTTGCACTGTAGGGCACGGGGATTTGGACAGTTATTTTTACTGTTGCAATGATATTTAAAGACATTTAAATTATATAATAGTGGCCACTATTGGAGATGGTACTAGTCTGGGTAAACCTTTACTATGCTGCAGTATGAGCATTTCTGTGTTCCTTCCACTAGATTTGTCTGCACTATGGATATAAACTTTTACAACTGATTTATAACAAACCTTAGTGTAAGACAAATACTATAATACAAATAGAGGAAATAGATAAAAAGGGATGTACTTTTTAAAAATATGGTGATATAGAGCAAATAAAAATGTCAAGATATAAATATCCTTGATTTGCAAAACAAAGGAATCATGTTAGCTTTAGTTGTAGAAATGTACTGAAAAATTTGGGCAATAAATTGACTATTCTGAGGAAGACAGACATTACATTCTTTCAAGATTATTGATTACTATTTTTCATAATTAAGAAATTCAGTGTAAGGTTCCCAGTACTTTTCAGCACTTGAATTTATCATACATGTGTAGAAACCATATCACTGCAATGTACTGTAGCAGCAATAGCACAAGGCCTATGGCCTTTCCAAGGAATAAAACAATTTTTGAGGCAGAATATCATCAAGGTAAGGTAGCAACAGTGAATATATATTAAATTAAAAAGGTGTTTTATTTTTATTAAATATTACAGTATTCATGCATGTTTGATGTCAATTTACAGAGTGCAGATACTTTAACCTTTAGTACATGTCATTTTAATTCTCTGAACTATACACATGCACACCAATGAAGGGAAAATGATTAAGAAAAGATTTTTTAGAAATTTCTGTTTTGACTTTTATAATTTTCTGTAAGTTCTGCTCTTCTGTAAAGAATTTCATTCAAAATGTACTACACTTCAGAATTGAATGGTAATAATGGATGTTTATATTCAGAATTTTACTTTGTCCTGATCTACTCAGGTTTTATGTAGAGACGCATATGCAAAATGGTAATTAGGAAAAACTAGCATGACCATTTGCCCTAGTATCTAGACAGTCTGAGTTTTTTCTAGGGTAATTTTTGTAAAATTTTCAAAAGAAATTTTGAGATTGATAGGCACAAGTCTTTGTCAGTCATTAGATTTGAGCAACACCTTTCAGGTGCTAAAGAAAAGATTTTCGCAGGGCTGCTTGCATTTGTCTCCAGAAGAAAGATGAGACTTTTAAGTAAGTATTCTTCCAACCTTAAGGTGTCCTAAAGGTCAGATTGTCTAATGATGAGTCAGTCATGCATTTAGAAAGACCTAACTGCTTAATCCTGGTGCTACTTGTACTTCCAAATGGATCCTACTGTTAGTTTCACTTACAAATTAATGACATCCACTCTGAATGAATTACACCGTGAAACAGATTTTGAACTCTCTTAATCGGTATATATTCTTTTTTGCTGTTTCTCTCCTGAATATATGTATAGAAAAGACTGCTTTGTCATTTGTATTTTCATAATTTGCCCTGATATTCACTTTTAGTCTAGTGTTCTTTTTTTGGTCTTATGTTTTCTTTCCTATTGAATTTCTTTCTAAGCCTGATGGCACAAAGCCTCTTGGAAGGCTTGCTGTGTTCTGCATCTCCTCATTCAGCACACAGGATAGTGGCTGCCATGATCATGATTCTAAGATAGTCACAGTACCCCTCACAGCATTCTGCACCACCATTTTAGGAGGTGCCACCTGTTCTAGGCTTGTGGGTGTACAAAATTCAAATAGAAAAGAATTAGCAGGTTAGATTTCTATGCGTAATCAAAATGAAGTACAGAGCTGGAAGCACAATTTTTCAACTTGACCTGCAAAGCCAAATTCAGTAGCTGGCAGCTACAGCACACCCACATCCCCAGCAGGTTGAGCCCTTTTTTTCAGCAGATCTGGGTCATGGAGAACCATTGGAGCCAAAGCAGTTGTAATAGGTTGACTTGGGAGGAAGAAACTCAGAGGTTCTTCCTGGGGGAGTTTCCTTTGTGGGGGTTTTTGGGATACTTGTAACAGCCAATCAGAGAAAGTCGGTTCGCTCCGTGCACACACATTTTAAAAAAAGGATAATCCCGGAAGACGGTCTCTTTGTCTTTCCGGCGGCTGAGCAGGTAACACCAAGCCGAGCCGCACTCCCTCTCCCCCATGCGGGGGAGGGGGGGGAACGGCTCGGAGGCCGCTTGGGCCCCGTTTGCCAACGAGGGGGGCCCGATGGCTGAGGGGAGGAAAAGTTGTGTGATAAAAGCTTCACGGATTCTTCCTCCACTAGCTTGTGGCTCTGGCGTGGGGGGATGCTGGCTTTTTATGCTGCCGGCCGGGCTGGGCCTCCCCGGGTGGCCATGAACCACGCGGGCCGCAGCCCAGCCCCGCAGGGGCTGAGTGGCGCTACTGCCGCCCCCCCCCCAGCACGGCCGAGCCTGGTTCAACTTTTGTAGTTGAGTTAAACTTTAACTCTTTAGTGTTCAGATAAGATTTGCAAAGCCTCCAGCCTTCCCTTTGAATATGAAAGGAAATAAGGAAAGTTCTGAAGTCAGTGATGCAAGAGCGAAGTATTTTAAGATGGAAGGAGAGTGAGAAGATGCTGAAATGGCTGAAAATCTTTTTTGAGAAATTGTAGGAATGAACTAATGTACTGAATATTCTTTTAAATCATGGAAAGAGACATGGGGGGATGGAAATGTTCCTTCTTAGGAGATGATTTAATTAAAGAACACCTGTGTTGGGAATTTGAATTTCTGCCCTGAGAAACGAAGGGGATTGCAGTTTTTTTCTGAAGATGAAGCCTGAGCAGAGGAAAGGGAGACAAATAAAAATCGTTGCTGTTGGACATTTTCAATTCTCAAAAGTAATACCCTATGGAATCGACATGACCCATATCTACAACTTTGGGACGGCTGTAGAATTGGGAGGAGGGTCACGGTTGCAGATTTTCCCGGGCGGATGCAATCGTGAAAGGTAAAACTACAAGAAGACCTTTTTTTTCTTCTTGTGGAACACATCTCCTACAACTTCGACAAGAGGAAACTTCTTTTCTCCAAAAGTAAACAGAAAAAACTAAATTAGACACTGACTAAAGTATTTGTTGTATGTTTGTTTTGTTGTTGTGAAGACTGGAAGAGGGAGGGACAGAGTGATGTGAAAAATCTTATTCTGAAATTTCTTTTTTTTTCCTTTTTTTGTTTGTGTAGTTAATAAATTTCCTTCTATACCCTTTCAAAGTTTTAAGCCTGCCTTGCTCTTTAACTCCTGGTTCTGTCTCACAACAGAAAGAAATAAGTTTATTTAAATTGGCAACTCAAACCCTAGACATTAATTTGGTGCGTTGGCCGGGAAAGTAAAAATTAAACCATACCTGTCTTTTCAAACAAAGACAGCAGTCAAGATTTTCAGTGAAATTCCAACAGGCGAGAAAAGTTTGCTGGAGCCCCATCACGGCAAGCTGCATCAAGTCTGACAAAGAACCTGGGACCTGAGGAAACAGGACAGGCTGGCACACAGATTCTTGGTTTCTCAGCATCCTAGGTTTACAGAGACAGAGCACCCCAATATTTCAGAGAGCACACAATGTCTTTCCAACTCCTCACATCCCCAAACACCTGCAGAGAAGTTGCCAAGATACCACAGCTCTGTTCTCAGATGTTCACAGGATGGTGAGACTAAAGCACAGAGAATTTCTGCTTCTTTGGATGCCAACATAGTAAGTTGTCTGAGAAATAACCAGCTTTCATTACCAGCTCAGACCTAATTGCCATTCTTTTTATTTAATGAATTTTTCTCTGAGCCCTTTCTCTGGCCCAATTTTAGCCCAGAGGTTTCTTTCCTGTGGAAGTATATGAAAAGGGAGATACAGCAGAAACAATCCCATAAACTCTTGAACTGACGAGTTTGTTTCCTTGATAAAAGTTAAGAATTGAGATTTTGCTTCTAATCAAAATTATAAAAATATCAAACACCTAAAATTTCCCAGAGATAGTTCAAGGTAGTTCTAGTAGCAGATAGATGATGTGAATCACCAAAATTGTAACACAGTAAATTACACACTGCTAATCACAAAAATATGAAGACTACAGCACGTCACAGCCCATAAGCTCTTCTATTTATACAAAATCCATGACAGTTCTATGACCTAAAAAATAAGAGGTAATCTGTAGGTTTAGCAATTCAAAGGGGAACAGGGCAAAAATGAATAAGAAAAAAATTGGTTTACTTAAAATGTTGCTGCAATTGTACAGTATTTCATATAGCTTTAAATTACATTGAAAAAGTATATATATATGCCAGCAGATAGGGAAATGCATGCTAAAAACTGTCTAGTTTTCTGAGATACCGTAAAGGACTCTAATTTGCACAAGACAAATACTGAGTATTTGAAATTCCATGAGGCACTGTCCAATGGGAATTACTTCTATTTTCTTTAAAGTGCCCCAGTCACTACTTGACTTGTGGACATGTCAAAATCAGTATAGAGAATTCACTTTAGGATAACAAATAATTTAATGATGTATTTATATGCCTCCTATTAGAATTCTACAAAGTACTTTTTTGAATAGGCATTCCATGTTAGGACCAAGTCTCCTATGAACTTCATCTAACAATTGCATTGTTATGTATGAAAGTAGTGTAAATTTTGGCTGAGGCAGAAGACAATTTATAACTATATGTGTAAGAGCCTTATTAATATTTTTTTCCTTCTACTAGTTCTTGGAATATTTTTTCCTTTAATTTCTGGAATGTGTCTGTATATCTTAAGTTTTTTCTTCCATTCAAATTGAAACAAAATTATTAGTTCATAGAACCAATTAAAAATAGTTCACAGAAAATTAAGTTTTCATAAATTTTTCCAGCTTATACCACTTTCCCAAGTTTTTCTTCACTAAGAAAAACAAAAACCCAAGTGTTACTATGCATATGTCCTGAGAGACATTTGCTACCATTTTGTTTCTAACAAATGAATTGCTTTGGTGTATTTCTTTGTTTTTAAATTTGTATTTCTACTAATTCTAAGAAAGTGTAGCCAGAAGTGGTGCTGCTCTAAATTTGCCTTAATTTCAGCTTTGTGGATAATGCTAAAAAAGAGTTAAAATGAAACCAAATTATTTTAGAACTGAATTTGAAGACAATAATCTTCTGCTGTAAAGGAATTGATTTTTTTAATTGTGTCTAATCAGCAAATTCTGCAAATCCAGGTATGAAAGGCAAAAATAATCTTCAAAACTCATATTTAAGTCATTGTGATTTTTAAATTAATACTGCCTATGTATTTCTTCTCAGCAATTTAATATAATGAACACTGAAAAATATAGTGCATGTGAAGCTTTGTGTGCTAAGGGTTTGGACATGCAGTAGCAGTTGGATCAGATCGTTTTATCAGCAAAGGCTCAAATATAAATATACAAATCCAGATACAACAAGATTTCTGAAGTCATATTTAGCCATAATATAAAGTCCATCTTTCTAAGATTTTTTCCTTTCTGGTTGCCAGGGAAATTGCTACTTCTATGCAAGTGTTTGCAGAAATGAGTGATGTCACAATGCAGAGCTGATAATTTGGGCAGGACTGATACAAGAGGCGTGTTTCAATGTATGGTAAGAAATATATCACTGTCATTAACTAATTTTTCTTAAAAAACACTGCATGGTATTTTGCAACAACATGCTATTAGGAAATGTTTATATTTCTGTCATTTAGATCTATAATGAGTCATACTCAGTGGAATGGCATAATTGTCCTCATCACAGAGTTATTGAAGAAAATGTATGTCTCTTTTTGTTGCTAGGATTAAGGCTCTGATGTCGCATTCATTGAAACTGATGTTAAAACTCCTAGTGATTCAGAGATGGAAGGATAGGCCCCCAGTGGAGTTGTCTGTCTGGCTTATGGAAGCAGATGATTCTGCATTTAGGTGTTCTTTATGTATTTTTTTTCTTTCATCATTCTTTGTAGTCCTCTGAATCTTTTATTTGATAATTTCAAACAGAAAGAGGGGAAAAATGCCACAAATCATATCATATTTCTCCTCAGCATCTCTTTGCTACTTTTTACTGCAAATCTGAAATACAACTTTTTTTACTTTTTTAAGTTTGTGCAACAGACGACAAAAGCCCAACTCCCCTTCCCAGCTGAGAGAGGAGAGAAAGTAAGGCAGAAAACAGCTCACAGGTTGAGACAAATCAGTTTACTATAGCAAAGGAAAACTTTGCACTTACATAAGCAAAGAGAAAAAAAAAAAAGGTTTATTCTCTACTTTCCATCAGTGAATGTTGTCCATCCATTTCCCAGGCAGCAGGGCTTCAGCACATGGGGCAGTCACTCCAGAAGACAAACACTGCAGATAACAAATACTCATCCATTCCTCCCTCCTTTAGCTTTTATAGCTGAGCTGACACCACATGGCATGGAATGGCCCTTTGGTTAGTTTGGGTCAGCTAGCCTGGTTGTGTCCCCTCCCAGGACTTTTCCATCCCCAGCTCTGTGATGGGGCTGGGATGTTGGGAGGCAGCGCTGATGCTGTGCCAGCCCTGCCCAGCAGCAGCAGCCAAAACACTGCAGGGTTATCAACTCCTTCCCAGAAACCAGGGCAAAGCACAGCACTCTGAGGGCTGCTGTGGGAAAATGAACTCCAGCTCAGCCAGACCAAATACAGCTATCAGCTCATGTTGGTGTTGAGAAGCTGAAAACTCATTGTCTTTTTAGGAATAAATCCTTGAGTCCTTTCAAATGAATGTGCACCAGCTGACTTTTTTTACCTTTTACTATGCGATGTACAATATACTTATGTAATGAAAAATTCCTAAAAATCTCTTAGAAGAGAATCTCAGAAAAGAATGAACAATTTCTGAAGATTAAATTAACAATATAGTGCAAAATAATGGGGTGTTCCTCTGGTGCAAACAAGTGTGTCCCTCTGAATGTAAAATCAGACTGTTTTCATGAAATATTATAACTTTTTTTTCCCACCAGGAATCTTGAATACATGTAGAAACATATGTGCAATGCAAGTACAGATTCACTCCAGCTCTCATATACAACACCAAATGTAATGTAGGCAGCAATTTTACTTGGTTTCAAATTTCTTTGCCTATTTACTTCACATCAAAAGACTCAGTGTTGTGCTTCTATGTGAAGAAAGAGGATATGATTCATGTCTTATTTTTTATCTATCTCAGGTAATTCAGGTTTCTCTGTCTTATCTGCTCAGCAATGTAGAAAAAAGCACCAGTCTTTATGTGTGCATTCTCAAGCAAATAAATTTCAAGAACATGATAAATTTTTATTTTATTTTTAATACTGAGAAGTCTGATTTTCATTCATTTAATGAAAAGCATTTCCATAATAGACACATGAAATAACTGTGCTCACATAGACTTTAAATACAACTCTCATGTGCTACTCTGGTACTAGTAATTCTGTCAGATCTCCGCAAGTTCCAAATTTTAGATGTGGGCTAAGTTCTTTTGAAATATTGATCATCATGAAAGAGAATTTTAAAGAAAATGTTAGAGGAAGATGTGTTTAGAAACTGGAATATTGAAGATAACAGTTCTTATTCTTCCTTGGTCAGAAATAGGCTGCATTTTCTTGCTTTGTTGGACTCCTATCTGTAATAGAAAGGATAGAAGTGGGGAACTCTACTTATCTGCAAAGCAATTTGGTTTCAAGTGCCTCTGGGTCAATATATGAACCTCATTACTTTTCCAGGAGAGAGCCAAGTTGCTGTAACTCGGTTTTCTCAAGGTAGTAAGTAAATATGTAGATAGTTATTGTGCCTCTACTGATTGCTGACTTGTTTAATAGAAGTAACTTGATTAAAAAGAGAAGCTCTGTGCAGTTTGTTGCTTTCTCCCTTCCTTTTTTTTTCTTTTCTATTTCTAAATTTAATGTTTCTTTCTAGTTTCTATGTAGTCTTTTGATTAAAATTTTTTGATTGATATTCAAAGACATAATTTGTAAAGTGGATTTATTTTCTGCTGTCTGCATTCTTCTGGTGGGCTTTTGTGAAACAACTCCATTACTTCTTTGTGATTCTTTTGCTTTCATAAGACGACTAAAATCAAAATACTATCAAATTTTCAGGAAATAAATGAAATCTGTGTCAATATTTCAACATATTCATGTGTATATTTCTGTGTTTTTTTAGTTTTAAATGTTTGTTTTCCCTAAGGTTTAAAAAAAAGGGATTTTTGCCATTACGTACTATTTTTGAATTCTGCTTTTGAAAAATGCATAAAATGTGGAAAACTGCTAGTAAATATTTTAACAGTGTTCATGTGATCATTGGAAAGGCTTATTGACACTCATGGCTTACAGCCACTTATGAAGGCTTAGTAGATACTCAGGGAAGCAGTGGAAATGTAGTTCAAAATATCCACTGCATATCTGGTAATAATGTTTTTCACTATCCAGAAATTATATGTGAATTTAAATATGATAAATGGTTCTCTTTTCTTATACTTAACCTTGTAAAGAATTATGAATAATTGTGACTAGGTATTTATATTTGTCTGTTAAGATGCTGAACTGTTTAAGGAAGACCATTGCCTTCAATGGGTAGTTACAGGACAAGTAATCTTGAAGTGTTCAAATATCTCTCTTCAACAGAGAGCCTTCACCAAATCATAAGATTTTCTTCTGATGAGCTCGATTTTTTCACTTTTTTTGCTCAAGTACTTTTCTACTTCCAGTAGTACCTTTGCAGTCCTGGAAAGATGAGTTAGCCTAGAGGCCACTGCTGTAACTACTGCCACCAGCAGTCAACACAGAAATGTCAGTGGTATGAAGCTGTGTTTTTTGGGTCTTGTGTCAGGACAAGGATAAAAGGCTTACCAAATTGTGTCTCACAGCTTAAGCTTTTTGACAGAGTTCAGTGTTCCATCTCCAAATTATATCCTCACGTGCTAAAAATCCTCAGTGATTCCTCATATATGGAACACTCGTGCATGTCTTTGTACTGAGACAGTGGCAAGAACAGGCAGGAATAGATATTTCAAGTTTTTTTAATGTAAAGATGGAAATTAAAGATTTGCTTAAAATTGTATACAGACTTTAACTGTTTTGCAATTAGTAAAACTGGTGATAACAGGGGTGGAACTTTTGAGTAACGTCTAAAATTTTATGAGAGTCAAGGTTGAGCCAGTGAGCTGTAAAGTAAGAAAAAATGATAACATATGTGCCGTTTTTTGAATAGATTTCAAATGAGAGAAAGCCCAAGGTTGATGTATAGATTAAAATGCATATCTCATCAAAGAAGCAGAATAGTAATCATGGCCATAGAAGCATTAGTAGCAGAAAAGATATATTTATTTGTTCAACATGATAAAATGCAGTCTGAAAATAAATATACCAGAAGCCTGCATGGGTGGAAGTCATTTTACATAGCTGAGTTCCTTAGTAATGACCAGAACAAGAACACCCCTTATGAAAGAAATTAATCCTGCTTATCTTAAGCACCTATTTCATGATGTTCTGAACAGTGCTGTGGAGGTATTCCTCTCTTTCTGCTGAAGACAAAAGTATCCTCCATTACTGGATCACAAAATACAAAAGGATTAGGTGTGAATATAAAGTTGTAATCACTCAAGTGCTTGCCTCACTTTAAAAATTATCCACTTTTTAGGAAGTTCTACTGCTCTGGTTCCCTGCTGTAGCACAATAAGGAAATGCAGCTTTCCTGCACATTCATAAATTAGGGAGCACGAGTAATAAATGTGGAATCAGAGACCTGAAGGATCCTTGGTAAAAAACAAAGACTGGCTTCCTACTTACAATTATGGACAGGATAACAAATTTCAAATATATATCCAAAGAAGATTATAGAGTTGTTGCTACTGCAATTGTAGTGATGTTTAACAGCTGATCTTATATGGACTCTCTAAGCAAGAGAAAATTTGTCAGGAAAAAAAATCCTTCAAGTGAGATACTGAAATATGAAATGATTTAGAAATTAATTATCAGTTCAGGAAATCACACAGGTTTCAATTAGTTATAAATTCTAATTCCAGCCCATCAGTGTGTTTGCCTTGAAGCTCAATACACACTATACTGTGTTCTAAATGGGCTACAATTTCTGTCAAAACAGGAATTGTACTCTATATTCATATGCACAATTTCAAAAAGGATTTTCTTGGATAGGTTTGTTTTGATGACTGCAGTTGAGGAAGTATTATGGGTAGGCAGTTGAAAATCATCTTAAAGTAAAATAAAATCACTTCTTGAACATCATATTCTCTCTTACAGCAGGAATATCTTCTCTGCATGGTGCAGTTTGATCAAAAAAGGAGAAAGTAATAATATTCCAAAGACTTCAAAACCATCAGAGAAATGTGAACAGAGTCAGTAGTGTCATCCTAACTATTCTGTTCATTCAAATACATTTTTTAGTCCATTTTATAGAGGTTATTGCTAGGTGAAAGGATAGATATCTTTAAAAGAAGGGCCATGCTTAAAAATAGTATTCTAAATTGTGTTCTTTTGCCAGTCACTATGTACAGCTAAAAACATTTTCTGTCTATAATGAATTCTAGTAAAAACTCTTTCAGTGAGCAGGTTGCCCACTGGTCCCTTCCAATAAGTAACCAGACATTGTTCTGCAGTCACCAAGAAATATCCATTCACTTCTTTAAAACAATTTCCACAGATACTTTGCAAAAGCACAGTCCTTCTCCTAAGGGCCACATCTGTTCATTTGCAAACAGACTTCTTGAAATGACATATTTTCTAATTGTTACATGTGCTTTCTGTCTGATCTTAAAAATCCTGGTTGTACTCTTGGTGGTATAGTTTTGTCAAGTCTTAAAGTTGGACTGCAGCTGTGTGTAAATGACAGGTTGTCACTGCAAGGCTGGTATTTCAGTGTCTGGCATTCTTTCCTATGAGTCAGTATAAACACCAGCCCCTGACTGGAGACAGATGTTCGATGGTACTGGTACTTGTACTTCTCTCCAGGTAAGAAGTATTATAGACAGAGAGCAGTGTGCTGATCAGAGACCTGTGGAGATGTGTGCTGTATTCCTGCAAATGCTGTATGATTTCAGGCTGGACAATATACTTCCACCGGGTTTCTGTAAGATAGATGTGATGACTGGATATCTTCTAGGGGAAAGTCCTACGTAAAATAAATATACTGCTATCAAAAATTAAAATTCTGAAACCTTGCCATGTACATTTTCATGAGAGTTTTTAAAGAAATGCTGAACATCCTAGTAAATTTTCTAGGCTTCTGATTACTTTCTGCCCTTCAGAATTTTCCCTTCAGTTTAGTTTAGGTCTTTTCGTATTTCTACATGCTGTTCAGTATTGCATTGTTCAGTACTCCGGGCAGTTGCTGGATGTATCCCTAAAGGTGATGCTATTTCAGTGGCCTGACCTAATTCACACATGAGCTGTAAGACTTAAGAGTATACATACCTTAAAGGCCTTCTCAAGAATTAAAAGACAATGCAAAGAATCTGTCCAAGATGCTATTTTCTGCATGTTCCCTCCTATTTTCTCCTATATTAAATAAAAGTCCTTTAAATTCACTTTTCTCCCTATGAAGTATTTTAACTGATATTCAACAAATTCAACCCAAATAGTTAGAAAAACATCTCCCCTCTCCACTGAAAGCTAACCTTATCACAGAGATATAAAGTAGATGTCATGTTTCCATATAATTTATTTTCAGATCTTTCCTCTGTTGTATGTACACATTTAATCTTATTTGCCATGAGTGTATCCATTAATCTTATTTTACAGTTGCAATTACAAAGCCTCCTTATATGTTTCTTGTGAGAAAATGTTAAGTCCTCTGCAAAGCAGACATTCAGCTCTGCTTTTCATCTCTCAGGAGTAATTTTCTGTGTGTGGTATGAATCAGTGTTCCATCATTCATACCGTGACAACTACATTTACTGTACACCGACAGTGGTGGCTGTCCTCAAATATGAATTTAAAATTTCAGTAACACAGTCACATAAAAGCAATGATACTCTAATATCAAGGCTCCTGTTCAGGCAAGTTCTGCCGAAACACAAACCTGTGCATAAGATTCTGGCTATAGTACCTGTGCTGATAGCTCAGGTCATTAGTTAATGTCCTTTCAGTATTATATATGCACTGTCATTACTGTGTAGATTGCAATAAAATACTGAATGGCTGGACACATTTCAAATTAGGTAGAGGACAGCATCTTGGTCCCAGAGAAAGTAATCACAGAATTTCTAGGGAGTTTCAAAGCAGAATCAAAAATACAAGAGTGTTTCTATACAGGTGTTGCAGCTGAGAACAGCTTCCATAATTTTGGTTACCTACAGCCTGCTGCCCATTTTTCCTCTCTATGTTTTCACATGTTTTCACAGTATACAATGATCAGCTATGTGAAGAAAGAATTACAATGATTTATAAAATGTATTGCAGTGCAATACGTGACTGATGCTGCGCAAACAGCAAACTCGGTGCTTGGTGCTGTACAAACACAGAATGGGGTCCATTATACCCACTGCTAAGTGCTGACATGGCCACGTTTACTTAGTAGAGGAGATTCTATTCTGCAGCTCACACTCTCTCAGTCACTGTTCAATTAATCAGTAGGGTTATATCTCTATTTTATTATCAATGAGAGAATGGTTTGAATTTTATTTTTTTTCTTCTTGAAAAGAGAAAGAAATCACCAGGATTTCTCCTGGGGTAATATTACATGAAACTAAATGCCATATTTTACCCCAGTAGATTAAATCTGTTAGCCTAAAAGCTTGGGGGCCCAAGTAAAGGATCCTGATTATTGTCTCTGAAGAAGAGAATTTCTCAGTTTTGAAAAGTCTGTTCTGTTGAATGTTGATTAACTCATGGAGTGAGAATTCTCCAATTACTTTCTGTGGGAACAAGAGCACACAAGAATGATTTTCTTATTCCCTTCCCCAGGCAACAAAATACATATTTTTCTTTCTGTCTCAAATGCATAGAATGTGCAGTTATAACAAGTCTACAGTCTTATTCAAAACAAATATTTATGATTATTTTTCAGGCAACTTCAAACCTCTATATACCTTATATACTGAGCAATTGAGAACAAAATGTCATCTGTTTAGCTTAGAGTCATAATTCTCTTATGGGTTATTTGTACACATGCAACTAAATTGTTATGTTTTGTTCTGGAAAATGAACTAAACTGATCTAGAACTCCTTATTTTAATTAGATGATCTGATATAAGTCACTAGTAGTCTTATGAGAAATTTGGATAACATAGATGCTGAAGATTCAGAAAAATCAGCTATATTACCTCAACGAAAACATATAGACACTTGGGTTATTAGATTTTAATTACATTCTGAATTTTAAATATAAGTTAAACTCTTAAGCAAAAATTTGAAAGGAACGGTTGAAAACACAGGAAAGAAACTTCTTGAGAAGTTTCTCCCAGGGTATTTGAATAAAATATTCAAGTTCTACTTATTAGACTGTGGTATACTGTTTTGTTATTAAAATTTTAAGAAGTTAGAATATAAATTTACTGATTATGTAGAAACACAGCTTTTGGTCCTAGGATTGTGGTATGCATCAATGTAGTACTGTATTGTAGTACAATGCACAACTGGTGAAAAACAAAGCTGAAAATAAAAATAGTTTTCTGCTTTTGCATAATAAAGATAGGATAAAAGGTGCATAAATTGAGATGGTCAAAATTATAATAAGTTAGTAAACTTACTTTTCAAAATGATATGTATTTTCTATTATTTCTAAGCTCTGACTGTGGTAAACACATAAGATAAATGGAAAAAACTTCATTTTATAAAATCAAGGAGAGGACGTGGGTGCAACTTTTCATATTAGTATCTCCACAAATAAGGCTTGGGAGTTCATTGATGGCACAAACTGTGTTTCATAAAAAAGGAATGGAGATGAATCATATTAATATAGAGTATTATTTTCTGATAATGTAAATTCTAGCAGTCTACCCACTCTTGGAGAGCCCAAATGAGGGACTTTGATTTTGCAAAAGTTATTTACTTCACCAATTATATAACTTTATGTTAAGATAAGGAAGTATTTTCTTTGCTACATGGGTACAAATCAAGAAAATGGTTGGATATATTTTGTGAAGGTCAGAGTAATCTACAGGTATGCTATTCTATCTTAGTGAAGACATGAATATGATTATCTGTAATAAACTGAGCTTAATATCAGCAGAGACACTCATATGTAATAAATCTAGGGCAATTGATTCAAGCAAAGCAAATCATATCTATCAAAAGAACATTTTCAAAGAAGTATTAAAGGTTGCTCCAACAGCTGAAAGCTATGGGAAAATCTTTCTTTCTTTCTTTCTTTCTTTCTTTCTTTCTTTCTTTCTTTCTTTCTTTCTTTCTTTCTTTCTTTCTTTCTTTCTTTCTTTCTTTCTTTCTTTCTTTCTTTCTTTCTTTCTTTCTTTCTTTCTTTCTTTCTTTCTTTCTTTCTTTCTTTCTTTCTACAGTTTTCATTATAGGATCAAGAGCAGGTAGAGAAATTAAAGAAAACAGAAGTCTTCAAGGCACTATATTTTAAGCTCTCAGCAAATTTATTTGAACCCTAACCACTTTTGGATGACAGTTTAAACTCATAAAAATGTAACAATTTTTATGCAGAGGCAATTGATAAACTGAGACAAGCAATCAAATAGTTTCCCATTAGCTCTAATATTTCTACTTTTCCTAAACCTATATAACCAGATGGAAGTTCTTACTGTTCACATCTTTATCGCATTCAATATCTGCCAGAAAATAAAGATAAGAGTTTTTTGTTTGTTGGGTTTTTTTTCCCCTCTCTGCAGTTATGGAATATTTTACATTAGAGATTTAGAAGGAAAAAAAAAAGAAAGATAAAAAACATAAAAATCTGTGAAATACAGAAATAGCTCTCTAAATACTCTGTACCTTTCCCTTCTTTTGAGTCTTTCAATATCTGGGATTCTTTCTTTCTATGGAATTCGTAGAATTTATGAGGGGGAATTTTTTGTTTCTTTGGTTGGGTTTTCTGGGGTTTTGCTTGCTTATTTGTTTGTTTTTCTATATTTTTAAACAATAGTTTCTAAAAGGGAGAAATTATTTGAGAAATGAAAATATGTTGCTTCAGGACAGAAGCAGTCAAGTCCTTTATGTGATTTTTGTCCATTATCCATTTCCCCACTTTCCCCCTTAAGCTTTGTACTGTAGGAGTCACTAGTTGAAATTGTACAATGCTTTATCCCTATTATCAGAATATTATAATTATTAATTATCAGCACGTGTCCCATGGGTTGAAACATACAACTTAGACCAGAAACTTCCTTTACGTAGAAATTCCTGAACTTTATGTTTTTCAGATAGGTAGAATTTTATTTGAAGTAGTATCAGGTTCCAAATTTAAATCAATCATCTAGGCTGTCTCTAAATGTGTTTTTGGGGAAAAGAATACATAATGATGCATTACAACTTCTCTCTTCACCTTAAAAACACAGAAGCCTCTGCAACTTATTTCTGCTTTCCTCAGATCTTCCAAACTTTCAGACAGATTAGGAGGTGCAATGAATCTAATCTTCTATGCAAAACTCTTCTACGCTCTCAAGTTCACATATCGGTTTTTTATCTCCTCTTCTTTTTTTTTCTTTTACATTTGCAAAATTCAGACCAGTTCTTTGGCTTTGTACAGTCTTGTCCCTGTGAACTATTGCCATCTTCCAGGACTGGAGGCACCCATTGAAATGCATAGAATAATTTCAGGACACTTTGACTGATGTCAGGAGACAGCATTCACAGGACCACAGATTCACAGAAACACTGAATGGCTGAGGCTGGCAGGGACTTCTGACTTTTGGGTATTCCAAGGACAGAGACCTCACAACATCCCTGGAAAACCTGTGCCAGTCACACTGTTCAGATGGAGCCTCCTGTGCTTCAGGCTGTGCCCATGGCCTCTGGCCCTGTCTCTCAGCACCTCTGACAAGAGTCTGTCTCTGCCTAGTGGAAGATCAATTTCAGAGTCCTTTGCTCTTCCATCCCTCTACAAAAAGCGTGGATGTATTTCTCTCAGCAGTCACAATGTTTTTTTAATATGCCCTATCCATGGCATTTCTAGGGACCTTGACTCCTTTCAAATGATAAAGATATAAAGATACTAGAAAAAAATTTTGATAATTTACATTTCCAGAAATACAGTATTATGCTATTATGTTTTGCTGTGAAAAAGGTATAAATCTGCAAGAATTTTGTTCTGATTCCTATATGGCTTCAGAGCAGTGTAATCTCAATTATTTTTATAAAATCTGTTTTCCAAATACCACATTTACATATGTATTTTACATATGCAGGAATTAGCATTCACTTTTTTTTTTTCCAAATTAACTGCAATTTTCTACTAAATATTTTTTTCCCTAGTAGCTATTGAAAATTGTCTAACCTTAATATTCATTATATAGTTTTCATTTTTTCTCTCCCCTCTGGATGAAATTCTGAACTTAGTTGCATTAAAAAAGCTTCCAAGTCATCAGTGAATATTTGCAGCTGTATAAGTGTACATGAATAATACATATATTAAATTTTTCCTCTATTTTATAGCCATTAATACAATATTTGTATTTTCTCATATTATTATTCTGGCACTGGTTGAAATGAAGAGAAATCAGAATAAACAATGTATTAGATGTCTACTGCCACAGAAAGCACTTCATGAGAACATTTAGCAATGCGTTTTATTTTTTTGTGATTTGAAACCATTAATTAAAATGCAGACAGCCAAATGTAAGGCATTTTTTAAAAATAAAAATTGCTGTTTCATTTATGTAGAGTAAATTTCTCAAAGACTACAGTAGTTTTTCTGGAGGAAAATATAGGTAAATTATGTGCATATATTACTTGCTCTTTTTACCCTGAAACTGAAATAAGCCCAAAAAACCCCAAATTACATTTTTCTAATACATAAAATTTAATATTTGAAACAAAACTATGCTAACACAGTCAATTACTGCAATCTCCATAACAATTTCTGGGTACAATTCCTTGTGTGTATCAAGATAAAAACTGAAGAGATCCTTCCACCCACTATCTGCACTTCCTATCCAGAGTCCCTCATTAAATTCTATCCATAGTTTGCAGTGGAAGGTTTCTGTGGCTGTTGGTGGTCAACATAATTTCAGTGAAAGGGTAAGGAACTCTTTGTGCTTGCTTTCTCTTATATTCATCTAATCTTGAACTAAAGATGAAAGAAATGACCAAAGTGTATAATTTAAACATGGGGACTAGAGTTTTATACTACTATGATTTGCAGTAATTTCTAAATTATTTCCACTTCAATGTTGGCATTAAGTTCTGCTTTCAGAGGTATGAATGCACTTTCCATTGGAATTAATATCTGTGTCAGTAAAATTTTTCACAGTGGTAAAACCATTACTTGTGTTGTGGAAGGAGAAGAAAATTAGCCATTAGATTAAATCCTGATGTGGTTTACCCTGATATCTACTTTTCATCATACTCTTTACATAGATGGAATTGCTGTTTCTAAAATGCTGGGTACTGTTTTGTTATCCATCTTCAACGTAAGGTTTACACTAAGACTGACTTTATATGCACAGCCAAAAGCACAGGATGCAAGCAAAGCAAACCAGAATCTGAAAACAGTGCATTCCACTGAGGATTTTACTATAAGGCACCTCTCCAACAAAAAGAATATTTTACAATGTGAGAAAGCTATTTAGCTAAAGTAGTTGTTTGTGCAGCCTTTCCTACTTATAAATCATGTTTTACTAGAGCTATTATATTAGTCTTAATTTAAATTTCTTGTTTAATGATTAGTCATTAAATATAAAGAATACCATTTATACATAAATTGCAGGGCATTATTGATTTTTCTACCATTACAGTTGCCTATCCTTTTATGCAATTACAAATCTCTTTTGATTTGTTCTCAGCAGACCTTCAATTTCATGATGTGAGAACTAAATCTCCTCTGCACTACTGTAAGATTGGAAAATCTTCTGCATGTAAAAAATTAATCTTTATCTTTATTAATTTTATCTATTTAATTTTCAACCTTTCTTTGTGGTTCAAAATAGCGTGAGAGGTTATTGCAGCCAGTTTTGTCCTACCCTCTCACTCCCCAGAAATATAATTCTCCAACTTGTTGACAAAAAACCTTACTTTAAATGCCCGCCTCTCCAAAACTTCTCTGTGAAGTAACAAGTGCAGTGGAGAAGAAAAAAGCACTTCTACCATTAACTCCAAAGTCTGATCTTAACAATCTTTTCTCTACATGAGTACCTCTTATAAGTTCACATAAGAACACACTTAACTGTAGGCCCCATTTCGATATTCAGTAAGTGAATTTAAGGTGAATCTTCTGGAGACTAATTAAGATAATGATTATTAGGTTAAATTGAATATTTTCATGAAGTTTCTATAAATACTACAGCTTCTTGTTCTGTATAAGAAAAAAATTATTACACAGATGAAAGAGCTACTATTTATATAATTAGGCTGAGGACTACAGAAATAAATAAATAAATAAGACAAAAATGTCACCACCTTGTGCTATAAATGAGCAAAAGCAAAGCATTAAGAAATAGAAAGATTTTATCTACACTATCATATTTCTGACTATTACAGCATATCTACAACTGAGGCAAAATCATGTGTATTACCTCTGCTGATATTAAGCAGGTAAAATTTAATCCTTCATTTATATTAGCACGTTAAGCTTCTCCTGTTGGGAGGGTTAGAACCTCTAAGAGATTACTTAAAGCATACACCTAGCACAGGTGGGAAGGCACATTTCCCTTTCTCTTGATTATGCAGGAAGTCTACATGACCAGTTAACCCATTTGCTAAATTTGAGTCACACGTAGTTAGGTGAGATGAACTCCACTGACAGATCATTGCTAGGTGGTACACAGTTAAACAGTTGGAATACAGCAGTTACTCAGTGGTATACAGCAGTACTTTGACTTTGTGTTTCCTTGATTCTCCCTTTTTCTTATTTTCACATATAAACTAATTTTATTCTTACTTTTACTGAGTACATTTTAATTATATATTTCCTTATTTAAACTAAGCCCTATGCAACACCATTTAAAATAATAAGAATCTTCCTACCAACCGTTGGGTATCTATTGAAAAGCAGCTTTTGACATTCTGATATTGAAAAATGACACAAGATGACAAAATGATAGACTATTTCTTCTCTTGCAGCCCTCAAGTTAAATGATAATAAAGTTATCCTCTTTATGTTAGAATCTTTGGATTTTTTAAACAATATATAAAGTGGTTTTGTTCATGGAAACTTTTTCTTAATATTCAATGGGAAAATTAAAACAAACATCTTAAAAAAAATTAATCAGTTCAACAAAAAAAAAAATTTAGTTCTCCTAGAGCCACACCTGGAGTCACCAATGAACACATGCTTGGTATATACATTGTAAGTGTCCTTAAAGAGTTATGACTGTGCATTAAGCCAATCCATAATATAACGTTATTAAAAAGATAATATAGATAACCCCCCTAATAAAGAATATTTAGAAAAAAACCTGCAGAGGACAGAAAATAAATTTTTAAATTTTAAGTGTAATATTATGCTGGGAAAACTTTACTAAAGGAACAAGGAGGGTTAGACACTACAAGCATGCCTATGAACACTGTTGTTCACTCATGTAAATAACCTGCTTTTTTATCACAGTGTCCTTACCAGAGCAAGAACAAGTAATTCTGGACCAGATATGTAGTGTTAAATAAATAATAAAATAAAAATATTTTGACTTGAATTTGAAATCAAATTTTCACTATAGCAATGTGCTCAGCTAACTGCAAATAGTGGCAGATTGCCTTAATTTTTTGGGGTGGCCTTCCACTACATTTTGTAATAAAACCCATCTAATTCAGCATATGTGTGCACATACAGTGTATTGGCATAGAAAGTAAATATGTAAGGGTTAAATAACTCCCATTTTGGATAGAAGGGCTGTTTGTGCTACTGACAATAGCATGGGTAAAAATTAATTCTGTTTTGTAGTAACATACTCATGAGACATTTAAGGAGGGCTAGTCATATTGGTGAGTCCATTTTCAGTTCTGCAATAAGATGTTCCCAAATTTAATTCCACGGGATGTGGAATTTCTGTCAAGGATTTATGTTACATTAAATAAAAACAAACATGCAATTCCTCCAAAAGAGAAGGGCCCCACAAAAACATATGTAGTACAAGACAGTGATTGTGAGGAGGCAGCAGAGGGTTTAAGCAATTTTGTTATCCCTGAAATGAATAATACATCAGAGCCTTTCATCCCTAAGGTAGTCAGTGTGTCAAGATGAGAAATAATACTTAGCAATAGAGATGATTGACTTTCCCTGAAACACAGGCTGGTATTTTCAAGGTCAGAAATAAGAACTTTCTAAAATAAAAATTCTGACACAGGAATACTTAAAAAGAAAAAAAAATTATGTAGGATATATGGTTAAATAATGGGGTAACCAAAGAACAATCCAGCTCTCTGTTATTACGGTGTTCCTGAATAATATTATAGTAATAACAAATGTAAGAAACACTCAAGAAATACATAAGAGAGGATATCATGCATCATATCTAGTTCCTCTGCTCATGGGTAGTTTGTACACTTTAATGGGATATTTTGTCAGACATGTAGGTAACTAAATGTTTTACACTTAAAATATCTTTGAACCATTTTTTACAGGACCTCTGTTGTGGAAGAAGTATGAAAAGAAAGATTACTCTCAGCACATATGAAAGTCTGTACAGATCTGAATATTCAGTGAAGTGGGTGGGAATATGATTGTAGCACAAAATATGGACTTGTAAGTGCAGCAAAACTCAGGCTCAGAAAAGAATTGGAGAGACTTGTGCCCAGTATGCTGATCTTCAAAACCTGCACACAATGGTGTCTATGGCTGAACTGAGATGTGGCAACTTCCTGTTATTGTTTACTTGCTAGTTTATAGCATCCCATGCTAAAGTAAGAAAAGAAAACTGTTCACTTCCTTGAATGTTCAAGACAGATGGCAGGTGCCAGGTGACAAAGCATGGCTGTGCACTATGGATAGGATGAGGGTGGCTCCTCATCCTATTCTCAGGAGATGATGAAGATTCCTATACTTGGGAGATGATGAAGATTTGAAACACAATTTAGTTAATATGCCCTCTAAAATCCTTTCAGGTCCTGCTCAATATATTAATTGATATTAACCCATTTTTCAGCTGTTTTTTTCACATGCTTCCTGTGGAAAACTAGATGTCCAAGTCAGATCTGCTGGGTTCAGTAGGCAAACAGGTGCCTGGAACTTAGACCCTAACTGTGCTTCTCAGATCACAAGTGCTCTTCCTTCTGAGCAGGGCCACTGTGCAGGAGAAGAATATTCTGGTCCCAGTTTACACTTTGTTTGGCAATATGCTCTGGTGGTTAATTTGGTGCTGACGTGCACCATTCCCATTCACACTTATTCACAAGAAAATGACCTGAAAAATTGAGGTAAATCCCTCTTTCCTCTCTGGTCCTCTGGCTAGCTCTGGACCAGACAAGGGTGGGAAATCCTCACAGACAAAGGCAAAAAACAAAGAAGGCTCTTTTCTCCTGTGGGAAGGTGATCCACAGTTTTTTCTGTCAGCGTGGTGAAGGGAGAAAGAGAGGGAAGATGGCGGGCAGTTTAAACTGAGGGAAAGGGGCGGGGAGGAACAGACCCGCGACCAATGGGACACCGCCAAAGGGGAGGGGCTAAGGGAGGGCTGAACCAACTTCACAAGCTCCGGGGGGATACAGGGCAAAGCATTTTCTCAGTTCAATATAAAACCATGAACAGTGCAACTTATGAACAAACAGTGCAAGAAAACATAAAATCTTTACTTAGGTGGCCCTTTGAAAAGCTTTGATGATAAAAGATACCATTATTCCTCATGAAAATAATTCCTGGCCGCTGTTGTGCATCATAGGAATTTCCAAAGCTCTAGGTCCTGGAATTGTGCCAATTTGGAATACCTGCAGTGGCAATCATGTCAAAACAGGTGAGTATTTTACTAGGAGGTTGCAGTCTCTATCTTCTGGTAGCTGAAATTTTGTCTTGCAAAAGTACACTTCCTTTCACATGAGGATGAAGAATTAATTTCCAGTTTCCTTTGCTGCAATGTTATTTTGTTATTTAATGCAACAGTATGTCGAAAGGTCAAAAGATTTTTGGTTTTCTGCCTTGTAATTGTAATACATACCTTAATTATAATGTATGTACTTTAAAAAATCAATATAGTAGTAATACTGGCTTTTTTTATTCCACTTCCCTTTACTCCTTTTTCTTTGTCACAGAAAGTAAATTACAATTCTACCTGTAAATGCATAGCACAATGCACTTAACTGCCATATCAAGTTCTAAAAGTAAGGCATGTGATTTCAGACATCTCTAATAGATACTTCATTTGGAGGGTTTCACTTGTGTAATGGAGATTCTTTTCCTTTTACTCACATAGAGACATGATCACATCTAGAATGTGGTCAGAAAAAAAAAGATAATTTCATTTCAGATAGGCATCATTATTCAGCCAAGTGTTTAGCTTCATATCCTGTTGGTGCAGCAGTAGGTTCTGCTCTGGGATTTAGGAGAAACTAAATATTAGTTACAACCTTATCAAATTTGCAAGATTCTTCAGGATTGGAGATCATGTTTCCCACTGGTTTAACAGGTTTCTATGTTCTGGAAGTTCTTGTGTTCAGGTTAGATCTTTAAAAAAAAAAAATCTGTGGAAAAGATCAGTGGAGATCCTTTAGGGAAAGGCAAGACTTCATCAGCCACAGACTCACAGAGAGCTTGCAGAATGAAGCTATGGCGTGAAAGATGCAGAATAAAGAGAATGAATTTTTATACACATGATATGGTGACAGAAGTCCCAAATTAACTTTTAATATCAACCAATATGTACCCCCTAGTTCACTTATGACAGACATTTATGGTCTCCTACTTGAATAGCATCAGAGACCCTATAAATAGGCAGTCTTCAAGCTTTGTAAACTGAGGTGAAATGAAGATGTTCAGACAAGAAACAGGTTCCTTTATTTAAGAGCTATCATTGAAAGCTAGATTTATGACTGCTTCACATATTTAAAATTGGGTAATCATAGAAGAAAGACAGAAGAATTAGATTTTTTTTTCTTCATCCCTGTGATATCATCTGTAAAACAAATTCCCATTGGCTGTCCTGGCAGAATAACTTGTACATTATCTTCAGAAACACTGCATTCTTTGGTCTATACTTGGATTATTATAGTGTAAAAAGCATATTATGGCTTCCACACTCCCTTAAAAGTGCTTACTGCTGAAAATATATCTGTTCTGTTGAGATATTTTAGAATGTAGTTGTGCAATCTCAGATAATTTTGTTTGATTACTCACCATTTTCAAATCAGTTTTAGACAGCAAGAAAAAACTGTTATTTCACATAATTTCAATATTAGAAGAAAGAGTTCCCAAGTGGATGATAAAAGTTTAATGACTTAAAAGGTTCATTTTTTTGTTTATAGTGTGTGATAGTGTCAGATCCTCTGTAATGGCAATGAAAATAGTCAAGCTTAGGACTGCCTATGAGCAGGATCAATAGAAAAATATGTTCTCTTCTGTCTGAGTATACTACTACTTTGCATGAAGTTTTAGGTAGAAAGCATTTTTGTAAGGGATGAAGGAACATTGAGAAGGGGAAGAAAAATCAATGCCTTCTATGGTATTTCTCCAGTCAATGTATGACAAGACGTAGAGACAGCAATAACAAAATTAACTTTATCAACTTTAAAATCACGGACCACATATACTAGTTGTGGTAAATGTTCACAAATTCGTGATCATAATGACTTATATTGGTCTCATAGCAATTTAATGCCAATGGTGCATACTGGTGAATCAATATAATGACATATTTTACTGTAATTATTTTAAATGCCTTTTTTGTTAACAGCTTGCTTTATGAAATTTGTCTTTCATTTTAGTTGTTGTACCTGAAGCTGGGAAAACAGAAATCATATTTGACTTTTGTTTCCATTTCTATTTTACTTCCTGTTCAATTTCAGGGATTTGGCATCAGTTTGTTCATGCAATGCTTGAAAGCCCATATATCCTCACAGGCCTTCAAAGAGTGGAATCTGACACTGAGAACTGTTGCTGCTTGTTCATAGGTATAGTTGTCACTATTAAATTCAGTATTTGCAAATCAAGCAAACCAGGGAACTGAATGCTCAGAGTGAACCAAACACAAAAACCATAGTACCTCTCCATTAAAAACTGCATTAAGGGGACGTGAAAGACCTGTGTCCAGATATCGACAATTACATATTAATTATTGAAAAGTGTGGGAGGGAAGGAATTGTAGAACCTTATGTGGTTCTTCCCTGACCAACATATTTTGAGGATTGCAGACGTGATGACTGAGTATAAAAGATGATTAAATCCCTTAAAGAAACACTGTCTATGTGTTATGCTGCATTTCACTTAAGTCCCATAATTTAGTATAAAAAATTAATCACGTCTGAGTGTCGTGTACTCACACAATCTACAAATCACAGAATGGGTGAAGTTGGAAGGCACATCAAGAGATCATCTAATCCCACTATCCTACACAGACCAGAGTCACCAAAAGCATATTGCCCAGGACTCTGTTCAGTTGGATACTGAATATCTCCAAAGCTGTCAACTCTGTAGGCTCCTTGGGCAGCCTATTCCAGTGTTTTACCACTCTCACAGGAAATACCTTTTCATTGTGTTTAGTTTCACAGATTTCAGCTTGTGATCATTGCTACTTCTCGTTTCACTGGTTGTCACTCAAAAAAGTGTACTTTCATCTCCGTCTTTCCCCTCTCTGTCAGGTATTTATATGCAGACTTTATTCAGTAAGTAGATACTGTAGCAAAAGGACCAACATGGATTTATATGTGCCTTTTCATTATAAATATATAGATACACACCCTTGAAAAATCTAGAGTTTTAATACTGCTGATGAAGAGAAAACAAGATTTAATAATAACATCTTGAAGATTTAGTTTTCCGTGCTGTTCTTGTTCATAGTCATACCTCTCAATTCTTTTTAGCAATATCTATTTAGAAATAATTTCAAGAGAGTATCATGCTGGAATAACAGTTCTTTTGCTTGAAGACAGAAAATAAGTCTTAGTGTCAAACTAGGTTTGTTTGAGTAATGATCAAGAGACAGGTGTCATAATAAGAGCCTTGGGCATATATCCACGTGGTATTTTAAACAATGTAATTTTTAAATTTCTTTTTTTAGGAAATTGACTTTTAAAATCCACCTCTAAGATGATTCAGTCATTGTATCAAACTCTTTGAAAGATAAGAGTAAGTGTAGTCTATGATCTAGGCTGAAAACAAAGAAATGGGGTGCAATAAAGAAAGTGCTTCATATAAAAATACAGTAATTCTGCATGAAGGTGAACTGGATAGGCAGAAAAAGAATGTGGAAATTACAGTATTCATGTAAATACATGCTGCTCTGTTACACTACTAAACAATAATATTAAAAGGTAAATTAATTTGCTTTCATGAAAGGGAAATATTGTATTTTAAACAAAGCTGAGGTAACTGCTGAGCAACCTGTTTCTGTAAGTTCTGGTTCTAGGGAAAGTAAATTTAAATAAGCAATCACATGGCTCAATGTTTCCCCATGTTAATGGACTGTATCTAATTAAACATCAGGTTAAGTTCAAAATAAGGCATCTGGACCCATGTCCTAATTTCTTCTTAAAATAACAAGCACAACTAGAAAAAGTCCAAAATTAAAATAAGCTGAAACACATGCAAATTGATGTCCGTGGAAAACCCAAAGAAAACTTATGCATGTACAAACTACTAAAAAGTGTACAGAAATAAAACAATAAAGGTTGTTTTACCTTGCTTTTGAGACATTTTAAAGTAGTTAGAAATGAGTGGAAATGGAGATATCAGTGAGTTTAAGAGGCAGCAAAAAGAACCAAAATCATATACTTGTTCCACATGAAGGCAAATATGAAAAAAGTTTTATTCAGATACTGAAAAGCCACAATTCCTTTGTCAAACATGATACATCAAGAATCATTGCACTCCTAGAAAAGAAATCCTTAGTAAGGATTTTGAATAATTCTTTGAGAATTCATGTGAATTCAGTCTACAAGAAGACTTTGTTGATCATATCCCTTTTTAATATAATGGGAACTTACCTATCCAACATACTTGGAGACACCTAAGAAAAAAGTGTCCTCAGCTGTGAGCTAAAGGTCTTTCATGGAGCATAAAAGTTTTTCTGTGGAATTAGAGCAAATAATGAAACAAAGTGCCAAAAGAGAAGGTGAATGATATACATATCCAACTATCTATTGGCCCCAGTTATTTGCTATACAGAGCAAAATACCTGACCAGAAAACATTTGAGTACAAGGCAATAAGAGAACAGGGAAAAATAGAGGGGATGGAAGGATTTTGCCTTTCTTTGAGGCCTGAGCCTTTTTGTACAATTGTTTATATAGTGATAACAACAACAACAACAACAACAACAACAACAAAAAGTTTGGAATCGTCACTGAGCATTTTCATTAAAAATATTTTGTTCATGTTTTGTCCCTACTAGTCCCATGTGTCAAACAGACATTTCCCTCCCTCTATTCTTGCAAATTTATTTCCCTTTGCATTGGAATTGGAGGTTTTCTCCTTGTTTTGAGCAAGGGTCCCCCAGTGTATCTGTATCCCAGATCTTCATGACAGTTGCACCACAAGTTCATGCTCTCTTGTTATAGAAGGAGGCTGCTGAAATAGGGTCTAGGCAGCCATATTTCCATTACTAATAGTAATTCCTGTGTAACAAATATTGTGGGCCAGCACTTGACAGATAATCCTAGCTTGTAGCCACAGTTGCCCTCTGAAGTGACCAGACCTCAAAGAGGTGACTAACATCTATCCCTGGCAAAGGTAGTCTTTGAAATACCTCAAGAAACATTTTCTTAAGGGCCTCTGAGGCTCATTCTGGAGCAAAGCTGGGTATGTAAGGCATTGCAGCCTCTAGCTGCTCATTCTGCCCCTTGCTGAAGGTTACAGCCATCATTGAAAAAGCTGTCAGGAGAGAATCCACAGTCATATTTCAACAGTTCTTTTCACAGGCTGGTTGATGAGGGCTAACTTTACAGCTCAGGAATGGATTGACGACTTGAGTGGCTGAGCTATTGACAACTGGGACAAGCAATACCTTAAACCATTTCAGCTAAAACCAGAAGTGACTTGACTTCATAAAGTTTAAAGCTATTTTGAAATTTATTATACACTATGCCCCTGAAATTTTCTTACGAAACTAGAATAATGTGAAACTAGGCATTCACACAATGTCAGGCTTCCAAATTGAAAGGATTTCAACTTTTGAAATTTATCATCTTAACACTGTATTACTATAAAATGGTGCTTATAAGAGAAATTGCAGAAAAGAACAAGAAGAATAAGCAGTGTTCTTGAAAACACGACCTCTGAAGAAAAGATAGGATTTGAAAAAAAAAATGACTGGAAGGGATATAAAATAGCACACTTTGATATGCAGAATGTAGTAACAAAGAGGAAAGGAATAATCTGTTCTCTGTGTCAACCTTGGATAGAACAAGAAGTAATGGTCTTAAATTAGAGCAAAGGAAATTTAGATTATGTATTAGGAAAAGATTTTCAACCATAAATCACAGAAAAGGACCATCAAGAGAGACTGTGGAATTATCATTACTGGAAGTTTTTGAGAGCAGACTGGGCAGGCAATTTTTAAGGCTGACTAAAGTGGAGGGAATCCTGTTCTGAGAAGAAATGATAAACTTTCAAAGTTCTTTTTGAGATTTTTTTAATGCCTGAATGTCAAATACATCACATAAAATTAAGCACAAATTAGCTGAAAAAATTAAGCACAAAGTAGCTGAAAAAAAGGTAAAACCAGTAGCCAAATAATGTGAAGAATGAAGGACATGCTGGCTAACTATTTGCTGACTAACCGACTATACTGGGACTGATTTTTTGCTACTATTCCATGAAATGGGTGACATACTAATAGCTGTAGCCTATCCATGTGGGGAACAAGTTGAATCATATAAAAATTAGCAAAGTGCCTTCCCTTCTTCTCTTTTTTTGCCTTTTAAGTTATTTATAACTCTTTTCTGCATTCATTCATTGTATTGTGATGGTTAACAAAAGGAAATATCATCTCCAACCTCCTTTGGGGTCAGGCCTTAAGTGTCCAAGGGATTTTTAAATGGTATGCAAACTATACCTGAACTGCCCAGCATGTTTCTTTATGTAGATGAGCAACCTAGCATCTAGCACCTAGGACCTGATCTTTCAGTGCTGATGCTACTTAAATGCAGTAACATCGGAAATTTCAGTTTTCAGTCAGCAACCAAATGTAAGAATGTCAAATAAATTCTGTTTTACATTTTTCAGATACAGGTAATTGTTGTGAATAGGTAAAACCTTACAGAATAAAGACCATGTTACCCTTGCTTAATCAAGGCTCAGGCCTCTTACTTAGGCAAAGTAGAAAAGGGCTACAGGAAAGTGACTCAGATGAATAAAAGGCAGAAAAACAAGTTATATAACCATAACATGGTCACATCGTGGTTTATGGTGATTGGTTGAACTACATTTATTGTGCTTAAATGGAATGCAACTGATAATGGCCTAATTGCTTAAAAAGGCTTGGTTTTTGCAATAAGGAGCTCTCTTTTGCACCTGCCTGGGGAGTCTGCATCACTCTGCTTCATAACAGGTAGTCATTAGCCTTGTGAATATTTACTCTAAAAGAGCTTTTTCTCTGTGAGACTTTGTCAGTTAATAACAATATTTTATTGCATGAGGTATCTGCTAGGTGCAGTGAAGTCTAAGGCATGCCTGTGATCATCAATAAAAGTTGTCCTTTACAAAGTATTCCAAGAGAGACTGTCAGTGTGGCAGTGTTTAATACTGCACATTTCGCTATGAGGTTATAACTGATACCTTTATTGTAATTTAGCTCAAGTATTGTAAAATGCTAGTTATTTATTAGAATAACGAACTCCACAAAAGGTCATACCAGGCAAACTCAAAGCAAACATATTGAAATAGAATTATGGCGTCATAGAAGTATTGAGGTTAGTCCAGCCCCCTTGCTCAAGACAGTCAGCTAGACCACTTAGGACTGTGCCCATTTCGGTATTGAGTATCTCTCAAGATCAAAGTTTCACAACCACTCTGAGCAGCTATTCCCATATTGTGTGCTCAGATACACCATAAAGAAGTTTTCTTTTATGATGTCTAAGTGAGATTTTCTGTATTTCAATTTGTGCCTGTTACCCCTTTTCCTTTCACAGATTGATACTGATAGGAGTTTGGATCTTTCTTCCTTATTGTCCCCAGCAGGAACTCACATTGATAAGATTCCCCTGTGCTTTCCTTTTCCAGGCTGAACAGTCCCATCTCTATCAACCTCTCCTTGTATACCAGATGCCCCAATCCTTTTGTAATTTTCATTGCTCTTTGCTGAAGCAGTATATCCATATTGCTTTTGTTCCAAGGGAAGCCCAGGGCTAGAAATGTGTCTCTCCAGTGCTGAGCAGAGAGTGACCACGTCCTTTTACCTCCCAGAAATGCTTGGTAAAACACAAAGCAGGAATTGCTCCAAGGGTGTTCTGCTGATCCCTTTTGGACCTATTGTCTACCAGGACTGCCAGGTTCTTTTCTCCAAAGCAGCTTCTGGTCAGCCCCTTGCATGTCCTAGTGCATGGGTTTATTATTGATCAAGTGAATTACCTGTCTCTTTGTAGGTCTTCATGAAGTTCTGGTGAGATCCCTCCAAATGTCAGCACATCAAATTGTGGGCAGGACTGGACAAACATTGGTAGAGCCTCCACAAAGTCCCAGATCTGAGTCCCTGGCAAGCAGGAAACCTCCCTAAGCAGCAGATTGGACGGGCAGCTGGAAGCCTTGGTACCTTGCAGCAGGGAGTCTCCCTCTGCTATCACTCACTGCTTCCTTGGGGTGCTGCTGCATGGCTCAAGCTCAGTCAGGCTGGTTGCTCCAACAAAAGCAAAAGCTATCAATTCTCAAGCACTAGGAATTCATATTTCACATAGAGTAACCCTTGCTCTGTATTATATCTTTCCAGTATATTTTCAGCATATTTTCAGTTGCAAGAGGATTTTTTTCCTCACCTTGCTATTTAAACTGAATGCAATGTAAAAGGTAGCACTGGAAAAAGACATAGTTGACTAACACTGTTGCACATCATTTATTATTTTTTACAAAAGGAAGAGAAATATTTTTAATGATTTGAGATACTTTTGTACTAACTGAAAGATAGCCTTTTGAATAAGATAAAGTTACTTTCTTACTTATTTCACTATTATGATGTTATTCTGGGTGCACTGCAGGGTTTTGCTTGGGAAAAAAAGTGAATAGGAGTATATGACAGCCAAGAAAGGGAAAAGATTATCCAGCCATGTCAAAGATATGTATACTCTGCCAATTTGGAAGAATAGCAAAGCTCAAGCATCACTAAATATTAAATAGAGGGAAATGAAACTGAAAATACATTGTTGAATACTCAAATAAATAAACCAAAAATCGTTCAGTGTGGTCGCATTGAAGTTCTCCATGAGTCTAATTCCAGCTCTGCTAAAAGGTCAATAGGATTTGTATGTCTTCAAAATTCTCCCTTGGCCTGTCACACTGAGTTTCTAACTATTATGATATTCAAAATCACCATGCAGATGCTACAGATCTACCAAACGGATCTACCAAAACAGACCTACCACCAAGAATATGTCTATACTGGGTGTGTACTTTTTGATACTACCTAGCCTCCTCGTCTGCCTAAAACTAATCACAATTCTTTTTTCCCCTGCTGTGTTCTCAAAGGATACTGCTTTCATGACAGTAATTTGACAATTGCCTGGAGAGCAGTTAAAGTCTTCTTGAGCTCTGCAGAGTTGGATTTGGATTTTTGTTTGTTTGTAATTTTTTTGTTTGTTTAAAACCAGCCAAAACAGTGGCTTGTATTTTTTGTTATCACAGTCCAAATATCTCATTAGAGAGGTTTGTTTCAGAGGTGAGCTGAAAAAACATGTAACAGCAATTGGTAGACTCTGCAGCAGCAGGGCTGCTGCCAGCAGCAGGAATTGCTGCAGACTCTGGTTCGGGAAACAAAGGGCAAACAGGAGAGCCAGCTTGGGAATTCAGATGACTGATATGGGTGACTGACACAGACGAAGGACATAGTGCCAGAGGAATTTTTAGCTGATGATTTTGAGCTGGAAGACAAGTGTCTCCATTCTCTGCTGTCCTTTTCCTCTCACAGTCCAATTTCTGGATAATTTAAGCAACTTCCCACTCAGATCCTCCATAAGCTAATGAAAAGCTTTTCCTCTACCATCTGCATAGAGAAGGATAGAAATACGATGGAAAATCCTCCTGAATGTTAAGTTGTGTACAGAGTTTGCACTGGAATGCTTATCTGAGTAATGCACAGACATTTCTGACCTTCAGGGCCATTGTATTTACCGCCTTTTGTATTCTTTTCACTTGCATTCTTAAACGCTTCCCATGTAAAGATTTGTCTCTTACCTTCCTCTCCCCTCATCTCCACTATGGATTTTGATGTCACTATTAGATGCACGTGCCATAATTTTTGATTTCCCATTAGTGGCAATGAAAGTGCAAATGATTTGTGTAACCAGTACACCAGAACACAGCTGCTTATCCTGGAAACATCTGTGGGCAGGTAAGGGAAAGTGTAAAGCTCCCCAAGGGCTAACAGGAGATGGACTATGGACTTCTAGCTCTGGCAAAATTTTCTACATAGCACATTCAGCCTTAGATGACAATTCGGACTTTGTGCAATATAAATAATAAACAGAAAAACAAAGGAAAAAATATATAGATTAAATCGTGACAGCATGATTTTGGTGTGAAATGTGAAGAGTCTGTATAACTAATTGAAGTACTGTGATATTATCTCCTTGCTCCTAATAGTATCTTAGCATTATTTTTGTATTTTCAGATGCCTGTAATTCAGACTCAGCAATGTTCTCTAAACATAAGGAAAAAATACCATATGAATTCTTTTTTGTCTGAAAAGCAACTATTATACATAAAGAATCATCTAAAAAAGATCACAAGGAATGTAGTGTATGGCTTTAGTGTGTCTACATGGCACCACAATGACATGATAGACTATAATGCTTCTGTGGTAAATAATACAGATTAAAATTAGATTTTAAAAACAACGTGTCTCAGTTCACTAAGTATTTAAAATTATCTCATCTCTCATTTAGTTCCATCAATGGTATTTTTCTTCTTTTGAATTTAGCACTCAAAAGTCAGAGAAATCCAGAATTATTTCACAGTAAAATAACATTAGAAGGTTTCATTAAAATTACATCAATCTGTTTATACTGTTCTCATGTAATGTATACTGTTCTCGTGTAATATAATTTTAATTACAAAAATTCACCAAGAAGTCTAACTTAATATTTTCTTTCATATTTTCCTTTCTAATAGATAGCGGTCTTAAAGCACTAGGTGTTGCCTTTCATTCACAAGAATGAAACCATTATGGGTGCCCCTGCTTTTGCAGTTGAGACCAATGGTAAAGAAGGATGTTTGACTGTGGCTAAATTTTGGAGTGCTCTACCTTTGTATGTCCAAACATCTGCTTTATTATTGACTTTGCTTCTCAGACGCTATTTAAAAATGTTTTCCTTGCCAATAAGAAAAATTAATATTTCAAGAAACATTGTTTATCTCTGTTTAGCAGCATATTGTGATTCCAATGAGACCAGCTCTATCTGTTGGATTGACTTTAGCTACTTATGGACACCGAGACAAATAAATATGAAAGTCACAGCAGACATGGAAAATTTTGAAAATGTTTCATAAATAATTGTGGCCATAGACCTATTTCAATCTCAAATGTGAGTGGATATTGCTACACTTAGGTATTTACAGTTGATGGGGCTCATCCTACATATGTTTCAGCTCAGCTGTGCATGTTGGTATGTCCCATAACACTGCAATGTGACATCTCAGGAAAGAGGTGTTTTTCTGTCAGGTTTCCTTTCCAAATGAAGGATAATGTTAATTTGTCAGGCAGCATAAGTGGAATAAGCCTGACTGAAGTGTAAATGCAACTGCACCTGAAGAGATGTGGCCTGGCCATCCCAAAACTCCCAGAAGAGAGAGAGCACCACTCAAGCTACTGAAGCACTGAGGGCAGCAGTGCCTGGGGCATTGTCTAATTGCATGGGCTAAGTCAAAGATGCCAAGCACTGCCTGCTTCAGGAGCCCCAGTCCCTGAGGATCCTTTCTAGTGGCCAGCCAGGAAACCAGGTCTGGCATAAAGTAGACCACTGTAAGTGACAGATGTCTGGCAGAGATAGACATGAAGAACTTCAGCACAGGAATGGCTTCAGTCTTCCAACAACATTTCTAGCATGCTGTATGGTGTCATGTATATATATATATATATATGTGTGTGTGTGTGTGTGCAAATATGCATACATTTTTATTTATCTGTACATGTACAAATCATACATGAATATAAAGGCATGCTCATGCATCTAAGAGCTATATATGCACAGCACAAGCTAGGCATGGAACATTTTGAAATAGGCTCCCTGTGGAAGAAATCAGGACAAATTTTCATGTGCTAAAATATAGCATGTGTATGCTGTCCTCTGTTTATACAGAGAATTTGTCTTTTTAAAGGTAGAATGTAAAGATCTTGGTGTAAGTGTATCAGGGATGAAATTTTCTTTTTCATTTTTTATAGCTTTTACTATTTTGTGATTTTTCTATTTCTTCTGAGATTTGAAAAACAGAAAATCCACAACAAATAATTCTATTTCCTAATTATGCAATGATTATTCCTTCTCTTATACTCTCCATACATTTAGTTGTTTAAAAATTTTCCCAGTTTCCCTTCCCTTCCCTTCCCTTCCCTTCCCTTCCCTTCCCTTCCCTTCCCTTCCCTTCCCTTCCCTTCCCTTCCCTTCCCTTCCCTTCCCTTCCCTTCCCTTCCCTTCCCTTCCCTTCCCTTCCCTTCCCTTCCCTTCCCTTCCCTTCCCTTCCCTTCCCTTCCCTTCCCTTCCCTTCCTTATCCCTTTTATAAGGCTTTTATAAAATTAATCATCATAATATGTATGTGAAAATCGTTTTTCTTTGTAATTTTTTATTAAAATGAAACCGCATGGAAAAATACATTAGACATTACAGGTAACAGAGATTGATCTTTTATGCAATTTATGAAGAAACAGAATCAGAGAAATGTAAATGGAAGAGAAGATATTAATCAATGTGTAAAGTCAAGCAACATTTTTTCCTCAGGACTCTCTTCAAAGTTTAAAAGCATATACGTACATACAGAAAAAGGATCATTGATAAAATTTATTTTTTCTTCTTTTCTCTCACTTTGCCAAGACAATTGCAGTGATAGTTTAGTGATACTCAATAAGACTGTTATTAGATTAGATAATGATCAAAATAGAATTATGAACATATATCTATAAGGGAATTAGTAGGCATCCACTTCACCATGACTAGCTCCATCTATAATCATTGATTCCGTGGGTTTTTGCACATTGCTCTGGGTGAGGGGCAAGGCTTTGATCAGTCACTGACCAAAGTCAAAGGCAAGATCCTGGATGTCCTACTATCTGACTGACATGCACCAAAATGATAATTTACAGGCTCTGAACACGAATGAACAGGAAATATCATTATTGTGATGGGTAGAAAAAAGTATGTCAGAAAAAAAAAAGAGTTCAGAAATGAAGTGCACAACTAGGTAGAGCATTCTAATTTGATGCTGCTACCAGTTAAAGGCAGTGGCTCATTCAAATGCACTTGAGAAATACATTTAGAAAAAAGTAAGAGCAGCCATGAAGCCAGCTACATACTGAACAGGTTTAGAATGTTCCCGTAAAATATTAACTCCTGCAGCCAACAGTTCAGCCTCACATGACATGTAATCAGCACACTATTCTCTCTTGCAGAAGCTAATCTACTCACCTTTCTGGACCATGCTTGACAACACATCTTCTGTAGCAGGCTGTTAGTTCTGTTCTTTTCTCAATGCAGCTTTTCACGCTTCTGCAGAACTGACCTGCTAAAATATCTTTTTCCAGCACGAAAAGTCTTCTTGTGGTTCCTACTGTCAAAAATTTAATCAAATAATTTTTACTCCATTTTTCTCTTGGCCAAATATGTTCCTGATCTTACAAGATTTCACCTTCTGACTCATTCTTGGAAAAATACTTAACATGTACTTCTGCACTGAAATGAGTACACCTTTCTGCATAAGGGAAGTGTCTGCACTGATAAAGAGATTAAAGTAAGTAACTGCACACTCTATGGAATACTGTTCTATAGAAATGTTGTTACATTAATCAGTTCTCAAATTTTACTTAAAGGCTTGTGGACCCAATTAGAAATAGATAAATAAAACCTTCTGGACAGATTTTTCAACAAAGGCTTTTTAGTCAGAGAATGGCAATTCCCAATGGGTGACCTTAATCACCTGACTGTGATGTACTGTATCATGTTTAGTTGTTTGCTTATCTATTTCTGAAACTGATGGATCAGATACAAGAGCTTGTTTATCATGTTCAGCTCCTTGTCTATTTGATTCAGTAAAAGTTTTATCAGATTTAACATGCTATGTATTTATCAGGTGATATGTGCACTTAATGTGCAATGCAATAGATAACGATAATGCTGTAAGGGCAGGAAATCTGTCAGTGTTTCCATTATAAACCCCATTTCCCAGGGTTTATCACTGAGCCACATCTCACTGTTTGTCAGTTAAGATGCACTTTTTAAAATAAAATCATATTTATATTGATACAACTACTTTGTATTGTGAGAGCTGGTCTCAGGTATGCCTTTTTTTTTTGAGGCTTTGCACTTAATACAAAAAAAATTACTTCCAAATGTGAGCAGAAGTGTTTTGTTCTGTGCTTTTATGCATGGAACTCATGTTATTAATGGGTGTTATGTCTATTTCTCATTTGATAAATCTCAATTTCTTTGCTAATGGGCAAGAGACCTCTCTTAGCTTAAACATAAATTAACAAAATGCTTCTGAGCTATTTCATGCTTCTAGAATAAGCTGAGGCTTGAAAATAATAATAAAAAAGTCATGCCATATTTAAATTAGGTGAATAGGTTTGTTCTACCAAAATCTCTGCTGAGGTAAAAATAGTCTCCTTTTGTTTGGAAGATGGCTGTTGGAAAATTCAGGAGAGGGGCTTGTGTTTGCTTGTATTTGCCCTGCATTCCCACATGGTGCATGCCTGCTTGTGGGTGCTTTCTTCATCTTCTTCAAGAAGCTACTCTTCTCAATTTGAACCCTGCTCTAGTAGAAACTTAACTTTCTGCAGAAGCAGTTCTCTAGAGCAGCCTCTGGCTAACAGGTGTCCAAAGACACCAGTGCTTCAGGTGTGAGTCCTTGTGAGACTGATCAGTACACCCAGACCCGTGCAGAAGCAGGTGCATCCTTGACTCACACCAGTATGGGGCTCAGCAAGCTGCATTGATGAGGGCAAATTTTATCTGTAAGTCAACTAGGTTTTTATACATGTATATTTATATAAGAGGATTCAAAATGACATATATGCCTTGAAGAGTTTGAAAGAACATATTATATGTATATATATGTTAAATGTTAAAATATTCCCAAATATCTCTGGATGAAATGCCAGCCTAAACTGTCATGATTTAACCCTAGCTGGGAATTAGCCCCACAGAACTTCTCACTCACTCTCCCCCAGTGGAATGGGGTAGAAGATCAGACGAGTAAAAGTGAGAACAGTTGTGCGTTGAGAAAAGACAGTTAATAGGTAAAGCTATCAGCATTAAATTAAGGAAGGGGACATCATGCTGCTTTTTGTGCTGAATAATGCTGAAACCAGTCTGACTCAACAGTCCCAAAGTGAAACATCTTGACATTGGTACAATATCTGCATAAAGGCAAAAAGCAAGTGATACTATTGATAACTTATCTGAAGTTGCTGAGCCGATACAGCTGGCCTGGGGACATATGACTAACAGTCAATCACTTTACACTAAACTATAAAAGCCCAGTCCCAAATTTTAAAGGGAGGGTCTTCTGACATAAACCTTCTTTAACTGTATGTATGGAGATTCCTCCCTTGAGTGGGGTCATCCCTCGAGGTTACTCCTCTTACACCTGGAAGCTGAGAGAAAGATTAACCCATGGACATTGTCATGGGTGAGTAGCATCAATCTCTACTTAATAATTGTTTTGCTAGCTTTAATACAATTGCTTTAATATAATTGCTTTGATATTACTTCAAAATAGTGTATTATATTATAATAGTTGTTACAGCTCCTATACTTCGTGGTAAATACTTCTGATTAAAATATTTTTGTCTAATCATTATCATAGTAAATAAATACATATTTATATAAATCTATCTGGTTTACCATTCTTAATCCTGCAGGACAAAGTTGTGTACAGGTTCAATTACACCTGTATAATCCTTTAGATATAAACAGTTGAAAAAGTCTCTGAGAAGGAGTTTACAAAGCAAGTGGGTCCACTTCATATCTTATGACTTAATGGGAATGTTGGAAATTATATAACTTTCCCAACTAATTTTTAATTAATTGCTTTGATTAAATGTAAGCAGTGTCCACTTTTAGCCAGCACTTTTTAAAGTTTCTTCATGGACTCTTTTTGTTACTTTCATCATTAAATGATCAAAATCTTAAGTTTGTTAAAACTAACCCTGACTAGCTTCAATAAACAAAGCCAAAGGCGTTTGAAGCTTGTGAATCTGGGATCTTAAATTTATGATTCTTCAAGGCTGTTGGAGTAACCAGAAGATATAGAGGATGTTAAGGCCTGGAAATCTGGAGACACATATCTGAGAAAAATATAACAAAAGGACTGAAGAATGTGGATTAAATTAGCATTAAGAGTGAGAGATCAATAACCAATAGAGAATAGAATACTAGTTAATGAAGAGGATTATGTAATTTAGGATTATGTAATTTGAGCTTTAATTTATTTGTTTGTTAAAAGTTTATAAAGAAGTGAAAAAGTTTTGTATCAGTGTCTGTGGTGGGTGGAACTTTTTCAGCCACACACACACACCTCTTGGCCAAGAATAGAGTAATGCCTCACTCACATTAGAAAGACTGCGTTAGGGAGCCTTGTTTATCCTGACAATTTAGGATTTTGGTAACAGGCGGGCTTTACCCTCTCTTGTAAAATTTGTCTGAAGCTCCCATTCTGCCTGTAACACTGCTGAGCTTTATATGCTGCCATATGGTCATGGATCATTTGGGACCAGGTATCCCAGCCGTGTCCCCTCCTGCTCCTTGTGCACCCCCTCACTGGTGGGGTGTGGACCAGGAAATGCTTGACTCTGTGTAAACACTGCAACAATAACTGAAGCATCTCTGTGTTATCAGCACTGTTTCCAGTACAAATCTAAAACATAACCCCATACTAACAGTTGTGAATTAATTATCTACTGCAGTCAAAACCAGCACATTTGCAAGGTAATACCATTCACAGAACGGAAAGAAGAGTAGGGTTGCAACCTAACTTTTACTTCTGAACTGCAGAGTGTTTTTTAAAAATAGATTTCTAAATTGGTAAACACCTTAGTTCAGGGACTGAGTTTCAAGCCTATGAAAGATAGCTGGCATAGTAGACCAGACATTTCTATAATTCAGGAGTTTTTACATTCTCGGCTCATTGTATCAACCAGACCTTTTGTATTTTACTTTATCTCACTTTTCCAGAAGTAAAAGTCAAGTTGGCATCAACTTTCCATCTATGATAGGCATCAATGAGGTTTTGAAGCATGGCTGAGCTAACCTGTAACTGTTGCAGTGCAGGCTTACATCACCATGCTCACAAATCTCTGCACATGTATGTTGTAAAGAGTCAGCTGTCATAGGTACAGTTGGGGTTTCTACCACATGTGTAGTGCCCCAGTGCCATGATAACCTTGAATTTTACAAGAATATTGTGAGGAAGTAATTTTCAGGGATGTATTTGGTTTTTCTCATTGTGAAAAGATCTCTAAATTAAAACAGATGACAACAACATTGACGCAAGAATAAATTCTCATCAAACTGCCTCTTTTATAGATTAAGTTTAAAAATATGCATCTTTTAACCTTCTTATTGACCCATGTATTGTCAACATTTGTAAAATGAGTTGTGCTTTAAAGGTGCTTTTCCTCCATTAGATATAAAAGGATGTTTTCCTTTAAACTTCAGTGAGACCAAGATTTAAGCCTAAGAGACTTGTCCATGTTCAGAAACAAGGTGGTATTTAGTGCAAGTCTTGTTCTAACACCTTTAGCACAAAACCATCTTTGCAAAGTCTTTCTATTTGGTTCTTTTTCACCCTGTATCATGTGACAGTTTATGTCATTGAGAATATTCCCATGGTAATATGCCAGCCTTACTGGCAAGGTATGAATTACTATACAAAGTTCACTGCAGTGAAAAATCAGGCCACTTAGGTGAAAACTCTTGCTGCCTTTTAATCTGTTTTCTCTAAGTGGAGGGCTTTGCCACAACTTCGATGGTCTGTCAAAAGCTCTTTTTCGCAGTAAATGTACATGACATTTCACAAAATGTTCAAAATATTTATTGTGAGCAAAACATCTCTTCAGCCTTCTCAGCAAGTATTCACAACCAGCATCCATATAGTATTTTCAATATTTTAAGTTAATATTTGAGTTAGTGTTATAATGTCAGCAGGAGCTCTGAGGCTGGTATGATGGAAACCAAAAGCTGCTATCAACACTGCATTCCTGCTCTCTCTTCAGTAGTTCATGACAAATGTGAATGCTAATCTCACCCTACTGATATGAAAAATGCCCCCAAAACAAACTCTAATACAGAAGCCATTTGAAAAAAAAATTAAGGAGTAATGAGTATTTAAATTAGAAGTAGAAGTGATGGATTCGGTCTTCCTTACTGAAATTTTTAAATTTACATTTTTCTAAAGCTACCTGCATCTTTTCAGGTATAAATGAACCAGACTAGATTCAATGTGCCCTCATTTTGCTTGACTCTGAGAGCAAGTACAGTAGAGAAAACCAAAGAGAATGCAAAGACCAGAGAATAGCTTAAAAGCAACTTTGTGCCACTTGTCTGAGTTGCAGTACTCTAGGATGTGGCATATTTGGTTCGTCCAGAAGTTAAACTACTTAATGAGGAAAATTAAATCTCAGAGCAGGAGCTAGCTGCTGTAGGTATTGTATATACCTACATGATGTTTGGATGAGAAATGATCCCAAACAATCTCTGGAGTCCACAGTTGGAAGGACTGCCTTTGTGCTAGGCATGGTCGGGGGTCTTTGTCTGAACTGACACTGCAGCTTCTTTTTCCATGAGATTGCTTTGAACCCTGAAGCTAATATTTGTTATAACTCAGATTGTGTCCATGTTAGAAAACATTAAAATCAGACAGGATTTAAAAAGACACACACAACTTCTGTGCTGACATAATCCATTTCAAAAAATAATTCCTTATTCCATACCACAGAGTGTGAATGAACTTGTTTCTCAGTCATGAAACATAGCTCCCTCACTCAGCAGTAGCCTGCCTTTTCCCTAGTCTTCTTTTTGCTACTGATGTACTTGAAGAAGCTTTTCTTGTTGTTCCTAGATATCCACATTCAATTCCAAGTGAATCTTAATCTTCCTTATTGCATTCCTGAATAATCTGACAACATTCCCTGAGCAAGATACAAGAAATTAATCATAATAAAAAAAATTAAAAAAATTACAGAGTGGAGGATTTTATATATGGGCTTTTCCCTTTGATTTACACACAAGTTCAGCTGTGACAGCATATTGATATCAGCCTTGTATGGGATAAAGAGGAGAGCAAGAAAACAGTTGATCCTTTACAACTTCTTTTCAGGGTTAAGCAAACATTAAGTTATTCCTCTTTGGTATGAACACATAGTGCAATGCTGAATCTTATAATCAGAAGTTTGAGGAAAGGAGTTCCACATCTATATATTTCAGAAACACCACTTTCTAATGATGATGGTAATTTTGCAGTTCCTAGTGTAAGGCCACAGATTTTTCATTTGACTTTGTATCTACTAGATGTTCCTTTTTTGTTATAACAAGAATTTGAGTATAGGAGATTTTAGGAAAAAAAGAAAGAAACAAGGGATTCTGACTAATTTTTTCCTTCTCTGAGATACATATCCTTCATAGTAGGCAGATTAGTCTCAGTGAAAACATGTACAAAAGGAAAGAAAATTAAATTCACTAAAGCTGTCTTTTAAGTAGGCCCTTATTTCAGAGTTAGAGTTAAGCCGCATTATTCTTTAGCAATTACTCTTTGCTGCTGTCCTGTTTACAAGAGGTCATGGTGATCCAAATGTACCTGACAGGTCTGGGACTGGATTAGAGACCAGATGGTGTTTCAGTCAGCTGGAAACCACAGTCCAATTACCCCTTGCTACCCAGACTACAGCAAGGTCCCAGATTGAATTACTCAAGTGTATATAGTCCTGCCATGATTTCTGGTAGTAGATCAAGAAGAGGAAGACAGATATATTCTCCTACAATTAAGGAAGGAAAAAGTATAAAAGAATCGAGTTTTTTCAGTTTAAAAAACCTGAGGACTTTAAACAAGAATGAACTGAACAATGCATATAAATTATGTAATTATACCCCAGTGAAACAGTCCCTCTAGCAAGGGCCACATACAGAGTATGTCTAGATCCTGCTGATTTTCTAACCCCATCATTCTCTTGTTGAATATCTGGAGGCAATTTGTGTGTGTGTCTGTCATTTAACCAAATACAGTGGGCACAGGGATGCTAATGTTTTCTGGCCATAGCTCAGTACATTCTTGTAAGCTCATAAAAGAGAAAATTATTTGGAGTGCTCTTAAGGAAAGTCTGAGTGCACCCTTGATAAATATCTATAACTTTATCTAGACATTTGAAGGCCTTTGCTATGTGGCTGATGATGTTTGAACAAGTTTGAACAGGGCTGTCTGAGTGTTCATAATTATTGCATTTTTCAGTAAATGCACATTTTTTAGTAAATGACCATTTGAAGTGCCCCAAAAATGCCTTTAAAATACATTTGCCTCCTTTCTCTCATAATCTGGGCATGAAGTTATTCAGTAGGCTAAGATTTGTCTTCAGTGAATTCTCATACCAACAAAAAACTATTCACTTTATCTCTTGGCTCCATAGCTGTCTTCTTGGCAAAGGGGGAAGAGGACTTCTACCTAAAGCCAATGGTTATATCTTTATATTTAAATTCTGAGATAGATATTTCCACTTGCAATGTTTGTAGGAACTCAGTGTCAGCCACTCTGAGGATCTGCAAGTGCAGCAGGGAAAGGTGCCTCCCAAACTATTCCATCTACTTGTAGCAAGAGGGAATCTTTTGTCTTATTGTCTGTTTCTCAGGCAAGAAGACTTTATCCGTACTGACAGAGATTATTGTATCATAGATCCTACAAAATTTTGAGCTTAGCAAAGACCAAAAAGTTTGCTCCTCAAAGAAGAAAGATGAATCTTACTGATCTTGCAGTTTTGCTGACCTGTGGCTGAAGTCAGAGCCTCCCTAGTGCTGCTGTGGTGCACTGGTGCTGAAGGACTCGTTTGCTGGGAGCCACAGAGAGCACAGACTGGTTGTCTACACGTTTGTGAGTTGATTAGACCTCAGCATGCTCTGTTAAATTCTCAGTTTCTTTTGACTATTGGCTCCTTGCTGTAATCAAGTATTCCTCTCAAAGGCTTAAATTCCCTTGAATTCAGTCTACAGGGCATGCTTTCTCTCCTTTAAAAGAAATCTGATACTTCTGCTAGCTTCTAAGTCCACTACTATGCTCTTTCCTATTATGCTTGAAACCACCCACATGCATTTCCTTTTAATTTTCAATCCTGTGCATGTGGGTAAATCACATCTCTCTAGTTCTTTATGAGGTGGTTGAATCCCACTCCTTCATTTTGGTATCACGATATCACATGGCAACTAGAAATTAATTGATGCTGGGCATTGTCTCTGAGAATGCTAAGCACTGGCATTATATTTGTGTGTTTTGGGGAAACAGGAGATTAATTTGTGTGCTACAGTTTCACCTCAATAAATTCTTTTTGTATCATTATCTCTTCTTATCAAGATGCCAGCCTGTATTGTAGACACAAAAATAGATATTTCATTTACTCTGTTTGAGTTCATAGTATGAATAATGCCAAACTTCATAAAAGAGCTATTTGTTTGTAAGGATCAGCATTTAGAAAAAAATCATGAGTTATTTGTTAGGAACAATATTTTCTTGAGAGATATCCATTCAAAGTTCATAATTTTTATTGCCAGCTAAAAATAAAAAGGAAAGTTGTAGCTGACATTTCGCAGTTAAGAGTCACAGTTGTTTAGCTCCAGTTAAACGAGAATGTCATATAGAGCTTGAACTCATATAGTGTCTTGAATGGGATCTAATCCATTAGTGGTAATGGAGAGTGTATCTGGGGAACTAGATGTTTATCAGCTCTTTTATAAACAGTAAGGAATTAAGCCTAATACCACCTCCGAGGTAGATAAGTATTAACAGCCCCTCTTTCTGGGTGGAAATTGAAAAGCTTGGAGAGGTGAAATGATTTGCCTGAGGCCACGCTTGAAACAGCAGTAGAATCCAGCCTTATTAACTCAAAGACCCTTTTAACTGTTACTTATTGCAAAAGCAGTATAAATGAATGACTTCAGTTCTTGCACTTATGAAAAAGTAGCTAAATTTTATTTCTACCATGTAACTAACACAGAAGGATAGGTTACCGGTTCTTTTATTAAAATGTAGTAATAGAAACAGCAATACTATTAATAATAATAGAAAGGTAGTGGCTATATACAGTTATAATGAAAATTTTAGATAAAATCTATCCCATTTGAGTAGGAATTCGCATAAAATTCCCACCAGAAATGACTCTACAGTCAAGTACAGAGATTAACATTAATCTGACTTGATCTGGCATAAGACAGGTTGAGTATTTTTTTAAATCAGCACAAATAATGTGACATATAGGAGTGTAGCTGTAGTTTAATGGAAAACGTTGAAAAGTTCTGATTATTTCATTTTTGGGGCAATGCAAAGGATAAAGGAACACAGAATGCCCTGGTCACTGTCATGAACTACAGAAAAAACATCCCCATTCCCCACCCCCCTCCCCTTCACTTGAAAGCTCTGTCCATTGAGCTGCAACTTGCATTAACTCTGGAAGCATACTCCAATGCTGTTGTCTGGTATTTATTGCTGATTTAAATACATTCTAGGGAATAGTCTTGGCATTTTTGACCCCCATTGTGGTGACTGGGAATGGTTTTTTGTAAAAAAACTCTAAGGATTTTAATCCTCCTTTTTTCTGGCAAAACTTCTGCTACATTTTTTTTTGTATAAAACGTGATGTACAAGCTCAAGTTTGTCATGGTCGCAAACAAATATGAACATGCAGATGGATTTCTCAGCTTCTATTTTTTTTTTTAATTAGCTTATACAGGCGAATTATGAGTGAATTATTTTTATTTATCCATATTTCAGGTCATCAGACAGCCTAGGGGGTGCTTCTGGGAGTCACTAGATGACTTTCCTTTGTCTGTGGGAACTCTGAGCAGTGTCAGTTTTACTCTTCACACATTGTACAGTTAGTTCACACACACACACATGAAATGCTACACAGGCCAAAGGTACTGGATCTCTCATGTATACAATGCAGGTATAGGTGTATTTCTCCAAGGGATTCTGGATGGATACAAGGTAGTGTAAAGTCACTGCTCCATATCTGGAATTTGCAGCTGGCATTTAATTACTAAGTACATAATTCAAGGCTTTGAATTTCCTTTGTTTGTCACCTTGTAAGTGATTGTTCTTCTATGACAGTTGTCATAGAATAGTTTGTAAGACTCATCTGGCTGGGGAACAATAACTTTTCTGCTGCTGTAGGCTCCCTTTGTAATCAGTCAGGGGAGATGGGACAGTTAATCAGATTGGAAACTGAATTAATCAACTTGGATTTTGCAGACTTGCTTTTCAGGTGGCTTATTATTATAAGAAGACTGGGAATAATTCCTTGTAGGAGAGATTGGTTGAACAGCATCGACATAAAAGTTGGGAAAAAAAATGAGGTCCACAGAGAAGAATTGAATCTATATCTTAATTATTATCATATGAATTTTAACTTTGCAAGGGATCCTCCTTCTAAGGTTTTATGTTTGCATGTATAACAATTTTAACTAGTAAAAAGGCTGAAGAGTAATGGTTTTGTTTCCTGTATATTACCGTATTTCTCAAAAAAGATAGAGAGCAAGTTTTCTTATTTTACCACCTATACATATTTTTTTGTCAAATTGCTAAATGCATCCTCTGCAGCAATAATTTTCTTGACAAATGTAAAACTCATTTCCTTGAACGTGCAAATTAAGAATAGAGATTATCCCTTTTTGTTGTATACTGTAGAAAATACCTTCCACTGATGAGTTATCTGTCACACATAATCATCAGCTAAATAAGTTTAAATAAAACTACAGATTTAGATTGTATCAGCGTTAAAGTCAGTTGAAATCTAAAGGCAGATATGGTCATTTTACTCCTACCTATCTGGAAAGATAAATTATGCTCCTAGGGCATGCCAAATTTTTAATGCGTACAAGCAATTTCCAAGTGTTACAAGAGCTCGTCAAATCTGCCAAGATAATGTTTTATTACTTGTATTGGGTGTGTATGAACAATTTCTAAATAAAACAAATACAAATCTCCTAAACGTGGCAGATTTAATTGTTCTTTTAACATATATTTCTATGTCTTTATGAAGTATTTAAAACCTGTGAGTTCTCTAATGTACCATATTTTAGAGCTATCATGCTAAAAAATTCCTCCATAGCTTTTATAAAGCCAAGGAATGCTAAAAAGAGATACCAGAAAGAGCTATACAAACACTGACATTGGCTTTGTATGTCTGCGTTAGTATGTGGTGGTCTGCTGGTTTTAATTTATTAGAGACCCAAATAGACTCTATACCATTTGGCCTGTGTTGCAAAAATAATTCTCTCAGGTGTCATCAGAGCTGACACTTCTGACAGTGGGAAAATTGTTTTTTCTTCAAAAGCTACACCACAGGGTAATCAGTTACATTAGATTTCTTTTGTTAGGCATAAGGAAATTCTGAATGTTTGGGAAATATTCAGTGGTATAGGTGATTAAAGATTGAACATTTTAGTGTAAGTCATTATGTTTAGATTTTCTTAAAGGCACATTGTTGAAATTAACATCCTCTTGCTTACTGGATAACCAGAAGAAAATTATTCTGTGAGAGAAAAGCACCTAAACTGATTTTTATTTTGATAGTCAGTCACAGGTAAACTCTCTAAGCCATTCGATATGAAGATGAATAAAATCACATCACAATCAAGTCTGTCAGTTATGGAGAAAATAATTTAAAAATTGATTTTCATTATGATTATTGCATTTTGAAATGGTGAAGTCTTGCAAATAATTTTACTGACTACTAACTAGTCAACCTAAATTCAAGTCTTATCTGTTGTGTATATATCAATAACGACCCAAAGGTTTTGCAACCCAACACCTTTGATATCATACTGTAAACCAGGACATTTTGATATTAAAAAATTTTGACTCATAACTTACAGTATGAAGTACTGTGATGTAATAGGAGGTAGATGGCCACCTTCACTGATGATACTTTCTGTTTCAAACTTGTGAAAATTTGACTGAAAGAGGCACAACATACAAAAAAAATGAATGTTGCATTTGCACATTTTTAAAATTTCCTACTAAAATCCACAACATATTAACGTAGCAACCTTTGCATCACAGCCTGAATATTCTGAGGAATGTTCTATAGGGTGTTTCCAAAAGTTTATGACTCAACTAGTTAGAGAAGAATCATGTGTCACAGAAGTTACACAGTAACTTCTTGTGTTGTATGAGTTTCCAGCTCCTGCAGATTTCTGAGTACTGTATAATGCATCCAATGGATATAGGAAGGAAGAAAGAAAGAAAGAAAGGAAGGAAGGAAGGAAGGAAGGAAGGAAGGAAGGAAGGAAGGAAGGAAGGAAGGAAGGAAGGAAGGAAGGAAGGAAGGAAGGAAGGAAGGAAGGAAGGAAGGAAGGAAGGAAGGAAGGAAGGAAGAAAGAAAGAAAGAGAAAGGAAGTTTCACTTCAGCTCTTTCCTCCTAAATTTTTATTATACAATCATATTTGAGCCTGCATGGACATAAATGTTAAGTGTCCTTCTCCCACAGATATTAGCTATGTGCTTGTGCACTATTGACTGGCTTCACTGGCTCTACTTCTGCCTCTATCCAGGGAAGTGAGTTTGGGTTCTGTGGGAAATGGCAAAGAGTGTCTAGGGCATGACGGTAAACCCTACATTTTTGTAGGAATTTGATGATATCCTGCTCTATGCAAACCTTAAAGTGTGACCATAAATCTCTGGGGAAAATGGGGGAAAAAATCCACCCACCACCTTGCTCCATGCTTCAGGCCAAGATCTTTCACTCTTCTTACTGATCTCTCATTTGGCCGGCCTGGTGGATGAGAATGTAGGTGTGCTCTATCTAAATCCACAGAAAACTTTAAATTGCTTTTTATCTTTCACAATGCCACATTTCTCTAGGGGTTGGATAGAAAATTTAGGCACACTCTTTAAACAAAGATCTTCTGTCTAACATCTGTGAAGTTCACACATCTAGAGCGGTGGTGACCCTCATCTCTTCAAACAGATTCTGTTTGGATATCCCTGTATGATCCTGTGGAAGCCTTGGTAGCTCTCCCTTGTGTTCTGGCTCTAGAGTTCCTTCTGTCTCCACAAGCAAACTCATCTGAAACCTCTTTTACAGATTTGGCAAAGAAAGTTCATATTTGCAACTCAGTAAGCAAATGTCTTTTTGGTTTCTGTCTTTTCTGCTGTCATTTTTCACTGCTTGCTGGGATCTTGATGACAGTCTGGGTATCTCTTCCTCCAGCTGCAGCCACTCTGTTGTTGCTTCCATTTGAATGAATCTCAAGAATGCAGTGCTTGAGGGATATAGATAACTACCCTTAGGTCATGTTACTGCTTTTGGAAGCAATGCCAACTTATTAGATACTGCTTTCTGAGCCTGAATTTCTCATTTTTTGTTGCTGCTTTTTCATGTAACAACTTGCTGTGTGGTTGTGGGGTGGATAAGACTATGTGCTGGACCAGAGTTGATTATGATACAAAAAGTTTATTTTTATTATTTTTGCAATCCCTGAAAGATTGCAAAGGAACTAAAAAAGACTCAGAGAAGAGAGAGACTAGGCTGTTTATGAAGGATCTACCACAGATATTTATGAAAACATTCTACTAATAGCCACTAGCTTCTTAAGTATCATTGAATATAAAAAGAATTCATTTATCAATGTAAGTGCTGCAGAAAACCAAACAAATTACAAAAGTTTCATATTAAAAAGTATCTCTCTTACCATAATCTTCCTATGTTGGGCTGTAAGGATCCTGAAAAGGAAATGGATAAGAATGTTACCAATGTGAAGAACCAGCATTGGAAGGCTGTATTTATTAGTGGGTTCTTGCAAGACCTAAAGCATTTCTGAAGAATCTTACTGCTGCTCATTCTCCTGAACCTCTACATTTCAGTAGCCCAAGGACTGAACATTCAAAGGGGAAGGATTAGCCTTTCTCTGTGTGCTTCATACAATGTAGGTTAGAATTTGATGCAGTTGAACAGTTACAGGAAAAGCATCTGATACCTCAGCAGTACAGTATTTATAATACAAGGTTATCCATAGTTCTGAGGTTTTTTTATTTTCACCCAACTACAGGGTGGGAAAAACCAGTTGTACCAATCCCTGTTGTTTCTTCTTGAATTATTTACTAAGCTTTTATAATCACTTATGAAATAGTTTCTGCTTTGCTTGTACATCTCTAAGTACAGGTGTATGAGTCTCGGTCAAAACATTCAGTTCTAATTTTTTAAACTTTACCCTTTGCCTTCAACACAAATAAATAGAATGGGACAACATACAACATCCTCACTTATATAACCATTACTTTCTTGCCATTAGACCAGAGACATCATATCAAGATAGGCAAACAAATCACAAATTTGGAGAATACAAGAAAGCTAACTACCATCCTGAATAGGAAACACAGAATCAACATTTGTTATGTCAACAGTCAAACTGTCTTCTGAACTACTAATCTTATTCTTAGGACTGAAATCTTGTTCTCGGAAAGGTCTAATTTGTGTCCATGTCCACTATTATTCCTCTGATAAAAGATCAGAAGGATTCTTTAACTATTTCACTTTAGTCTACAAAGGGATATATATGCTAGCAAATCTGCTAGCAACCTCTGAAGCCTTTAAAACTTTGTCCCCAGAAAAATGAGCTGCTTCAGTCTTAGCAAAAAACTCTTATGAACATGTTTCACTGTGCAGAATGACTTTAAAATGTTCCTAAGAGCAAGAATATTCAGATTTAGATTTGTACTTCATAACTCAGATATATTTTTGATTTTACAATATATTCAAATTTCAAGTCACACAATACATGTTTTGGATTTGCAACCCTATTGTCTTATTTAGTTTACTTGAGGTATTGTCTTCTTGATACAATGGCAATAAAAAAATTATTAATGATTGTAATTAATGTTAATACTGGTATTACAGGTTTTCCTAAAAATCTATTGCATGAATAGTTGAAGTGGAAAACTTCAATTACCAAACAATGATTAACAGAATAAGTATCTGTTAGCTAAAGTTGCATAAAATGTTTATTTGCATGTGAAAAAAACCAAAACCAACAACTTATTAATAGTATGAACTTCAGATAAGCGGACAGAAAAATTTTCCACGTGATTGCATCTCTGTATGATTCTACAACAGCACAGGATCAGTACTCAGTCAGTGGGTGCTTTGTGAGTATTCACTCTCTAACAGCAGGAATTGCTCCCATTTATCTCAGAGGAGTACACTTCCTTATCTTTTTAGTTCACAATAACAAGCAAGAGGACCAATAACCTGGTCAGGTCTAGCTATTAAACATGAAAGGAGAGGAAACCTTTCTAATGCCTCAACCAGTTCAACTCATTTGTTCCACTCTCCAGTTTCTGTCTCCTTAACACAAGAGTCTTTTACAGAAATGATTCTGAAGGATGAACAAGAGCACAACTAGAGAGTTAAATGTTTTCACATAAAAGGTGTCTACAATTTCACAAAAAAGCAATATGGAGACAAAACGAAAAAATAAAATTGCAGTTCTGAAGTTAGGTGGCACTTCATTTTTCTGTGTTTCCCATAACTGATGCTTTAATGTTGTTTAATGAATGAAGAAGTAGAAAGTTTTTGTGATGTCCTGAGGATGTATGGAATTTCAAAACTGAAGGTTCTCTCCTTTGTTTTGGGTCCTTTCTTGCCAGGACACAACAGATATCTACATTTGCAAGCAGTGCTCTACAGCACCAGCACGTCCACAGAGCAAACTGGTCAATACTGAGCAACTGATAAACACATTATGCTTATGTGTTTGTGTTTGTTTCTGATCTTATTTTAGGCCAATGGCCTTAACTCCTGTTAATGTTCTAGACACACTCTTGAAGTTCTTCACATTCAAGGCTGTCTGCAAAGCAAATCAAAATATGCTAAGGGGGCTAATGGGGAGATTTGCTGGGAAAACACACTCCAAATAGAGCAGTAATTCTTAAAAGTCATTCAGCTAAGTGTCAAAGCCATCCCTACAGCCAAACCTCCCAATATCTACTTTTACTAATAACTCATTTTACTAGAACCATGTTAAATGTAGAGCTTGCAAATCCCTTCCCACAACACTGAAGTCACCATCAGTTGTGATATTACTTAACAGAAAAAATGTATTGACACCAGAGGTCTCATAGCTCTCTACTTTGGCTCTACATGTCAGCACATTCAACCACTGAAAAGTACCAGGTTTTGAGAATCAAGCTTCAAGATTCACAGTTCCATGCTCAGTTTGTGGCAGGGATTTACCAGGTATACTTTTCACACTCACATTTCTTAGGATCACTTGCTTGCCCTTGAACTACTGTTTCTGGAGCTCATAAATGACTGGGCCTTGGCATCTAGCTCACCATTGTATACTAGAGATAAATATCTGCTCTATCTGGATCTATTTGTCTGTCCTGTGGGCTCTTACTGAGAACTTCAAGGGTGTGGAAAACACAGCAGTGATCTGTAGCTTCTGAAATAAAAGATGTTTTTTAGTTCATGTCTTTGAGCATGGCTTGGAGCCAGGGTGCCCGAAATATATCAGCATTAACCAAGTGTCTACACTTTTCAGTACTCTGAGAACAGAGCATTAGTTGACCCAGACGCAAGATGGTTTTAAGCTATCTTTAGTGTTGCCAAAAATGTGCTATAAAAGGAACCTCTGATACTGGACACAATCCTACTCTCATTAAATTCAGAGTTATTTTTCACATCTACCTAGTTTCAAAGAGAAAAGTAATATCTTATGTGTGATAGTAGTCTGTCCATTAAACTATATTTAGCAAGAACAAGACCTGATTTTGCAGCTGGGCCTTGGACCTAACTGGATTTTTTTAGGTATTAAATGGCTGCATCTCCTCTGCTCCTTAATTTCTTTGCTAACCAGGTCAGGTGCCTGAAATACTAGTCTGAGGAGGTGTCCTTAACCAAAGTGTCATCTGAAAAAAAAAAAGAGAAAAAGAAGCCATTCTCATTATCTGTGACCAACACATTTTCAAAGTTGTTAATCTTACACAAAATGATGAAATGTTTTATTAAATTCTTTGTGGTTATCCTAGTATTATTACTACAGAAGAAAATCAATCTTCCCTGTAAATGAAAGATGTGGGAGGAGAAAGACTGCACACTACATTTGTAAGACTGAAATCTAAGGAGTGAGCACAATTACCTAATAAAGTTTTAAAACTTTTTTCCAGTTTCCTTAAGCTACCCTGATGGTTATTTCAGTCTATATTAGAACTGTAGTCCAGCCAAGAGGAATAAAAGAGAAAAGGAAAAAAAAAATTTCTTTTGAACAGTACTTTCCATGAGCAATAATATCAGTGCCTGGGGTTTTTTTCCAGTAATTGTCCTTCTTGTTTCCTTGTGTATGGAACAACAATTTCAGCTTGAAATTTTCAAGTGATTTGGCAGAGACACACAAAGCCTTTTTTTTCCTCCATGGTTACTTAAACACAGGTACAGTTGGTGCATTTACTGCTTGTGTTTCTTGTCATTTTTCTTAGATAAAGAGGATGGACTATTTGTAGTTTAATAACTTGAAAGCCTAAAAATGAATACCTGAACATATCATAGCATTGCTCTCACAAAAACACTGAAAAGGACCTTTTAGGACAAAAAAATCAATTGAAAGTACATAATCCAGAATGTTAATGGCTCCATTTGATGTCAGTTGAAAGCACTTCAGTGGATTTCTCCAAATAGTCCTGTTTCATTGTCTTGCTTTTCCATCTCAGCTTAGTTCACCACAGCTGCAAGATTTTACTTAGACACAACCCTGCTCAATGTAGTGATCGGTGCCCACAAGGGAATGTGGCTGTCAAACATGTCAACACTTTCTACATCAAAAAACATCAGACACTTATTCAACTATGAAAAGTTTAGAATTTTATAAATTATGAATTTAAAGTTAGATTTCTACGTTTGTATACATGGAGTTGTGGTCATGAGTTTCCATCAGCAGATGAAACTCCTGGATGCAGGGCACTTCTGATAAGCAGATCGCTGATCAACAGCAAAAACAACCCAGAAAGTGTAGGATTTAAGCATCTCTGTTTGAAAAGCTTATCTACATTCAAAAACCCAACTAATAGCTGACAGGTAAGTAAATAGGTGCTAGTGATATCAATATTGGCTTTTGGACTTTTTTACTAAAAGACTTCTCTACTATATTTTTCTCCACCAACATGAGTAAAGCTCATAACTTCTTGCAAGTTAGTTTGCTTTACAGGATTTTAAACTTTTACCTCATTATTAGGAAACAATAATCTCTCACAATCACAAATGTAAGGATCATAACATACAATCAAATACAATCAGAAGCCAATATGTTTTCTTCAGCTAATTAGTTATTAATGATTGCAAAATTGATTTGAGCATAGAGATGGTTTTGTTGCAACTCAAATTAGATTGTGACTGTTTCTACTTCATTTCACTCTAATTTTGTCAAAATTTTTGAAAAAAATCCTTTAATTATTCATTGCTACTTTTGTTCCCTGTTTCTATTTTACTTTAATAAGATTAATATTGAAAAGCCCAAACGACGCCTGCCTTCATATTCTACCGTAGTGAAAATTATAAGATGTTTGTTCTCTCCCACATAACTGTCTTCTGCTTTTAGCTGACAATGACAAGAACAAAAGATTGTGGTATGACACATTCTTAGTTCTGAACCCTCACTATCTATTTCAAAAAGTCAATAGGAACAGATAGCACTTGGATTCTGGGTTGTGTGCAAGGTTTCTAATTAGTTTCAGGAATAATTTAAGATGCCAGTGATAAATTGTAAAACCTTGCATGGTTTTCTTACTAGAATCTGGCATGACATTTCAAGTTTGCTGAGTCATCCTGTGAATTTAAAACTAGCCTGACAAGGCCGGCACAATGGTGTTTAGTTCTGTGGCCATCTGTCCTTGACTGACTCTGTATGTCATCCATAACTTCAAATTAAAAAACCCCTGTAAAATGATAACTTTATTTTCAGAGCATATTCATTATGACCAATTTAGGGATAGTAATTCAATTATCTTTACAATGTTTCCTATAGGAAAGCACTTGCATACATACTTGTGTATGTTTGTTTTTATACTTATTCCAATATACATGCACTGTATTGCAGAGAAAAACAATAGCTTTGTTTTTCTTCACAATGAATAAGTTTTCTCCCTTAAAATAAAACTTATTTCCTGTGCCAGTAAACAGTCTCTATAAAAATCTATGACATTTATTTCAACAAATGGGATCACACAAAAGGAGTCAGGTGGGCTGAGGCAGATAAAACCAAAATAAAAAGTAAATTGCTAGAAAAGGCTGAAAAAAGCCATCACATCTGCAATTTCTTAGGTAGTTTTCTAGCTGCAGTATTAGGAAGGTTGTGTCAACATTCACAGTACAGATTTTTGCTTGTGTTTAACTATTTATTTATAGCATATTGCTCATATTTGTGAAGTTTCAGTTGTCATAGTTTTCTATGCTGTACTTCAAAGTAATGAAAAGATAAAATGTAAACAAAAGATGGGATATATGATGATGCATTCTTAAAATTTCATGCCATTAGAAATGAAAATATTTTTTCTCTTCCCATAAAATATTACAAAATAAATTAGGAAACAATTTGTTCTTTCTTACACTTTCCGTGATTTGTCTTCAGAGCCTTCAGTCTGTGGCTTTCTTAGGCTTTCCACATCAACAGCATGAGTGATATTTTCTTCCCAAGGCCACCTCCCTACCAGAGGGTAATTTGACAGGAGAGTAATTGCTGAATTATTCCAGTTTTGCCCTTTATGAAAAGAGCTCTGTAGTGGAACGAACCTTGTTAAAGAAGTAGTACCAGAAATACACTATCAAACCCTTCACTTGGAAATTTGATTTGTGATAACTAGCGGGGGAGAGGGAATTTCCATACCTCTTTTAATTCTTGTATCTTCATGCACAATACCAAAATCCTGTTTTTGTTGAGTATATCCATATTTTTATATTTATGTTTACCTTCCCTCACATTTTGACCATTTCCGACTTACCAAAGTAAGTTTTTTTCTTTGCTTCAGCTTGACAATAAATGTTATTTCCTGAAACTTTTAGAATCGGTTTTTAAATTCATTTTAAAATTGCATTTTAATTGTGAAGTTCTCTGGATCCCTCCCCCCTTCATTAAAAGAATTTGTACAAGGTTCTAAAAAGTGAAGAGAACATTTCTGATGGTTGACTTACAAACCATATTTTCTGTTTGAGTATGTGTGATAAGTGCAGAGGACCAATTCTTTAAAGGAATATACATTGCTTGTGTGCTGAAATATGTTGCAATGATCTGGTCATGATATTTTTTTAACTGTAAGTAACATAAGCAGCTATTATATCTGGAAGATCTCCTTGTTCCTGTTCTAAAAATATGTACTATCAGTCTTGAAATATTTAAACTTTTAAATAAGAATGTATACAGGAAAGTTCTTAGTCATCCGTGCCCTTATTTTAGGCTGTAATTTTTATGCAAACATGTTATTTTAAAAATGTTATGAGCCACTGGGCTCCCTTAAAGAATTGTTAAAGATTAAGGCTCCTGTGGAGCATATATTTTATTACTTTTGAAGACAATTTCTTTTGGTATAGTACTGTTTTGCTTTCAGGACGTGCATACATGAAGTATATAAAAGTTGAAACCAGCCATTTTTTCTACTGCCATTTCCTCCCTTTTATGGGAAACAACATAAAATGAAATTAAACGTATCATTAAGCAATAACATTAAAATGCCATCTACCACTAGGAGCATATGGATCGTAACTTGTTTCATCATAACCTTCTGCACTTAAATTTTGTCTTTGGCTTCATAACTTTGAGAGTTTTGTTTAATTTTTATCATTGCTAATCTACCATAAATTTAAAATGTCCAATCTGGAATTTTTAATCATCCTCAGCTGCCCTTATCAGCCTGGTTTTCTGAAGCTTCTTATCCATCAAATGGAGCTTTAATTTTTGGAAGAAAACTTCAGTGGTGTTTTTCTTTTTTTTTTTTTTTAATTGAGTTTATTCATCAAGACTCATTCTTTCTTTTACAAAACCTTTCTAATTTTGTGAGAACTTTGCTGGATAAATTTACAGGAGCCCAATTATAAAGGAGCAAGATAGCAGTTTCAGCTGACTGCATCCCATCCTTATGACTGAGAGCTGCTGCAAACTGTTTCTGTGTTTCTAAGAGATTGAAAGAGAGGAAAAAACACAGAAGTTCCTTGAACAAAATAAGACATGCCACAACCAGAATTCATCTTTCCTAAGACTCCATTCAAACATAAGCTTAGAGAGATCAACCTGGAGATTCCTGTAGAGGAGTAAGCACCTTCTGAGGGTGAATCGTAATTTTCTAAAATAGGGAAAAGATGAAATCAGGTAATTAATTTTTGAAGATACTTACTTTTCCCTATTGAGAAAGGAAAATTCTCATTAACATGGCGTACTTTGGATGACTTATTTAGGGTCATAATGTAACACTATGTAATTAATTTTTTTAATCAACCTTTAAGCTTAGGTGCTGGAAAAGGAAACTCAAATTCTTTTGAGGAACTGGTTAAGATGTGCAGTTTTTTACAAGCAGGTAAAAACATATGAATTTTCTTCCTGATCAAAAATGTTCCAAAACTTATTTTATTAAAAAGACAGAGTTGCGGATAAATTACAAATCCAAGTATTTAATTATAAAATATATCTGAATTTTGTAGCAGGTTATTGAAGTTCCACAATATTTTATAGTCAACTAACCAATCAAAAGTGACACTATTTTTGTACATTCATAGAAGTCCCCTCAAACACATTTGGTTATGGATGAAATAAATTTCAGAAGACATTTTTGTGCATATTGAACCAATAAAATATAAAGCAATGTTTATGCAGAAAACCAAACAACTACAATGTGAAGTCCATATTCTAACTTTTTGCATATTATTTTCTATTTTTTTTCCTATCTTAAGTGACTTCTGCTGGTAAGATCCAAATGTCAGAGAAACTCTGCATCAGTACACAGAGCAGTTATGAAAAATACTTTATTTTCTGAAATACCTCATGTCTTGTTTTAGTTTTTGACTTTCATTTTAATAGTTTAAACATGATTCCTATTGCATACACCTGGTGTAGAACACTTACAAATTCTTCTACTTGTTGGTACATAATGAATAGCTGTGATTTGTTGCATATATTGAGATAATATGATAAAAAATATTTGCAAACTCCTCCGGAGCTCATGGTTATGTGAGTCATAACAATCATATATTCATATACTTGCAGTCCCTGTGTGATTCAAATAGATTTATTTATGTGTTCAAGGGCAGTATATTATAGACTTTTTGTTGAACTTGAGGAGACCAAAAGACTAAGCAATCAATAAAGACTGATTAATAGGAGTGACAGCAATCTAGGCAAAGATAATCCTCTGAAATCCTTTTAAGCTTTTGAGATATATGGAACCAGCCCTGCAAGCAAAATTGTGATCTTCACCATTTTATTCTCTCTCCTTTTGTAGAGTGATACTTCATTTTTTCATAGTATAGTACTTTTTGGGAATTTTTCAAATCCCTGATTTGATTTGAGTTTTAAATTTATCAATAATTATGATAGGTTTAAGAATTTTTATAGGCTATATATTATATACACACACATGCGTTTCTGCTAAGCTATGTCTTTAAACAGAGCAATCTCTTTTAACTTCCATTTTAAAAATGAATGGAGGTGTGTTTCTGAGGACAATGAAGGAGGGCAGAGGGATCCAAAACTGAAAATAATTCTTGGAGTTTATGGTGAGTGTCAGCTGTAATTTTGTTTGATTTAGTTTTACCTTTAACATTTTTTTAAACCCCAGTTTTATGGTTTACAATAAGAAAAGTAAGTGAGAATATCTCATTTTTCATCAGAAGTATTGAAATCCAAAGAATTAATTATAAAATGTGAAGTAATATGCTCTTACACTCAGCTTTCTATCTTGGTGGCAGTGCCTACTCTCAGCTGCTGAAGACAGAGCTAATACTTTTTTTCTTTCCAGACATGCATGTTTTTATAGTACCAGCAAGGAAAAGAAAGGACACGAGCAATTTATTTTGCATGGCTCCATGTTATCGTCATACACCTTAACTGAAACTGTACATCTAAAATCTAAAGTCCAATATTCCTGTAGCTTCAAAAAGACTTTTTGAACAGTGCAGAGCATGTTTCTTAATTATGCTCCCAGAGTGAAAAAATTCAAAAGAGGGATGAGGTTTTGAAGAAGGAATATTTTTATTTCTGACCTCTATCATGAAAAGAATCTTTAAAAAAACAGAACAACCCCCCCAAAAAAACCCAACATCCCCCCCCCCAGTTATTTGCTAGAGCTGGAGGGTATCAGTAACTTATACAGTTACAAATTTTTCAACATTTCATCATATATTTCTTTCGCTTTGGCAGAACTTTTCATCTGCCTATGCTGTATTAATGGCAGTGAGTTTGAAAACATGTATTGATAGTACATGTTGGAGCAAAGGGAAATCTGCTTATTTTGTCTTTCACGTCTTTAGGTGTACTTTCAGTATTTTTGATGCAAAGCAAGACATTTCATCGGGATAATTGTATCTCGCTATAAATGTGGACACCTTTGTCTTCCCGAGAGCCAGAAATACTTGACATTGTAAGCATTTATTATCAGTAGGACAAACAAGGTAGCTAGCATGTTACTGTGAGATCTACTTTGCCTCTTCTGTTATTATTTAATATTTCAAATTTTTTTATACAATAAAAATGCTTTTTCCTGCTTGAGGAGAGGATCATTTAGCTAGATTCATTAAAGCATACATTAAGGACAGGCGAATATTCTGCTCCTGGGTTTTGGACATCAACTTCTGCAGTGTGCTCTAAAAAAAGTCTGTTATGTGCTGTCTAGTTTTTGGAGCTGCAGTGGACAAAGCTCATGGTGAAGCAGTTTGATATTTCCTAGGAGACTCACCAAAGTGAGCAAACACTGAGTCAGCCTCATCAAGGATGTAGTCAAGGGGTGTCCCCATGTGTAACAGTTTAAGCTATTCTGCAAGCAGGCATATATGAAGCTATTTGAACTGCTGATGTATATTTTTGCTGTGGTATGTGTTCATTCCACTCTCAGGTATTAATGTCTTTGAGGAACTCAGGAAACTTCAAAGTCATTGTCTTCCATCATTTGATTTTCTGGGTACTCACAGGAAAAATATGGGTGATTCTACTGAATGGCATTTATCAGGCCCATTTGGGCTCTCCCTCAGAGAAATGGACATTAAAATATGTTATATGGCCAAGTATTTTTTCCTTCAATTGCAGGTGTATTCCTAGAGATGGCGACTATATTTTTAGTCCATATTTTATCTACTTTAAAATATTATCTAAAAAAAGATACTCTAGTTTTGCATTTTCAAATGAGAATTATCTTTCCAGGATGATGCTTTCACAGAATGCTTGAGGTTGGAAAGGATGTCTGGAGGTCATCTGGTCCAACTTCCCTGCTCAAGCAAGATCATCAAGAGCAGGTTGACCAAGGCATTTTCTTTTGAATATTTGGTATGCAGGAGATGGAAATTACTTGAATCTCTGCTTCTACTGTTTTTTAATAGCTATTTTAATGCTATTATGCTATTATTATGATATTTTATAACAATATGGTATTGTTATAACACCTTTTTTTTGCATAAAGAGATTTCACCTCTGAAAGATCAAATATCTCATGACAATTGAAGTTTTGCTCTGAGTTCATGATTATCAAATAAAACAAAGAACTGAAAATTATAATTTCTCTCCATAGAAAGCAAAGAGCTAATTATATATAAGCCATTAATATTAAGGACAAAGTTGCTGCATTTCATATCTCTGGAACACATTCATTCTTAAATTTATAATATTGTCTCCATGAAGACCTTTCTTGTTTGAAGAACCTAACTTTGCTTTATGAAGTATCTGTGTGTGAGGGCAGGAGTTGAGCTGGAACTCTATAGTGGTGTTTGTGTTTTCATTGAACAGTGAATTAACCAGTGTTGCACATGTATCAGTTTAGTAGTCTCAGGAATAGTTTCACGGTGATAGTTTCATGAGGTTCCTGTCTAATATAAATAAATATTGCTTGACCTTTCCTACTAATGATGCAGGAATATGCAATGGATAGCACTATAAAACAGCCAGAATTTTAAAACCACACAGGGACTGATGTTCACGTTTAAAATGATGAGCAATGGGCTTTTTACCTCTTCCTCTGAGGATCATAAATTGAGAGTGGCTCAGAGTAAGTAATTTAAACTGCATTAACATAAAATGAATGGAAATCAACTGACCCTAATGGAAAACTGTACAAATAACTGAGTCTTTGCAGTTCATTATGAGCTTCAAAAAACTATGTCAGCTAAAATTCGTACTTGTCTGGGGGAAGAAGATGCCTCTCCAAACTTAAAATCTGGAGCTAGTGTTTGATTTGAAATGTTCCTTTTGACTTGGAAGGAAAAGAGTTCTGCTGAGTCTCTGTAAAATGAAAGGAAATTAAATGTAGTTTCACCAATTTGTTAATAGATGGGAAAGCCACAGGTGCTTTTGCATATCTCAGGAATTATCATTCTCATTGGAAATCTTGTTGCATTTATTTTTATGCATTAACATTTTCATCATCATTGGCTCAATCTTAAACAATATGAAATGGCTCTAACAGGACCTAAAAAGCATTAAAAATCAGTGGGACAGAATGCCATTGCTACACTTTCAGTTATTGGTTTATTTCGGATACCAAGCTGACTAACAGATTTTAACAAAGAGTGCAAACCCTTGCATGGCCTGCTGATATAATTTCAATTTTCCTGGATGTTTTGCTTAGACCCTGTAGTCTTTATGCCTCCAGAGGTCATTCTGCTTGAAGGCATAAATTAAAATTAAGTAATCTCATAGTTTTAGTGAATAACTGAAATACTGTGGACAAAATTTGAATATAAACTCCTTCACAGGTGTAATTTTTGCAATATTGACATAAAACTATTTATCTAGAATATTAAAAATGGATTTTAAAAAATATATTTAGAACAAGACAAATGTTACTTTATCTAGATGTATTATTTACCAAATAAATATATTTGCCTTAAGTTTATTCTATTCCAGCTTAGATTAAAATCAGGACTTAAGTCACAAAATTTTAACATTTTTATCATAAATTTAATTAATATTTTTTATCAAACCAGACAATATTTTTCAATATTCTCTACTAAACTTCTTTTGTTAGATACAAAATTGTTATGGATTTGTGGTTGTTGGTTGTTTTCTTTTAAAGCAGGTTATATGCTGGATCAATGAGTTCTCTTCCTTTACTCACTCCATTTACATAGTTCAGATGGACTTCCTTCCTTTTTGTATTTCTCATACTTAATGAGACTAAGTAAATTACTTGGTAACCTTTACTTCCTTTTTCCTGTCACAGGAATATCATATATGAATACATGAATATTTCCCTTCTACATCTTTTTCTGTTTCCAGGAGTTTGACATTTTTTAATCTTCACATTCTGTAACCCAGTTGTCTCTCAGCTGTGATTAGTATTTACGATTTTACCTTGTGATTCCAATATCACAGATGTTGTCATTACTGCAACCTTGGAAATGTCATAACACCTTTAGAAAATAACATTCAAAATAATTTTGCTGTTTTACTTTGAATAATTCTGAATTTAATTATAAAAGTTATACTGTCAAGATAATTTAGAAACACTATACAAAATTATAGAAATAAGGTAAACAAAATAAAAGTTTCTTTATGATAACTCTGGAAATACAGGCTTTTTCTAAGGCATTACATTGTTGGAATATAAATATACAAGCAAAACAATAGTAACAGAAATTCCTCCACATTTATTCCACATAATATTTCACATACTTAAGTGCATATCACAGCAGTGTTTTTAACCTATTTACATAAGGCAACCACATAAAAATGTGGAGACTTTCTAGGTATTTATTCTCAGACTACATTCTTCTTTGCCCAGAATATTTGACCAAATAAGGGGATACTAATAGCTCTGCCTTTACCTTCATATAATGAGTGATTCTACTGGAAGCAAATGAATTTTAAATTGACATTGTGGGCAAATGACTTCTAAATTGACATTGTGTGCACAGTTCAGCTTTCTGTGGATAATGACTTCCATAAGAACAAGACTGTTATGTTTAACCCTTAGGTATTCCATGGAAACCACATCAGAGTGCTGTAATAGAAGTGGTTTAGCACAAAGTCTTGAGTCTGATTCAGATTTTTACTACATCCTATAGACCCCAGTCTCCTGTGTTAATAATAACTGCAGTAAATTATGGAATATTCCAATTATATTTTGGTACAATTTTGATGTATATAATAATTTTGATTCTGATATTTATTGGTCAGCATGGATATCAGTAGTATCTAAAGTAAATAAATATTTTTTGAAAAAAGAAGGGAACTGATTCACCAACAATCACTTCTGAGCATTTTACCACTATGTATTTTTATTTATTTTATCTATTTTACTGCTATTTGGAATATCCATTTTATGATTTTATGTGCTTGATGAGTATATCCATATATTACATACACATCTGTCAAAGTCAGAGCATGAACAATGAAACAAGGATGAACAGAGTAAATTTTTGAGAACTTTCTGACCAGCTGGAGACCCATGAATATTGAAGTACTCTGTATCTCTCAAATCCACTTTAACTACCTCACTGTTTTAGGGAGGAAGATATTACTGTCATCCTCTTTACTTATCCAGATAAAACTTTCTCCTCATTCTCACTTTTGTACCAACATAGCATACAACTTGTGAACTTAAAATGTGTTGACGTTAACTTCTTCACCATTAAAACTGATAATAAAAATTTCTCATAATTCAAATTACATCACAGCTGGTAGTGTACAGGAAAGTATCAAAGAAGCAAAGCAGTTTAATCATAAAGGAATCCAAATTATTTTTTCATACTCCTTAGCTGATATTTAATAGACTTTTGGTGGCTTTTGATAGAATAGAGGCAAAAATCCCATCCAACTTTTATCCATACTGTGGTACTTAGCCAGTAAGAAAAAATATGAGTGTGTTGGTGTGTTCATTCTCTAAAATGTAGTATCAATTTAAGAATTAAAATTACCTTAAAACTTCACTATTTCTTTAACCCTCCCAAAAGAAAGAGCCCTCTGTACATGCCAAAAGAGATTCATTATTTCTTTTTTTAATCAAATCAAAAATAGACTTGGAAAGAGATCAGTTGAGAAAAATGTTTTCTTATCATTAAATAAAAGAATGTTTTTTGTGGAAAAGCATGTTTGGCTGAAAAAATCTTTGTGCCAATCATTGTTTCTACATTGATATGGACTCCAAAATAGATGTGTTTCAAAGGAAGAGCCTACTTAGCCAGTCTGAAATTCCTTCTGGAGAGATCACCCTCACACGCTGCCTACAGAAGGAGTTCAGGAAAGTTAAAATCTCCAAAATAAGCAAGACATTATGAATATTCCCCGAGACACTCTTGAAAATGTTATCTCATGACTTTAATGCAATTTATCTTTTCTTCTTATAGGCACCATAGTAATCTTTAGAAATTGTCTTGTGATATGTAATTCCTTAGTGAGGATTTTTTTGTGTTGTCTGGCCATAGAAGCTTCTACATCTAAATTTATTCACTGCTTCTTTGGCCTATTTGACTCTTTCTCCTTATTGCAGAGAAAAGATTACAACATCTGGAGACTTCTAATACATTGAATGTTTTTTTAAACCATTTTCCCATGTCTAATCTATCTTTCAAACAACTGAATTTTATAAGAATTATATATTTTCTTTTCTTAGAATCTCTGTAACAGCCCATTCAAGTACAATGTTCTTTGCTATTGTGGTATTATGAAATTAGAATTATGGCTGAACTTTAATGATGAATATAACATTTTCCTAACCCAATGATGATCTTCAAACTCTGCTCATATGGCTGTTCAATATCTGGCAAGGGCAACTGCAATCACAAAGTCTCTGAAAAAGGCACTTTAGTAGAGGAGTGATAATGACAAGAATCTTCTGACATATTCTAGGAAAAGCCTTGCCTTAAGGCATTGCTGGTAATGTTTTTATTCTGTGGTTAGAAGCTTCTTTCCTTACTGCCACATCTGAAATATTTTCTTTCTTCCACAGTAGTGCTATAGCTGTATATTAATAATTTACGAAATTGAGTAAGTCTTAGAGGTGAGGCTTTAGTAATCTGTGTTGATAATGCACTTTTACAAAAGTGTTTTTCTTTCATTCATTAGAAATATCCAGGATCAATGAGTAGCTGGTGATTTTTAGTTACTGTAAACAAATTCAGGTTCCTTTGTTTGGGACAAATTTGAGCTGCCTTGATATATTCCTTTCTACTTGTTTTAAAGGTTGTGTTGAATCAACTTTTCCATTCAATATTCCTTAGCTTTATGACATATTCTGCTTTTGATGACATGGTGGATTGAAATGCTTGGACAAACATTCTTAAGAACACAATTGCCAGGGGTCTCAGGAAAAAACCCCTAAAATCCTTTTTACCATCTTTATCCTCCATTCTTCCTTATGCTTTTCTGACACAAAATGCAGATTAAAATGATTAAAATTATTTCTTTTTAAAATTTTCTTTACAATGGTCGGTTTTTTTTGGGAATATGCAGTTTTTGTCAAAAATACCATCAAATTGGAAGTTTGTGGCAGAAAAACAATTGTCAATTGAATGATTTAATGTATGTATTGATTTTGAGGTATTTTGTCAGCAGTTACACACACATTGAAGGATTTTCAGCCAGACATGCCCAAAGTATGCATTAGCTAGAGATTTTTACAGTGCATCACAGTGGCTCATGGAGTGGAACGACTGTAGCTCTCTACAGGAGATATGACTTGGTATTTTAAATTCCATGCAGAGATGACATCTAGGAAGTCAGAGTCATTGTATAGCTTGGAATTGCATAACTTCCACAGGATTTCATCGTGCCCAAAGCCTTCAGAATCTTTTTCTATTTTTGATTTTCTCTGGTGCAGGTGAGCTTTTCTGGGATGATCTGGTAGAAGCTATTTTGATCAAATGAATGGTGTTTCCTTAATATCTACTAATTTCCAGTATAGAGCTTCCAACTTTGCAACTGAAACTGTTCTTGATCCTTAATTCTGAAGAAATAAAACATAGATAGCCATAATTATGAATATTGGAACAATTTGCAAGTGTGTTTAACAATTTATGGTGTTTTCATAAAGTCTTTTAAAAGTAAGTTTACCTCTCATTCTAGCACATGTCTATAATTCATTGTGAGTATTAGTCTTGAAGCGTTTAGGCTTTTGCATTGTTGAGTCTGTAAACTCTACACCCTCTTTGGGTGGAATTCAAGAAAAAAATAACAATATTTCTATTTGCCCCTTGTGCAATGTTTCCCATTTGTTATTGCATTCCTAGTTTTCAGTTATTCAAAACACATCTACAGGTTTAGAAATGGTAATTCTCAGTATGTGGAAAAACATTTGCTTGAATAAGACGGGTGGGTATCTTCCAAGGGACTTGACAGGCAGCTATCATGGGTCAAATATAGTTGGTACCTATTATCTTCAGAGCAGACAGAAAATGCCAAAAAAGTGATCTAAAAGGGTTCCACTGAAAAACCCAGTCAATAGTGATAGAAGTCTAAACCTTTCTATTGCAGTGCTAACAAAACTGAGAATTCATTTTTAACAGGGAAAATGAAAAATTAAAGTGATTCATTCTTTTAACTGTATTTTTTGGTTTTGGTCTCATGATTCATCTGTGGGTTTTTTGAAAAGGTTATTTAAGTTGAGGCTGTTTCATATATTCCTGTCAATGATGGCATTAGATGAATAGTCTTGTCAAAGTTTGTGCTATATTTAAAGCCAGTTGTCTGCAGGTACTGGATAAACACACTAGCATTTATATATCTCATGATATATGGGATATATAATTGTTTGGTTTCCAAGTGAAAAGTTACAAATGTTCATCTATATGCAGCTATATATGTGTAGCAATATATGCAAATTTAGAGAACAATATTTTTGTCAAGTAATGTCGGTTTGCAAACAGCACGAAGATGCTGCTTGCACCAAAGGTCACATATGGCACATGCATAATACAGAAAATGCAATAAAACTGCAAAATATTTAGACTGCTAGAAAAAACAAATGACAGTGGGGGCCTGAGAATTCATTTCCACTTTTCCTAATGACATGGATTACTTGTCAAAGCTATAAACAGTTCTGGAAAGCCAAAATGACATTAATGTTAAAATTCCTAATATGGCTACATGTACATAAAAAATAAATGACTGACATTTATTGAAAATATCTTCTCAGGCATCTCAAACCAGTTCTCATGCCATGTTACTTGTAAGAATAAAACCCTGTGCATAATATGTTGATTTCAGATGGAAACCCCAGTTTTCAAATAGCTTGTTTTCAATAGAACCAGCTAGAAAAGCTAAAATAAATGCATCACAAAGCACACATCTTTGAAAAAAATGGTTTATAATAATTTCATATTATAGAACAAAGAGAATCTAGAAATGCATGAAGCTTACCAATATTAATTACACTGATACACAAAGGGGACACATCTCTTTTTTCAATCTTTTAGCCTTTCTACAATACAACAGCTATAATGAAATTAATCTAGACTATAGATAAAGAATAGCTTTGTATGTGGTAGATCAGATCATTAGTAGGAAAAAATGTTAATCTTTTAATTGCTTTCTGTGGTAATGTATCTGACCCAAAGCAGATGCACTTGTAGCAGATCCAAATACGGCCTCCTAATAAAAAAAATCCCAACATCATTAATTTTGAGTAGCTTTATCTCTTATGATAAATAATTTAAAAACAATTAAATGAAAGAAACATTTGCAGAAATCCAAGGGATCAGTCTGCCTCATCAGAAGGTCCAGGGCTGAATGAGTAACACTGATCTCCTTCAGTGATGGATCTGTCAGAAACACAAATATAGGGGGTCAGTTTCTGAGTGTGAGATAAGAAAAGACAGAACTACGGTCTTGTATTTGTTTTAGTTTTGTTTGGTTTTTAGTTTGGAGGTTTTTGTTTGGGTGTTTTTGTTTTGTTTTGTTTGTTTTCCAATATATGAGGTTAAACTCTGGTTGAAAATTTGCATTCTTTTAGAGAGAGGTAGTCTCAATGTTATTCAAGAGTGTTAGCAGTTTCTGTCAGTCTCAGAAAGGTATTCCTACATTTGCTGACAGAATAGTTAACAAAGGGAATTGAATTGTCCTGAGGACTGATTTAGATGTTGTCTACTGTTCAGTGTAATTGATATAAAACTACATTTGTGGAATGGCATTAAATTTTCAAAAACTACCTTTTCCTATGCTTCCATTTTTGTAAATTCCTGAAGACTGAGCCAGCTGCCTGAGCATGTCTTTCCCTTCTTCTTATGAGATCAGAGGAAAATTGTGTCAAGAAAAATATGATGAACTCTGTTAAATAGTCAATAAAATGAGCACCATCTTGCATTTCCCAGCAGTGTAAGTGACCAGAGGTTGCACTTAACACAAAAAATGTGACTAGTTTTTATTCAGATGCTTCATTAACAGCGGCAGTGTCTTGCACATATTGAAAAGCCAATCTCACTTTCTTCCAAGAGCTTTATTTCTAGTGAAAAACATATTTTTAGTACATATTTTTAATAGGTAGTAACAGACAAGTTGCATGTGTATTATAGTATAATATGGGTATTTTATAAACATCAAAAGTTATTGCTTTTTTACAGCATATGATATGTTAAATTACTTTGAAATATGAGTTATATTTTTTTAGTTGTTTAAAATTTGGATATAGTATTTCCATCATGTGCCATATATAGGTGGTGAACTCTAACTTATTCAGGAAAATTATTACTCTTTTTAATCATAAGTATAATTAAGTAGTGCTTGATGAAAAAAAAAAAATTAAATTGCATTTGGTGTTCGTGTCGATGTTGTGGTATGAGGGAGATACAATGGTGGCTTCTCTGAGATGATGCCAGAAGCTTCCCTTTGTCCAATGCCATCTGGCTCCAAGAGGGATTTGGTGCTGGCCAGGGTCAAGCCCATCAGGAATGGTGGCTGTGCCTCTGGGATAACATAATTAAGAAGGAAAGAGAAAATTATTTTGCAGAAGTAATTGCAGCCAGACAAGAGAGGAGTGAGAATATGAGACAACCAGCCCTGCAGACACCCAGGTCAGTGAAGAAGGCCAGGGAGGAGCTGGTCCAGGCTCTAGAGCAGAGGTTCCCCTGCAGCCCATGGTGAAGACCATGATGAGTTGGCTTTTTCCCTTTATCCCAGGGATGTCCAGAGTGGAATAGAGTCTTGATTTAAGAATGGTATTCCCAATTCAGTGTTCTAGCTGAAACCCCACACCACAGTTTAGTTCACTCTCCATCATAGGAACTGCAGAGTTTGGAATCACAACCGTAGTAATTAAGTCTTTTTCATTAAATGATTAGGTGTCTTTCTTTCATGCTCCTGTCAGCTCCAAGTTCTGTGCATGAAAATCCATTAGCAATGGATATGATGGCTCCACTAACATGGAAAAAACACTGGTGCCTGAGTGGGGTAGACTCCAAATGTATGATTTTCTTTTGTTACAATCAGTTGACACGAATAATTTAAAATTACCCCTTTCCCATGCTTACTTGCAATCCCTTTCCCAATACGATGACAGTATGATTTTGACAGCCTGTTAGACTTTACAGTGCTTGGAAACTAACAGTGTTGAACAACTGACGTTGGCTTACTGTGAGATGGAAACAGAGCAGAAGTCAATGAAGATTATACAGTTTGATTGTTTGGTAAATGAAGATCCATGAGAACTGAAAATCATATAATCTTTATTGGCAGGCTAGTGTTACTTAAAAATGTGACATGAAGAGTGTAAAAAAGCATGGAAAAAGACCTGTGTTATCAAGAACAGGACCAGAGCATAAAGAATTCCGCTGATTTAATTAGTGGCCTTGTAAAATATAGATGGCTAATATTAACCTGTGCTTTAGGTTTTATTTTCTTTCTTTCCATCATATGAGAGGCGACAAGTCAGTTTTATAAACAAGTTGTTCTTGAACATTTAATAAATGCTGTCATAGTTGATTTTCCCCATATTCTAAAGTATTTACTGTTGCACTATACTAACGGAAAAATCACACCAGAAGAAAAGATATAATGGGCATTTTTGCAACCTGAAAGTTTCTTGGGGATGTAAAGAAGCTAAAGGGGAAGGGCTAACTGCTTTTTATTTTGAGAAATTATGAAAAATTTTATGTCATGTACATTTGCTATATACAAAGCTGTTTAACTTACTCTGTTTTATTATTGTATAATTGAATACATATACTTAATGGGATATGATAAAGAAATACTCCCAAGTCACTCTTCTAACAGTACCATGAAGAAACATTAGAAAAAATAATATTTAGCTCTTCTGAGAATAAGTTCTTCCCTTCAAACTATACATTTAGGCTCAGAAGAAACTGGCATTCTCACAGTGAGACTCAGCAAAATTTCTTTGTGTTAACAAAGCTGCTGATGTTAATGTACTTAGACGAAGGAAGCTTATTTGGTCACACTGCTCAAGGGAGAAAGTGTATACATGAACAAGTTGATATGTGACAGACATCTCTGAAAGTCTCTTAAAGGCATAATTTAGTGTTTTGTCTTCGCTCCTATCCAGTTTTCCTCTGAAAGCATATTTCAGTTTTATCACGTAAAGTGAATTGATTTGCTTTTATGAGTTACTAAGGCCTGAGTTTTTAAAATTGAATTAATAACATTAAGTACTCATAAAATTTTAAAAAATGAATTAATATCATGTGATCATGCATAACATTAATATCATAATACTTGCATTAATATCATAATACCTGCAAATATCTGCTTTTTGAGGATATAAATGTCTATATATATATATATAATCACTGTTCTTATTGACAGTCACATATATACAATAATGAATGTATCTTAAGGTATACCTTATAATTGCTGAATACTCTCAAGCATACTGAAACTAGCACAAATTCTATTATTAGAGACCTCACAAGGTACTGTCTTTTTAGATTTTTTGTCTCATGCTGTGCTTCTACTGCATTTTATATACCATATAGATTAAACATGACGTTAGTTGAAATTCAGCTCTCATAGTCCAGTTTATTTAAACTCATAGGTAAGAAAATGCTGATTTTCTCCCAGAGATAGTCCTCTTGAAATTGTGCATGTCTTGACTCAATATTTATGTATTTACCTACCTGAAATATGTTTAAGCCTTTATTTGCTTAACTAAAACTACTTGCATTTTTTCATTTAACAAAACCCCAACCAAACAAAAAAGCAGCCAGAAGATTTTTAGTAAGTAATAGATATGGAATTTTTTATCCTTTGGTCATTTGTTCAGATAGCTTTTGACTGATAATGACTGAATGTTGTTACAGTGTCAGGGTAGCTAAGTGAATTTGTGTCATTGCAGCTGTCAAGGATATGTTCATATTACAAAAATTCTTGTTCGTGGCCATATAAACAGAATGTTCTTGTAGCTAAACACCTTGTAAGCACATAAAGTCACTTTTATATATCCTTAGCTTTTTAAGATTTTTTTCACTTTGTGAGAATATGAGATGCAGCTTTGAAGGAGATTAATGATTAAGCTTTACTTATCAAAACTGTTAATTTTTACTCTTGTCACTGTTTGCTGCTGCTTCTGTAGGAGCACGAGCAGTGCAAAGGTGCTACTGGCCATCTCTATCTGAAGGGCATTTGTGAGTCCTAGTACAACTTGTTCAGAACTGTCCAGCTTCCATATTTGCCTATTATCTATGATTATATGAATAAATAGTATGTTGTCTCTTAAACTTTCGGCATTATTTCTGAAAAGAATAGCAAGTCCGATAGAAGGGCAGATTTAAATGTTAGGAGGGCTGTATCTTAGGAAAACAGTAGACACTGTCATACAGATACACAGACTGGCCAAGAGAAATGATGTGAAAATATACTTTTTAGGTCTGACTATACCCTGCCAGTATCTGGAATAATCCTATGTAGTCAGCATTGATTATTCTAGAGTAGACATCTGCAGCAGTGTTTTGTAATATGACTGTGCAAAAACTTTAATTATTGCTTTGTGCAATAATGTAATATGTTAAAACTTGGTCTTATACTACATCCTCCTTTTTCTTCCCAAATCTCAAACCCCTCTAGAAGAGCTAAGCTCTAATGACTCTGTGGTAGAATTGTCATACAGCCTTTAAATTGTAATCTCAGAAAAATTTATGGCTCAAAACCAATTGAAAGCTGCCACTGTTAAAATAGGTCTGACTGGAAGCACCCAATAAGAATTCTTCCTCCAACTTTCTATTTGTACTGCTGGATATTGAATTTTCTTTGTGATAAACTTAGATTATAAAGAATCAACCTTCTTCAACATAAAAAAGACAAAAGACTCATCCTCTTTTTCACGGTAATGCCACTGCTGAGAAACAAATGTTTGATTAACAGATGCTTTATTTAGAACTTAAGTGGGTACTTCTGTACATACCTTTAGAGGGGATACCTGTCATAGTTCTTAAATCTTTATTAATAGCAAACCAAGGTATCCATGGGATCATAGTAGACAGAGGTATGGTTTTCCACATGGCTTGAGATGAGTTCCAAAAATATTTTATGCTGATTCAGACATCTATCCTTCAGATAAATTTCTCTAAAACATAATATAGAGTTTTACATGGAAATTTCAAATAATTTTTATCAGACAGTAAACTAGCAAGTGGTACAAAGAAGAAAGCTCAGATACACTATGTCTTGCTGTGAAAGCTATATGCCTTTCAAAGGTAGTATTACACACAAACCAGTCTTATAATCTAGCAAAAAGGTAGCAAAGACACTTAGGAGGAAAGGGTGTGATTTCTTTGCCAGTAGTAAACAAAAGAAGAAAGTTTTAAGAAGACAGCATTGGGGTGAGTCTCATAGGACCATTTCACATCAAGTCCACAATGACCAGACATACATCCACAGCTGAAAATTTTTCTGGACCCTGTCAGATCTTTCAACATCACCTTCATAATTTTGCTTTGTGACCTGAATTTTACTGTTTTTTTCTATACGCCTTCAAAAAAAGAAGTAGAGAATGAGAAACAGTGGTTATTCTAATTGAAAACCCTCAAATTTTTAAAAAACAACCCTTTAATATCCAGATTTCTTGTTATGACATGGGATGAGTTTATAACCTTGTGACTATGATGAAAATTATAGAATACAGCACGATGTGAAACTGGTCACTACATTCAGAAGAGTAGAGGTTTGAGACATTCTTCCAAAAGCTAATTTCAGTTTTCCTCTGTGAGTGCTATTTCCTTAGGCAGCTGTGGAATGGCCTGCCATAAGACAAGAGAGTTTCTGCTTCTCAGGAATGCTTCCAGAACAAGTAGTCTCCCACTGCTCCTGGAAACCACATTCTCAGGACATTGACATCCCTTACCTTGGCAGTTGTGTCATTAGCTCAAACTGTAACTTTGGAGGTAGTCAAACAGGTAAGATTTGTCCTTGCAGATTTAACAGCTGAGTAAAGAATGACATATATATGGGCTAATGATGTGTTGAGACTCCTGCTTACTGACAGCACACATTATGTCCTTCGGTGGAGTTCACAGGTCTTTGCATCTATAGCCACATCTCAATTATCAATGATCTGTAATCTGATCAATGGCCTGTTACCCCCATATTTTAACAGTCAACACTGTGATTTTTAATTAAAGTTAGCCATTTGTGTGAAATTATTACTCTGTTCATTATCTTGACAATTTCATTACTGTATCAGGTAAAATAAAACATTTATAGCAAGAAGAAAATATATGAGCTACCGTAAGGTTCAAGGAGGTTCATCACTGCAGTTGGCTGAGGCTGTTATCATTAACATCAATGGAACAGGTCACAGTTCCTGGTATGCCACATGCCAGTTATCTCCTTTTAAATGAATTATAGATGTATTCATTAAAATTCCCTAAGTACTATGGGAACATGAAGATTACAAGCATTTTTATTGTGCTTGCACATTTAATATCGTGATATGCCTGTGCAGTGGAGCTTAGAAGGATTTGGCTATGAAGGGCTTTGCATGCATGTTAATGCACCTAGGAGATCTGTTGAGTGTTTCATATTCCATATGCAAAAGTTGTTTGTGTGACTTTGGCTTCACACCAGCTGAGAATTCAAGAATTCAACTTAGATCTTTACTTTTTCAAAGTGTGTTTCTATGTATTTCTTATAAATCCCTGGGGGTAAATAAGTGCATGCCCTGAGGAACAGCCAAAACTTTTGTTCCCATTTCGATCAGGTGGGAGGACAAACAAGAGGAGAGTATAGCAGAGGAGCAGTAGACACATCATGATGACCATCTTGATGAAAAGTTGTCTATATGTAATTGCATGTAACCCACCAAATGAAATTATCATCAGGGTCCTTTGGACTGGAAAGATTATTATTGTTCTGATGCTGAAAGATCAACAGCAGCTAAGCTGTTGAAATGGTCACGGAGACATTGAACAGAAGGGAACTTTGGCACATGGCCTGTTACCATTGAATGCCTTGAGGCTGTTTCTGTTATGCACACTGATCTGATGTCCAACTTCTACGTATCTAGACTGTTGACAGAGACTGTGCTTTGTAATTCAGCTGTCATTTTTCCTAAAGGTGAAAGGGCAGAAAAAGGGCTGGAACTGGGGAGAGAAGGGAAGCAGAGACACAGTGGACTTGGTTTACAACTATTAGGAATATTCTGTTCTTTCTGTTGGAGTCTGTAAACCAGAGGCCTCTCTGAATTTTTCAGAGAGAAATCAGAGTGCAGGGATTGAATTAAAACCTTTGGATGAAGTATATTAAGCCACTCACACATAAAGTAGAGGTGTAAGTTTAAGTTTTAGAATAAGCAAGTAAGTAAGTAAGTTTAAATAAGTAAGAATAAGTTTTACGTGTTTTAAAGAGTAAAGGTCTTGGATACTAGTGTAGAAGAGCAAGTTCCAGTGAAGGCTGGAAAACATAGTCCTAGATACTAGTGTTGAAAACAAATTTCCGTGTAGGCTCCAGGAACATAGTGTTAGACATAATAAAACTATAGTAAGAACATTGCTTACATTTTTAAGATAGAGCAAGATAGACCACATGCATAGTTTATATGTAACCTGGTCTGCTAAGAAACAAGAATTCTAATAGGTTAAGAAGAAATTGTTCAGGTTCGTGTTTTTAGCTTGTTGGGAAGTTTGTGTATAAGAATCTACGCACTGGAGAGAGATGCTCTCTCTGCTTTTCTTCTCTCTCCTCACTGCCATCATCATTGCCCAAAGAAGACAAGAGCTGCAGCAGCAACATTGGCCCTCCCGGGGCCTCGACAGGAGCAGCTTCTACTTCTAATTGGGACTTTACTTCTATTTAGGACTCTATGCTGAAAACTTTTAGCATGGACTTTAAACGCTTGTGACTCTTTGCCTTTCGAGACTGATGTGCCTTTACAACAAACAACTTTATAGCAACTAATAGCTGCTTGGCTCTTTTAAAGAAAACAACCACAACCCAACACTTACCACTGAAGATTTCACCTTTAATTTTCCAGAGGACACACGAATAATTTCCTTGCAATTATAATAAGGCAGCAGAGCACAAATTTTTTCCCCACTAGAAGCAGCTTCAAAACGATTCAGTGAGCCAATTTCTTAGGAATGATGTTTAGTGCTTTTAGGGCATTAGGAAGAGGAACACCTGTATTCCAGAACATATTTTCCAGCTAATTTACATTTTAAAGTGGTCCATCATCTCTACACTGAGTTGATTTCATCTCCAGCTGTTCTGTTACAAGGATTGGTTATAAGGTTGTTTTGGGAGTTCAAGCACCTCAAAATTCTGACTTTCTGGGTAAGTGTTCTTGTCCTGTGGTTCCACAGGAGATGGAGGTTACATGAGCCATTGATTATGTAAAAAAGCATTGTACTATCAGCGCTAATTAGACATGATCAGACCAAAGGTATCAGTTCTGAGCTTCTTCCAGCTCTATGTTTCTATATCCAGATTGTGAATCGAAATGTGGAATACTGATATCTGCATCTTCACACTGAGTTTTTTTGTCTGCAAAGAGCAATTTATTAGGTCTAGAAGGTTCTTCTAGCTCTGCATACAGAGCTCTCCCCACTCCTCACACATTTTGTTGATGTTCCAATAGACTTCCTGAATTATGGGATTCTATTCTTTTTCTAACTGAAGGGACAACTTCGAAATAAAGCAAAATTTTGGATGTGTAGAATGTAGCCTATTCTAAGAAACCATATACTTTAACAACTGTTCTCTGCAGTTTTGGCATAAAAGCTGCAAAGCGAAAGTGGCAACTGCATGAACTACAGTACACCTAATTATTTCTGCTACTTTCCATTCTCTTGTGATGTTCTGTGATAGCCTTCCCATTAAAAGTCATGCATGTCATAGCGAATATAAGCACTTGACAACTGTGATGCTGTGCCTGTGTTCCTCTGGTTTTGACTGCAATTTTCTCACTGTTGTCTTGTATTGTGTGCACTATCCATAGGACATTGCTTAAATTTTCATTTACTTTCCTACAAAAAAGTATTGACTGATGTTTGAGACTGGCCTTTACCAGGAGGCCATGTATCTTCAGAAACTCTTTTGCCGGTATTTTAGATACCCTACAGGTTCACAAGTATAAATGCATGCCCTTGTTTAGGTAAGTAAATTAAATTCTCTCTAATTATAAGGTCTCTTTATCAGGAGACTTATTCCTGCGATCTTTTGGGTATGCAGACTAGATCTGTGAAATCCTGAACCTTGATGGGACATCCAAATTCCACTTTTGATCAAGTAACTGTTAGACCTGTAGCAGCACTGCATGAAATTACAGGGAAGTCCTTACCTTTCACTCATGCTTCTTAATACATAATTTCCCTTCAGTGAGATTCAGCATTTTACTTCCATACATTTCTACATTATCTGAGTGAAGAATTACTTTATTGAAGCACAGGTGATGATTTAAATTCACAGTTTTTACTTTGGACTTTTTGGACTATATCCACCTTTTGCCTTTCTCAACTATGTATGTTGAAGTTGTTATTCTGCTTCTTTCTCAAATCCTACATTATTCAACGTTTATAACTATTTGTGTACTGAGTGGTAGACAACCAGGTGGATTTTTTTTGTTTCAGGGAAAATATCTGAATAAATTATTTGTTAGGGTTTATTGGGTAAGGTTGGTATGACAGGAGTTTCAGTATTTTTGCCTCTTTTGTAAAAAGTAATAGTTCAAAATCTTATAAAAATCTATAAGCAAGAAAAACATGGAAAACAGCAAAACACAGTGTAATCAGACACCTCCCAAAAGAGTTGGTATTTTCTCTGCTTTGCTCATCCTGATGATGGCATGTGTAAAATGCACAAGGTGTGATTCAATGCTATCCCATCACAGTTTGCAGAAAACAGCACTGGAAAAGTGTACAGGAGAGATACAGGATGCATTACCAACAATAAAATAGCTGCCACCAAAGAACCTTTTTTTTTTCCTTTTTTAGCAGGGGGAAACTTTTGTCACTTGTAGCAGTGACACTAGGAATGCCTACTCCGGTGAAGAAAATCTTGTAAATTATTAATAACTCCACTAATAGGTTTACACAAAGAACACATCACCAAGATTGTCAGGAAGAAAATAAACAATTCATAAGGAGAATTTTTTTGCAGTGGGAAATTATATTGTGAAACTTCCATTTCTTCCACGTGTAATAGGGACTCATAATTTGTAATGATCAAAAGGAAAATATTATAATGGCTTAACAACATTACAGAAATTTAAATGAAAAAGACACCAACAAAAAATTCAATCCCAAATATACAACGAAAATTACAAGACAAAAAAGATAAAAAATACTGAAGTCAAAACAAATGTGAACTTACTATTAGACGCCTCTAAATATAATCTACATTTTAGGAGCAGGGCAAGCAAAGAAATATAATAAACCTGGTTAGTAGAACATTATATATTGGTTATTTAGCATTCTTATTTTCCTATAACTAAAACACTGGGAGCACAGTAAATGCACAAGCATATATTAAAACCCAATAAATCCTCCATTTTGCTTCTCCAGTGCTAAGTAGTTTTCAGAAAAAAAACCTGTAATGATAAATAATACAACCTTTGTGGGGGAAGAGGTGATGGGAAGGAAAAAATTACAACAAAAAGAAGAAAGCAAGCATCTAGAGCTTAAACTTTACAGTTATTTTGTAATTACTTGTTTGTCCTTACCTTCTAAGGACATGCACCAAGTACTGGAAAAAGCTGGTATCACTCAATTGTACCAGTGGGAAGAAGAAATAAATAAATTTCTCAAGCCTTTCTGAACACTGAAATCTTCCCAAAAGAAATTGTTGAAGAGGTAAATACAGATGGGGAAAATCAACACCAGAATTACCCAATCATAATGCAGCTCAGTACTTTCATGTACTTCCATTCATGCAGTTCCATTCATGCTTGTGCTTTTTGGCTGCATTTTTGCACCTTTACATAGAAACTAGCTAAGGTGAGCTGTTGTTCTTTTCCTCATGATGGTCCTACTGCATAGGCAGAGGCTGGAAGTAGTCAGTACTTTTTTGGATTGTGGATTATATCCTCCATCCTTTCAGCAAGACAGAAACTGAGAGGTTTTGCATTCTTTAATGAGGCAGAGAGTGAATGAGCATGAAGCCTACACAGTACTTACTCACTGACCTTTATCTATAAACCTTTTGTCATTCTGCAGAAAGCACTGCTCTTCTGTGGGATTATGTTGCATTTTTGAGAATATTTAACTTATTTAAGTTCAAATAGGCAATTAATGTACTTTTTTAGATACTTTAGTGTGATAAGACATTAACAACAAAAGATCATCAGGATTTACCTTGATATATTAAGTGCCTTGAAAAGGTTTTTTGTAGTTGAAATAGTTTCTGAATAATCTTATAATCTTACATTATCTTTCATAGATCTTAGGATTTAAGTATAGAAATAAAAAAAAGCAAGAAAAATTATGCCTGAAACGCAAGTCCTTCTAGATGGAAAAATAATGTGGATGAACTTTCTACCAGTAAACCTTGTCCTAGAAGTGAAAACATGGCTGAAGATTCCTTTTCTTGGTAATTTTCTATATCCACAATAGTTTAGAACTATTTTTCGAGGCATATATCTTATTTTTCTACAGGATTATAATTTATTTTTAAAAAAATTCAGATCTGAATACAGGTTACTGGAAATGTAGAAAATTAATTTAAAAGGATTCATGTAAATTCTGGTCTTTAGAATGAAACGATGGTTGTTTTAATACCTTGTAATTGCAGAATTTAAGTAATGTATCATCCACTGTCTGTTGGATTGCATCTTTTCCATTATTAAACTTGTAGGATTTTCTTTTTTCCACTGTAGCGAGTAATAGGTGTGTTAGAGGTGCTAAACATTTTTTATGACTGAATTTTCTGAAGCTTTTCTCTGTAAGAGAATGCTAGGGAAACATGCAGTTTTAGCAGTTTTGAAGACAGTAATTTACAAAAGATTGTAAAAGAGAAAACAGTTGGGTTTTTATTTTTTTTTCCAAGCAGTTTAACCAGGCATATACAGCACCATTATTTTTCAAGGATTGCTTTTGGATTAGACAACTCCAAGTTATGTCTTAACCTTTTCTGTAATCATCTTGAACATATAAATACATAATAATTGTCTGTGTTCAAAAATCATGACTTATTCCAGTAATAATGGTTGGTCTTATCTTGCCTTCTTCATGTTTATCTTTTTAACATCAGTGACAGAAACTGAAAATAATACTTTTTTTTTTTACATACATAGTGGTGATCTGATCATTAGTGTATAAATTGGCTTATTTCTATTGCTAATCATAATCTTGTCTTCTGGTTAATGTTATGTCATCCGTAGACACTACAGGTATTCCTCAGGTATAGGAGATGTGATGACAGTAGAGCAAAGTTTGAGATAATACAAATGATCAATAACATTTGTTAGGACTATTAATGAAATTACATTACTTTTACTGCCCAACAGATGAGACTAGTCTACATGAGGAAAGAAGGAATCATAAATGGAAAGTTAGATGCATTTTTTGCAAGCTGTTACATAATGGTTTAGATATACCTGAAAAAAACAAGCACCCCTATCACCAAAGCCCAATTTTCTAATTGTCTTTGATAAGCAGAATTACTGTGAAGGCTTTTATAATACTTGAAATCTATGAATGCAGTTTATTGTGTCTTTGTAGATAGAATGAAACCAAACTTGTTTGACAGGATGCCAACACTGATGGTGTAAGTCCACTTAACAGCCCACCTGCAATTGAGCTACTGTCTAGGTGTGGCAGCCAAGGCAAACCATGGCTTTAGGTGAAAAACTCAAAACTGTGGGAGACCAAGTGGTCTAGTGAAATATTTCTTTAGAAATAAGAGAGTCTTTCTTTCTTTCTTATCATTGAATCTTTCATCCAAGAAGAAACTGATGTGTTAATAACACTATTCCCTTAAATATTTGAGCAATGCTTAAGATATTAATGCTATACTGGTACTGTCCATTTATTACTAAAGAGAGAGAAAGATGGCTAATGACCAGAAAGACAAGACACTAGAGTGTGTAGAAGGAATTGCTTAAAGGTAAAACCATAGTGAACTGAGATTAAAGAGCTAAGAACAGGAGAAGAACATGCCCTAGGAGAAAAGAAGAAAGTGTAGAGCAAGGACGTGATGTAAATTTGAAACAATAAAAGCCAAAGTGGTAATCCTTTTAAAACAGCGAAGTAGAACATCTTTTTAGAAAATTCTACAGTGCAATTATCTCTTAACTTTTACAACAATGCTTGGTTTATTTCAAACATCCCAGATGGTGCAGCAGTATTCCGTAAAAAAGCTATCTGATAGGGGCGGGTAGAGTGTGTGTATGTGTCGTGTTTGGTATCAGTATAACCCCTTTGCCTCCTAGACAGTGAAGAATCACTGTGTTTACTGGGACCCTGGAAACATACCTAGAGCCAGCAAGTTCCTACTCAGGTCAAAATGAAGTAGAATTCTGTTAAAATTATGTTGCATTTTAAGTGCATACTTGGTAAAATCTTACTTAGGATGTGGTAAATGAACCTCTTTTTTTGCTTTATTTTATAACATTTCACCTAAATCATGTTTAGTGCACAAATGAGAGAGATTGTATTTAAAGCAAGCAGTGCCCTCCTTGCCAAGGTGACATATGCCATAATGTTTAGTGCGTGATCTTTTTCCAGAGCACATATGTTGGGTGCATATGGATACCAGTAACCAGCAAGATGTCATCAGAAATACTTTTGAGAATTTTATCCTAAATATTCATAAATATTGATAACTTTGAATCTAAACCTAGCTTCAGCATTTCGTAATCATCATCATCACCATCCTCACAATACTAATACTAATAACAACAGCAGTACCAACAACAACTAACACTAATACTAATAATCCCTTTTCAAAGTTCCCAAACCCCAGTTTACTTTTCTTAATATTGTATGGCATTATGAAATGGTACTTTTTCATCATGTTTACTCCTGCCATCCTTAATGCATTACCAGATGTGAGATTAATGAGTAGAGCACATGAGACCTGCCACAGTTAATCACGTTTGTAACCTTTCAGATACACAGCAGAATATTTCTTGCTGTGAAACATCCCTTACCTTTTAATCTCTGCTGAGCATAGTGCTAACTTGTGATAGGTTGACTTGGGAGGAAGAAACTCAGAAGTTCTTCCTGGGAGAGTTTCCTTTGTGGGGGGTTTTGGGATACTTGTAACAGCCAATCAGAGAAAGTTGGTTCGCTCCGTGCACACACATTATAAAAAAGGGTAATCCCGGAAGACGAGCCTCTTTGTCTTTCCGGCGGCTGGGCAGGTAACAGCGACCCGAGTCTCCCTCTTCCCCATGCGGGGGGAGGGGAGACTCGGAGGCCGCTTGGGCCCCGTTTGCCAACGAGGGGGGACCCGATGGCTGAGGGGAGGAAAAGTTGTGCGATAAAACTTTCACGGATTCCTTTTCTACTGGCCTGTGGCTCTGGCGTGGGGGGGTGCTGGATTTTTATGCTGCCGGTCCCGGGCCGGGACCAGGCCTGCCCAGGTGGCCATGAGCCACGCGGGCCGCAGCCCAGCCCCGCAGGGGCTGGGTGGCTCCCCCCCCCCCCCCCCCCCCCCCGTTTTGGTTTAACTTAAACCTTTTATTTTTAGTATTTATCCCCCCCCCCCCCCCACGAGGTTTTTTAGGGGGGGCGGAAATTTTGATGAGATAAGTTTCTACCTTCTAAACCCGCGGGGGGGAGTTCCTAAAGATTTTTTTAAACCCCTGTGTGGGAATTTTATTTCCCCCCCAACCACGGGGGGTGGTTTTTTCCGAAACCCGCAGGGAAAGCAAATAAAATTTTTTCCTTTGGACATTTCCACCCTAAAATCCCCAGAAATACTGACCCATATCTACAACTTTGGGACGGCTGTAGACTGGGAGGAGGTCACGGTTGCAAATTTCCCGGGCGGATGCAATCGTGAAAGGTAAAACTACAAGAAGACTTTTTTTCCTTCTTGTGGAACACAACTCCTACAACTTCAACAAGAGGAAACTTCTTTTCTCCAAAAGTACACAGAAAAGGACTAAATTAGGCACTGACTGAAGTATTTGTTGTATATTTGTTTTGTTGTTGTGAAGACTGGGAGAGGGAGGGACGGAGTGATGTGAAAAATCTTATTCTGAATTTTTTTTTTTCCCGTTTTTGTTTGTGTAGTTAATAAATTTTCTTCTATACCCTTTCAAAGTTTTGAGCCTGCCTTGCTCTTTAACTCCTGGTTCTGTCTCACAACAAAAAGAAATGGGTTTGTTTAAATTGGCAACTCAAACCCTAGACATTAATTTGGTGCGTTGGCCGGGAAAGTAAAAATTAAACCATACCTGTCTTTTCAAACAAAGACATAACTCAACACTCTAAGTTTTTTCTTATGTATTTCAAGTTAAGTCATCAAATTATTATTCCTCTTTCATATTTTTTTATCAAAGAACAGTTTGTATTTCAAGGAAATATTATAGTCAGAGAGTGATAAGCAAAATAGTAAACTCTTCTGGAATTAAAGAGATGTGAGTAGATTAGATAAAGAATCCATAAATATAAAATAAATTATAAATAATAATAAAAAATGCATAATAATAAATAATAAGAAATAAAGAAAATATGTAAAGAGGTAGTACTTTTGCTATCATGCAGAATAATATTTACATATAAAATATAATTTTTAGAATAAGTTTTAGTTCAGAAGTTTACACTTGATTTTCAAATTTGTGTGAAGTGTCAGAAGATCACTTGAGCATACAATGAGGCTATTCATTTGCTCATATATGTCACTAAATATAGACAGAAATATGTAAGGCTTGAAAATTAGTATTTTTTACTTCTAGAGCTATGTGAAAGATCCCCATGTGAAATGGATGTAATAGATGTATCTATTTGTTCATATGTATATTTAATTGCAAATTTAGAAATGTTGGTCTAAATGTTATTAGTCGTTCTTAGGGGAATTTAGCATGTATAGGTTTAAACAATACTCAGAATCATAAAACCATAGAATGGTATGGGTTAAAAGGGATTTTAAAAGTCATTTAGTTCCAGCTACCATGCAATGGGCAGGGACACCTTCCACTACACCAGTTGTTTACAGACCATCCAGCCGGGCCTTCAACACTTCCAGGGAGAATCCACAACTTCGGGCAACCTGTTGCAGTGCCTCGTTGACGTTTCTTCCACCCACTGCCCACCTCACCTGGGCTACTGGCTAGCTCCGGGAAGCTGCGTCGGTGAGTGGCCCCTCCCCGGGAGCCGCAGAAGGGGTGTAGCAACAGCTACGCCTGGGCGAGTCGTCAGGGAGCGACAAAGAGGCACAGGAGAGACCTTTTACGGTTCTGGGGGAAGGGATTTGTTGAAGGAAGAGGTAGCAGGTCAGCAGGATGGGAGAGAGAACCGCAAAAGGCAGTTTGAGGGGTTCTACACAGGCTTAAGTACGGGGAAGGGGCAAGGGGAGGGCACAGAACTCTGGCCAATAATGGTTAACGGGGGGAGGTACAGAAGGTGGGGAAAGGGGTACATTGAGCCAATAAGGTAAACCGAGGGTGGGGATACATACAATATAACCAATCATGGATACAAAAGGGAATGCTTGACATAGAAACTTCTATAACAAAGGGAGGGGCTACAAAGGACTGACATCCAGTGGGGCAGGGTTTAGGGTGAGGGACAGGGAAGGTTCCAGATAAAGGGGAGGGGTTTAGGATGACTGACTAGGGCAAAGGCGGGAAAGGGAAAAACCATTATGTACTTAACTTAGGGGAACGAAACTGGGACAAACCATCAACACAGAAGGAAAATTAACATTAAACAACGCAACACAACACCTCGTCACTCTTACAGTTAAGAACTTTATTTTTGATCTAAACCTAGCCTCTTTCATTTAAAAGCCTTTCCCTCTTGTCCTTTCACTACATGCCTTCATAAAACGTCCCTCTCCAGACTGCTTGAAGCTCTCCTGTAGGTACCAGAAGGCTGATATAGTCTCCCTAGAGCATTCTCTTTTCCAGGAAAACAGTCCTAGCTCTCTTAGTCCACCTTCCTAGGAAAGGTGCTCCAGTCCTCTGATCATCTTTATGACCCTCCTCTGGATGTTTTTCAGCAGGTCTATGTCCTTTTCATGTTGGGGGCTGCAAAGCTGGATGCATGGCCCCAGGTGGGGTCTCATGAGAGCAGAGAGGAGGAGGAAGAATCACCTCCCTTGTCCTGCTGGTTACACTTCCTTTGATGCAGCTCAGGGTACGTTTGGCTTTGTGGCTTGCAAGTGTTGGGTCATGCAGACCTTCTGGCCAACCAGCATCCCCAAGCCTTTTTCCTCAGGGCTGCTCTCAATCCGTTCTCTACAATGTGCACTTGCAGCCCCAGAAAAGTGCAAGTGCCCTGGGTTAGGGTAATCCTAAGCACCAATACAGTCCTTATCAAATTTCATAAGGTTCACATAGGCCCACCTCTCAAGCCTGCCAGGGTCTCTCTGGATGGCATCACTTCCACCCAGCATGTCAACTGCACCACACAGCTTGGTGGTGTTGGCAAAACTTGCAAAATGTGCACTCTATCCTACCATGCATCTCACCATGGACTTGTGTACCTCCAGGTTCTTCAGATATTCTTGAACCTGATCTTTTCCTCCAGTGGGTGGTAGGTAAACCAGCAGTAATAAGTGAGTTTCTTCTTACTTTGCTGTTACAGGAAGAACTCACTCAAAGAATGCAAATCAAGCCATTACTTCTTTAGCCCACTTTGTCTGGCCCTGACATTACTAAGAAAAGGCCTTTCCCTTGACCTTGCAATGCAGGATCCAACATCTTGCCTCAGCTTGTTTTGGTTGAATCTGATTTTAGCTTGTTTTGGCTATGATAACTATTGTCTAACAGTCATATCACTGACACCTAAATTATTTTTAGTTCGTGTATATCTTTGCACAGTTGTACAGTGCAATGTATCATGCTAGTCAATAGATAATAATTCTAAAGAGAAGGAAGATGTGGTGTAGAAGCAGAGAGGCCTGGTACTACAGGCAGCAGCCCTAGGAATGAGCACTAACCTTGATATTCAATTGCTATAACTGTTGAGTTATAGCAGGGAAAGGCAGGGTTCTGTCTGCACTAGGACCTGCTTAGAAAGACAAAAACTGCCTGGAACTAGGAGCTTTTATCTCAGGGGCAACACAACATGAAGACTCAACCTAAAGAAGCTCCCATTGGGTAAGAAGGCCCATAACAACAATTAAACAATGGGATAGGAGATTTTCCCTAATAATTCAGGCATGCAACTGTGACCAGAACGGCAACTGCCTAGAATCTAGTATAAACCCACTCCTTATGCACAAGAAAGGTGCTTACAATAGCACAAACACTTTTGGCTATCAAAATTAATTCCATGTACTAAATATATATATTATATCTATGTAGAGATAAAAAAAAATAAAATAGGAAAATCCAAAGAAAGAAAAATCACTAAAAGTATTCTAAATATAATGGCAAATACTATGTATCATCGGCTACAGATACTTTTATTTAAAACCTTTCTTTAGTTTTGGAAATCTAGATTTTAGCATGATCTGTCTAGAAACTTTCGGGCAGCACTATTGATGCAATACCCTGTACACTCTTAATGCTAAACCTATAATTTTATTCAGACTTGTAAATCTAATTTCACAAAAATTTCTTATATACAAAAACAACAGGAAAAAAAACCCCTAAAGCCAATGAAAGTAAAAATAGTTCTCATTTTTGCAAAATGTATTAAATATTCAGGAACAGAAGGATGTTTTTTTTTAATTACTATTACCTGTATTTTGGTTTTATTCAAATCAATTACGTTTTAAAAGCGTGAATAATAAGAAAACCTGGCTTTAATTAAATGAATAGCCCAAGATACATTTTATGCACTTAATTCTATCATATTTTAGTGTAATATTTTAGCGCAATAGCATTTAAAACCGCCTTTGTTCCTCTAAATGCTACCACTAATATCAGTACCTTAAAATGCATACATACTTATCTTTACAGATACGTATGTTTCCAATATATTTTATATTATTGATCCAATGATACAAGCCCTTAAAAAAATTTACATTAATCTTATTCAAACCTCTATCTCATCTTGAATTTTTTTTACTGTTGTATTCGTGTTTAAAGTTTGCTGTTCACATGCCTTTGATGAGTTGATATCTGGTTCCTCTACCCTTATTCTGTTACATTTTATAAAGACCCCACAGACTAAGCATTCAATAATATCTAAAGTCATTAAGTACTCAACAAATTTTTCATTATCACCATTCCCTATTTGGTTCAATTTCTAAGTCTGAGTAGGACCTGAAACTTGTCTCATCTCATCAAAGCTGAGAGGCTTCAGAGTTGTATTATATATAAGTTCTATCAAGATTCACAAACTACGCATTCCTTCATATGCTTCCCCTGAGGGACCCCACGCATCTGATCATACCTACCAGATGGCATGGTCTTTATGAAACAAAGCAAACACAACTGCTTCCAGTAAAAACACAGATAGGAATAAACGAATGCTGCATTCTTCCCTCAGCTTACCAGCTAGCAAGTCAGAATTCTTACAGAATGTGGAAAAACTGGATTCAGTGCCCTTCACAGCCACTCTTCTATCTTCTGCGTCTTAACATCAATATATAGACTAATCTCCAATGTGATAAAGGATTTATATAGCACTGTCAAAAAAAGAGGCAAAATTAAAATAGCTTGTAAGTTACTGTAAAGCACTTGCTTGGCATGCAGGAGAATTAATTCTTTTCTTGCTTGAAGAATTATCACTATTAAGCACTTAGTCTGTGGAGCATATACCTCAGTAGAAGTCATGCTTCATCATAGTGACTCCAGGAATTCCATGAGAGAGTTACTTACTGATTATTTCTTGTTTATTTAATGTATTTAAATTACTTTGATTCATTTCAATTGCATCAGATGAGTAATGGTGTTACTTCTTGTTAGCAGTATTACCGCCTTCTAAAGCATCCTAGAAGGACCTGTCTTGTCATATAAATGTCCTAAGGATCTTTATGTTACTCATTTATTATTGAAATACATTGGAATTTAGGAGTTGAAATATAAGTGAGAATCTAAATGCACTTGAATTTGGAAACATTCACAAAGATATATACTGAAATACATAGTCAGCACCTATAATTTGTAAAAGGCTTCACCCCATTTAGACTACCATTAACACTTTGTGCTGGTTTTGGCTGGGTTAGAGTTAATTTTCTTTATGTGACTAGTATGGGACAGTGTTTTGGATTAATGCTGGACATGGTGTTGATAATATAGAGATGTCTGTGTTATTGTTGAGCAGGACTTACACAGAACCAAGGCCTTTTCTGCTTTTCACATTCCTGCATTGGTGAGAAGTCTGGAAGTGCAAGAGAGGCTGGGAGGACACACAGCTGAGACAGGTTATCCAAACTGACCAAAGAGACTGCATGACATCATGTTCATTTTATAAAGTGGGAGGAAGGAGGAGAAAGAAACAGTATGATGGTGCTTGTGTTCCTGAGTAAGTGTAGTGTGTGATGGGGCACTGCTTTTCTGATGATGGCTGAACACCTGTCTGCTCATGGGAAGCAGTAAATGAACTTTCTTTTGCTTTGTTTGAGTGTGTGGCTTTTGCATTCCCTAAGAAACTCTCTTTTTCTCAACACACAAGTTTCCTAGCTTTTATGCTTCCAATTTTCTCCCTGATTCAACTTGGTGGGGAGTAAATGTCTACATGGTTCTTGGTTGCTGGCTGGGGTTAAACCACAGCCCACTTTGAAGAGCAATATTTTTGGATTTTAGAACGATTTAGTATGAAGGAGACCTGTAAGATCAGTGAGTCCAAATGTTAACCAAGTTTACCAGTAAACTACATCCCTAAGTGCCATATTTACATTTCTTTTAAATACCTCCAGGGATAGTGACTCAACCATTTACCTGAGCAGCCTATGCCTTCTGTGAAGCAACTTTTCCTACCATCAATGATAAATTATGGAAAGGGGCTTGGTGAGCAGTTTCAGCAGCTCTCTCAAGTATCCTTGGGTGGATCTCATCCAGCCCCATAGACTTGTGTGCGTCTAAGCTGTGTAGCAGATAGCTGACCATTCTTCCTACAGGGACTTCTTTCTCCTCCCAGTCCCTGTCTTTAGTTCAGGGGGCTGGGTACTTACAGAACAAGTGGTCTTACTATTAAAGTCTGAGGCAAAGAAGGTATTAAGTTTTCCTCAGCTCTTGTCACTAAAAATAAAATTCAGTGAGTGGAACAGGGAGCTATATTAACTAATCAGAAGAAAATCAGGAGAAAAAGAAGAAGCTGAAAGTATTCAAAGTCAGTCAGGTACAAACTTTCTCAATCAGATTTTTTGCTTTGAGGGTTTTGTTTATAGATATGGTCAATTATTAGCACGGGGTTAAAAACACACAGAAGTTATAGCATCCGGTTTTCCCATACTTGTCTCACTGGGGGATGAAAGCCACCTGTCTTCTCCCAAGTTATGAGTAGAAATTAGCTATATCATCATGTCTTGTTCAATATAAGCAAATACTACATTCCTACTGTCAGTTTACAGCTAAGAATGCAACATTTCAATGTGTGACTAGGCCATCAAATCTGCAGTTTCAAGTACAGTACTATATATTGCTTTGCACTTTCTCTTGCCTACTGAGTCCCCCAAAACCAGCTCATTAGCTTTAGCCCCGATTATGTCCCATCAAAGTCAAATTTCCCTTAAGTTCTATCCTATGTTTCTCTAAGATCCACAGTCTCATTCAATTCTGCCTTTTGTCCTCACCTGGAAAGTGGGTCCTGGTGCTCCCTCTGGTGCTGTGTGATATGATCCACTGCAGGAGCAGTGCTCTGGGATGAAATAGTATTTTTAGCCCTGGAACAGTGAAGCAGGTCAGCATTGCAGACTCAGGGTTTCCATTGACTGTATCCTATAGAGAAGGAAATATAATTGTCATCTAATTAGATTATATGCAAGATGAAAAGGTATGAACAAGATACCAAGCCTCATTACAGAATATGGATTATCCTGGTGACTAATAAAAATCTGTTTATTTGCTACAAATTAGACTGAGCCATGTTTAGATAACAATCCCCACTGTATTTTCAGAATGTAATTTCTTCCTCTAGCAGCTAGAAATAAAGGGTCAATAACACCAGTCAGTGTCAAAAGGGTTTGTCTGTGATTGTCTAATATGCAGCATTTGATTTGGTAGTGTTTGATTTAGTAATGTAAACATGGTCTCAGATCACTTACAGACCAAAACTTTTTTTGCGAAGAATACATCTCCTGAAAGCCTTGGTGGAAGTCAGTAGGTGTAAATTAGCACTTCCCATGTCTTGGTAGCCACAAGCTTTTGCAGCTCTTCACACATGAGCTGGTGGAAGTGTAGACTCTTGTGGAGTTCATAGGCAGCTCAGCAGGGTTTTGGGGAAGCTAGGGTGGCATATTGGATAAGATGTATTGTCGATTCATGCTAAGTCAGATGATACATGGAAAGTATGAGCTAGTCTGAGATACTTGGGAAGAGAAGATTCTACACTTTCCTACGGGATAATAGCAGGCATATGGGCAATTGCTGCAAGCCCTAAGGTCACACAAAAAATCCTTAGCAAAGATTTTAAATCCAGGTCGAAGTCCTGATGCATACATCACCTCTCTTTGTTTCTTTTTTCTTTTTATTTAAATGTGAATATTTCAGAAAGGTTATTCTGTTCTGCATTAATCAAGCAGCACGTTTCAGCAAGTCTTGTAGGATTTTCATGAAAGGCTAGGTTACAGAGATTATCAGTATTTCCTACACCTTATCTGCAAAGCAAGTCTTAATAGTAGGAGACTTCACAGCTTGAAATCAGCTATGGTTGATTTCGGTGGGAATTGCTCAGCCCCCTGCTTCTCCATTTCAATGGGGGACAGCATGGGCTAACTGCACAAGATACGAATGCTCTGTCAGCTTCTAAATGGGTGACTTGTAAGAATGGAGTCAAAGCATTTCTTTGAACTTCTTCTGCAAGTGTGTATTTCTCACTATTTTTTCCTTTCCCCCCCTTTTCTTTTAATTTGCCAACATTTTCTCCTTATTTTTTTTTCTAATTAAATTGGCGGTAGTTCAAGAGAAAAACATCCCAGTCCATATGTCGCTGTGTTCATAGCAGGCAAGTGTGGTAAAAATATAGCAACCTCTTCTATGTTTTTTCAGTAGTCTGCAATAAAACTACATTTATTAGTGATGTGATTAAACCAAAACGTCATTTTTACTTTGTTTCAAAGAAAGCTAAAATCCAGTGTCTTGAATACAAAATTAGACTTCTTAAACAAGTAAAATAATTTTAAAAATAAGATTTTCAAGACTTTTTTCTCTGTCTTTCACAAATGAGGTCACATGTCTGAATTTCATTTAGAGAGTCAATGAACTGTGAATAGATTAATGTCTGTTTTACTTCCATTCCCCACTGCATATGTGATTAGATATATGTTACTTTTCCAATAGATACAAATTATCTGGGGGGAAATGTATCACCAACATTATTATGTTTCTACCATGGCTGGCAGAATAGTGTGACATCTTAAAACTGGAGTGAAGAGTGATTTCCACAGCCAGAGTTCTGTGAGGGAGATCCCAACAGTGCAGAAGGGTTTCTTTATTATACCCTCACTCCAACCTAGTAGCAAATTCCCGTGGATTTGTGGGAAGATTATTTGTGCAGGTATTTCCCCCCATGGAGATGCTACATCTTGTAAGCCAAGCACTTCATTGTTTCACAGAAGTTGTCTTCCCAGAACTCATCTTCACATTTTTAAAATCTGACCTAGCTTCATGCTTTTCATATCCATACTTCAATGACTTTTTTATATTGTGATTCCTAATGTGGACACCCAGGCAAATTTGGAATTTGGTTGCATATATTTCTGCATATGGATGTGCAAAGGACTACATCCCAGATCTACTTTGATTTATTCACTATTCTCATTACTAAAGAGCATAGGAAAGCCCATAAATACTTAAACTTACTGTTCTGGTCTGTAGCCTGTCTCTTACATCGGCCAAGATTTAGGGAAATGGGGATCTTTATAGTGTTACTTTCCCAGACATACCTTCAAAATGCTCCCAGTATGAAATAATCGGGTTCTTTAAATTATTATTTTATTTTATGGGGGATGACCTCATGTAAAGCAGCTCTGCAGAAAAGGACCTGGGACTATTGGTGGACAACAAGCTGTCCATGAGCCTGCAGTGTGTCCTTGTGGCCAAGAAAGTCAATGATATCCTGGGCTACACTGAAGAGCAATGAGGAAGAGAGGAAGAGAGGAAGAGCATTGCTGGCAGGAAAGGAAGGAAATGATCCTGCCCCCCCTACACTGTCCTGGTGAAGCACATCTGGAGTGCTGTGTCCTCCACTCTGGGCTCCTCAGGACAGCAGAGATATGGAGCTCCTGAAACAGGTTGATGGCTAAAGAGCTGGAGCATCTCACAAAGAAAGGCTGAAACATTTGGGCCTGTTCTGCCTTGAGAAGAGAAGACAGAGAGGAGACCTCATCAATGTATACAAGTATCAGAAGGGATGATGCCAGGAAAATGGTTCCAGCCAGGTTCTGCTCAGTGGTGCACAAGAGGCAATGGGCAGAAACTGATGTACAGGAAGTTCTACCTGAACAGGAAGAAGAACTTTACATTGTGGGTAACTGTGTGCTGGAACAGGTTGCCCAGAGAGGATGTGGAGTCTCCCTCCCTGGAGATATTCAAGAACTGTCTGGACACAACCCTGTGCTATGTGCTTTGGGAGACTGAATGAACAGTGAAGTTGAGCGGATGAGTCACTGTGCTCTCTTTCCCATTCTATGATTCTGTGACTAGGACATTTTTATGTTTAACAAACCTTGATGAACCTGTTTTGCAAGTTTTCTATTAATTTATCTGCTTTATTTTTAGAACTCATATACATTTGGATTCTGTACTGTCTTATGGTACCATTTTTAATGGTTTAATTTTGGAAAGCTGCTTCTCTTCAATGCCTATTTATTGAGAAGATAAATAAAGGAAATCTGAATTTCACATAGCAGTCAAGATCTCAATTCACCATGCGTTTAAGCAGGAGCATATTGACATGTTGCATTTTGCTCTCTACTTCCTTATTTTAATAGTTCATATGATCTTGTTTACCTTTTTTGGATACCTGTTTAAACCCTACTGATGTTCCGTAGCACTATTCAAAGAGTCTCAAGTACCTTCTTAAGTGATAGCTGATTTAGAGATTCTAAAATAATAAATGCAATTTATAGTTAAAAAGAATATAAATGTCGATTTTTTTCTGGCCATAAATAAAAGTTATGCTAGTATTTTGGTTACAGATTACTTCATTTTAATTTACATATTTTATAATATTGATTAAGTTGGAACTGATAGTCATCTAATATAATATTTTTATATAATCTTGGCTGAAATCTTTCTTGCTCAATTTTTCCAGAAAATCTTGGATGTAAATCTTTCCCTAAGAAATTTATGATTCCTATATTGCTTTGAAAGTTATAAATAGCTCATTACATTTCCAGATTAAACTTGTCATCTGTTGCCAAAATGGAAGCAAATGGTGTAAATCAACTAACAATTACATGTGCAGAACTTCTAATGTACTTCAAGTGTTAATTGTTCATATGTTTTCCTTTTTTTATGTATTCATGTGGATTTTTACCCTGGTGCTCTGGGCACCATTTGTTGGGTTGTGACTGCTTTCTTTAAAGAGCTGAGCAGCTAATACTTGCTATAAAGTAGTTTATTGCAAAGGCACATCAGTCTCAAAAAGGCAAATAGTCACAGGTGTTAAAGTCCATGCTCAGTTTTGGTACAGAGTCCCAAACAGAAGCAGAAGCTGCTCCCGATGGTCCCGGCCGATGCTGCTGTGGCAGCTCCCGTCTTCTTTGGGTGACGATGATGGTGGAGAGAGCAGGAACAAAAGCAAAAAACGAAGTGAAGCAAAAATCAAAGCTCTCCCCAGTGCATCGATTTTATATACAAACTTCCCAACAAGCTAAAGACACGAACTCAAACCATTTCTTCTTAACCTATTATAATTCTAGTTTCCTAGCACACCAGGTTAAGTATAAACTAAGCATGTGGTCTATCTTGTTCTTTCTGAAAAATGTAAGCAATATTTTTCTATAGTTTTATTATGCCTAAAACTATGTTCCTAGAGCCTCCACGGAACTATGTATTTAGAACTATGTTTTTCAGCCTTCACTAGAACTTGCTGATCTCTCACTGAGGAACTGAGAGGCCTCTGTTTTCAGATTCCAACATCTCTCAACCTGCAAATATTTATCTTTCTTGAAATTGAGTCTGTTTTTGAATTCACACATTTCAGTCCATATTTAACAACTCCCTGTATTAACATGTTGTCTTGGTTTGAAAAGACAGGTATGGTCTAAGGAAAGGCAGGAGCCCCTTTTCTGCAATGCAGAGTGCAACCCCCCTCCCTTTTAATTATTTTAGGTTCAAATCAGATGCTTTCAGGCAGGAGATATGGGGATAAGAATAACAGTTCTTTACTGGTATCTAACAAGGCAGAAAACAACAACAGCTATGAAAATTGGCAACAGAACAGAACAGTCTAGCTCCGCTCCAGTCCCCTTTGGCCTCAGGCCGTGTCCCTGTGCTCAGTTACCGGTGCTGTGGGGGCAGGGCGGGTCCCGCGCAGTTGCAGAGGGCTGGAGTGATGGCGGCGGAGGCCCAGGGGTGAGCGGGGATGGGAAAGTGACTCCCCCCCTCACGGTGTCGGTCGTGGTGCTCCGCAGAGTGTCCGGAGATAGTAGGGTGAGATGGGAGAGCAGCAGAGCGATGTCCCAGGCAGGGAGCGTGGATCTCAGTGCTGGGATGGCAGGGGAGATGCCAGAGCGAAGCCCAGGCTGTCTTTCCACTCCACGAGCCCAGCGAGAGAGAGCCCCCGCTCCAGACCCCTCTCCCACCTTTCCTTTTCTGGTTCCCCCTCCCTCCCCCTCCACCCACCCCCCTACGAGAGAACATTATCTGTCGTTTTAAGGTGTAGCCACAACTACTTAGCATAACAATGGGAGGAATTCCACAGAAAGAAAAGGGGAACAATCCAACCCCCAACACATGTTTAGCATTTTTAACCTACTTCACATAGATAAATTCTGCATTCTCCACTTGTCTGAGTACTCAGCGTAGAGATATATTAAAATTTGTTGAAGAAATGAGAGAGAATAGATCTTTATACAACAATTGTACTGTCTATGAAATGGAGAAAAGAAACCAAACTGGAAATACATTATTTTTCTGTGTCTTCCTTTGCTAACTACTTATTCCAGATTATGTGTCAAGGTATAGTTTACATACTTCCTTTTGCAACTCTAATTCTTCTTTCAAAAATAGAATTTAGCCTGTTGAAACTGCCAGAAGGTACATCCAGGAAAAGAGATGTTTATTAATGACATGATTGTGTAGTAGCCCAGATATTTTACTTTGATTAAGTATCACAATGGCTGTGAAATTTAATTGTTGTCCTGTTGAAATTAACCTCTAATTGTGCAGGTTATTATACATCTTGTTTTCACATGGTCTTCATACAGATGAATGGTCTATTATAGACTGTGCTTCAGATGAAATAAACAACTATGAGTTTGGCAACCTTAGATTATCATAGAAATCTTCATCTGGTTTAATTGTGTTGGTTTCAAGATGCTTAATCCCAGATTGAAAACTTTTAAAAAATAATAACTGTTATGAGGACGGGAAATTTATAGTAAATACAAACAAAAATATAAAGACTCATTCTCTCAAGAATTCAACTAAGAGTTACTTGTAATTAAAGATTTTGCTATTTTTTTCCTGTATCATTAATGCTTTGTGTGTGTGTGTATGTCTGTGTGTGTTAGGACCTCAATAATTGTTAGTAGCAATACAAAATAGAATCTTGACAACAGTTAACAGAGCACAAACAGCAAGATTAATAGATCTAGACTCACACAAGAAATTCAATTCCTGAAAACCACAGCCTTGTATTGTAAGACAATATAAAATAACAAATGAATACGCAGTGTTTGGAAAAAAAAATCTGCAAATAGAATGGTGAAGGATTGTCCTGAGGAGCAGCGGTGTGCAGCTTCACAACTTTTTTCCATTTTACCCCCTTCAATCACTTCCAAGGGACTACTTTCTGCATTCAATTGCTCCAGAACTCTGTGGGGCAACAATATGATTTCTTTCGGCATGACCCTATTGTTTTGGGTATGGGCGCTCTGAAGGGAAGGCACACATCAGGCTCTGAGCAGAACCCAGGAAGGGGAGTGCCTGATGTATCAGCAAGAGCCGGCTATATGCTGACTGACCTTCAAGCAGAAACTTGTTCCAGTATTGTACATTTGTTTAATCTTAGCAAGCATCCAAAAGAGCACTCATTTTTATCTGATTGGAAACACAAGATACTTTGTTTCAAGGAGATACTACCTCCTTTACCTGAAATATATCTTTCCATTCTTCAATATAGAAGTCAAGGAAGCACTAAATATCAAGGACAAAGGATACAAATCAGAACAGTTTCAGATAAGAGGTAAGCTGTTACAAAGACAGATGCAAAGTAATATCTATATTTAGGGAAATTTATAAACAAAAGAGTTGATCCTTGAAGATTAAACAACATAGAGTTGCTAAATTTTAGGCCTTGCTAGAGCATTCTCTACTAAATTTGAAGGTAAGACCTTCAGAAATCAATCTTATGCATATTCACACATGCAGAGGCACACACGCAGACATGCCTTTTTCAGTGTGATATACATGCTTTCTGTCAAGAAAGTAAAACAAAGATCTTTTTAAGGACATTTCAGGACTGAGTCGTGGTCTTGATGCAGCTCTGTCTAGTCATGGTCTTCATGCAGCTCAGTCAAAGACAGAGGCATTCTTCTGTCTGTTTTGACTAAATGTTAAATTATGAATTGTATTTTTGGCACTGTGTGAGCAAATCACTTTGCAATTAGTGCTCCCTTTTCAGCAAGCCATGCCCAGTCATAAAGACGTGTCATGTTAGATAATGAAGTATTTGCAACTTTCACTCTGTAATACCAGTGCAACTTTGCATTGTTCACCATGCCAGGGGAAAAAAAAAATAAGGCTGATAAAATCCAAAACATATCTACTTTGGGCTGTGTGAGTAATTTGACACTTATGGGAAAAGGATTCGAGATTAGCATTTATTAAGTAATTATTCTTTAGTACTTTGAGTGATACCCAGTTCCCAGAATACTCCTTGGGAATATGATGAAAATAGTTTGTATAGGCTACCACAAAATAAAATATTTCCAAAAGTTACTCTTCCTAATGTCATGTTTCATATAATTAAGCAAGTAGAATTCCTATATTCCTAACCTGTCTGGTGAAAATAAGCATCAACAGCTTGTTTTTAATTATCCACATTACTGTACTGTCTTTAAGATCTGTTCATAGACTATAGATATGGGACAGCAAAAACACCTAACCTGTCTCAAAAACTCCTGGGATGATCTGCAGTGTGTCCCTTTCAGCTCACCATATTGCATGATTCTATATTAGCAGGGCAGCAATGTGCCTTCATATTTTGATCAAAGCTATGAGTTTTGACCGAAATAATTCTCCTCAGGAATAAATATTGACATTAACATTATTTAATATTTTCTTCTATGCTCTGGACCTTGGGAAAGAAGGCACCCTTTGCAAGTCTGTGGGTGGAACCAAATTACTGCCTCAGAGAGGGAAGTTAACAGGAAGGAGGAATTGTCTCATTAGGAGCTGCTTAGGGAGTTCAGAAAAGTCCTGCACTTGGAGGAGAATGACTCCATGAAATTGTCCAGGCTGAACAACATCTCTGCAAAGACAGAACCTGGGTGTTGTGTGAGCAACAAACTGAACATGGATCAACAGTGTGTTTGTAATGGTGAATCCTAACCAGCTACAGCATCAAAAGCAGGAAGGAAACTATTAGTCCCCCGTATGACTGTGCATTCAAAAAAAAGACAATGGTCACAACTTGTAACAGAGAAATTTTCTATGAAGAAAAGAATTTCATGAGACTGTTTCAACACAAGAACTGAGACGCTGTGAAATCTTAATACAGATTTTCCTAGTTTATCTGAATTTTTGAAACCAACCCTCCATTGAGCAGGTTGTCATACTTAAAACCCCCGAAGTTCCTTCCAATCAATTTTCTTGATGATTGCGATGATTTTTTTCCTTAGGCTTGGGATACACATTTTGTGGTTAAATCTGAAATTTTTGCATTTAACAGGAGTCATCAGTCTTGCTAGAAGATTCCCAAATAAGTTTTCATTGCTGGTGATACATAGGAGATCATGCTGTAAGTGATTATCTGCTCTGGCCTAAATTTTTAAAACAGTGTCAAGGGCAGTGAATAAATGAGACCTACTAGAGTCCATCATTATGGTGTGGGAAAAAAAAAAAAGGTGTAGAAATAATCAGTTAGTTGCTCATTTCCTTGCAATGGAAGTTAAAAAATAAAGCCAGGAGAAGACATTTCTCTGATTGCATACACTACATTAAAAATTATGTGCACAAGGTACATGAGTTAAGGCACTAGAGGAATCATGTGCCCGAAACATATCTAAAATTAGAAGAAATTATTCCAAATCCTCATTTCCAGATGGAAGATCATATGAGAAGACAGTCATGAATGAAAAAAAATAATTATTTGCATGTAAACAGTGTATTCTCTTCAAAGGAACAGTTGCCAGTTAATTACAGGTTGTGAACTCTTTTTATACATCATGGAATGATTCATGAGGGCATTAAGGGAAGATTTCATAGTTAGGGGCAGACGCTGAGATTATCAGCCCTTTCTTTTTACTTCTCTCAAGATAAACCTCTGTATTCCATCAGAAAATCAGAAAATACCAAATATACAGCTTCACAGTTAGAATATAATGTATTTGTATTTAACTTTTGAATATTATATAAATGGAATTTAATTCTCCCATTGAAACCAGCTCTACATGTCTGCAGCATTAAGTAGAGGAACTGGGTTTTGTTTCCTGTTGTTTTTATACTATTCTCCAAGTCTTTGCAAGTACAGCAACAACAAAAAAATGATAGCCTGAAGCTATTCCACAATAAACTGTGATCTTGTCAGATCTTATCAGCTCAGACAAGTTGGTCCTGGTCTGTAGGTGGGGTGACTGCAGTAGGGAAAAAATGAACTTAAGGAATGCTTCTATCTTTCAAGTTTCAGCCAGGTACTGCTACAGCAAATGGTTTCAATCTTTACTGCATGTTTTCCAGCTGGTTTTTTCCTGGTTTAAGTTGTGCCTGCCTTTCCTGGGTTTGAGAACATTGACTTCCAGCTTTCTCTGTGGGTGAAAAGGCAGCAAGATGGGATTCAAACTCTGCTCTTCTGATACATCTAGGGAATATTTTGGTTTTATATGGTTTTATGGCTGCACACCATTCCCATGGAAATAATTTTGCAAAATACCTTTTCCTAATCTTTAGAAAGAACTTTTGGGTGGCAATGATGGACATGAAAATAAAAAGAAGACTAGATGACAGAAAACTCTATGTAGAGAAGCATGGACGGAGTAAAAAAGCAAAATATATGAAGAAATGTATCAATATGCTCTTAATCTGAATTCTTGCTTAGAATTTGTAAAAAGGAGGGTTAGCTCTTATTTGTACATTCCTGGCTTCATTACATACATGGTTTTATGTGCCTTGAAGGACCTAACATAACAGGATAGGCTGGGATTTGAAATGGAAAGAATGACACCTGGTTGATGATGTAGGAGAAAAGAAAAGGAAAAAAACAACACATACACAAATGAAAGAAAAACAAGAAAACAAAGTGATAGGAGAAAAATAAAGATTAATTAAAGTGACTTAAAAGACAAAAGAAAGAAGAAAATATTTGAAAAAGAATGAAGCAAAGCAACCAAGTCTTGTACTAGATGTAACCATAGTGTTAAGACCCATAGCCCACATGTAACCACCTACAAACTAACACATAATCTCAAATATCTTAACCTCGAAGCAAATCCCAGCTGAAGAGTTTAAAAACATCAACAATACAAATATGTTTTATGTAGCTGGTGTCTTCAAAGTTTATCTGATTCCAAAGATTTCCCTTCTTTTATTTTTCCTCATGACTCCCATTTCTTCCATAAAAATAAAATAGCCACCTAGTAATTAGACCAAAGACACATGTAGCACACCCCTTTCCTTTGGTAACACTCAGAAGCTGATAATTAAAGGCCGGCACAAAACCTCTTGATTTAGAAATATTTATTGAAAACCAAAATAATATATCACCATTGTACAGAACAGAGAACTACTTGAGTTTTTTTTCTGCTCTCATTCTCTCTTGAGGAGAGCTGGGGCACTATATTTTCTGGGGCATCTGAACTCGCCAGTGTGTAACTCAGAAAGGAAAGTCTGTTTCCTCAGCATCTCTCTATAATAATTTCCATAATTCTGAGGCAATGTGCTTCCTGTGAAAAGGTGTGGAGACAGAATCAACTTTTGTGATAGGACTAGTTCTTTTCAATATTGAAGTCTGCAATTTTGTGTGAGCTTTACTGTATGGAAGATGTTCAGAATTCATCTGTGTGAGGATGAAACATAATACACTACTTTCAGAATACATATAAGTCAAAAGAACATGCTCAGTTTGTGTTTCATTTACTAACTGGACTCTGAATAAAATTCTTTCAGATTAATTAGAGCAAAGAATAAAAATAAAGGGAAAGAGAGAAAGAGAAAGAGAAAGAATCACAGATTATGTTAAATTAGAAGGAACCCACGAGGATCATCAAGTTCGGCTCCTGGCCCATCACAACACCATCCCCAAGAGTCACTCACACCATGTATCTGAGAGCATTGCCCAAACCCTTGAACTCTGTCTGGCTGGTGCTGTGACCATTTCCTTGGGGAGTCTGTTCAGTGCCCAACCAACCTCTGAGTGAAGAACATTTTCCTGATATCCAACCTTAACCTCCCTGACACAACTTCAGGCCATTCCCTTGGGTCCTGTCACTATCACCACAGAGAAGAGATCAGTGCCTGCCCCTCCTTTTCCCCTCATGAGGAAGATGTAACAGCAATGAGGTCTCCCCTCAGCCTCCCGTACTCCAAGTTGAACAGACCAAGTGCCCACAGCTTCCCCTCAAGGCCTTTCCCCATTCTTATGGTCCTCCTTTGGACACTCTCTAATAGCTTCATGTCTTTTTTTGCATTGCAATGCCCAAAACTGGGCACAGGACTTGAGGTGAGGCTGCCCAGGGCAGAGCAGGGAGGGATAATCCCCTTCCTCGCCTGGCTGAAGATGCTGTGCTTGATGTCCCCTGACAGGACTGATACTTCTGGCTGTCAGGGCACTGCTGATTCATGTTCACCTTCAATCAACCAGGACCCCTAGGTCCCTTTCTGTAGCATTGCTCTACAGCCTCTCATTCTCTAGTCTGTCCATACACCCAGGGTTGCCTCATCCCAGGCAGATTCCATCACTTTCCCTTGTTGAAGGTGACTGCCCAGTCCTCTAATTTGTCAAGGTCTCTCTGCAGGGTCTCCCTGCCTTTGGTGGAGTCAACAGCTCCTGCCAGTTTTGCATCAGCTGTGAATTTGCTTAGTATCCCTTCCAGTCCTCCATCCAAGTAATTTTTGAAGATGTTGAAGAGCACTGGAACAAGGATAGGACCCTGCAGAACTCCTCTAATGACAGGTCACCATCTGATGTCACCCCATTCACTCTAACCCTTTGTGCCCCACCCATGAGCCAGTTGCTCACGCATCCCATGATCTGTTCATTCAGCTGTGGCTGGGCACTTTGTCCAGAAGGATCCAGTGAGAAACAGTATTGAAATCCTTACTGAAATCCAAAAAAAGATTACGTCAAAGTATAAACTTCTGTATAAACTCCATAAACTTCTTCACAATATGGGGGAATCAATAAATTACAGAAAATATATCACTTAGAAAAACAACATGTGCTCTCTTTAAGCAAATTTTGGTAAAAACAAACAGATTTTCAGAGAAATCTAAGTTATTCATAAGAGTATGCAAATCCTGTAAAAATAAATACTATTTATATATATATATATAAAAAATCAAGATCCTTTTGCCAGGGAGGTTCAAGAAGAGTGCTGTGAGGGCACTTCCAGTCCTACTATGTTATAAGCCAGAAACCACAGTAATCTTTAAAAGTGGTTCCCCAGAGAAAAGAGAACCATAGTCTGCTCTTTCTGAGGCACCACACTTTCTTTTTTTTTTTTGATACAGTACTGCTCCTTTTTAGATATATTTGTTGATAGAGCTCATTGATTTCTCTTTAGTTTTCAATCAAACAGCACCTTGGAAAGTTTATTAGGTGAAGCATGGGAGATATAGCTGTTATTATTTCTTGACCTGGAAGACCTTTCCCAGGTTTAGAATGCAATCCTAAACCATCAGGACTCAGTCTGCAATATGATGCATATATGCCTTTAGAAATGTTGAAGGAGTATCCTTGTAATTCATGTGTCAGTCATTAATGTCAGCATACCTAATTGCTCAATTCTCGGAGACGTTTTCATTGCTTTAAATATGTAGCCCATATATATCAAACCTTAATATATATAAAATCATAATACCTGCCAAGTACTTCGTTTTGTGAGAGAAAAACATATCTTTATTCCTTTAAGTTTGTCTCTGTATTGTCTTTAGTACAGCCATCATGGTGTATGAGAAAAAGGAATATCTCTTTGTGTGAAAATTTCAGTTCCTTTGGTTTATTGCAACCACCTTCAAGTGTTACAATATTGATTATTTAAATATCTGTTGCTGCTCTGAGTATTTTCCTGCTGACTGGCAGATTCCATTACTTTATCTGCTGAGGAATTTAGATTTGTTAAAGTTATGAAAAACAGCACTGCATACGAATCATCAATCTCCCTCCATTGTTAGCACTGAGATGTTATGGGGACAGCTGGCATTTCCCTGACATGTTGCACGATGTCCCCAAAATCTCTCATCTTTCTAGGCTTGACAGAAAGAAAATTAATCGTGCAGACAGTGATTTGTCATTTTGAGGATTATCCAGGCAGCCCAGCAGCACTGAAAGTACTAAATGTGCTGCTCGCCATCGCAATCTGCGCGGCTTGTGCAGCGGCACAAGGACCGAGGAGTTATTTGTGGTCCAGTGGCCCGGAGCATCAGCGCGTCCTGCCCGCGCTCCTTCAGATGGCAGCAGAGCTCTTCCGATGGCAGCCCGGCCAGGGGGACAGGTCTGTGCATAACTCCTGTGACACGGTGGGAAATCAAACAGAAACAGGAACTTTTAAACCATACTTCTCTGTTTAATCTAACGGTATCCTTGTATTTTTTAGAAGGAAATAGCGACTGTTAAACTATGGCAACCTCTTTAAATCTAAAATATCTGAAGAGATAGAAAGAATGATACTGCTGAAATTAGTTTAATTCAAATCTTCAAAAGAGACTTTTCATTTCCTCTCTGGAATGTTGCATTCATTTTCTGTTTCTTTTTTAGATAGATACACAAGGATTAATACTAACCTTAACATATTGAACACTCGATTTTTTAGAATTGTGGAATTAAAATCAAATTAATGTAGGAAGACTTATTCCTGTTCAAAGACATTCATTAAAGAAAATCAGCTTTTCAACTTGGAAAAAATATAAAATTATTAAAACCAGAGTGAGATAACTAACAATTCTCCACATTTCACTCAAAAGCTAGTAATGTGTTTGGCAGATGTGCAGAGTCTGGATGCCTATCCAGTAGTAAATATAAAATGTGTATGGGTTTTGTTACACTGAGGATTTGTGAAATTTTGTGAAACTTTTCCAAGTGCTCGCTGTTTTCTGTGTTACATTCTTTAGGGAGAGCAGGTTTGTGGTCCCAGTTCCTATCCTCCACCAGTCCCAATGGGTTGTGGCACATAAGTGCTGTATGGCTGAATTTCTGTTTATTTCATGAAGCCATCTGTGAACAAACACAAATCTGATGGTAGGTCCCAAAGGAATGGAGAATTATTTCCTTCTTGAAGTTGTTCAGTAAGGCGCAGTAAGTCCCAGTATATAATTCTAAGACAGGGACTGCGGCTGTGATTTACCTCTGTAAAACTGGAAGCTTGATGGGTGTCTCTCTGTCCTCTACCATTAAAAAAGAGCCCCAGATATTAGTTTCTTCAGATCAGACTATCTATGAACAGGGAGAAAAACAAATGTAAAACCTGATGCTTGTTTTAATCTCAAGTGCTTTGGGGGTGATGGAAGCACCTATTATCCCTTTTAAGTTATTTACTTGTTAATTTAATCCATGACATTGACCTCATTTCTGTGAAGTCTGCATAATGAAATCAGACTATTAGTTCAATATTTCAATCAGTAATTTGCATACTAGGGATTCAATCTGCCTTTCTTACATAATGAAACCAGGAGAGGCCTGAGCGACTCTGCAGTGATGTAGAGCACCATATAGATGAAAAAACCCCACATTTATATGAAAAAATTATGAACCAGAACACATTTGTGTGTGTTATTCAGCTGACTTAGGCAAAAGAAAGAGTTAGGTGCTTAAACTGTAAATTATAGCTCTGATTTTCTATAGAACTCTGCACGTTCTGTGCCCTGTAATCTGTGAATTTCTCATTGTTGTCCTCTCTTCCATCATCCTAGCATTTTAGTCTTTAAAATAATGCTACAGAAAACAGTGTGCTGCTCATTTCTTCCTTTGTATTCATCTCAAATGAGTATCTGTTTGTGCAGCCAGTATGTGCACATTTTCCTGCAAATATAATGTAATTTTGATTTGAACAAACAGCTGTCTCAGCCCTTCTTTGACATTGAGTGCTAAACACTCACATTTCATCATGCTTAGAAGTTATGAAGATAGGGATGCGGAGAAAAGGCAACAGCTAACGTGGTTTATGCAAAATCTATGATTGCATTTGCAGAATTGCTGCCCAGGATGGGACGGTGACACAAAAGATCACTGTTCTGTTCTTATGTTTGTCATCCATTGTGACTCAAGTCAAACTACAGAGATGCTCAAAATACTCTCTTCTGGACATGTTTCATTTTGTACAAGTTAATAAGAAGATAACTAAACATTAGTGAAACTACAGGCTGCTGTTGATATTCGGGCACTCAGCTGAGAGATATATTAGCTAGAAGCCTAGTCCTGGGTGCAGCTCATTTTTAGGCATCTATTCAAAGTGAATGACCAGGATTTTTAAAAGGAATAAGAGAAGATAGAATTACAAAACTCAAGGTAGATGGCAAATGGTTCTGTGGATCTACCTCTTTCTTTTCTTGCAAAAATCCCCAAATAAAATATATTGTGTCCAAAGAAGGGAAATAAAGCCAGTGAAGGGACTGGAGCACAAGTCTGCTGAGGGGCAGCTGGAGATGTCCAGCTGGTGGAGAAAAGGAGGTGCAAGAGAGACCATATCACATTCTTCAACTCCCTGAAAGGAGATTGTACTCAGGTGGGTGTTGTTCTCTTCTCTCAGGTTTTATTTTCTTTCAGTTTCATAGTGTGATTTTATTTATCTACTTGTTTGTATTTTGTTTTTGATTAAGCCATATGAGACTGCCCTCATCAGTTATTTTTAGAAATGGAGTACATTTCCTGCACCCAAAATGTAGCCAGTACTTTTGGAACAGGAGATAGTCATTGACATCACACATATAAATCAGCAGTGCAAAATGACCTCTACAGAGCTGTGCTGATTCACCAGATTTTCATTAAATTGGTGTACAATTATCAGTGATTTTTGATTTACAATAACTATGTCAAGCTATTAGTATGCATCAGTGTTCACTTGTAGGATGATTTGAAAATGCAAAAATAATATTATAAACGTCTAAAAGTCCTATTTTTGGCTAAATTTCACTTTTAAAATTTTTTACTATCAAGATAGTATATTAGGTATTTTGTGATGAGTGATTTTTAAACTGAATCTTTATTTCTTCCTATAAATGTTTAATAGCCTTAAATGAGTCTGGTTATCTCCTGAGTTAGTCCCTGACTGAGTTTCTGAAATTCATAATACTAAAATACATCTGTAAAACCAATGCTTTATTTGTATGGATGAAATGGTCACAAGCCACAGCTAAGCTTGCAAACCTGACAGCATATGCGAAGGATGTTAAAAATGTCTGCATGATAATGTGAACCAACGAATGCCACATCAAGCTTTTAGAAAAGCCTTCAATATTGGGAAATAAATATGTGGTAGGCATGGAAATTACATTTATAGTTAATGAGACTACTATAGATTAATTCAGTTTGGGAATTGAAAATTATTTTTCAAGCTATTGACTTAAATGAGTTAAAGCAAGAATACTCAGAATAAATGCTAAAACGTGAATGAAATTGTGTGTACTTTCAGACGTTCTCCTGTTTTGGCATTGCAGTGCTGCACCTAAATTACAAATGAGCTCAAGGGCAGGGTACAAGAGGAAAGACTACATGTAATTTATGTGGGTTAAAGAATACACCTTATATACAGAACTAAGGATTTATTGTTAAATTAATTAAAGTGAAGGAGCTGTTATTAACTCAGTCACAATTAATTACTATAACAGCTTATAATGACAGAATTGAAACTGGTAAAGACAAACACTTTAGTATCAACTCTCTCCCCTGGTGTTAGGCTCACCCCTGAAGCCTGCCCAGCACGCTAAGGTCAAAGGCACGAGTCTTCCCCAGAAGAAGGTATGCAAGTACGGTGAGTTGTCGACATCCTGGCTCATTTGGCAATAAACATCTTTTATTGATGGAGGATTTCTTGCTTATTGCTCTTCAGTGTGCTCAAAACTCTGCTTATATGTTTGCTGACAATCTACTTACTTCATCTTTATTCACAGATGCCCATTTTCATGTACTGTTGAGTTTTATTATATATGCGATGTTTTACATATACTGCATATTCATTCTTTGCTTCTTTGTTTTCATCAAATTGTTTTTTTTGAATTCCCAGTTAGTAAGTCTTCCTGCCTTCAGTGAATAGCAACTGAACATTTGTGACACATTTTTGTGGCCCTGGGCTGACCAGTATCATGTTTTCAAGGCCTACATCATGATCTTTACTCACACTGTCAGCATCTCTGCTTCAAGCTCTTGATTTTCTTCAATAAGCTTCAAGCTGTGGTTTCCTGATAACAACTAATATTTTGTTACCAAAAACTAATCTGAGAAACATCCTTTCTGGAGTGACACTGAATAGATCGGTCTGCAACAAAATGACCCACTGATCCATTTCAGATATATATCTCTCCATAGATATTACAGATACAGAAATTATGCTGTAGTTACTGCATGTTATATCTAATGGTTACATTGACATCACTGATATCAATATTTCTTTGCTCCAACATAGCACTTATATGCTAACTGAAATGGCTATTCTAAAATCTATTATACTATTCTAATATCTGCTACTCAGCTGTGATCTAATGTCAGCAGTTCCAAGTGTATCACTGTTGTCCTTCCAGCTACCCATACATTCACCCATAAAAACAATTAATATTTATATATGCATGTTTGTTAGTATGTCCTTCCAAATAATTTGTACTTGAAATAAGAATGAAAAATTATAGGTAATATTTTTTGTAACAAGATTCCAAAAGCTCTCCTGGCTTTCCAGATTTTTGGAGTAAAATCATAACCAGTGAATCAGGAGGTATGGATAAATGTGTCACTGGGCTCTCCCAGAGGCCTCTCCATTAGATCCTGGTAGGCAGCACACTGTCAAGTGTTGTTGCTGTTTGTTGTTTGTTGTTTGTTGTTTGTCACTGCCACACACACAGAGTGGGAAACATCCTCTCTTGAATGAAGTTCAGTGTTAGTGAAATGAATTTTCATTCTGTTTAGCTCTGCTGCATGATAGGCTTTTACACTTTCAGCAAGTTAATGCAAACAGGTTGAATTAGCAGTTGCTGATGAAGTTTTCAGCTTTACATGTATTTTGTCGAATCAAATCTAATCTGTCTCGGTGCTTTGGGGAACATTAAATGTGTGTCAGGCAATCACAGATGAGTTGCTGCTTGGCGGAAACTATTGGGGAAACTGCATCTCCTGGCCTAGAAACTCCAGGCTACAAAGAGACAAATATCTAACACAAAGAGCCATGTTGACAATTGCTCTCACAGGATAAAGCATTTTGTTTTCAATATCCTAATATCTTAATGAGAAAAAGAAGTGATGAAATTATGAAGCCCTCACAACTAAAAGAAATAATATCTCTGGTTTGTAGAGTGAACAAGATTTAACAACAATCTTGTATTTTTCTCATTTCAGCTTGGAAGAAAATACCAGCTGGTGGCATGTTTTGAAATGGAAGTTCTATATTTGAAGTTCTAAAATCCTCAGAATTTGGTTATTTCTTTAAGAATCCTCTATTAAATTTTATTGGTTTTCTTTTCTTTAAAGCTAAAGTGCTGCTCTTTATGTCTTCCATGGGAGCTTCACACATAAAAGACTGTGGGATGAAATATTGCACTGGCACAAAAAAAAGGGCAGAGTTAAAAATGAAACAATCTGCTGTAAGGAACAGAGTGCTAGAATTCTTAAAATTTCACAGACAGATTCTAGTCCTGGTGCTATGGTACCTGTTGTCTAGCTTCCATCAAATAATTTCCATTTTTTGCAATTTTACCTATCTCTGTTAGAACAAGTGTCCCCATACTATTGTTTAGTATGTGTTATACAAGTTTTCAATCATATGCATATGTTCAAACATCATAGTACATTCCATACTCAATTTCAAAAAGGTTAGTTTTAGATAGCTATAACTTTTAAAATTATCAAATAACCACCCTGAAGACTTTTTTTGTGACAGTTGTAGCAAGAATGAAATGTTCTGCACAATCTGTTATATATTTGAAAGTATAAGTGTTGGAAAACAATTATCTGAAGATGGTAATTCTTTTTTTCAAGAATCAGTATGAAAAAAGAAATTCTAGAAACAATTAAATGGAATCTTGGGAGGACGCTTATGAACAAAGTAAAATAATTTTTACAGTTGAAATTAAGTATGTCAAGTGTTTTACATAATAATATTTTATAATTGATTTATGATTACTGAAAATAGGAGCTTATGAAGACATCTTCAAAGGCCCTTTAATCCAGTTGTTCTAATAGAATTGCTAAAACAATTAATAATGCATATAGCACTTTCCTATGTTGTCATTTTTCTTTCCTAGTTAATGGATATTGCTTTCATTTTTGTGTTCAATTACTGTGATTAATTAAGGTTTTTTTATCCCTTATTTCTATTATCAGATTAAATGTTATAGATGTTTCACTTTGAGGTAATTAAACATCCTTTTAATAAGGAAAACTAATTTTTGTTTGCTTGTTTATCTTTATAAATATCCTTCTAATCCTACTTCTTTTCTCATGGAGAAAGCCAAGAGGGAGATATGGGAATGCAAATTCTTCAGAATATACCTCCTCATTTTTTTCTCTGCATATGAACTAGAAAAGGAAGGAATTAGAGGATGATATCTTTCTTTTCTTCTAGCCTATGTCTAACAATGCTTCACAAAGAAGGAAAGAGACGTTATTTCCTATCAAACAAGTTTCTGTAACATTTTTCGTCATTAACTCATTCTGTACTTTTTTAAAGCAAAAAATACAGGGTACTTACAGGGCTTGTCTTCTCTGTTCATGCATTGCACTGTAATTGAGACTCCCCTATACAATTTCACTGAAGTTGGCTGAGATGTGCAGACCTATTTTTCATGAGAAGCTAAGGTGCAAACGCTTTGCGTGTTGCATTCTCAGAACACATAGTGCTCTATGAATAGTTGTAGAATTTCCTTACAGGCAATGTTTGAAAAAGGCATTATTTCTGGATCTTTCTGTGATTCCTAATGCTGTCTCTATCAGCAGCAATCATCTGCTTCACAGCAATGAGACTATCCTCTCTTCCTAGGGAGGTGAAAATGCAAAGCTTTAATATACCCTATTCATGGCTACCTCTTGACTACACTTTAAATTACTTTCATGGGGTAAGACTGTCTGCTGAACATGCTTGTTGCAGCATCGAGGTTTTTTCTCTAAGTTGCTTATAATAATCTTCCATGAAATTACAGAAACCTATGCCCATATATGAAGATTAATTTTAAATCCTTATATTTCCATTTATAAATAAATCCAAATAGCATCACATTTCTTCATAGAAGACACTCTCACAATGGAAATGGTTATTGACTCAAAGATGGACACTGCAGCAAGTGAAAAAAAATTGAGGCAGACTCTAAAAATGTGCAAAACCATTTCAAATCCTTAACTAAATCTTCACATGACTAATATTAGAAGATCTTACATTTGCTATGACAATATAAAACCCTTCAGGAATATAATAGCTGAAGATAGTTTCTCTGCATAGATATATAATCATCTGTGGGATTAATGACTGAACACATTTTATGTATAAAACGTCATGATTTATGCATACAACATCATGTTATTTAAGCATATATAAAGATAAACAACATAGTAGTTATACTGGGAATAATCAATTTCAAACTAATATGAATTATTTAAATATAAAATTGAGAAGTGGAATTGAATAGCATAACCATGATTCCCGTGGAGTTTACATTTTGATACTAAGTTACTTTTCCCCTGCGGGGGGGTGGGTGACCCTAGCCTCTTTGATCACTCTCTTCCCTAGAGGGTTAACAGAAAAAAAAAAAAAAAAAAAAAAAAGAGAAAGACTCATGGATCAGGAAAAAGACAGCTTAATACTTGGGGAAAAAACTTAAAACCACTCACCACTCCCACAAGCGGACCAGTGCCCAGACAATCTCTGAGCAACGCCTGCTTTGGAACATCCCTCCCTTTGTAACACCCTCTCCCATTTTAATGCCAAGCACGGCTATTATGCTACAGAAAAGCTCTTTTGTTTTCTGTCAGTTGCCCTGGCTATGTCCTTGTCTGAACTTTTACCCTCTCAAGAACGAATGACTCCAAGGAACGGAGTCAACTGGGGGAATTTCCCTAAAATTTTGCTACTTGAAGCATCACTTAAGACAGAGTCTGGATTTTCAACTGGGAGTAAATTTTGAATAATCTGTTTGAATACATTGATTTTTGAAGGTATGTCAGTGATTAATTTTTTCACTGCTAAAATTAAATGTGGGAATGTATTTCATCCTGACAAGTATTTTGTGTTAGTTAATTAATACCACAAAAATACTCACAGTAAGAACTTCCACAGTTTATTTCTGCATTACAGTGATTCTACTAGAGTAATTTTCCAGTACCGAATATGAGCTACAATACAGATGCAAAACCATGCACTGTATTACAAAATGTGACTAGATGGATTAACAAATTCAAGTTCTATTAATCTGATATTTTTTAAAAATGAGATTATTTCAGACTTAAATAAATAGAAATTACCATGGGTGAACTAAAATTGTGGAATTAAAAATTGTCGTGCAATACAAACATGTAGAAAGTCAGACAGAATTGTGAATCACACTGTAGAAATGCCTTATTTTCTGATGCTGAAATCTTGCATTTAAAATTAACAATCCCTTGAAAGCTGACAGCTGCAGCAATGGGTACTTTGGAACAGATGTGAATCATTATGAAGGTCTAAGACTACTTTATTTTCTTTTCCTTTTCTTTTTTTTTTTGTTCTGATAAATTAATAAATAAATCAAAATATATAAATTAGGGGACAAATAAGGCACTCTTTCTAATGCTATAAACAGACTGTGACCTAAAACATTTGTTCAGCACTCTATTTTGTTAACAACATCAGATTCAGATCACTGGTTCATATTACCTGGAGACAGAAAGAAAATTGGTTGAACTAATTAGGAAATTTGCAAGACAGGTAATTCATGTTTAAGACTCCAGGAAACATACACCATGTTTCATAATAAAAGCTGAATTGCTTAGCTGATATACAGATGATGTGCAAATATAACTTTTATTTTTACAATAGAGGTGCAAAACAAATTCAGATGGAAATAAGGAATCTCATGTATCAAATCAGAGACTATTCACAGAAAAAAATCATTTTTCAGGGCTTAACGTATATGCAATTTGCATAAATCTCTTTGATTTTGCATAAAAACAAGAAAGCTTATAGGAAAAATTTCTTATGCACACTAGGAATCAAGTAGATGTAAAACTTTTACTATATTGACTAAATTTTTCTGTCATTTATTTTAGTGTAATTATGGTACAGAAGGACTTGAACATTCTGATGATGGTGGGCAGTTTTGGTCATTATCTAAAATAAAACCCTTTTAATTTGAAGGGAACTTGAAATGCCTTTCTTATGATTCCAGTGTAATATGAGATACAGAATATCTGTGACATCTAACAGTTGTATCACTTCTTAAAAATTATAAAAGTCGATCATGAATCTAACCAACTTTCAATAAAGCTATTATTTTCACTCATGCCAAAGGTGGTTTTTTCATTGACATAAGCAAGTTAGATAAAGCTCCAGTGGGCAGATGTGCTAAACTGAATTCAAGAGTACACTGTGAAGCACATAATTTTTAAAATATGGTGAAATATCAAGCACGTTTGTGTATTGGCTAAAAAACCATATCACTACATTAATACATATATTTGTCCACTGCAGAAATTGTTTAGTGTAGATATAGAAAAACCATTGTTTTCAATTATTCATCTCCTATACCTCTGAATTACTTTCCTATTACCTGTTGCCTTTCTCCTCTGAGGCATTTTGTCTGCTTTTCTAAATTCCACAAGTCCACATTTGTTAATAGAAGAAGAAAAAAACAAGTAGCGATGGGTCATTCATAGATATTTAATGATAATACTTATTTCCTTAGCCTTAAATTTCTAGACATATTATTAATTTATTACTATACTATAATAAAAATGTCTAGATCTGCAGCAGGCTTATAGAATAACTTATTATTGATTTGAGGTTTGACTGATGAATTGCTGAAGAATCACTTTATGTCATACTGAAATTATTGTTTGTTACCTTTTCACTTTGAAAAATGTGTATACTAGATCTACTAATATCTCTGGTGGAAGGACAGTGTGTGAGCTTTCTGTCCTTAAAAATTCTGCAGAGCATTTCCCTAATTTTAATTTTCCTTTACATGATTTATGAATTCATTATTCATGGCATTAAATGGATGGACAGACATTCCTGACATAGCTAATAAAGGCTCTTGTGTAACAAGCTTTTTATCTGTTATTTTCACAGGGTCATAATATCCCAGCCAATAGATTTGTTCATAGAGATAAATAAAATTAGGATATTCTGTTTGTCTGTAACTGACAGAAGAGTGCAGCTCACAAGACCATAACTTTGTGACCTTATGCATCTGTGGCCTTGTTTAGTTTACTAATATACATCCTTCCTAACAAAAATGCTAAAAATCAAGCAGTGGATTTTCTGCAGCTGCCACAAACCTCTATCAATGTTCAACTCCTTTTGCCATCAGAAAACTTCCTTTAGTATCTGTTCCATCTCCCCTGCTTCATTCTAAGGTTAGTGGTTGGGCATGAAGAATGCAGTAATTATTTCTTTTGGCCACAGGATGTATTTGAAGATATCCATGTTTACATTAAGAGAATATAATAAAAAAAAACATTATCAGAGCAAAAGAATTCTTCCTAGGTCAAATTACATGTATGATTTCTGCATCTTCATTATTCTTCCTCACTGTTGTTTATCCTAAAGACAAATTAAATTGCTATGACATAAATATTCACAGAAAATTGATGCTGACCGTTATATTTCTACAGGTTTTCTTAATGTCCTAACATCCTAACCTTAGAATTAGCTTGGTTAACGTGACAAATTGAAATAGAACTGAAAGGTCAATAATTTTCCATTTATTCTTTTACCTCAAAATAGGTATTTGTCCTTACTCAGTGTTTTGAAGTTTCATAAATCCTCCATGGAAGCACTTGGGAAGTTCTCTGTGTATACTAGAGCAAATTTATTTAAAACATCTCAGAAGCTTGTTGTATCCTTTCCTAATTTTCTCTTGCCTGCTAAATCCTATTTCTTTTACCCATTAGTTTCTAATCATCACAAAATCGCATGCAGCAAAATCAATTTACCAATGTAAAATTTACACCATAACAGAAGTCACACTTGATTTTGATGTGCTGATAAAATCCTGCCTCATCAGTAAAAGGAAGAGTAAGCTTTCCTGGTGAGTTCAGGGAGACTGAGATTTGGAATTCTTTCCTCATCCTTAATTTTTAAGGATGAAAACTTTTCTTAATGATTTTTATGAACCAGTTTGGGCACTCATTCATTTTGACTGAATTTCCAACAGCCTTTTGTTCCATCTTGAGTTGTTAATCTGTATAATTTAATCTCTTTCTGCTCAATCCATTAAACTTTGTTGCATTAAGTATTTTGCTTTGCAGTATATGCCACAGTACAATTCTAAATAGTATAAGATATTGGGTACAAAAGGATAACCAAGGATAACCATATTACAGCAAAATTACACAAATACTTTTTTTTTTTTAGAATCTCATATACTATAGTATAGAGAAGTGAATAAACATTTAAAACTTAAGTGTTCAGTCTTATGAAGCCATGTGAATATATTTGTATGCTGTCAGCAAACATGAGCCTTGGTGAAAGAGTTGCCTATTAACCGTGTAAATAGACAAAAATGGCTTTAACCTAAATGCTTGGAGGTATTGAGGTACTTTCCTGACTTCACAGGTACAAAAATAACCGGAGTCTAAATCTTTTGAAGGAACCGAGCCCCAGTATACACTCACTCTCGGGTTCATGTCCTCTAGGTTACACGTTACAAGCACACTCTAATTTAGGTCTCAATTACATTCTCTCCATGGTCAATGAAAAGAGACATCTTCAAAATACATTTCTTTCTACCTGTGTGTTACGTACCTATTTAATGAGAGGACAATTCAGTTTTTCAAAATGATTTTTTTTATCTCTTCATTGGCTACGAAGAATAACCCAGGTGATTAGGTTAAAAGAGATGTAAAATCATGTCATGAAAATTTTCTGAGGCCAGTCTCAGCCTGTAGCCTAAATCACTAGCCTGTAGGACCAAAATAGTGGAGGCAGAAAGGTGCTGGAGAAAAATGGCCAGGAGCTAAGCCCCACAAAGCTATTCATTTATTCCCCTGCTGGTAGGACCACAGAAGGCAAAAGTGAGAAAAATTCAGGGATCAAGATAAAGACAATGTAATAAGTGAAATAAAGCTCTGCGTGCAAACAAAGCAAAACAAGTCCTTTATTTTCTACCTCCTGCCAGCAGGGAGATGTTTGGCCACTTTCTGGAAAGCATGTGCAATGGTTACTTGGGAAAACAAACTCCATAAACAAGACTTGCTCACGCCTCCTTTACCCTCCTTTCCCTGAGGTTTTACTGTGGAGCACACCATAGGATACAGTGTGTCCCTTTCTTCAGCTGGGGTCAGCTGTCCCTGCTGTGTCCTCTCCCAGCCTGTCGTCCATCTCCCAATGGAAAGGGTATTGTGAGAAAGAGGTATCACACCAAACACACTGGTGTGTTATCAACACTATTTTAGTCACAAGAAATAAGCACAGTACCATACAGGTGATTATGAAAAAAAATTATCTTCCTTCCAGCCAGCTCTTGCAGAGTCTCCATCACTTATGCCATATAATTTTCGTCGTGCTTAGGCTTTCACCATCCAATATATCCTTATTAAGTAGCAAGCAGCTTCCTGTCCTTTTGTAAATACCCAGGCAATCACATCAGCCACATCTACCAGGCTCTTACTGTGGCCATCTAGACTGGAAAACCCTGCCTGGATCCAGAAGTCCACCAGTTTTTAACACTTAGGAATAGACTTTGCAGAAAAAACTCCAGTTTCCTACCTCCACTGTTTCTAAATGGATTTTTTTTTTTTTCATGAGAAATTGAAAAGTCAGTGTATGGAGATTTTAAAACTAAGAATCCATTTTCTGTTTTTCCCTTTAAATATAAAAAATATTGATGCATTTGTACAGCAAACTATATTCAATGAATAAAATGGAAAAATGTTCAGTGAAAAGAATTAATAGATTTTTCATTTATCTCAAATTATGAGACACAAGTTATCTGAAATGAAAGTCATAAATCTCAAGCTCTGTAAATAGTTTTTTTAATCTTTTTTTTTTTTTTTTTAGTAACACATAGAACATTAATTTGGACTTTGAGTAATCTTTTCTAAGTTTCAGCAGCTGGTTTAGTTATCTAAGGTCTTAATTCCACTATGGAGATGTCCTTTTCTCTGCTTGAACTGTATGCTAGCCAGATGAACCTGAGTGAAAGTGGCTGATAAGCTATCCCAGTTGAAATAATGAAAGCTTATTCTCAGGATTCTAAGTTATTCAAAAAGTGAGATATTTTACTTTCGCTTAAATTATTTCCATTCTTTTTCACGCAAGAGAGTGAGAAAGGGCAGGTCCTTTATTTTATTTTTCTCCTTAGCCATTGGCTTACTCGTTTCAGTCCATCTCAAGGTCACAGTATAGGTTGCCACTATTTGACAGTGAATTACCCTAAATGAAATCAGTTGGTGACCTCAGTATAACCCCTGCTGTGTATATCCTGATCACAATTCAGCAGAGTGAAGAGAGACTAAATGGACCCAGAATCTGAACTCAGGAGATGTTTCCTCCAAGCCTCAGTTAAGACATAGTGCACGGTAATATAAATAAGCTTCTTTATGATTTTCTTTATTACTATTATTTTCCCATCATCAACATGAAAAAGAATTTCTATTATTTAATAGAAGAATATTTTTTTAGAATAATAGCTCTTCATGACTTTATCTATTTAGTTTTCAATTAATCATATTCTTCTTTAAGGCCTTAAGGTGAATTAATATATTAGTTTCTGAGGGATAATGGGTTACTTGTCCTTATCCAGATGGCATTATTTGGAATAAAGATTTTTTAATATATTTATGCTTTGTGTTTAATCCAATGAAGTTCATTTCTTCACTGTGGTTAATAATTGCTACTACAATGAAAAGAGGTGAAGTAATTTCAGCAACATTAGTTTGTAAGAATTTTTGTCCTTGCTTTGTTGTGCCAATTCAAATCTTGTGTCCAAATAAATCAATCTCAGATAACAGAAGCTCTGCAGAGATTTAAAAATAATTAAGAATATTTACCAGTTTATACCAGTACATATAATTTCACAGAGATAAACAGTGGGGCTCATTTATTACTCTATGTTAATCAATACTGTATTGCCCTTGTTTCATCTGGGATAGAGTTAATTTTACACCTAGTATCAGGTACAGTGCTGTGTTTTGAATTTAGTATGAGAATAATCTTGGTAACACTTTGATGGTTTAGTTGTTACTAAGTAGTTCTGACCATCAGTCAGTGATCAGCTGCACAAGAAGCTGGGAGGCAGCAGGGCCAGGACTGCTATTCAAAATGTCTAGAGGAATATTCCACCATGCCATAGAACACCATGCCCAGTATCCATACTGTGGACCTGGCTGGTGGGGCAATCATTGCTGGGGTATGGACTGGGCATCGTCATTGGGTGGTGAACAATTGTATTGTGAATAATTTGTTATTCTTGGGTGTTATTTCTCATTCTCTTTTAATTATCTCCTTTATTACTTTTATATTTCTTCTTCTTCTACTTCTCCTTCTCCTTCTTCTCCTTCTTCTTCTCCTTCTACTTCTCCTTCTCCTTCTTCTCCTTCTTCTTCTCCTTCTTCTTCTCCTTCTCCTTCTTCTTCTTCTTCTTCTTCTCCTTCTTCTTCTTCTTCTTCTTCTTCTTCTCCTTCTTCTTCTTCTTCTTCTTCTTCTTCTTCTTCTTCTTCTTCTTCTTCTTCTTCTTCTTCTTCTCCTTCTTCTTCTTCTTCTTCTTCTTCTCCTTCTCCTTCTTCTTCTTCTTCTTCTTCTTCTTCTTCTCCTTCTTCTTCTTCTTCTTCTTCTTCTTCTTCTTCTTCTTCTTCTTCTTCTTCTTCTTCCTCTCCCTCCTCCTCTTTATTTCAATTATTAAACTGTTCTTATCTCAATGCAGAGGTTTTACCTTTCTCATTGTCCTCCCCATCTCATCATGGAGGGGATGGTGGTGAGCAAGCAGCTGGGTAGTACTTAGTTGCCAGCTGAAGTTAAACGACAACATGAATATATGTCTAAATTAAAAAGTTAATCGCCAGACTAATTTAACATTAGGAAATGTTATTGATGGAACTACTCTGTGAAAATATATAGTTTATGTAACTGAATATGTTCTAAAACTATAGCCTCCATTTTCTGAGTAGAGACCAATGATATCACATTGAAACAACTTCCTCTCGTGTTGGCAAAGAAAACTACTATACTTCATTCTTTCCTTGTGATAACTTACTGACAATGATTTTTTCTCCTCATTCTTGTATAATATTTTGACAAACAATCATACATGCACCTCCCCACATATAAATATATGAATGTGTATGAATATACATAGAGCCCTGTACATTTTATATACATAATAGCTAAGCTGAGCAACTAGAAAAATTTTGTGTTATGTTGATATTTTTCAATACATTGGAAAGAGTGGAAGTTCCTTTGTTAATGTTATTGCTTATTTTATTTTGAACATCTTTTCTTCAGATTTATCCCTTATCCTTTTTCCCATTTTCTAGAACATAAAAATGTATGTTAATTATTCTTAAAGAAATGTTAATGAATTTTATAGGCATGCTGGATGGAACTTACATAAACAGGCCAGAAAATCTGAAGCCAGAGCCAAGGCAAACTCATGCCAAAACATTAGTCGATCCATTGGAACTGATTATACACATACAAAAGGGAGAATGCGTGAAGTGATATATAAGGTCACTGTGACAGCCAGAAGGTAATGCCAAAATATTCCTACTAGCTTGGCTCATTCACACATATGGGCACAGAGCTGATTCAGAGCCAAACACTCTGCGTGAGCCAAACTTAACTTCCTTGGCTTGCCCACCTTCAAAGCACAGCTGTCGTGGCAAAAACAACCCATCAGACACGAATTCATTTTGCTAGTTTTCATCTGCCATGACTTTGTAAGATGCAGCCACCAAGGGCAGAGTGCTTTGCTGCTGCTGCTGTTTTGAGAGTAGTCTGCACTACTGAAAAAACCTGTTGGACTCACATTACCTATTGCAGTGAGGGGTCTGCTTCCGAATAATAAACATGCTCTTAATGAGGTCTAGGCACCTCTAACCATGATTTTGAGAATTTGAGTAGTGATTTTGATTGTGCAACATGCTGGGGCCCATCTGGAAGCACCTGAGTGGTCTGATTTGAAAAAAACACAGTCTTTTTTGTGAAGGATCAATTAAATCCAATCTTGAATGGGACCTTCCAAAGCCAGGGATGTCAAAATCATTAGTAGATTTTTAACTATCTTAGTCTAATTAGTTTGCGTAAGGGAGAGTAGAAACACATTGACTAAAGGTATTCCAAAGTCATAATAGTTATTTTCTATTTAACTATGGTGGAAACTATTAAGTTTGCCTTTGCTTGACATCCTTAAACTGCTCCCTCCCCATTCCACCTCCATATCCCAACCAGCCACAAAATGTTGTCTTGAGTTTCTTCTCATCTCTGATGTGATCCTAAATGACATAAGTTCAACTGAGATCAGCTCACACATGTGAATTAGGTGGTGTAAAACCCAGAAAATTTAGTGATCTACCTTGGATTTTTGTTCATTGCACAAATTTTATGTTTGTATTGTTAATATAGAAATTAAGTGACAAGCAAAGTGTTAGCATAAGCTTACTGTTAAATATAGATATAGGCATCTACCTTAATTTTCACTTCCCACCCTACATCAAATATTAATAATTTTATGAAAATTATGACTGTATGAAGAAAACACCTTTCCAAGCCAGATAAATATAAAGTACAAAAAGCTGATGACCAAGCAACATACTCTTAAGTTGATCTAGGTTTTCTCATCTTTGTCCTCCTACACTAATTTCACAGAGGTCCCTGTAGGGTTTCTGAGAATATTTTCTGGATAGGAAAAAAAGGCACATAACTTCCCTTAATATATCATATAATTTTTTCTCAAGTACATTTTTTTTCTTCTTTTCAAGGAAAAAGTGAAAGATTAATTTATTATAGAATGTGATTTGATTTTACTGCCTTTAATTAATCCTTGGGTTATGATTAATTGATTAATAAATTTCTTATTTATGCAAGACTCCTGAAATATTAATACATACTCTACAAATAATCCATTTTCAAATTCCTGAAGTTCAATCTTCAATAGTGATTGAAGTTAACACTTGACTGCCTCAAGATTTTTTTATTGAGATCAAAACATAAACTTTGGTACATGAAAACCATCATAGAAGACTATGTGAAAGAAAATTGTTAGATATACTGATATTTAGATAGTTTATCATCAGTTTTTGGGGCAAATTTGTCTTAAAACTGCTGCCTTGTTTTAACATCATGCCAAAAGTTCATGAAGCCCTATTTAATAATAGAAATATTTTAAAAAATATATTTTCACATATTCCAGATGTAGTTTTATTGATATTTGTGAAAATAATTCAACAGAAAATCATAAATCATAGACTGGTTTGAGTTGGAAGGAATCTTTAAAGTCTGTCTACCCTGACTCCATGCACAGGAACATTTTTCAATAGACCATGTCACTCAAGATCACTTCCAGGGATTGGATAGTCACAGGGCAACCTGTTTGAGTCTCACCACCTCACAGTGAAGTAATATACTGGGGTTTAGCTGTGTATGAAACTATGACTTTTGTCATAGCTCCAAGGAAGCTCATGCCTGCTAGATGGAAATGGTGTTGTTACAGTACTGAAAATTCCTAAAAGAGATTCACTGAACTTGGAATAGAGGAGATTCTTACGCTGATGTGTAGTGAACCTTTACTGTTCATGTTACTAATGGACTTTTCCAAAAATTTTCCACCTTGAAATTTTCCTACTTAAGACATAAATGGAAAAATAAAGAATCAGCATTAGATAAAGTCTTAATAAGGAAAACCTCCAATCTCCTGAAGCCGCACCCATAGATTCCCCTGTAAAAATACAGTCACAAAAGAACTCGAAGGGTTTTTAAAGCTTTTTTTTAAGGAAAAAAGAAAATTCTTCAAGATGATTCCTAAACTGAAAATGTATCTTAGTAAAAAATTACTGTTACTGTTGAGGTGCTTGGCCAATTAATTCCACCGTTTGCATAAAGTGAAACAACGGGATGAAACAGAGGAGGATGCTTAAACAGAGCATATGTGATTATTAAGACCACATCAAAGAAGAGAAAATGCCTGCATCCAAATGTTAGACATTTTGGTCACTGGGTTTGCTAAACTAGAGCACCCTTCTTTAACACGTTTCCTTCTTTCCTCCACTTGGAGGCAATGCTGTCCCTGTTGTCCTAGGATTCATATCATGACACATCCCTCACTTTGACATAATGTATACTTCTAAAAGGAGGCAGTCAGTCTTCAAGTATGAATCTTTCACTATAGATAATTATGAAGGAATTATGTTTCAGAAAGTAATTTAGTTTCCTAAATAGGAACTGTACTTCTTTATCACTTTAGCTCCAGACAAAAATCCCAAACAATTCCAAAGCTCTTTCCCAGTAAGTGAAAGGTTGAAAAACGTTTTATGTGAAATATTTTAATCATCAGTGATCATCAGTAGCCCCATAGCAATTAGTGTTTAAATTAGCAGAGAAATAATTTGAAGATACTGAGGAGGACTAACTATGCTTTTGAACTTTCTCCTTTAAACATTTTTTCTGGAACAAGAGTGTATTCTGAAACTTGGTTAAATAAAAACTGAATAGCTGTTGTACTGTATATATTGAATAAATGCATCTTTTATAAGGTGGAGATTTATCCCCTGGCTTGATATCAAATGCTGTTTTCTGTTTCTCAACAACAAGTAAAGACTGAAAATACACATGAACAAACAATTCAAGTCTGGTGGGATTTTAGTAGGTGACTAAAGATCTGGCGTTATATTTTACATTTTACTGTGACTGTACATCCTCTATGAATGTTTTCACTAGGCTTTCACGAAGGGGCAAAATGGAACTTTTAGCACTGGATTTGTTACTATTATTATTGTTTTTATAGCCATCTGCTGTAATCTCTAAGAAAAAGTCAAAACTGCATTCCAGCTAATATCATTGTACTGTCCAACTAGTCCAATCAAATGGAGAATGAATCTTCATCAAAGGATCAACGCTTTACATGAAAACAGTTAATCCTAGTGTATTCAAAATTCTGGGGAAAATAGGTTTACTTTTGGATGCACCAAGAAAATCAGCATATCAAACTGCTAGGCAGTTTCTAACTTCCTCACATTGCCAAAGGTTGCAAATTTCTCTCTGAGAAACCACTTTTCTACCTAATTATTTAAAGTTATCAATTGAAGTAAGGGTGATTTTTGCAAAGAATTAATTACTTAAAAATCACAATAAACTACTCCCATATCATGAATTGTGAGGTAAGCTTAAGAAAAATGGAGCAAATACTGACACTTTGTCATGAGAAAAGAGGCTAAGTTATGTACAGGCTCTTGAAGTGACAAAGGTAGACACGGTAAGAATTTGAAATAATTATGTTCAGTTAATAAAGACTGGTACAAGAATTACTGATCAACAAGGATATTCTTGGTTCTGATCTAAGACTGACATGTCTATATACTTGGGACAATCCCACTTGAGCCCTGCCTTGTCAATTTTTAGAAGCTTTCTGTTCACATAGCCCCTGTTCACCCCTTTCTTATTTGCTTTTGGATCATCATCTTCCTTTTTCTCTGAATTCTCTTTGCTAAGTGGGAAACCTCCCTAGATGACAGGTCAGGAAAACAGACAGGGACATTCATCCGCTGCAGCAAGAAGGCTCCCACTGCCATAAATGACTGCTTTTTATTCACTTCTAGGTGTCAGACTCAATCAGCACAGCTCAGCTGCTTCATTTGACAGCATTCCCTCACAACTTCAGTCTTTCTGCGGAGCTGATCTCTCCTCCTGAACCATCCCGGGTCAAGGACACCACAACTGCAGGGACAGTTCTAACAGCTACCAGAGGCTGCCCTGTGGTATATCACTGCTGCTCATGAGGGTGCAAGAACCAGTCTGAGCTGACCTGCTAATTCCCCACATTTTCAATTTGATTCTTTTGATGTACAAATTGATGTACAAACTGATCACAACCTGTTAGCTATGCTAAAGGTGCCTGATTTTCCCTGATCAAGGGCTAGAAGAAACAAAAGCTTCAAGCACTTTGTGATCAAGGACAGCTGGGATCTTCTTAAATACTACTAGAGGCTGCTACAAAGGTTGACAGATGTTAAGGCTGCTGTGGCTATCCTTACCTGGGAGCAGTGATACCTTCAGATTCCTCAAAGGATTGCTGGAAGCCTCTCAAGAATCTTCAATAAAATCAGGAGGGTAAAGAAAATGTCTCTGTATGTTAGGGTATTAATCCTTTGAGCAGCGGTAATAAGACACTCAGCCACATGGTCTCTCTCAAGATAGAAAAGAGAAAACTTATTCTAACATACCTTGTTATACACTCAGGACACTAGCTCTAGAACAAACCACAGTCTATTGGTCCAGAGAAAGAAACACCACTTTCCCAGGCTTTTCTCATGTATCCAGCAGGTGCTTATCTTTGTTTTCAATTCTTCTCTTATGTTTACATTAGAGAAAAGCGGCTAGCTTGGGGAAAAAACCCTAGCAGAGCCTGAGAAAGTAGACTGTAAAAATCCTCAGAAGAGGTTTTCCTGAGCCTGAAAGCCACAAGAAAATCTCAAACCAGAGCCAGAAAATCCTGTCAAACAGTTGTATCTCTTTTGTGCAAAGGGCAAATTTGGGGGAAAACCTGCGGAAGGATCCCCCAGAAAGCAAACCCCCACGACTCCTCCTCCCACCACCCGGTTCGGGAAGAATTTCCTCAGAGAGAAGTGGAAAAAAACTCCTGTTTATTTAACAAGCAAAACACTTCCCAGCACAAAAAAAAATGAATAACACCAGATGACAAAAACTCTTTCACTGCTCTGAAAGGATGACAAACTCAGAAAGTCTCTCCTGCGAGTGGTCGCCCAGTTCACGGTCTCCGGCGCTGGGGGATGACTGCTGCAGGTCACAGAATGCAGACTCCCGGTGTTTCCTGGGGTTCCCCAGGTCCCTGTCCGGAGCAGGTTCTGATGGTATTCAGGAAGGAGAAAGAAAAAAAAAAAACAACAAAAAAACCCCCAAAAAACAGTCCAGGGAAAAAATTGGACTGCCTAGCTAAACTAACTAATAAGCAAAAGCAAAAAGTAGGAACGAGAGCAAAGCGAAAGCAAGCCAGCAAAGCCTAGCCTCTCCTAAACCCAGACCATGGGGGAGGTGAGCCGGCTGATAACAAGACAAACAAACCTTCACTTTCAGAGTCAGTCCTGAAAGCACAGGACATAATACCAAGCACAAACAAAACACACGACTGGGGATACAAGCACCATAACGTCACCCTAGGACAGTGCTATTATACCTTAACTCTCTTCCATGGAATACCTACAATACAAAATACAATAAAATGTAGATTGCACTGAAAACAAATCAAAGGAAGTTGATTTACCTGTACAGCTCTGCTTTCTCTTCTCAGAGAAATGTTGCAATTTTAGGGAAGTTTTACAAGAGAATTGGATTTCAAATTAATTTGTTATTCTGATTTTTTTTATTTTATTTCTAGCATACCGTCAAAATACTGGTTTAATATGAAATTATGGTTTTGGCTTTTCTTTTTTTTTAAGTGGTATCAAAAAGGGAATTTGGAAATATCTTGTGATGTGACTGTATATAAACATTTGCATAGGTAAGCAGTCTTACCTTTTTTTGCCAATTTTTGATAAGAATGAAACATTATAATGCATTTGCTAGAAACCAGATATTTTGGTTTACTGAAAATGAATTAATCAGTATATTCCACTTGTAGATTAAGCTATTTCCCTTGGATTCATTGTTGTCAGCATGAAAGCAACAAAAGACAAAGAGAATAGCCTGAGAAGATGGGGGAGTGGTTGTAGTGGTCATTATTTTGAGGGAATGCATCTGATGATTGTCCTAGGGGAATGAGCAAATAGCGCTCTGCCAAAAAATTCTCTAACAAATTTTCAGCAGTCAGTTTGGAGTCAGAAAGAACCACTCTGCTGCATACAGAATTCTTCTCCTTGGGCAGACAATTATATATGACAGGAACACAGATGCATTGCTTAATCTTCTTGAGGGTGCTCAGGTACAGCAATGACAAAAATGAGCACAGGAGCTTACATAGCATAGTCTTTCCTCACAATCTGATATCAGAATAGTTAATGACTACCAGAGAAAGGAGGGAAGTCTATCTACTAGACATAGTGCTAGTTTCCAAGAAGATAAATGAAATTGTGATGAAGAAAGATTGGAAAGCAGACTGTTTGGAATTTATTACATTTCTAGCAAAAATGAAAGTAGACACATTAGAAATATAAAATAGAATTTACAATAGTGTAAACAAACTGAGATAGGCATGACCTATCTCTTCCAATACATTTTCCATGTAATCAAAGCACAGTGTGTGATTAAAAGCAAGTTTACACTTTTTAAAATATATTTATTGTAGTTGTAGTCCTACAAGGAACATATGACTCACAACAAATATACAAGTATAAAATATGATTAAAGAGAAAGTTAAACATTTGCAACGAGCCTCCATTATGTATATAATATGACAGTAAAATAAATTCATTAAAATTGAACGTACTAGAATGTACTTAAATGAAAAACATTTTCTATAGTGTTTTCTAACAGGAAAGAGTGCAGTACTGTGTTTAATTTACAGGAAAGAGTTCACAAATTCTGTTAACAGTTAAGGGTGTTTCTTTTATTTATGACATTGTGTTATTGATACTTGAAAGGCCACCTGTTCACAGTGTTAGCATATTTCAACAATTTAAAACTGATTTTTTACCTAATGAATTTAATATTACTCAAAATTATTTACCTAATGAATTAAAATTAAAAATGGTTCAGGGCTGAACCTAAAGAGTAATGTAGAGACTACAATTAAAAAAAAAAAAAGAAAAATAAGATAGCATGTCAGGAAAGGGTATAAAACGAAATTCAGTTTCTTATTTATACTGGAAAGGAAGAGGAAGATATGTAAAACTCAGTTCACAGCATCCTGAATCCTGCAGATAGAAATGTCTAAAATCATCCTGGTACAAGAATACAAGTATGGCTCAAATATTGTTCCCCAGTTTTTGGGCCACATGTGTGGCTGCAAACCGAAGTTTGGGATTCAAAGAGTAAAACTTTTTCTTATGTCTACAAATGTAAGCCACCCTTTATAAAAAGATTTATGCTTTAATTCTGAAAGTTTGTGGGAAAAGAAGATGTAAGCTTTCATATAAAACTTCGTGGCTACAGAAGAGAAACCTACATTTGCTTCCTTCTTGTACCAAAAGATGACCACCTCTCCTGAAGAATTCTCAGACAATATCTGGAAACACTGCAGTCAGGGTTTGTGCAATTTGTGCATCCTTCCCGACAAAGATGTTTCTCTGCAAACAATTAATGAGAAGAATTTAACAAAGTAGAACTAGTGATTTAGACTTTATAGCCTAATAGCCAAGATGCATTGCTAAAGTAAAAGAGAGATTATGGTTATGGACAACATTTCTGCAGAATATACCTACTTTTATTTTGCAGCCTTAAAAATAATCAGAGCAAAGAGCAGGCAACTTTCTGAGCATCAGGCATGGGATCCCATGTTTTCATTCTCTCCATGAATGAATTCCAGCTGGAATTCTGTTTTAGGATATGTATATTTGAATGAAATTCATAATCCACCATCATGATCTTGAAATATTCTATTATCTGTTGTTTCATAAGCAAGTTATTCAGCGAATTGATGCCTATTATTTTAAATCCCTGCTACTAGTTCTCCTCTTCACTTGAGATGTGTCTTCTAAATACATTCTTGAGTATCAGCTCATTTTCTTTATCAATAATTAAATAAATTCTTTATTCACACAATTCCTTTCACAGTTTATCAGTTTTTTATTTTACTGGAAGTTCAGACACAGTGTGTTTATTTTAGGAGTATAGGTGTAGAAGTCTATCATTCTCCCTCTACAGTGTCCTTTTATGTCCACCAAGACATCCGTAATTTGTCTATCCAGGAAATATTTCTAAAATTTAACATCTATTAAGTCTCAGGCTTTGTAAAAAAACTGAAGGAGTTTATTAGTTTTGACTTGCTGTGAAGAAAATTAACTCAGTAACAAACAGGAATAAGGAGAGAATTCCAAGGTGGTCTAATTGCAATTTATCAATAAATTTCCACAAGTAATAATTTTGAGCTTTCTCCCTTTTTCCTAATTATGAGGCAAATTGACCTAACATAAATAACCCTAAATCACAGAGCTGTTAGGTTTGGAAAAGCCCTCTGGAGATCATCTGGTACAACCCCCTTGCCAAGGCAGGGTCACCTGGAGCAGGTCACACGGGAACACATCCAGGTGGGTTTTGAGTATCTCCAGTGAGGGAGACTTCATGACATCCCTGGGCAGGTGACAGAGTGCTCTGTCACTCAATGTAAATAACTTCTTCCTTGTGTTGAGGAAAAACTTCTTGAATTTCAGTTTATAGACATTGATCCTTGTCCTGTGACTGGGTAGCGCCAAAATGTCTGGCACTATACTCTTGACACCTGCCTTCCTGATATTTATGTGCATTAATATCCCCTCTCAGTCTTCTCTAGACTAAATTCTTGTTATCAAACAAGATAACCACGAGAATGGCTTAAAACCAATGTTTTAATTTACTATGAGGAGAGAACCAAGAGGTTGCACTCAGTCAGCTTATGGTTCAATGAGAGAATTGTTTCATTAACCATGAAACAATGGTTTTTTTGAGTAGCTCAAAGTTTTTCTGGTTTGTGATACTGTGCCTTCTGCTTCAAAAACAACGTATTGTAACCTTAGCTCTACAAAAACTGGTCTTCAAATATTTAAAGCACTTTATCAGAACCAAGTCTTCTACCTTCAGAAATGATGGATGTTCAGAACTTAGGTTTCTGAGGAAACATGAGGTATGATTATACTGCTGTTTGGCTTTCAGAAAAATAGTATCAGACATCATTAGAGTTACCAAAGAATCATTACACTTGAGAGCAAACATATGAACATTAGATTTAATAATCAGCTCAGGGCATAATGTTTTCAGTCCTAGTTGCTTTGAAAGCAGTTCTCGATGCAACCTGACTCACAAGATGTGCTCTGTCATGTGATGTCTTTCCACGACAATATATAAAGAAATCACAACCAATTTTCCCCTGAGTCTTTGTGATCTGAGAGGCTAAGTGGCAATGTCTTTGGTCTGCAAATCAGCGCCTAGTTACAGGACTGAAAGGTCATGGATATTGTCCTGTTTTAAAAAGACATATATATGAAAAAGGTTTTTCAAAAGCTGGTGTGTAGACTAATAATATTCAAACACTAAAGAAACATCAAAGCACAGAGTGAGTTTGGGAGGTTATTCTATATTCAGGTTGATATTGCAGATATCATAGATTTTGGATGAGACTCTACTGGCCTCCTGTTGCACTGAAATTAACAAAATTGCACAGCTTTCAGCTGCTAAATATTAAGTGATGACGTCTTTAAGACATCAAAGCAATGTATGGAAAAATTAGAAGTTTGCTGAAAGAGGATAGCAAAAAACATTTACTTAATTAGATTCTAACCTATATGCTTCAAAAAGTATAACAACTATGTAAATAGTAAGGGGATATAATTTGTGTTTGCTTTTAATATTCTTTTAAGAATTATATTCAATTTCATTATTAATTTAAAAAAATCAAGTGATGCTAGAAAATACTTTTCTTCACTGTGATAGATAGCAAAAGAAGAAAAATAATCTGATACTGCAACAAATGGGGAAAAGATGACATCTATAGTTGTATTCTTGAAAATAAATTTCAAAATTCTGAGACTTTTAAGAGGGAAAAAATCCTAAATTCAAATATGTTCAGTAGTGCTCCTTTTTATCTCTCAAATTCTATATGCAAATTTATTCCTTCAACAAATTAACCTTGACAAATTGTTTTTTAAATCATATATTTTTGATATGCACTCTTGATTTCAGTATTATATAGGGAAGATGAACATTGTAAGCTGATTCTCTAGAAGCTTTCATAGTACCTTTTTAAATACTTGAAAGTCTCCATAAAAATCCCATTTAAAATTTATTAAACAGAAGTTGTTGATTCCTGTATCCTCCTATTCAAAAATCTGTTTTACAGGTCACTAACGTTGGTCAGAGTGCAGTGCCTGGTCCTGAGGCTGACTGGTCAGTCACAATTGCCAAATGTACCTGCTCTGAGAGAGTGCAGCAATTTCTGAGCTGCTCACAGGAACTGGCTTCTGGCTTAGAAATGAACATTTTACAATGGCTCTAAGAAGCAAACTCAATCCATACTGGATTCTTGAGTCTTAACTCATCTTTTAAAGCCCAGCTTCACACAATTGTTTGCTATTCTATGACTTCGTATATACTAAATATGATTACATACAGTGTCACACGGGAATAAGAATATTTGTCTACTGAAAGAATTTATGATTTACATTTGATTATTTTTATAAGGTATAGGTTTTAATAACACCTTAATTGTTGGGCTATGAGCCTGATAAACACAATTAATACTAGCTTAAAATAGGCTACAAAATTTCTTCATAATGACCTTTAAAAGACTATAAAATTTTCTTCAGGTAGGCTTAAATTGGAATTTATTAATTTAATAGGTATTTACTATTATTTTATTATATTTAATTCAGCAGTGTACCAGAGTATATTAAGCTTTCTAAAAGCGATTTTTTTGCTTTGCTTTTTCTCCAAAATAATTAGGCTCAAACTGCAAGTACCTAATCACATCCTAAAATAAAATAAAATTCTTATTGCCATTTCAAAAACATATTGAAAGCTGCTGATGTTTCACTTTGTTACGTTTAAATCACAAATCTTTACCTTATGGCAGTCAAAAAATTATTTCTTCATAATCACTGCAACCAAGGCACTTAAAACATAAACAGATTAATTGTTTCGCAATACAAGTTTAATTGTAATGCTGTATATTGTAATACTATGGCTTTTAAGATACTGAGAAAGCAATTGATTAGACAGCAAAGTCTTTCCACAATATCTCTTTTAAGTTTCTTTTGTAAACTCACACCTTGATTATTCTGAAATTGGAAACTAATAGCAGAGTTACAATTGACACCAAAAATGGTTCCAGGCCCCTTATTATCTTATCAACTCTCATACCTTTTCTCTGTACCCTTTCCTTGGGCAGCTCCACACAAGTATGAATCATTTCCTACTGCAGGATTGGATAACTCCTTCCTGTATTTAACATGGCCACCTGACCCCGTCTGCCCGTCTGTCCCTTGCATGGCCACCTGACCCTGTGTGTCCCTGGCACGACCACCTGACCCTGTATGTCCCTGGCACGGCCACCTGACCCTGTGTGTCCCTGGCATGACCACCTGACTCTTCCTCCCCACAGCACAGCCAGGACACTCCAGCTGGCTCTGGAGCAGCTAACCTACTCTTTCACAACTCCCATCCTCATGGGACATAGCTGTGCCCTATTAAGGACAAGGATGTTCCCAGTCTTTGGTAATTAGTACAGCTGCAATATATCAGGGGTGAGATTGCCTTCAGCGCTATCTCTATTCTCGTATAATCTATCCTCCCACAGGAAACTTCAAAAAGAAAAATGGGAAAACAAAAAGCATGTTCAATTCTTCTGCAACTTAACTAATATCTCCATTGTAGCACTTTCATCATGTTTAATTATTTTGAACATTCTCCAAAATCCAGTAAAACAAGTGAGAAAAATCTCCAGTTTTTAGAATGTTTCCTACGTAATACACTGGATTTTGATTTGAAAAAAATGCTTACACAAATACACTTTAGGTGCTGTTTAATGACTTTGAAACTTCAAATTAAAATATTTTACTACTTTGATTATTGAATTTTTAAATTGTGGTATGTTCTTGAACCACCAAATGGTTACATTTCATATTTATTTACAGAAATATAAATGAATATACTGGCTTCAAGACGTGGAGAATAATAAATCTTCATAGTGAAAATTCCAAGAATAAAGTCTTAGTTCATATATTCGAGGCATGGCTAGAGTCCCAGGTGTGGAGAGAATGACACTGTAAGTGGCTAGGTACTTATGTTCAGCATTTCGTACTTACTAGAATTCACAAAGTGGAACTGAGATCAATAAAACTCTGGTTTCCATCACTATGAACACAATTAATTGCCTAAATCCACATATTTCACAACAATATAAAAACGGACAATCAAAACAAAACAAAATTACTACTCAAGAGACAGATGAGAAAATCTTATCCCACAAAAGAGGATGTGATATTCCTTCTCTCGTTCATTGCAGTGCTGTTCTGGCAGTAGGAGGAAGTTCACAATACAGAAGTCTCTCTGCTTGCAGAACCATGATGCAAGTACAAAATATAATGTGAGTATTAACATATTTTTGACACCTCAGGAGCTCTACAATTTCTTATGATTGAATAGATATTAAATGGAGTTTTCTGCTCAGTTTGAAAAGCAGCATCCCACACCTCTGGTTATCAATTATCTTGTGCTTCTCATGCATCCATCACTTCAGTAGCTCAGTACCAGTCAGAGCAAACTTCTTTCTGACATAATGATCACGGTTGTTTTATTGAATTCTATTGTGCTCTCTAGTTTTCTTAGTCATCAACATGAAAAAATAATGTTGTTTGATGGTTTCAAGGACACATTTAGAATAATTTTTCATTGGCCCGACAGTGTTTGAGTAAGGAAACACCCAGAATTTGAAGCATTCTGGCAATGGCATCAATGCAAATATTGAAAGGAAAATGCTCTTGACATTTTCAAGGCATCTAGACTCTCATATTTTGTTTGCTTGAAAGCTAAATCAGTTATCCTGAGGAAAAATGTACACAGTTGGTATTTACATTTTGTCTCTTAAAGTTATCTGTTCCTGAAATAAGGTGGGGGCTGGAGGGTATGGGGTGGGAGAGAGGTGGAGGAGAATATCACACTAATGTTATATTGAAACTTCAGCATTGTTTGTATGAACTCTACTAATATGCAGAATCTTGCCTCTGAATTATAATGTGGATTTTGTCTCCTGCAAGTAAAGAAACCGGCTAAACCTTCCAGATCACTCTACCATATTGAGTAGTCCCTTCACAAGAGTACATTAGAACAAATTCTATCTGTCTGCCACAGTTCATATCTCTAGAGCTACCTAATGTACCAGTCACTACAATATTCTGTACAATTCCTGCAGGTTCCTTTTACAGAGATTCAAGGAGAATGACTAAAGGCATGAAAAATACAATGTGCAATCTAGAGACAACTCAGTGATGATGAGCACAGTGGTATGCTTGGCTACAAGGGTCATACTCGATGACAACTAAATGCACTGGACTGTCACTTCAGTTTATAATCCTTTCTTATAGTCTTTTGACAGCTTCAAATATAAGATGCACATTTTTTGTTGTGTTGGGGTTTTTCTTGCAGGAGTTTTTTAGCTGTCATTACTCCTTCTCATTACCAAAATCCTGGAAAGACTGTTTTGAATCCTTTGCTCTGAATCTTTGATTTCCACAACCAATACACCTAAACAAGACAGATTATAAGCATACTGTAAAGTTTTTATTCATTTCACAGTGATGGCAGCTACTCTGTAGCGCAAAGAATGTATCAGATTATCAAGTGATGAAACCTCTCCAACTACTACAACAATGTATTTATTTCCTGATTTATATTACTGATCAAATAATCTTCTTTCAATGACATTAGATTTTCTTCTCCTGAGAAATATGCATAAAATGGATTTTACTTCATTGGAGAGGTATGATTTCAGCTGTTTCCCTGTCTCCTCCTACTGTTATGGATTTTATATTGGTTCTCCCCATTACAAATGGGAAATGTAGTAGGCAGAATCAAAGCTAATATAGGTCATGTTCTTTTTACTAAAGGAAAGTTTAACATGGTTGTAACTTTGGAGTATAGCTCAATGATACAGAATGTGTCATAGTTAAAAGAATTTTCAAAGACAGTTAAATTCAGGTTACATATATTTGAACAAAGGGAGTAATAATAAAGAAAAGGGTCTCAGAAAAAGTATGGTGACACGGATTTTTGGTACAAAATCAGTGATGGATATGCATCAAGATCAGGTAATTTCAGAATATTTACAGGATAAACCAGTGCAGAATACTAAAGTGTGTATTTCTCTGAATTCAAATACTCTGGGAACAGCCACCCATGGTGCTGTCAGAGCGAGGGGTGTGCTTGTTGAGGAGGGGGAATTGCAGCAGTTTTGAGCAACTAGCTAGAACAGCTGGCAGGCTGTGCCTGGGATCTGGCTACATAAGCAGCAATTTCATCCCCAAGGGTCCGTCTGTGGCCATCACCAAATTTTTTAGAAGATCGACATGTGAGCTAAGACACTTCTTGTACACTTTATTCTTTATTTTCCACCTTGATGTGTAGCTTGTGCTTCTCTTAAAGAGCTTTTATGTGTGCCAAGACAGAGAATAATGGTCTAGAGATGCTTGAGGTCTGTCCTGGTTTAGGACAAATTTGGGAGGAAACCTCTGAATGATGTCCCTCTAGGATAAAGGAAAAAAAATTGGAGAGAAGTGGAGGAAAAAGAAAACTGTTTATTTAACAGGCAACACACCTCCCAGCACAATAATGAACAATATCAAACAGCAAAACCTCTCGCTGTTCTGAAGAGATGGCAGATTTAGAAGAGCTCTCTCCGTGGCTGCCCGGCTCACTCAGGCTGCTCTCAGTCCCTCCTGTGCTGGGGAATGCCCAGGCCAGGCCAGGCCTGGTGGGCCACAGGTGTGAGCTCCCGGTGCTCTTCTGGGTTTTCAGTCCAGAGCAGGTTCAAACAGTTCCAGGAAAACAGAAAAAGGGAAAAAACAATCCAGGGGGCTTCTCTGCCTCAGCTAGCCAGAAAAACTAACCAAGAGCAAAAGAGAGCTCTCTCTCGCTGTCCACTGCAGACAACACAGTCTGTGAGCAGGAATGTGGGGGAGCCAGTGCAGTCTCTGATAACAAACTCTGCACTTCTTCTTTCCCCCGCGTCACTCCTGGAACCAGTCTTAAAGTTGCAGAATTTCATATTCAACACCAACAGAACAGACGATTTGGGGATATAGGCATCATACAGTCACCCCAAGACAAGGTCGTAGCTCTGCACACCAGAAGGCAGATCAGGCCAAGGACAGCTCTGGGGTATCTAAGTTTTTTCATCTGATTTTTCATTTTTCTGGGTGACACAAATCCAGCTCGATAGGTGAAGTACATGAAAAATGCTCATGAAAAATGAAAAAACTCAGAAGTTTTTTTTTGTCACACTGCTAATTTGTGTTAATTTAGTGTGTTTATAAATGTCTGACATGGAGAAATCAAAGACCTTGAAACTGTATGTTACTGAGGGAATTTGACTTATGAGAATTTTGAATCAAATCAATGTCTCTATCTTCCAGTGGGCTGTTCCTAGGCTTTCCTTCAATAATTTATTAGTTCCAGAGTTTCTGGCAGAAGAACAGCTTCTTTGTCCTACATGTTTGACTGTATTGAATAAACCTCTGCTGCCATAGCATCTGGAACTTGGCAAAAAAGTCAGATATACAGTAAGGACTCAACTTTGTTCTGGATAACTCAGTAGAGCTGTACTGGCCCTCCCTGAATGCACAGATTTCACTAGATTAAAAAAGAGAAATAATTTGGTCTACAGGGTTGGAGTTGCACCAACTCCCACACAATATCAAAGTTTATCTGTAAAAAGAAAGAAGTAAGAGAGAAAAAAATTAAAAGCTGTTCATTTAATAATTCATAGATTTCAGTCTGACAATTCAAAATTTGTTTCTTCCCTTTAATTTAAAAAAATTAACTCTCTTTGGTATACGTTTTAATGTCTCTGCTGTTATGCTACTTTGAGAATTCATTGTCCCTTACTTCAATCTGTCCATGATCAAGACTCATTACTGTCAGTAAGCAGAAACAAAAAGCTATATTTTAGTTTGATAACCTAGTGGCTTCTCTTTCCATGGCTAAGGTAATATCTTAAGTTGCCAAAGAAGAGGTCAGGAGAATTGTGGTTCCATCTATCTATGTTTCTATCCCAACAGCTCACAAGGACTAGAGCTCTGTCTGCAAAGTGCTTTTATTCTGATATTACTCCACAATTTTAGAAAGCTGCGCGACAAAGCAACTGAAATCGACGAGATTAAACTGTTTTATTAAAATCCTCTTATTTTCCCCATATTATCTGCATTGCAAAAGATTTTGCAGTTTTGCTGAACTTCATTCAACACAAATCATGGTGATTCATTTGCAAACATATGTATTAGTGTGCTCAGGTTGCTGCATCCTTTGAGCATGATAATGATGGATTTTTTTTTTGCATGAATTATTGCACAAGAATGGATGATATCAGTGAAGTCATGCATACAAAAGTTTCAGAAAAACAAGTTGATTTTAGGAGGCCAGCCTCATCACAGTCTTTTCAGTAGGGAAACACTAACCAAAAATGTGTGTTCATATCTCTTTAACAAGACACATGGTGTTTGCCCATTCATGCTCAAATTACATATCTTTGAAGAAGTATTCTTTAAGAATAATTGTGGTGTTTCATGGACAGTGAAAATATTACATTTTTGCAAAATTCAATATACACTTAAATATATCTGTATCTATATCTATCTATATCTATATCTATCTATATCTATATCTATATCTATATCTATATCTATCTATATCTATATCTATATCTATATCTATCTATATCTATATCTATATCTATATCTATATCTATATCTATATCTATATCTATATCTATATCTATATCTATATCTATATCTTCATCTATATCTATATCTATATCTATATCTATGTCTATATCATCTATATCTATATCTATGTCTATATCTATTTTGCAGTAGCAGATCTTTGAAATTTAGTAAAAGGTTTTAGTCAAAAGCAGTCCTGGGGCTCTTTAAATTTTGAAAGCCTGAAATTTGATCTAATGGGTGAGATGGAATGAGAAATTTCGAATGAACAGATGGAAAAGTGCAAAAAATCTAATTTCATAATAAGCCAGAGAAATAACATAGGCACTGTGAAGAAACAAAGCCAAAGCAATAAAACTCCTACAAGAAACCCAATAAGAACTTTTCAAATAAACGCACATAAACGACAACATTTTCAAAAAAGATAATGTGTTTGCTATTTCCACAACAGTGGATGGGTTCAGAAAACCTAGGTATTTTTTATTCTCTTTTGTGGCTATAAACTAAGCCTGTCAGATAGATTTACAGATTTGGCTATCAAAATTGACATCTATAAGCTGGAAAATATTTAAACAGTATCTTCAAATGCTTTATTGCCATAATAGGAATGATTTTTTAAAAACTATATTTGAAAATTATGGTGGTGTTTTAGCTACTCATTTATCGTTAAAGTAAACAGGAACAATAAAGGTGCAAATTTCACTCTATTCTCTTCCCATGGGCTTATTTGTAAATTCTGTTTTTTACAATTTTAATAGGCTTCCCTGGTTCAGTCCTCTTTGGGAAAAAAAGTCATCATCAGAAAGAAGTAAAAGCATAATTTCTTCTTTTGACAGAAAGTACAAGTTATGAGTACAGGAGCTGCTTAAGCTCAGCAGAGACTCTCAAGAGAAAATAGGAGTTTCAATCTCCCAGCTTTTTGCACATTTCACTAAAGGCTCACAGATGGTAGCTCAGGGACTATGATGCAGAAGGCAGGGTATTACTTTGATGGAAAGGTGTAACCTTGTGAATGATTTATGTGAGTGCTGCTATATGCTCTACATTGTATTCTGTTGGTAAGGATGTCAAAATATGATTTCCACCTTCCTAGAATGGTGAGAGTTCAAAGAGTTAATGTGGAGGCCATCAGTGGCCAATTTGTCATTGGATTTTATGAGCTAGATAAGGCTAGAAGAAACATCTCTCTACAGCCTAGTTTAATCTCACACTATCTATATTCTTCTAGTACAGAGTTTTGGTGAGATAGTGTAGGGATGAGACATATTTTCCATTATTTGGATGATCTGAAGAAATGCACTAGAGAGGATCATAGTGTCAGACAAATTGATTTGTCTATGAGACACTTTTTGAATTATATAATTTGAGGAAAATGGAAAGGGGAATAATAGAGCAATGGAGGAGAAGGGAGTGCTTTATCCTTCTGTTTCAAGGAAGACTTAGTGTTTTTCAAATTCTCTATAACTACCAAAGGTTAAAAAGTACAAGTAAAGCAAGTTAGAACAGCACTCTCAGAGGAGTTATTAAATTATCACAGTGGTGAAACCTCTAGAAATCTTTGGGTTGAATAGTTTGATCCATTTTGTAAGATTCTATTTTCTTCAGTCAAAACAAGTGCTAAGTCTTCAGGGACATTCCTGATTATATTGGGATTGCAGAAAATTGTCTTGGACGTAGGTAACTTGTAGTTAATTTTATTTTTATCACTTAGCATATCTCCTTCCTTTTTTCAATATTCAGTGACCTTAAGCAACCAGCTAGGCTTTTAAAACTTCCACTGATTTTTAATCACACACATGAAGTTTCTGGCAGTCAGTAACGCAGTTTTGAATTCCCTCCCATTCACCACTATATACTTTCCTTCAGTTCTTTAGAAAGCTATGACAATTTTATGCTGAGAGAAAGGCTATGATAGAAGAGCTATTTCATATTCTTAATTAAAATAGTGTTGTTCAATTTAATGAATGCCATATTTTGAAATGAAAATAAATTTTCACCAACATATAAAAGGGCAGCAAACAATTAACAGACAATAAATATCAACACTTAACACCGTGATCTCTTCTTAAGAAGCTACTGATGACTTCATATTTTATTTTTTAGGATTCCTTTCCCATCCAGCCATGGCATCTTTGGAGTTTCAGTGAAATATCTTTCAATCTTTTACTATGATTATAAGGACACATATGAGACTTTCAAATGAGCATTATGAAGTATTTTCCAAACATTCATTTTCAGCATTTGTGTATGTTTTTCTTCATTTTATATATATTTTGAATAAATTTAGAAAATCATTCTAAATAGGTTTCTAAAAATCATATACTCTATTTTTTGGGGGAGAGTTTTGTATATTTTAATAACTTCCTTAGAAAAATCTAAATATCTAGAAAATAAATATCTCTGACAGACAAAGTTCTGATTCACATTATAGAAGTTATATGATACATGCAAGACTTTGATTGCTAATATTGCAGGAAAAATCAAAATTTTTATAGATCTCGTGCAAATGTAATGGATACTGACCACAGATCCAGCCTGTGGGCTATAAATTTTGATGACTTTGATGTTTTTTCAGTGACGTCATTAATTAATTTCTGATAACTGGACTATGTTATTTCAGGGTTTCTGATTAATATGTTATATCTTTCAGTTCTGGGCATAAAAGAATGACGTTCCCTCTCCTTTACTGAAGCTCTTGGCCTGAAACTTGCTCCCTCCAATACCTATATTTAATGTTGTGTCTCTATTTGCTTTGCTAGGATTACTTACTGTAAGAAGTCTAAGCAGTGCTAGGGATATTTTCAGAATCGAGGGCTGAGAGAATTGGAGCTTTTCCTCAATAGAGACTAAGATGGCTCTTTTTTATCTTAACAGAAAAGTCATGAAGTTGCTGAGAGCAACTCAGGCTCTGTACTCAGGGAAATAAGCATATTTGTTTGTGCCCTGTAGTGTTAATGTAGAACACATCAGAAACTATTCTTTTAGAGATGTTAAATAGCAGACCTGGAACAGATAAATCTTAACAGTGGAGAACTATCACTCAAAAGAAATATAATATGCATGAGGAAAAGGGTGATTATAATCCAAGTTAAAATGTTTGTTTATGCCCAAGATGAATAAAGTATCTGTGATAAATAAGAGAATCATAGTCTCTTAAAATTCTGATTAGTAAAAACAACAGGATACAATTTTATCCTGGAGGAATCTCCTCTTCATTACTGAAAGTAATGATCCTTCATGTTTTAGAATAAGTGTGTGGGTTGTTTTTTTTTTTTTTCTGACAGCTGTTGAATTAATTATATGTATTCTAAGGGGTTTTAAAGCTAATTGTTCAACTAGCTCAACTTAAAATACCTAAACAGTGTGAAGACTTTGTAAAATATGAATGATTGCCATGAAAAAGATTGAACAATTCAAACATTAGGCTTATCAGGCAGTTAAATTCTCATATTTTGTTATATAACCACTTTTATTATGATTGAGATCAAGTGATTATTTTACTTCCTTGTTTTCTGTTTCAATGTCCAGATAATACCTGAAACTCTCGGTTTGGTATCTTATTAATCCAGAGGTTTATCTAGATTGTTCTAAAGTGCATATATTGCAGTCTAGATTAAAGACAGTTAGTTAAAGAAAGAAAGGTGATAAGACACCCAGTATTTCCCAATACGTGTAAAATTAGGACCCATGTGGGAGCAACACATTGTTTAAGTACAATTTCTTGCTGCTCAAATTCACAAGAATTCCACATGTATTTTTCTTTCTCTTTGAAGACTGTCTATTGAAATAGGTTATTTTATTTAAAATAAACAAGGCTGTAATTAACTCTTCTCTGGTTGCATTTTGATCTTTCCACCTCTAGAAGAATTAATTGCATGTTTTCAAAAGGAAGATCCTTTGAATGATATTGCACATTTATCAGACAAATGTTGAGGTATTTGAGGTTTTTTTAATGTATGAGCATATGCCATTAAAGATATGAGCAGAGATTTTTAAATATACTCAGTGTCCTTGGAAAAATATGTCCTATGGAAAAATAGACTGTGTTTGCTAGGTTTGTTGTCATCTCTGTTGCTATGAAGACAACAGGTTTTAGAAGTTTCTAGAGGCTGCCAACTCCATGAGAGTTCTATTGGGTTAGTGCAGACAGAATGTGATGAAAAAATGAGTTATTAGTATTCTATTTATTTTCTAATATTCCATAGTTATTGCTAATCACTACAATTTGTCTGACACTATCAAAGCTCTCCTGTCTTGATGTAGATTTATTATGATTTTGAGCAGGTATACCATTTGCAAGATAGCCTTAAGGGAACTCAGATGACAGTGAATTGTTGTGCATCTATTATAATAAAGCAAAAAATGCCTACAGATACAAAAGGAGTATTTCGTGAGAATAAATTTCTGCTATAATTTTCCACTAAGCATAGGCTCCCACTGTAGCTAGAGACTGATATAGTAATGAATAAACTATTGCAAATTGTTCAGCCACAAAATAAAGAAGTTTTAAAATTTACTTCACTAGTTATGATTTCTAAAATGTTTGTTTCAATGAAAACTTCAGCTCATTATTCTCTATTAACTGGTACTGATTTGTTTACTAAGTTCCTTTAACATTTCCTTGTGGACGGCAGAACTCAATTCTTGTAAAAGAGAGCATAGAAATCAAACTCAGGGATTGGTTTTTTTTTTTCAAATCTGTTACACTCATAAACAATGACATCAGACAAAAGGATGCGTTAAGGTAACTGTGAACTTATTTTGTATTATGCCACTCACAGTTTATATCACGGTCTGGCAGACATGATGCACAGTGAACAGAGAATGATCAGATTGCATTACAAATTATATCACTGCTTGGATATTTTAAAGCTCTGTCCCAGATGATCATCTCCTCTCCAGGCCTATTTGGAGTCCATTTGCTAAACTACTGTCCATAGACATGTCAGAAAACTTTTTTTTTTTTTTCTGGTAGGTAGTAAAGAGAAAGGCAAAATTCTGAGAAAATTCTTTGGTTACTTTTTCTTCAGTGGTATCCTCAAACTCTTTATATACAAAATCCAGAGGTGTTTTTTTTTTTTCTTTCAGATTCCACACTAATGTTTTAATACTAAAATGTGTTTCCAAACCATCATTGCATTTTCTCTAACAGTAGAAGGGAAGCAACAAGGCTAGCTTTACACTTTATGAGAGTAAAAAAAGCAAGGCTCCTTCAAAGGATGACTTTTACTGATGATTAGACTCCTGCTCTCAATAACTCTCTGAAAGGATTAGGGCAAGTGGATTACAGACACCTTTGTAACATACACTCTTATCAGGGAGTTATAAAGAATAAGTCTCGCAAAAAATTCCCCATGTGGGAGATTACACTGGATTTTAACTACCTAGCTTTTTATCATAAAGTTAAGTAGTTAAGTAAGACTTGGCAATATATATTTCTAAAATCCCTGTGTGGATACAAGGTCTTTTCAAGCTAGAAAATATCTATTTTATCTTACCTAAACCCTGACAACATTCTATTTCTTCCTAAACTTCTTTTGTTGGCTAGTGCTATCTTTGATGTGAGAATAAATTATGCCAATTTTTGCCTACATAACACAAATTGATGTGAAATAAGATAGTGAAAAAATAGTTATTATGTGTAGATATCTTCCAAAAAGTCCACACTTCACTAAAAATATGCTTTTGAAAACAACATGTCGAGAAATCTCAGGTGAGATAAAGGTCAGTTTTGGAACACAGCAGATAACTGCAGAGGCGAAAAGGCACTGAGCACTCAGATAATTAAGAATTGTGGAATTATTAATCAAGAACAACTACACTTAAGATGCAATATTATAGAGGCACAACTGGAATGATGTGTTGGTTTTGGCTTGGTTAGAATTAATTTTCTTCCCAATGGCTGATATGAGTCTGTGTTTTGAATTTGTGCTGAACGCAGAGTTGACAACATAGAGACTATTTTATTATTGCTGAGCAGGGCTTGCACAGAGCCAAGACTTTTCTACTTTTTGCACTGCCACGCTAGTGAAGAAGTTTGCTGTGTGTGGGAGGCTGGGAGGAGACACAGAAGGACAGTTAACCCAAACTGACCAGAGGGATATTCCAGACCATGTGACATCATAGTCAGTATATAAAATGGGAGGAAAGAGGAAGGAACATTTGGAGTGATGGTCTTTGTCTTCCCAAGTCACCATCATGTGTGATGGAGCCCTGCTCTCCTGGAGATGGCTGAACACCTGTCTGCCCATGGGAAGTGGTGAACAAATTTCTTGTTTTGCTTTGCTTGTGTGTGGCTTTTGTTTTTTCTACTAAACTATTTTTGTCTCTACCCTCAATTTTTTCTAGCTTTTACCCTTCCAATTCTCTCCCTGACCCCACTTGTGGGGGAGTGAGTGAGCAGCTGTGTGGGGCTTGGTTGCTGGGTGTGATAAAACCATGACAAAAAAACACAAACACTTTTGAGTTTTGGAGGAGGAAAAGATTGCTGAAGTTGATTCCTTCCCAAGAACTATTTGCAGTCTAAAATGTGACAGACAAAATGGAGTTGCCAAATTACTGTTTTCTTGAAAAAGTAAGAAAGCTACTTTATCTCATGCTCTGCTCTATGTAAATTTTTAAGATACAGTATGGAAGGTAATAGATACAGTATATTCTTATGTGTATTCACAATTCTTGCATGTATGTGACTTTGTTATTTTGTTGTTTAATACACAGTAGTCATATAAAAACTGCTTCCAAAAAAGCATGGTTATTACTGGCTTTTAAAACATGAGAAGAAAATAAGGCAGCAACTTTGCATTTAGAATCATTAATTATATTTGTTTTGCAAGCGTTGAACATTGACAATTCTGTGGGAGCTGGTAGTTCCTAGAACTAATAAACCCCCAAAATATAAATGTCCTCACAATGTATACCATGGAATCTAATAGAATTCTTCCTAATTACTTACTACCTAGACTTTTTTGACTTGTTTTGTCCTGTTTGAACAAAGCTGAACTTGATTATGTTCAGTGGAAGTCACCCTCAAAAATGCCTGTCAGTTGTAGGGGCAGTTAGTGAGTGAACAGACAACATTGCACTCATTTAGTAATTTTATGTCTCATCTTCATGATGGAGTTAATCAATTAATTTGATATAAGTGATATAGTAAGATTGCAGTATAAAAATCCTGTTGATTATATATTGACTTTCTTGTGTATATGATGTTAAAATTGAAATACATTATATATCTATTGCTAAATGAAAATTCAAAACATTTTCTAAACCATGTAACATTTTAAATTATATTTTTATTATTGCAAGATTTAGTCTAAATGAAATTTGTGTGGATAGTTCAATGTATTCTTTCCCAAGTCCACAAGCTAGGAAACCATTTTAATTCTTCTTTGACCATTATTATTCAATGTCCAATTTAAGAAGACTTTTTCTGTATAGTTTTTCCCTAGCAGCTTATAGCTTCCTTTTAACTCTTTGCAGTCAGTCCTTATTAATGGGTAAATTTTGACTGAGACATATGAAAGCTAGCTATTATATTTTCTGCAGAAACATTCTATATATATTCAGTGAAAATATCCCTATATCTCAGTCTTATAGAGATTTTATTGACTATACTCCTTCCTACTTTCAGTTTTTTCCCAATATTTTTTAATAATAAAATGCTTAAGTAGATTTTTGAGCTAGGAAAACTATTTCCAATTAATTTCTTCGCTCTGTAATTTGAAAGCTTTCTGAGAATAGAGTAAAAATTTTAAAATATGATCTCACAACCCTTTTTCCCTTTAAAGATAAAATGTTGCTAAGCTTGGTTATAATTTTAAGAGGAAAAAAACCCAAAACAATAGTTGCTGCCAGAAAAGCCTATTAGAAACATAACACTAATTAGAGAGAGATGACTGTACAGCACTCAAATACTTCTATGTGTGGTTTTGTGTGTAAAAGAAGTTCAAAATATTAAGATTTATGCTGTGCTGGGCAAATAGATGTTCAGTGAGTTGCCAAAATGGGTCAGATGATATTTAGGTGTTCCTGCTCCAGTAAAGCAATACCACTGATGCCTTTAGTTTTAAGTTTTCCTATTCTCCTTGGATGTGCTTTTCTGATGTGCTAGGGTGATGAAGACAAAACAGTCCTATTCTAGTTAAGAACTCAAGGACAGTTTCTCCAAACTTCAGGCCCTAAGCATAAACAAAGTGGAAAGGTGGAAGGTGGGTTCATGAAAATTAACCAGAACCTATAAAAATGTAAGATTTTGTGACCAACCCCCTCCTTTCCTTCCATCTTGGAGCCATCCAGGCAGGGGCCACGACTGTGGCACTTGTATTGCTGGGGTGTGGCTTTTGTAGGCCTTTCGTGGGCCTCACAATAAATACCCATTTTATTCTCCTTAACTCTGTGTGTAGCCTCTGTTCCAGCTCCTCAAGGCATCACCACTAATGATAATTGAAGCATTTTTAAAAATTGACTGTAGGCTGCCATCTACCAGTCATAATTGATGAGGTGTCAATCGACATAATTTTTCCACTATGTTTGCAAAATTGTGAGTAAAGTAATGCAATTGGCAATTTCTCTGTTGAGTAAAGGCCATGTAGCTTTCTATCTATGTTAAAGGCACAGACATGGTAGATCAAACAATCTCTTGTTGCCTCATACAGTGTTATTTTGAAATAGAGTGGGAAACCACTATGGACTGCACAGTACTTTTTTACTGAGCAGGATTCAAGGAAGGTGGAATAACTTTTGCTGTTCACCATTTATTATTTTGTTACTTTGCAAACCAAAGAAACCAGCTGTAAATTGTCTGACAAAGTAGTTGAATAAACGCCTTTTTTCACCATAGCTTCCACATCTATCATCGTGTCATGTTTCCAGTTATGTTCTGTCTTAAATTACCAACACAGTAAATCTTGACAAATTTTAACAAATAGAGCCATGTCTCATAATAAGAACATGTTGGTTAAAAAAAAAATCCTGCTATCCTTAGGAAAACCAGCGATGCTCCAGAAGACATGAAATCTTTGTTAACAAATATGAACTGAACCATGTGTCATGCTTTAACCCCAGCCAGGAAATAAATCCCTTCAGCCTCTCTCTCATCAGAAGGATCAGGGAAAGAACTGGAAGAGTAAAACTTGAAGTTTTAGATAAAGACAGTTTAATAGGTAAAGTAAAAGCTGTGCAAACAAGCAAAGAAAAACGAGGAATTAATTCACTGCCTCCCATGGGCAGACAGGTATTCAGCCATCTCCAGGAAGGCATCATGTACAATGGTGACTTGAGAAGATGTAGTGGTTTTCAACATGAATTTAGGTTTTTTTACAATTAATATTTATATGTTTATGAAATGGTGAGAAATAGCAGTCTATGAATTAGCCGTGCAGCATATGGACAAAATGTATTCTGATAACTTTACTGTTTTCTTTTTATTTCTGTGTATTATAAGAAATGGTGAAAATCAGCAAAACCATGTTGCAAAGGCAAACACCTTTGCAATTTCTGAAAATTGAGAAGCTACAAATAAATTGCTGCTATCTTTGATTAATCTGTTGTACACTCAAATAATTTAATTTCTCTCATCTTTCATTGACTGTGTTTTATCTGTTTAGGTGTATCAGTGTGGCTTGATCCAGAGAAATGGGTGGTGGCTGTCATTGATAAAAATATATCCATCAGTCCTTGAAAAGAGAGGAGAGGTACACAGTAAAGAATAAGCATTTATTCAACACTTATATACAAGAAACACTTGATATGAATTAGTTTATAACAAGTCACAGTAGTTTTCTATAATGCGGTTTGAAAATGGATATTTTTACAAGATTGACACTATTTATTACATAAACAAAAGTATATTTAAATTATAACATTCAGAGAGAGGTAGGTTCTGACAAAGAGTTTGCTCTCATTTTCCAGTCTCAGTAAAATTTATTGTAAAGTCAAATGTTTCTGATATCTTCGTGTGAGAGAAAGAGTGTCAAAGTTTCAAAGAGCAACAGTAATTCAGTATTCAGGGTGTTTTGTTTGTTGTACTGTTTGAGTCATATTGTTTCATCTTAGGTAAAAGAAGTGAGCTGGAGACGTGCAATACATTGCAAATAAATAATAAGTATACTTGAGATTGTACTTAGAACTGTTAACTTTTCCTTTCATTTTGTCATTTTGTTCTTATTTTACGGTCCTAGAAAGACCAGTCATGACCCTACTTACCTCTCCTGCCCTCCCTTTTCTTCTTCCCTTTCCTTACCACACAATCTGGTTTCATTTAAACTTTTCTGGATGGTGTTTTATGGCTGGAACATATTCAATTTTTCAGCCTTGTACATCTTCCCCAGTTTCTCAAGTTCCTTATTAAATTACTTTTTAAAATAAGATTCCTTTCAGCTCTCTCACAGTCTCCCTTAGTAATATCAATAGGGAGATAGCTCAAATTCATTAGTGTTAAAACATAAACTGATAAGACTCATAAGTACTCTTGTCTATTGAATGCAGCAGTCTTATAACACCATGAAGATTTTTGTGTATTTTGTCCAGAGGAAAGTCCTCATCAATGTGATATGAAATGCAATTCTCTTCAAAACAATTCAGTAAATTGTTTTTCAGTGGAAAGGTGTGATGGGTTTGATTCTTCACATAAGAAATTCAGTGGAGCAGACCGCAGATGGCATTTCCCTGCCATCATGCATTGATGAATTCAATGAAATTCATTCAAAGGACTTTGCCACAGAGTCAGGGGCCAAATTTATTTGTCTAAGGGAGCAGGAAGATTATTCATATATTTTGAAGAAGAAACATTCTAATGAAGTGATGCATATAATGGAGCGTTTCTGGAGAGAGCATTGCACAAAAGTCATTAAAATTTAAATAAAAACAATTAAGAAACAATTAAACAATTAAAACAAAAAAACAATTAAAATTTAATCAAATTATCTCTTCATAAAGTAGATAAACAGATATTTAATATACTATGGTAGAAAACACAATTATATATTTAACTTGTGGACTGTAGTCTTTAGACCAATATAATATTAGATCAAATTAAGCAGTTAGTTAAACATTTAGATTAATAAGACTTATATTCATTATGAAGTACTTCTGTGGTCTGGGCCTGGAGTTTTTAGATACATTTTTATTTATTATACTCTAATATTTAGTATCTTTTAATGAAATATGAAGTTATTTCATTTTATGTAAGTAGTGTTTCTTCCTGATGCCACCCGAGATAAATTTTTTGTGGAACAAGATGCATACTTCATATTGCTTTTCTGTTACTTAAATGAAACTTCTTAGAGACATAACTCTACGAGAAATTCTTTTGTGTTTTCCAACTGAAACACACTAATTACGTTGCTCAGAAGTTTGCCTTTAAGAGCATGGATCATCCACTGGGCTTTTAGTGACCTGTTTATATATTTAGAATATGACCACAGAATTGTGAATGTGGGACAATACAATTCATCTGATGTGCTATTTCCATTGTAAGCATACAAAGCAGGAAGCAAAATGCTTCTCCTATAGTTTAAATGTTGAGATGAGCCTCTGTTTGTGTATTATATGCCCATATTGTAAGATCATCAGTTTAGAAAAATCACTCTGTTTCACTTTCTGGATTTTCTTTACAGGAAATCCAGATTTTCAAAACAGGTTTTTCTCAAAGCCTCAGAAACTAGATTGTTTTTCTTTTTTCACAATGAAGTTGCATGTCCATAGTTACCACTTCCTTTTGTACTTGAATCCATTGCACAGCACCAGGACTTTTTCTTTCTTACAGATTGTATAAGATTTTGAAGTGCCTCTGCTAATTTTTTTCTTTAAAATAAGCCCCCAAAATCCTTATTTCATCAAATTGAAATATCTTCAAGTAATGTAAACTGAGCCCAAGAATGTTTGATCTTATGAAAAGAAATTCTATGATCAAATATATATTTTAATGCTGTTTGGGTTCTGATTTCAAAAATTATTTAAATGCAACAAAATTAAGTTAATCTTCAATGACGGCCTCATAAACTATATGTATTCCAAACCTCAAATAACAGTTTACAGGATATGTAAAAATTATTGGATTGTTACCCAGGAAAGGCAAAGATGTAAGAAAGAAACTATTAAGAACAACTTATGTTATGCTCCTAAGATTATTTCTGTAGCAAAATGACTACAGATATATGAAGAAAAAGTTGCTATAGAAGAAAAATGGACCAATAGTAGTTTCTCCAAAAAAAATTGTTGGGATTTCAAGGTCATTTCTACAGTGAAAATGAATTTGGAGCTGTCAGTGCAATACTGGAGCCTATGCTAAGGGATAACTGACAGGAATCTCAGTTGTTATTCTGATAAAGCTGGATCCAAGGTCCTAATTTGCTATACCTGAGGGTTATTTTTCCTAGAGCTAGAGAGGAAATTTTGTTCTGTGTGAGGAGGGTGCAAATGGATCTAGAACATCAATAGCCTTTGGGTCACTTACATAGTTCAATACAATTTAAATTTTGAAAAAAAATAACATGTTTAAAAGCAGTAGCTATCTTTGAAGTTTGAAAGCAATGTCTTCCCACGGAGCATGAAAAATATGTCCAGTAATTAATGTTGTATAATATAAAAGCTTAACACTACTATAAAAAGAATTCTGTTGTATTTAACAAAATTATGGAACAATCATTTACTTTTTACAGATTCTATATAGTTATTTAAGGGGATGAAATATTTTAATATTTTCTACAGTTTTTAAGAAACTTCTTTAAAAACATGTTGCAGAGGTGTGCTGAGATATGAATCACCCAATAACCTCAGTGTTTACACGAATCCTCAAAATTCCTAAATAGTCACAAAATTATCATCTTTGATAGAACAGATTAAGAAAGGACCACTCTTCAACAAAGTATTCACTGATGATTAGAGATTCCCACAAAACTGCAGGTGATCTGTGATCAAAGCCTTTCATTTAGGCAAAGAAGTAATTCTGTGTATCAGCTCTGAAAGTTTTATATGCCTTGCGAAATAATTGGCTCAGGTTAGGGCAATAAAAAAGGAAGAATCATGACTCAATTTTGTGTGGAGGGTGTGGAATTTTCTGGATCACAGTGTAAATATAAGTATATTAGAAAATTAAGGAATGGGTCTTATACTTGAATCATAATTTCCAAGTTGGTAGTTTAGAGAGATTTCTGTTCTAGGTGCGGAACTGCGGTATAGAGGCCCTGTCCATGTCCCTTGAACATGGTGCTCATTTCCAGGTGCTTTCCTGATGGCCTTTCCGCTGTGCTACCTGAGAGGCAAACACTGAGATGGCCACGGGTGAAATCAGAGTATCGCTGGAAGCTCTAGTATATTTCTTTAATCTTGGTTGGGTTTTTTGAGTGAGAGAAAAAGGATGAGATCTATACAATTTTACAACTGAATAATCACTGATAGTACTTCCACCTCTCTGTCCTTTCTCTAAAAGCATAATATTTTGGGTCTCTGTGAAGCACAGTGTAATTAGTTTCTGCTGAATGATTTAACTTTTTTTTTTTTTAATTTAATAAATGTAATACATAATAACATTCAGGGAAACATTGCCATCATTTCAATTATTACTTCAAAGAAGAAACTAGGAACTTCACATTTTTTACCTAAGATGAATTCTGAAAGTAGCTATTGAAAGAAAATTACTCAAGTGTTTCACCACAATGGATATTAAGTGATATTTAAAAGACACATGCAGTTGTGTTACTATAGATATGCAATTAGTGCAAAAGAGACATATGATTAAGATGTATTTTAATTTACATACAAATTTCAGTTTATGAATTTTTGATTATATACTGAGAGTAGGTTTAGATTGGATATTAGGTAGGTACTCTTGATTGTGAGGGTGGTAAGACAGTGAAACAGATTTCCCAAAGATCTTGATACCCCATCCATGGAACAAAGTTAAAGCCAGGTTAGATGGAATTCTGAGGAACCTTGTCTTGTGCCCATGGCAGGGAGATTGGAACTAGATGAATTTTTAAGGTTCCTTCCAACATCAACCTTTCTATGATTCTTTTTTCTTAGTTTATATCTGAATTCAAGTTCTTCATTATCTTAAACTGTTTCATCAACTGGTAAAGAATAAAGTTTCCATGCTCTTTGCCCAGTCAGTTTCATTATCTTTGTAAGGATTCTGTGGACAGTTTTCCAGTATACCCAAAACATAATACATAAATTTTGAGTATAATACCAGTCATTAGGCAGCTTTGGTCTGCCTTTCAGACTCTGAGCAAAGGAACAATAAACCAGATTTTTCTTCATTACTTCCACCTAATCCTTGTTGGGGGAAAAAAAAATCTCTACTGATTTTGCCATCATAATCTTGGTTATTTAGCTAATGTGCATAATCTCCACAGCTTGCTTTGCAACTGTCAAAATGGACAAACCCTGATTTTCTATTGTTCAAGCTGACAGTCTGAAAGATGAATACTGCTCATCCTGATTCATAAAATACTCTTCACTCTTTTATTTAATAGTACTCAGCATGAAAAGTATAGAGGAATGGAATGTCTTTCATCAGCAGTAAACTTAGGGGGAAACCATGTGACTGAAATTTATTGGATACCTTCAACCAGATGAAAAAAGTTTAAGAATTGTAGATTATGATGGGGTTTTTTAAATGCAAATGAAAACTCAAGTTTTATTGAGAACAAACAAATTGGATTCTAGGGTTTTTATTTCATAACCATTGGTCTTTGGTGATTTAAAATAATTTAGAGTGTGATGAATTCCTACTGTAATTGTGAGAATTGTATTATGGTACATGGATCCTTTAGGCTACAAGAAGTTTTTGGGTTTTCCATAAGACTAAAAAAAAAAAAAATCAGATAATTTTCAAATGTCATTTTCAAATATCCTGAAAATTAGATAGAAATGGTGCTTTCCCTTTCTGCCATCCATGACAGAAAAGCAAAATTGTTATTCAGTCCAGCAATTCCTCAAAACCCAATGATATTTTGCTATACATCTCTGCCTGTCCCACAAACTGTCATTTTGCTGTAAACATCATAATTTCTTGTTCACATGTTAGGTTAAAATTGATGAGTATTTATGGCATGTAAAGGGAAAAGGTAAGTTGTTTGATTATTTCTGTATTTTGTAACAATGTATAAATGGGCTGCCACTCACTTGAAAAAATGAATCTCCATTTTGCCTCAGACAAAACAGATTTCTGTGACCTTTTATCTGCTAGAAAATATAAGTAATAATTCATTATAGATGTCATCTTGTCCTAATTTCTCTTAAACACCCTTTATGTGATGGGCTAAACTTTTGCAGAAAAATCTCTTATTTTCACAGATGACACATTCTGTAGCTACATTTGCCACAGGTTTATGCCACAGATTTATGCCATGTGGTAAGGACAATATGGGACACTACTCTGTAGTTAGGGCAATAGATCTAATTCTTTGAGACTTACTGACATGGCCAGTCTATACCAATAGTACATTTAATATTGAAACTCAGTTGCTTTGGTATCTTATCCAAAAATTTTAAAGAGTTTGTCTCAGTGTTTCTACTGCTTGTGAAAATACCAAGAATTGACTTGGAAGAAGAGTTAAGAGGCAGGCAAGTGTGCCCAGTTCTTGAGGGGGAATCAATGTCCTTTTGAACACACACATTTGAAAGAGGCAGTATCAATATTTTGACTTTTTTTAAGTTTTAGAAAGTTGTACTTCATCTTTGTAAATGGCAATGATTAGTTCGGAATTTGTGTTTTCCTTATGCAGCCATATTTCTAGAAATCCTTCACAAAGGGTGGAGAGAAACCAGGTAAATAGCCTCAAGATCAGCTGTCAGACTGCAGTTTCACTTTGAGGTCTTAGTTTATGCAAACATCAGAGTTGCTCCCATGTTTACTAAAGCTTGGTATCATCCACATCAAAAATCTCTCTTTAAAAGTAAAGTTATAGTTCACTAATTGCCTGTTTTATTAATTTTTATGTGGTTTGACAGTGAACCCAAGATACTTCTTTGTTTATACAACCAACCATTGACAACAAAGCTGAATTTATGCCCATGACATCACCTACAAATCTTCACACCTTTCATACTCTGCTTTTCGTAACATTTCTGAAGCACCTTTTCCCCTGTACTAAATAAACAATCCTTTTGGAATGAAAAATAAGATCACTTGTGCTTAACAGCTTGTCCTAAAGAAATGATAGAAATATTAACGTCTTATGATGCCCAAAGGTAAACACTACTCAAAAAAAATGTAATTCATATTTTATAATCTGAATGAGAGAGACGTAATGAATTCACCTGATTTAAAAAATGTCAAATGCACTTTTTATTAGAATGAGCAGTTAAGAGGCTGAATACACGTTATGAATGTGAGGTGCTGTTTTTTATGAAATTGAATATAAGGGAACAAATACATTTTTTACTCTAGTATTAAATACATTTTTTACTCTAGTATTGTGGACCAGTGTGTGGGCAGAACAAATTCATAGATTCCTTGCAAGTCAAGATGAGAAAGTAAACTGTATTTTTCCCTTGTTAAGATAGGATTGGGAGCAATGGCTTTTACAGCTGACTGCCTCTCTAGGTTCATAGACCTGACATTTGAATTTCATATTGACAATAAGTTACAGAACAATAAAAACCATTATATACTGTGAAACATATCAAATAGCTTATGAGATTTTGATTCAATAAAACAATTCTATGAAAACAAGTAAACACAGAACATATTAACCTGTATTTATAGATATGGATGTTAGACTTGATATTTGTCTAACAATTTAAATGTTAAAATAATGGATTTATTTATTTCTCTTTTATGAAATAGAAATCTATGTAGCACTAGATTGAAGAGTCAGCTTATAAGAGATAATATGAAAAAATTTTATATAATGCAAGACTGACTCTGATTTACTAACAGATTTCTTATTTGTGACTGTAGGTACCACTAAACATGTACTGCATGCAGCCAGCTTGTCAAACTTCCAGGATCATAATGTAGGAAAAAAATTTCTATCACATTCTATAAGAAAAATAATGAAAAAAATAGGGCTGTTAGAAGTCATGAAAGAAAAGACTGAGAAAGGTCAAAAATGGGATTTAAAACTCACACTGGCTTTTGTATGGCTTTTGTGAAACAGGTTTCCCTCAGATATTAGAGCAACACTTATAATATTGGTAGATAATGTTGAGAGTTGTTAAGAGGTGAAGCGAAGCACATCAATTTGATTGAAGTTCAATGTTTGGAGACAAAGAATTATCGACTCCAACATACAAAAACCCAGTCCTTTAGAAGGTAAATACACTGAGTGCTGAGAATTGCAGCTTATTTAGCCTGTGGTAGTCTCAAAATTACACAGTCCCAGGGAGAAATGGAAGCAGTTTTGACTGTTCCCTACTAAGAATAAAAACCACCAAACCAAACCAAACCAAACCAAACCAAACCAAACCAAACCAAACCAAACCAAACCAAACCAAACCAATGACAACAAAACCCCTCAAAACCTACACAACCCCCAAAAAACCTAAACCATAAAACTTTTCACCAAAGCCATTCTACTACTTGTATTACAGAGTGCTTTCAAAACCATTTCTACTTCACTCTCATTCACTTCTTTCCATTGCTGATATTTCTTTAGAGTTATTTAAGTCCTTACCAGCTACAGAGATGAAGAATGTGATTGGAAAAAAACTGATAGTAGAATGTGGGATTTAGGTCTATTTTTTCTGGTTTAATCAAGCACAGGTCTGAAGTAGTTATAAGCATAGACAAAATAAATTTGAAGATAGCATATTTTCCTGCAAATTATAGCTTAGAAAGTGCATATATTCAAGTGCTACTACAGTGGAAAACTGGAGATTATGACAGAGAAAATGCAAGATATTCCCTTTCATCATCAGTTGCAAATTCTGCTTTCAGTTCAAACCACGAGAAATTAATGGTGATAAAAAAAAAGCCAAAAGTTTTTGGTATAGAATTCTCTGTTTCTGTTTAATGAAGAGGGATGGTTAATGAAGGCACGAATTATATCAGCATTAAAATATTGTATAAAACACCTCTGAGTAATGCTTATCTGGTTGCTGAAACCAGGTTAAAGCATTTTGATTCTTATTTTGATTATTATCTTGCAATTTCACAGGTGAATTGCTGAAAACTAAAGTAGGGAAAAGACATGCTTCAATTTGTGGATGTTTTTTACTGACTTATTTCTCTTTGGCCACTTGGAGGGAAATCCAAGAATGACAAAGAAAATAGTTTTTATTGGCCACTTTTCTGGGCTAAATATCTTTATTAATAAGCACCCTAATAAAGAGATTTTACTCCTGTTTCATCTTAATCATAGCATTAGTTTTTTCAGTGGTGTGATATACTGTTGTTTTAATGCAATTCTTAATTTCTGTCCTTAGCATCAAACACCAAATAAAATAATGTTGAACATCAATAAAAAACCCAAATCCCCTTCACTCTTCATAGAACATTGACACATGTGCCTAATCTCACTTATGCTTATAACTCTATAAAATATAAATTTTGACTTCTTGAATAAATGGAAAAATTTACCTAATTTTGATCTCTGCATATTTAGAAAGGGACAAGAACAAGAGAACTGCATTGTGTGCAGCAGTAAGAAATATTTCAAAGCTTTTGGGCCATTGTAACTAAAGAGAATGTCTTTACGGGCCTCAACCACTTCAGTATTTCTGTCTATAACACTGAAAATGAGGAGGCTGGAAGTCTTTGTGAAGCCCAGGAGTTATTCAGATTGACTGAGTGAAAATCCCAGGAATTTGTATCATGCTAGAAAACTTCAGTGTGTCTGTGAAGGTGTTTGATAGAGTCCTATTTGATAGATATTTAAGAACGAGACATTACCACACCTCTTCCAAGTTTACTCAGACGTGATACCCAGTGAGGATAGCATTCCCTGTTTCTGGGGGTATTTTCAACTTGCTCTGGTTTTACTTTTATTTTCCAAATATTATCTTCAGCAAACTATTCCAAAATATTTACATACAGAAGTCTGCAAGAGGTTTTAAAAGTAAACAACATTTATTGTAGTGCTTACATTATTCTTCTAACTTGTTTTTTTTTTATTCTTAGTGGTACATGCATTAAATATGCACAGATTTGCAGTATACTTCGATATTAGAAAGTTATTTGATAACTGCTATTTTGTCTCAGATTTTAAAAGTCACTGTCAGGATCTTTTTCAACTGTGGCACAAGGATACCATGAAGTTAATTGGCAATAGAAAGAAATCTTACAAAATCCAAATATCATTTTATCATTGAAACAAAAATGACTTCAGCATGACCCTGTAAAGGAGTGTATTGATTTTCAACTTCTATTATTACTGTGCTTTACCTACCTATGATTCCAGGTCAGCTCAATTTTCTGAAAGGTCTGAAGTCAAATACAGATTTACTTTTCTCACAATAGCAAAAAAAGAAGGCTTAGGTGTGTACACACAAAGACTTAATACATGGAAGAAATTGTTATGACACCATTTCTATTTTTTCTTCATTCAGCATAATTTTATTGATTAGAGGAGAAGACTAGTGGTATAGGAGCAGAAGCTGGAAAAAGCACATGATCCATCAATCTGTACAGCATTGTAGCTTTGTAGAACATTCTTTAACATCCATAGGTGCTTGAGGATATCAGCAGAAGTTTGAGTAATGGTATTTAATAAAAGAGAAGTGGAAAATACAGATTTTACCAATTCCCAGAAACTTATGATATTGCCATCTCAGTGTTTATTTTAGTGTTTATACTGAACATATTACTGTACTACGTTAGAACCTAGACGCCTCAATTAAGGTCACGTTCCCACTAGGCTAAATGCAAATTTGCATATTTGAAGACATTAACAGAGGATTTTACAAAGTAGAAGTGCTAATAATTCCCTGAAAGGTAGACCTGAAAAAAAACTTCAACAACAGTCAACAGAGAACTTCAATAGCACAACAGGTTCTGCAGCCTTTATTAATAAATAAGTTGTCTACTTTATGTAAAAAATTCTTTGTTATAAACATAGCCAGGTGGATCTATCATGTAGGAAACTGCAAAACATTTTTTTCACTCTCTCCTAAATTCAAAGCGGACCAATTAGGTTTTCCTGCATCCAGATGTGTAGGATTATGCTGTGACTGAGGCTAAATACAATTAATTTTAATCCTACAAATAAAGAGTTTATAAAATTTGAAGATATGAAAATTACTGTCCTTTTTAAGTTCTTATTTTGTTGTAGTAACTGAATGGGTAATCCAAGCAAAGGATTACTGTCAGAAGTGAACATGTCTGAACAATTATCAGTGATGCCAACAAGGGATTTATGATGTAGCTGTAAATTAGTATTTCATATGCCTCATTGCATCTGAGTAAAGGTGGTAAGAAGATTCCCCTATGGAATAATCACGAAGTCTGTCTTCTGTCTATGGAGGGGATTGCACACATGCTATGTTCTCTTTCTCTTGTCAGAACAGCATCTAAACTAAAAGGAAGTTATGCCAGAAGCCAGTAAGCATATCAAATCCTTTAGGATTAGCACATAGGTGAAAAGAGATGTTGTGGAAGCTCTATGGGAATACATTTCATTGTCCTGGGTATTCCCCTAGAGCAGAGCATGCACATGCGTCTCTATAGTTCCTTTATTCACATCATTCCCCTAAAATACTTGTGGAAAGTCCTGTGTGATCTTCAGCTGACTATAATGAGCCCAGCTTTACATCTGTAATTGGTGTTTCACATAGGCCAGTTCAGTTTAGAGGGGTGCAGGGGTCTGTTTCAGGGCTGAGTCATCCCGAGGTGTCAGCTGCTGCATCACTTGTGCCCCTGCATGCGAAGGTGAAACACCCCTCCAGCACTGACCTTTCTTCAGTTTGCGAGATGTAACAGCCAGAGCTGGCAGCACTGCTATCCGTATTAGAAAATGTCAATACATATCTTGCTGTTAGATTCAGAGTCTATTTGTACAACCTTTAATCAGTATTAGACATGACATAGGTCAATGCAGTATCTTTGGCACCCAGGTTCAAAAGCTTTACTTCAAAAACATTACAACACAAATCATACGTCTAAATGTTTATCATTCCAAACATGAGGCAACCAAGCTTTGAAAATGTCAGAAGGATCTATATCTTGTTTGCTTTCTTTCTATCTCTGTGAAAGTTCTAGCTACAATGATTTCTCACGGATGATTTTTTGGTTATCAAACACAGCTATTATGCTTTAAGAAATAATCTTTGTATGTTGGTCTGTTACTTATGTCCTTATAAAATTCATAAAATAAAAATACATTAGTTCCTGAAAGAGGCTGTTGTTTCTGATGAGTCTATTATTTTGTTTATTTGGAGAGCCAGATGCATACTTAAGGTTTTATAGACATTATATTAAAAATATCACGACATTGATCTCATGTTAAATGTTCAACTGTTTGATGATGTGTGTGGTGTTCAGGGAGTATAATCAGTATCAAAGCCACTGTGAAGACTGCAGTATTAAAGAAGGAATTTCAAATATCTGTTTAGAGAATTTTCCTGAGGTTTAACCATTGAGATTTTCTATAAATTGTTTTATTTGTTATGCTTATTCTGTCTGGTTTTTTTACTGATCATACTGCACATGTGAGGGAGAATAGTGCTCCTTTGAGGAAGGAGAACTGGTAAAAAAGACATGGGAAAGCTGTGGAGAGAAATTATATGATTAATCTCTTCTGACTAGGTATCTGCAATATGGTTGTCTGCTTTTGAGCTTTTAGTCCGTGGAGGAAAAGGGATACTCTCAGGACGTATCTCATCTGACTTATTTATAGATATCTGTTTTAGGATAAAATAGATTGCTCCTCAGAAGAGCCTGTGTCTCCCTACCAGCTGTGAAAGAGAGCTAGACAGTTATTTCAAAAGCATAAATCTATACTATAGATGCTTATGTTTTGTCAGATGAATCCTACTGATTGCCTGCAGTGAATGGAAAGAATGAGAAATTTAGTTTATTCTAATAAAACTGTGCTCAGTGTTAGAGCAAAATGGTTATGGTAATTCGGATTGAATCTTTTTGCAATGTTAAACATAATGGAAGGAAAACAGCATAACACTAAATTGGAAGAAATGCGAGTATAATATTAAGCATGCAATTGGTCTTACACAAAACAACAATGCAATCAATGGCGTGTGTCTGGGAGGATTTTCTTTTGTGTGCCACCAGCACAGGAGTTTTCAGACACGAATGTTAAAAACCCCTGATTTATGTAAAACTCTATAACAGCAGTTTAATAATTCTTTATTTCTAGTATAAATGCATGCCAGTATTAAGAAACCCCAAATTTTGTGACCTGGAAGACTTTAGGCAGTCAAATTAGATAATTCCCCTCAAGTCGAGATATGAGTGAGAAAATTAGATGTGATTCAAAATTCATTCTTACATATTTCTGCATTTTCAGTGTATCCTGTTAACTCAAAATAGTTCCAAATTCTTCGCACAAAAGTAAGAACAGAAGAGAGAGTATTTTCTACATACTTAACAATATAGAGATTTTTATGCATCGCAAATATTATATACATATATATTATAGATACAAAATATATACTATAATTGTTTACATACAGATAGGTATCTGACTGTATCTCCAGAGATACAGAGATATTCAAAACCCAGCTGGATGCAGTCCTACACAACTTGGTCTAGCTGACCCTGTTTGAGCAGGAGGGTTGCTGCTGATGATCTTGGGAGGTCCTTTCCAACATAAATAATTCTGTAATTATATTAATATGTTTAAATAGATTTTAAACCAAAGAAAATAGAAGAAAATCTGACTTAACTTTTCATTGGTTTTCCTTTTTTCCCCCCTCAAAATATTATTCAGAATCAATTATTGCAGAACCAAAATAATGCAAAATATCTGCAAACAAACTTCAATCAAAAGCCCAGATTTCATCATAAATACAAATTTCCAAAGTGAGATTTTGGATCAAGCTTACATTTACATTTAATTTTAATTATAAATTCAATCCAGAACTTTGTTTTACATGACAGCCAAGATGCATTCTCTTCTGAATCTCTGTGAATTTTCTCAACCTTGGCAGCCTCCGGTTGTTATGTTCTAATTAATTTTATTTGTTAGATCAAGGAAAAGCATTTGCAAATATTACTGGAAAAACAAAAGCCTAAAATACAGCCATGTCTTGTATAAAATCATTCCGAAAATCTCACAGGTTCTTAGAAAGACAGCTGTGATTAATACTCAGTTCCACTGGCAGTTCTCTTGTAAAAATCACCAATAATGGTAGCTAATGACCTTATCAGGCCCTACTCTTCTGATGAAATGTTCTTCTCATCACTTCCCTGCTACAGTTCTGTGTCAGTCTGTGTGAAACTGTTGTGATCACATGGAAATTACTGCTCTTCCTTGCTTTTGAATTCTAATAGGAAAGGGAATCAGGCGAGTCTCTTATGGTTCATTATGGATGCCACAGAGCATGGAAACCACAGAATTTCAGTTTAAAAGCAGGTCAGGTTCAGACTCGGCTTGATACTGTGAGTAAACAGAGATAAGAGGGCAGTGCAGTTGTCTCCTTCCAAACTTGTACAGTATGTCCATGCTAGAGCTGATATCAGATCTGTGGCTGATGTAAATTGAAACAGTATGAGAAATTCAGCAGTTTCACTTTCAGATATCAGATAGGGATGGATTCCAAAGGAGAGCAGCATGCTGGAAGGTAGCACCACCAACAGTCAAGATAAGAAAGGTGAATTCCAGACTGAGACATAATATTGTTATTCCTTACTGAGTGTTGGCTACGGATTTTAAAAAATAAATCAAAACACAGTTTATAACACAATGCATGTTAAAAAATAATTTTCATATGTTCACATGTGTAGCTGTCGGGTTAAGGATTTAACCCTTTGGATGAGGTGGAAATAAGACAGCTACATGGTCATCTTCATGATAGGAAAGAGACAAGTTTATTCTAAAACACACTGCTTAAGTAGAACCTTTCACAACTCCAAAGACAGGATAAACCTGATGAGTCCAGAGAAAGTGACACCTCTTTACCATGCTTTTGACATGTATCCAACAGGTGTCTATCTTTGTTATTAATTCTTTTCTTATGTTTACATAAGAGGAAGGCAGCTAGCTTTGGGAAAAAGCCCTGGCTAAGCCTGAGAAAGCTGCACTGGAAAAACTCTCACAAGAGGTTTTTCTGGGCCTATGGCCACACACGTTATCACCCCTTCCTGGCACATTACCTTACTATTTATAAGCACGTCCCTCATTATCATGGTTCCAATTTATTGCAGTTCTCATTATAATGCTATTTTTCAAGTCACAGCTGAAGTTGTGAATGGTTATTGAAATCTGTATGTGAGTTTCACATATACAAACCTTGTAGTAAAAGTCCCACAACAACACTCACTATATAAACTCTAAGAAACCATACTCAAACCGTGACATTAACTACAGAAAACTGAGCGTGTTTGTCTATTGCTGTTTATGTCTTTCCTTTGCAGTCATATTTTTTATCTCTTCACACTCTTTGGGGATTTTTGTTTGGCTGGTTTTTAAAACATGATTGCAATGTGCACTGCTCTAAAATATCTGATACAAGTTGGGAATTTTTTCCTGTTTGTTTGCTTTTCTTCTGTTACATATAGTTAAGAAATAAATATAATTATTAAATATACAAAATCTCCATTTAACTAATCAGATTTGCTAGCATTTTAAAATGTCTTCCGTATTCATGTAATGATAAATTTGAAACAGGGTTGTGATTCCTTTTGCAAAGTTCTGTATTATTTTGATAGTGAATATGTCCTTAAATGAATGTGTTATATTATTCATGCCTTACTTGATTATCACAAACTAAGACTTAATATCACAATTAGACATATTAAATGTTCTTGTAATAAATTACTGTTCATTTTGGACAGATGTCCATTAATAAATGAAGTGTACAAGAAGACTTGTATCTCCTAGGAATTTTAATTCTAATTACTAACAAAGAAGTACAGAAATATGGTACTAACCAAATTGTACAGTTTGATGATGAGTAGACAAATGCTGTAGGTGACATAAAAGACGTATCTCAGCTGAACATTAACACTCCTGGAGAAAGTTCTTTTATAGACTGTAAAGCTTATGATTTGTTGAATTTTCTAAACAATATTTTTAAGGACAATGCTTTACTATTTTAAATACATTCTCCCTCAAACTAGTACTCCTAGGCGTCATATTTAACTTCTAGTGTTTCCTAACTGGCCCATACAGCCCCTCTCTTAGCTCCTGACTGAGTTAGGCAAAAAGAAATCTCATGCACACACAATTTCTGGAAGATATAATCCTTCTGAATTTCACTAGAGAACCAAAATAACTAGGCAGAGAAAAGTCCCATTGATCAAGCATCTTCTGGAAAGAAAAAAATGTATTCTTGGTAATGGCAGAGGCCCTTATCCCGTGTTTCTAGTGTAGATCCCTAATGCAGGCACTTGTAAATCCATTTTAGGTACTTTTCCTGGAGAAGAGATCTGGTGTTCTTAAAATTAACACCTGTAGACAAAGCCAAAGCTGTGAAATTAATAGGTCTCCCTGAAAACCTTTCTAGTCTAGTGTTCCAGCAGGAAGCTGGGGTTGCAAAAGATGGCTGACTTAATCTTCACACTGGAAAGCCTTAAAAAACCCCCAAACCTGCTCACAATACTGATATAAAAAGCTCTCCTGAAAAGAGATGCAGGTGAGTTATCATTACTGATCACTGACAGCAGAGCTTTCAGGGATGCAAGGCTTTGGGATCTGGTTGTGATCTCCCTTACATCCATAGAACACAGTATCCCGAGAAAATTGTACCCGACATTGAAATATATAAGACAATAAGTCAATACTGCTAAGCTTTTTTTTTTCCATGCAACATTTGTTGTTGTTGTTTGTTTTGTTATTTTTTAAAATATATTTTCACAACTGTCATGGTTTAGGGCAAATTTGGGAGAAAAGGAAACAACCAATCAGGTTTGTTTTTTTTTCTCTCTGCCACTTAAATGATTTCTTTACCACTACCTTACTAAAAGAGCACTTTAAAGAAAGCAGATTTTTTAAATGCACGTACTTGTGTGTGCTAGCACAGGCAGGACTCAGCAATAATCACAAGACCACAGCTGAAATGCAAAAAGGAAATTTATTGTCATTACCTGGCCAATGAGATGATCCTGCAAGCAGCACCCAGGCAGAGGCACACAAGTGGAGACACAGGGACCGAGCGCTCAGACCATGCCAGAGTGACCTGCTCCTTTTGCCTGTCCATCAGGGACTCACACCACTATAGTTACCACCGTGTTCTTGTGCATCAGGGCAGGATTCTCAAGCACAAGAGGGTGTCTCTAGGACTGTTGAAGGCCTGTGTTATCTAAACACATACATTCTACTTGTCAAATACACAGGATTAAACAGTGACTAGCATGATGTATGTCCTTTCCTACACAAGTCAATTGAGCACGTCCACAATCCTGTTAGTCTTCCATTATTCTCCTGTACTACTGCTTCAGAACATGAGTAATAAGAAACATAGAAAAAAAAATTCTTCCTGTAAAATAAAGATTTTATTTTAACATGGTATGCAAATTTGTCCATTATATGTATATGAAGACCACAAGCTCATATAGAAACATATTCCACTTGTGGCCTTTGCCAAATATTCCATTAATATTTTCTTTGCTTTGTCTGCACTTTCTTAGGATGAAAAAACAGCGCTCAAGGCAGCAAAAATTTGCAGTTTACAAAAATATCTCTGAAAGTGTTTTTCAAGGTGTATTTCCAATTTATTTGGATGCTAGTGAAAAATACATTCTCTTTCCTATCTCCTGTTTGTCTTTTCCTGTCCACTCTAAAGATATTTCTATCAACAAAAGGCAAAGATAAAGATTTTCTGAAGAGATACTCTCAATTAAATAGTCTGAACTATGACAGGGGTATTACTTGAGCTTGTATGAGACATCGTTGGCACAGACTTTATCTACCATACTCAAGCAAAAAGCCAGAAAAAGGTACTTTTTATTTTGGAAGCACATTTTGAGACAATATTGTTATTTAATTTTTTATCAAGGGAAGCATAACAATCATTGCTAAGTCATAACCTCCTGTCCTTATTGTGTTCTAACTCTCATTGAAGTGGACTGCTTACTACCAAGTGGTCCTCTGAGAGAAGTCATTAGGGGAATTTTATGTTCTTGAAACTAGGGAGAATTCTAACAACTACTTTAGTAGTACTTCAGTATGCCCCCAGTTATCAGCAAAGTTATGCTCAGGAGTTAATGGAGGTGTGCTGCCCAGCCCCTACAAACTCTGCAAAGTCTGTGGGACTTCACTGGTGAGTGGGCTTGCCAACACAGTTGCAGATGCTGCATTAGGGACTTGAAGGAAAACCAAACTAAAGAAGGAACACTGAGAAGCACTTTTACAGAATGAGAAGTAAAGGGTGTTCTAAAGGTAGAAGGTTATTTATATAGCATTGCTGAAGTAGATGTCAATCAGGAACAAGAAAATTGGAAAGTACCTAAGTGCCAGTCTCCTGGCCAATCTCACTAGGATTTTCTTCATAATCCTTTGTTCCAGGAAGAGGTGACAACTCTCTTTGCTCTTTAAACTATACAGAAACTATGCAGCCTGCCCTGAATATCTCCTATGTAACATCAGGTCATCCTACTTTTGATCAATCAAGGCAAATAAAAACCTTTTGGTAAGCTTGGTTTATACTTGCTAGAGTATGTTATTTAAAGTTTTATTTTTCTACTTGTAGGAAAAGCTATATTATAAAGAAGATAGGTGGTTTGTGGCAAAGTGATTCTTTCATAAGATGTTTTGAAGCTGCTCAGAGGCTTGCAGTGTTAGAAATTGTTTGCAGAATGACAAATTAATGGGCAAAATGTAAGTGAAAAAGGTCACAGATCCATTACGTGCAGACAGAAATATCAACATAATTTTTACTCAGTCTTACAAAGATAAATCGTGCTGTTGACAAAACCAAAATATGTGAATGTTAACCCAAATATTTAATCTGCACTCTAAAAAGTAAAACCAAATCACACAGTTTTGATGGAAAGCTGTAGGGAAAATTAATTTAAAATGTTTTTATTAATTAACTGGTAATAACATGATCCAGTTTTTGCATTACTATTTCCTCTTTGAAAAGAATTTGGATAGTTACTTATGAATCCACTGGGCATCAGGAGATTAACATATAAAAATGAAGACACTGGGAGCATGTGTAGGAGATATAGTATGTAAACATAATAGGAGTGATACATCTACTATAAGGAAATTCTGACTTTACTCTAGTTGAAAAACTTCTTAAACTTACTTAAGCGTAACAAAAACTAACTCAGAAGGCAAATTATTTTAGTGTGCACTTTCCTTCAGTAAGTGCATTACTTCACACAGAAAATACTGCTATCTATATGTTTTCATGTATTTTTTAATGTCAGGAAACAACATTAAATTCTGAAAACTTCCCTCTATTTTTTTTGTTTGTTATTGTTTGTTTTGTTTTGGTTTGATTTTTGGGTTTTTGTTGGTTTTTTTTGTTGTTGTTGTTTGTTTTGTTTTGTTTTGCTTTTTTTGCTTTTTTTGTTGGTTGTTGTTTTTTTTTTTTTCTTCAGAAGAAATAAAACGACACAAGACAAGAATTACCAAAGGCATATATAAACATAATATATTTGTCTAGAAGGGAAGATATATTCCAGGAGAAGATGGATCCCATATACTGTTTAACCCTGGTGTCCAGAAATTCCTGTACAATCTATCAAATTTGATATTTTGCTTCTCACATTAAAGAAATTAACCATGAAGAGCTATGAACATGGAGTTTGTAATAAAGCAATTTTTGCAATCTTTTGAGATGAACAACATTTTTTATGCACAGAGAGTATAGTCCCAACACTGTGGTTTCCCTAAGGTCAATAAGATGCTGCAGTGCAGCTACAGCAATCAGAAATTATCTTTAACAGTTTTCATTTTCTTTTCCACTGTAATTGGAGGAAAAAATATTTGAGAAAATCATTATATTTTTCTTGCCTTTCTTGAATCAACCCATTTTATCTAAGACAGGGCAGCAAACTCACTAGACAGTGTGTTTAATGGTTCATATATGATTCAGTTGCCTCTCAGGCTGCAAGTGTTGGGATTACAATTTTCTAAGGAATTTACAGTGCTAATTTACTGCGCTTTCTGCTTATAAAGGCAGGAATAAAGCTGAGGTACATACAGATGCTCAGAGCTGAAGGGAACAAAAGGGATGGGGAAGCCTGAAAGCTTGGTAATGTGAGAAGAGGATTAAGTGCAATGTTATTTTCTCATCTGTTCCATAAACTATGCTCTAAAATGAAGGGACAGACAGTACAAAACAGTTTATGGTTCTTCTGAGAAGTTCCTTGCACAACTTGAACTCTTTTTGCACTGTCCATATTAATGAACCAAGCAGTTAACCTGCAACAGGAAGCAGCTGCACTGCTAGGATATTTATTCTTCTGGAAAAAAGTTTAGAACATAACAGTAATTGTGTTTGAGTCAAATAAGTACTAGTGATTTCGCTCAGAAGTATTACTTATACACATTTCTTTCTTAAAGAAAATGTTCAACCCACCCGGACTGCAGGTACTGGAATCTAGAACCACTGAGACCAGGGTGCAAGTTCATACAGCACTGTGAGAAAGAATATCATAGCTTTAACCCAGTGAAATTAGTTCCTATTGTTTTACAAAGAAAACAAGTTTGCATATGTGCATGTGTAAGTTCAATATCTATGGAAAACTACAATATAGATTCAAACACAGCTGAGAAACAATAATTTAAGAAAAAGCACTGACTTGGGCTGAAATGCTCTAAGATTTTAATCTCAGTTTGGAATCATGTCACCATATCTATCACATGACTCACTTTTCTTTCAACCGTGTCTTTTGAAGAAGGAACAATGACAATCAGAACTCAAATTTACTTTGACAAAACCTTTCTCATTCTGTTCAGGAAGAGAAAGAAACTGAAGTATATGTCACATGAAAATACTGACATCAGAAAACTCAACTATTAGAACATAGAGAAAGTTTTTTCTCAAAATGCTCATTCACTTAATGTCAGAAGGAAAATTAGGTCAAAATATTCCGTCTGAATAGGGAACTCGAAAGACAGGAGTGCAGCAAAGTTAAAAAATAGTTACTTTATGTATCTAGAACAGAATAGTGGTGAATTTCCTCAAATCCATTTAGGAACAACTCTTGGCTTTCAGTTGTTTGCTTCCTTGGTAGGTTTTTCAGGGGCTGTAAAACTGACTAGATTTTGGGATTTGGTCTAGCAGTTCGCCTCACTTAGGAGGACATAATTAGGAGCTGACGTGTTTCCCTTTTTTCTTTTTTTCCTAGGTTCTTATAGGGGAGGAGTATTATGAGGGAAGCGAACCACCTTCTTTGGATTTTCTTATCCTGTTTTTCCCAAGAAACCATGTAGGTTCTAAGTGGTGTTTATCCACAAGCCAGTCATCTTGTTTCTCATATTGGGTGACCTTCAGAAGTGTCACATTATAATCAGATCATTGCTTATTATTTGCACTGAGATAGCAACTTTAATTGGAAGACATCCAAGAACTTGAAAATACATCCATTAGGTGCATTTTACTGCTTGTCAACTCTAGGAATCAAAAAATGAAGTTTTCCTGCGTTGCTCTCTCTTTTCTGTACAGGTTGATATAACAGGCCTTTAATCCTGTGAGCCTGTATAAAGAGAACTGAAAACTGGAATATTAAATTTGTCAGGTATACAATAGTTACTGTGGATCTTGGCTATATTATCAGGGTCCTGGCTTGATTGAATTGAATATATCAACTCTAATTTTGGCCTGAGGTATATCAGTGTAATTCCTCCATCTGCTGTACTTGCAGTAGGTGCACTCTGAACCCTGCAAATTATTGGTTGGCATTAAAAATGTCAAAGTCCATATCCCCTGTTTTGGCTATGACCACAGAGTTTATGCCAGCTTCCTGTTCAGTACCTGGTTCTCTTGGTGATACAGGTCTTCCAGATGCAGTGCTGAGCTCCAGCTAATCCATAGCCAGAGGATAAATACTTATTGAAACCAAACTCCTCACATTTGAAATAAATAAAGATTCGATGTCAGTTACTGAAAACCAGGTGTAGAAATATTTTAAGCCCCTACATTTGAAGCACTAATACTTGAAAACATCATCTGTTATTTGCAAAGATGAGTTAAGATTTTATTTTTTTCTTTCATTTTTTTTTTTTCCCAGATAAGTTTGCAGGTGTGGTGGGGCTATTTGCTGAAAGACACACAGACCTGTGGTGGCAAGGCCTGAAATACTACCTGGGTATTCAAAGCGTGTTCTCCAAGCTTTAAGATTCCTTGTAGTACACTCATAAACTCCACTTGAATTTAGCCATTGGCAAAAACATTTGCAGATGTGGAAATTGCATTTTAATTAGTTTGTATGACTACACAACACAGGTTTGTAGCAGGAGTTACCATAATCACTAGCAGCAAAATTGATCTAATAATGGCCATATGGGCATTTTTCTGTAATTATCATTATTATCTAATCAGCTTCTAAACACTGCCACAGCTTTTGAACAGTCAAAGAGGACTTCTGGGAACAGACTATTCTGTTGTTGAGAGATAAATGAATGGAAGTGCACTGATATATTCTTCCCCAGACCATTTTGATGAACAGCAGACATTGGCCTCATTAGAGCTTTGAGAAATTGCTAGTTGATGAAAAAAAAAACCAAAAAAAAAAAACAAACCCAAGTGTTGCCTAACTTTCATTGCTGATAGTTCTCTTTACTACTCAGTATAGCAGCAACAGCTGCCTCTTTCAGAGAGGGGTCAGTTTTTCTGAACTGCACTACACAGAGCTCAGGGTGATGTGGGACAAGTCACTTCAGAATCTGGGCTCTCAGGTGAGCTCAGAGCCTCCAGGCAGGAGGGAAGGAAGGAAAAAGATGCTGCAGAGGGAGCTCAGTGCACAGCATGTCACCTCTCTACATACAATTCCTGGAGATGATGCAGGTCCATAAAACTACCTGACAGCTGCCGATATAGTTAGGATGATCCTTTATGGCTCTGCTTCTCTCTTTGCACCTGTCAGCTTTTTCTGCACATGATATGCCTGTAATAGGAAATGTACCATCTCCCCAGAAACCAAATTAATACAGAGCTTCTTTTGCCTTTGATGTAAAGACACCACTATAGCTTCAGAAAGTGCTATTTTCTTGAATTAGTTTCAAATGCATGCTAAATTTTTATTAATGAAAACATCCTTTTGACATAAGAGATGTATAAAAGAAAAATTCTTCTTTTCCCCTGATATTTGCTTATGCTTAAAATCCATCCTTTCTAAATTCAGTTTTATTCATTGTTTTTTAATGAAATAAATTCTGTCTGTTTGAGCAAAACACCTTCTTTATTAAAATCTTTGTATATTTGAGATTTGTTACCTAGCTTTCCTTAAAATACTTGTAGGTTTTGGATTAATATTAAAAGACCCACTACAGAGACAGCATTCCATACCAGCTGCTGTTCCATAAATATGTAAAGAATTGTTCTCTCCTATACTTTTGTTAAACTACACTAGCTTATAGGACAAGTGACTGATTTCTTTTTTCATGCCTGCAACATCTGCTCATTGAACTTCTGCGTTTTTTGTGAGTTTAGTTTCTTAGTTTGTTGCTGAGTGTATGCCTGGAACATGAAGCAAAATACACTTTTATTTTATTTTTTTTTTTGTCTGACAGTGTACCAGTGTACTTAGCTGCGAAATCAAGTAAAAATACATTTGGGATTTTTTTTAACTGCTCTTGATATGTTTGCAAGTGTTTCCAACAAGCAGAGCCAGAATCATAGCTTAAAAGATGCTATCACCTTAAAAAAAAAAAAAAGAAAAAAATATTTCTGTTCCAAAGGAATTTCTTTTAGTTTGACTTTTTTTTTTCCCTTTTAAATTCTTTTTATATGCAACAATTCAATTTTTTTATCCTTACTGACAATGGCTACTGTTTTACTTCATTCTTTTTCTCAAACCCAAACAAAATAACCTCATTCAATGTATCTGCTTGAAATTTTTGAAGTTTTTCACAGGCTATAAACACTGCTTTTTTGAAAACAGAAATATCACCAGGGAGATTTATAAAATATTATTTTATTTAGTTTTTGCAAAATTGTAATTCAAGTGAAGATTGTATCTTCCTAAATATAAAGGGTTATTTGAGACTGGCTGATTATTTTTTTCATTCTCATTTGTTCACTTCATATGAAGAATCAAAGCTACAAGCCTTATGTTAGTAGCTCCCATGGTAAACTGGGAGAGCTAGATCCTTTAAAGTCAGGGTCATCTAACTGTCACTATTTTGTCACTACTTACTTTGATTTAAAAGAGATAGAAGTTTTCTGCTGTGTCAGAGCTCAGTAACTTTAACAGAATTTTACCAGCTAAAAAGGTCTCCTCAGTGTGACAAATGTCTTGAAAGATAAATTAAGGTAACACACTCATGTTCTAATGCTGCAAAATTTTACATACACACTGTGAACAGTTTTATCAGTATCTTTTAGAATAAGTAGCCCATGGTGCTACTACATGTAGTGTTTTGCAGATCTGGTGCTACAGCTCTACTTTCTAGATGCTCATTTACAGTGGCAAAATATAATTTAATTCAAAATAATTTAAATACTGTATTACTGTGACTTTAGTGTGGCCTAAGTACAGTACATTTTGTATTTAATCAAATAACTTGTAAAATTAACATAGATGTTCCTAAGTGTCATTATGTGTCACTATCCTCTGGTGTAATAGCTCATAGTATTTTCACAGTTACAGTACTTCCAATAATGAGACACAGGCATAGATAAAGGTGTAATCGCTTCATATAAGTAGTTGGATCTTGAGTTAAGAAAAGACAGAACAACATATAGGTATCTGTTAAATCTGATAGACATGAGAGAAGAAGCTTGCTTTTAAACATTTACTCTGTATATGCTTACAATAATTAATATTTTGAGGTGATATTTTGGCAAATGATAACAAGAAGTAAGTCATGTTAAGTGCAGGCAATTAACAGATTATCTTATTTCAAGAGGACCACTTTACTAGAGAGAATGGAAATTATAGATGATAGTAAAAAGTCATCCAGTTACATAATTATTAAATGAGTTCCTATCTTCCACTGAAGACAGGAACTGTATGCTGTAACTACAGCATACATATATGAGTGTATGGGGGAGGAGTTATTACAAAGCATAAGCCAGAAAGAAACCCCAAATTCTCCATGATATCCTGGTATATTGCTATGATCTTTAAAAACATTTAAAACAGACTTTAAAAAACTCAGTGCTACAGAACTGCCTAAAGGCCACAATTATGTATCCATTAGTAGTTTTCTCAAAGAAACTAAAAAACTTGAAAAAAAACACATTTAAACCTATCTAAGACTTTTTTATGGGTGGAACTGGCATTTAGACTGTTTAAAAGCTACAGGTAGACCTACAAGTGCTTGGCAAAAGAGTGGCACTACAAGACATTGAAATTCTCCTACTCAGTGCTTTTAGAGATCTTAGCATCAAAATGTTGACAATCAACAGCTTGTTAAATAGCATATAGACTAAATCCAATGATACAATCTACTACTATCAAAGATTATAGAGTCATACAAGCTACTATGAAATTAACTGCTCTATCAAAAACCGGCACATCCTTGTGCAGACTGAGCTTAGCATCTCATTTTCCTTACGTAAACATTCCACAAAAATAATTATGGGGACAGGATTTTCAGAAGCCTCACTAAAGAAAAATGCAGTGCCTTATGAAATGTATAGGTGGTATGTATAGTCTGGGGTAGTGGTACCACTCTCAAAAAAGATCAAATGTTCCTGGATTTTAATAATTCTTATGCTAATAAGACAGGTTTTCAAAATATTATGGTGCTTTCAATAATGTTTTCTTTGCTGCTGAACCCAAATATCTCGCTTTGATGCTTGAACCTATTCAAGGATTAATTCTGGAATGGGAATAACAAGGTGAGCTTCTTGTCTCTGTCTCACATTGAAGCTCCACAAAACTATGTGTCCATTCATCCTTGTAAATCACCTGGTTCACATCCATGCCTTACCTGGAGTACACAGGAAATCTAGCATGTCCAAAACATTGTTATACCAGCAGTTCCCAATCTCAGCACTTCTAAATTATATTGGGTGAACAGTGTCTGCTATTGAAAATGTTCTACCAGTAAAGCATTTTTCCACCTCAGGATGAAATCCACATGCTGAGTGGCTGCCTCAGGTAATTGATGGGAACACTTCCAGCTTAAGCAAAGGGCTGGTTTTATTTTCACAGCACAAGATTGTTCAACTTGTCTTCCAGCTGTTACAGTGATCTGATGCATTTCTTTTCATCAGTAAAAAAAAAAAAAAATGCAGCATCTACTTATGCTGTGAATGAAATGGTGATCACATTGTTTTCTAAAAGGTATTTATTCCTCTATTTTTGAGCTTGTCATGTATAGAGATTTCTGTTGCATGAAACATAATGAAGATGCTGGTAGGAGGCCTGTATATTAGAAAGCTGTGTGGTGAAATAATTGGGCAAGAAAGTTGGTGTGCATCTTCCCATCTTTTCGCATAAATCCATACAGCACATTTAAAACAATATAAAAAAGCCTACAATGTCAAAGCATAATGCAAAATTATTAACTGAAGGTATAGAGATGTAAAAAACAGATGTGTAGAATGCTCTCTTGATTTATAAAGAAACTCTGCTTCATAGAATGTTTCACTGGGATAGGACCAGTTAAATTAGTAAGTTCGAAAAGTTTTAAAACATGTCTTTCTACCAGTAGGGTTTTCAGAAACAGGACATCCAGATGGCACTCAGAAAACACAATGATGAATCAAGCCTTTAGAATGCAATATTCATCACATTATCAGATACAGCAAATTTTGCCAACACCTGGTAACCAACAAATTATTCTTGCAGTGGAGCCATTAAATGGACTACATGGAAACTGTGGGATACCTGTTAACAAGGTCTTCAGCTGCAGAGAACGTCTGGTTTTCTTTTCTTCCAAGGTTTATAAATCGCAACATACAAACCCACTTGAATAATAATTTTGAAAGAAAATACTTCACAAGAATTATTTAATAGAATAATCTACTGAAGACAAAATTTCAGAGAGAAAAATTGTTTTTTGCAGGAGCATATTTTAGGTGAATATTTCTGAACACAATAGGAAGCAAGCAGGTGTTCAGTTTTTGCTTATATTTATGCTTCTTAAAAATTGTCCCTTTGATTTGAAAATTTCCTTATTAATTTTCCAATTGTGATCTGTATGACCACAATTGTTTATGAGTGTATTTCTACCAGAAGTAAAGGAGTAAATAAGCTTTTGTACTGATTAAAAAAAAAAAATTACCCTCGTCAATTCTTGTGTCATATAAAATTGTTTAAATTCATATTTTAATCTGCTATCTTTATAATTTTGCTTTTAAAAATACCTGAATATTATTTAGATCTCCTTTTATAGAATTTTATTTTAACCCCTTTGGTTAAAAATAGCATATTTTTGGTCAGATCGGTCAGTCTATTATAGTCACACAGCATATAGAAAACTTGTGGACAAAACTACTTGATGTGGATTTTCTCAGTGTCTCATAATTGGATATGAATTTTAGCTCTCAGAACTTTATCAAGATACCAGTTTTCTATTACAGAAAAATAATTGCTGCTGTCAAGTACTAAATTGCACCTCAGTTAGTAGACAAAGTACAGATAGCAATTTTATTTCCATCACGCGAGGCTACACAGACCCCATTTTGAGACATATCCGAGCAGGGTCCTCCCATCAGGGTAGGCACAACCTGAAGCATCCAGTATGTCTGTGTTGGAATACAAATAGCTCCATGCAACTCTTTCATAGTGTCTCCAAATCTAGAACACCCTCTGGACAGAGCAAATGTAACAGAAATATGATAAGAGGTAAAGAAGGAAGACACAGCAGCGTGGACAGGAAAAGAAAACTAAAACAAAAACAACCCAAAGCCCTAAAAACCCAGCTAGGCATTACCAAGAAGATAAATATGGTTGTGCTCTCCTTTCAATATCCTGGAAGAATAAATAGAGTATGCATATTCGTTTAACAGCTTCCCACTACTTAAAGTTGATTTATTTGAAGGAGACAACCAACTATTTTTTTTCTAGTTAAACCAGATTTAACTAACACTTCTGAATTATTTTCTTTCTTTTATGTCCAGGTATCCTTACCTCTTTCCTAGACAGAGATTTCCCAGCAAAAGGAAGATCCTACATAGCATAAAATCTTTTCCAGCTACACCTTTTTGTGCAAACTTTGGGATATAAATATGTAGGTGTAGAGGAAGAGATTACAGGTGACCTTTCCCCTGATAAGTCACAGTTCTACTAATTACCAAAGAAGAGGAACAGCCTTGCCCTTAATGGGTTCCAGGTGTGACTAATAAAGATAAGTGTGATAAAAGGGGTGGGTTGGCAGGCCGGGGGGATCTTGGAGGTAGAAGAGCTCTGAAGAGGTAGGGGAGCTTATTTAGAGAGACCCAAAGAAGAACAAAACAAGGAAGAGCGTTGCTGCAGTAAAAGATCTGCTGCATCTGGGTCTGGTGGAGTTACAGCCTGATGTTGGAGCCTGCTCTAATAGTGGAGCTGGGTGAAAGCTGTGTTCAGTCTGCAAACCCATACTTGCAGTCAGAGTCTGCAATTGGATCCTATAGTAGGAGCTTGCTGTAGTCAGAGTCAGGATGGCTAAGCTATAAAGAAGAATAAACCAGTATCCTTTTCATTCTGTTGAATGAGTCTGTGTCTTGGCTCACTGCTACCCCTAATGAGAGGTCTGCTGCAACCTGAACACACAGAAATCTTGAATCTGAAAGAGGGTAGGTTTGGGCCACATGCAAAACAAGTACCCTGGTTTGACATAGTACTATGGCTATTGATTTCTGTTTCCTTTCTAGTTGAAGATAGCAAAAGGAATACCTTATTATGCATGAGTTATTCTATAACTTGCTGTTAATTTGAGGTTTCCTTCATTTGCTTTTTAAATTAATACACTTTTAGAGGACTGGTTTATTATTCCTCAACAAAAGAACCAACTATTCCTTTAATATGTCAGTGGCCATAAGGTTTTTATTTCTCTTCCTTTCAACTAACTATGCTGTAATTGAAATTAATTGACTAATTTCCATAATTAAATGTAATTTTACCTATAAGGTGATTGAGTTTAAGACAGGCACTATTTATAGACAATTAATACATTTCATCTTTGAACAATATTAATCAATCTATAAATGCCACTTCTCTCAACTGATTATTAAAGGAATTTAGATGCAAAAATAAAGAAAAATATCTAAACTTCTAAAGTTTACCACTGCATAGATTGCATCCAACTATAAATAGTTGGGATAGAGATTGATCTAAAAAAGAAATAACAGAGTTTAAAATACACTAAGTATAATCAGATGCTGCCAAATAGTAGAATCATAAGGTACCCTCATATATGTTGCTTCAGTTATTTAATTCAACTTTTTAAATTCAGCTCAAGGTAGCATATTAGAAACAGAATGCATCTGTTTGCTTTCTAGCCCACTGCTATCATGATTAGAACATTAGGCATGCAGAATTTTTCTTCCTGACAGGAGACTTATACATGATTATTTTAAACAGTCTGGAAGTAGTATTTCCCTTTACAGAAGAGTAAGAAAAATTATGGTGGGTATAATTAACATACAAAAAGATATAGAATTCCAGGTATGTGCTTCTAGTTCTCTTCTGCTAATTGAAGTAACAAAAAAATTTATCTTGAATCAAATACAATGACAAACATTTGCCGCTAACTTCAAATGAGCTGTGTAACGCATCCATAGGAATTGCATAATATTTCAATTTATGTAGATGCTAAGGAAGTCTGTGCAGATTCTTAATTCTCAAATTGCTAACTTAGACTTTTCAAGGTTAGGAATTGCCATAATAATGCTCATATTATACCGCTGCTTAACTGGAAGGATTTAATCTTTCTCTGCAGCATCTGGTGCTAACTGCTGCTAGACAGAATGTTGGACTAGTAGGGCATTGTTTTGTTCTGCTGTAGCCACCGATATGTTCAGATACCATTGGCTAAAATATACAAGCAATCAGTTCAAGAAAACAACTTAAGAAGAGAATTTTTGCGTTTCTAATTGAAATAGACTTACTGGAAAAAGTCATTTAAAATAAGTGTATAAACCACTTTGTTGCCTGCTAGCCCCTGATCTGACTGAGAAGTGAGAATGGCCCAATGCATAATTTAAATAAAGGGAGGAGGTATGGTAACAAACAATACTGCAGCATGCTTAATTGATGTCTTTGCATCATTAAAAACAAAATATTGCACCTGGTGTTTATTTCCAAGACTGAAAACCCTCCACCTACTTCCTTGGCTGTTTCAGTTATACAGGTCACTGATTCTTGAGTTTTAGAAGATCAATCACTGAGGTATTGATTTAAAAGAGGTATAAAAATCAAAGCTGAATGAACATATCTGACTTGCTCATAATGCATGGTCAGTGTTGGGGAAGAAAAATTGTGAAATAATGTGGTGGTGGAGAAACACTTGGACTGTGACTTGAATAAAAGAGATTACTTTGGCAACAAATCAATGATAGAGCGACACATTCCATTTCATGCCTTTTGCAATAGACAGATGCAGAAAGGTAGTGTGGATGATACAATCCCATCAACATTCCATTTTCTAAGCTGGGCAGGAGAATAAAATGCATGCAGGCTCTGAAAGAAAATTACATGTTTAGATATGGAACTATAGTTATCTATCTTCAAAGCCAAGTTTTGTTTGGAATTGTACAGTGCTGCCCACTATATTTGATGAAGATATATTTTCACGGCAGAAGACTGTACAATAATAAAATACTTGCTGGAATTAATTACCTACAGAAAATAAGAAATGACCTGCTTCACTAGCAAGCTACATTTCTTTGTTAAACAGGAAAAAAGTCAGACTGGTTTTTCTTTGTAATATTCCTTCTCTGTCATTACTGTCATTCTGTTTCTTTAAAATTTTGTACCAAGGCAAGCTTTGGGAAGGATTTTATGCAATGAGTTAGAAATGAGGTAATAAACCATGAACACAACGGCTTAGAACACATGACCAATTCCTGCCTTAAAGACATCTTCACTCACTCTGGATCCACAAGTGCGGTGAAATGAGAATAAGAAGAATGAGTGACAGAAGGAAGAAAAAGAGAAAGCTTTGGTCTGACTTGTTTGTTGCTGTCCCTGTAAAAGGACTGCAGTAAATAAACTCTCAGTCATAGCCTTACATTTTTATCTGCCATAAGTGACACAAATTTACTATTTAAAGCATAATATTCTGAACAGAGAGACAAGAAATTCAGAAAATCAATTTTTTCTCTTTGATAGAGGAAGCTTTCTTACCTGGCTTAGAGTACTGCAAAGAAATTAGCAATAATGTATTGCTAAATAATGCATGCCAAATAGTTTGAAACATGTTCAACAGCTAGGTATTTTAAAGGAAGAGAAGACTTATGCTTTATTTAATTTGCTAAATGAGCAAAAGCGTCTAGACTTTTTATGAAATTGAAGTATTTTCCATCTCAAAGGAATAAAACTGTCTCCTGAAATCCTGTATACTCCAAGGATTTCCTTAAAACAGAGTGCTAAGCTTATTGGAAGTCTTTACTGGAAACTGAATCTGAGGAGAGCTTGCAGAATCTCTTTTAAAACATGCATTAGAGATAAACTGACGAGTTACAAAAATATATAAACATATTATTCAAGAAGAAAGTCTGTTTTGTGGGTTTTTGGAGTTATGTGATTTGTTTGTTTTAATTTGGTGTTATTGGTGTTTAGTTTTGTTAGGGATTTTTGGTTTTATTTGTGCGTGTTTCCTTTTTTCCTCGAGCAACAGGAAAGGAAGGAAAATTTCTCAATTAGTAGAAATAATAGCTTGGAGTGAAGAGCATGGCACACGATCTAATTTCATTCTGACCCAAAGGCAGCAACATCTGGAGAATACCTTTTCTATCAGATATATTTCCTCTCAGAGGCTTATAGCCTTGAATGATAAAGGAAAAATTTTCCATGAAGCTTCAGCTAAAATGGTGGGAATAAGGCTTGTAATAGTCATTGTCTGTTTTCCAAAGAACAGACATCAGTATTTGCCCCTGATTCTAAGAAATACCACATTGATATCTTTGAGAAAATGCAAACCATGAGGTTTAAAACTTTGATACATTTTGCCACTTCTGATTTACACTGTCCATAACAGGAATAAAATAAGAACTCCTATGAAACTACAGGCATTTTTACTTAACACATTTTTACATAATGTGGGGAAAAAAGTTCATTTCTAAGCAGTACATATATCAAATACAATAACATAAAATTCTTGCAGTTCAATAGTTTTAGCTGTATCCTTCTGAACTGAAATTTCTCCAAGGGAACGCAGGAGATTGTTCCTGTAAAATCAAGGCTTTTTAGTTCAGGAAGAGGAAACCCCAAAATAAAAACTTTCCTTGAGACTTTTCTATTTTCGAATGATGTGGACCTCTTAACTAGTTAGAGAACAGCTTCTGATACTGCACATTGCTGGATGAGCTTCCAAGTGGCTACATGCCAGGTACAGGAAGAAGCTTACAAAATAATAAAAAATAAATTAGCCTAGGCAGCTCATATGCTTGAAGCTTGGCCAAACTCTAAGGAACTGCGAACACAAGCTTGTAATGAGAAAATGTCAGACAAACCTAACTACAGGCATCACTGCCTGTGTCGTCAAAAAGAATAAGAACATAAATGAAAGCTGCTACAACTAGAAATAATTCCCTATTGAATAACATCATCTAACGCTGCTTATTATTTCTTCTTCACATGGAGCTCAGTATAATAATTTGGCTGACATTTTCTGTGTTATTAAATTTGACAGTTTGTGGGGACTATTGATGAGTAAACCCTGTATTTGCTCACAGCTCCATACTGGGCTCTGAAACAGGACTGGCAGCCTTAGCCTGAGAAGTAGGGGTTACACAATGATGAAGTGCTGATTGTACTTTGGTAGCAACGGGGAAAATCTGCCATTCTTCAGGAAGTCCTCGTGCTATAATGTCTTCCCCCCCCCCCCCACCATCTATAAATCAAGTCCTCACAGAACTAGTCAAGACAGAAAAATTGAAGAAAAACTTCTAGACCTGCTTTGCTGTGAGCTGTGTAAACCCCGTGTGACACAGAAACAGATACAGAGGGGAAAACTCCCTCTTGACCCTTTAGGATCTTTGAAAAGTTTTAACACTGACACTATGAAGAAGGACTGTTACCATGCTTTTTAATAATATGACCACTCTGGACTTTTGATAAGCTAAATAAATAAAAATAACATTAGAGAATTAGTAATAATAGTCTTATAACTGTTTTGAAACTCTTAGCATTTTCATCTTGTTCCACCACGTAGATCTTTCCCTGTCATTGCAACAATTTCCACCCTACTTACATATTTAATTTATTTTTTATTCCTGGCACATGCTAATTTTATTGCTTTTCTGGTTTTACATCCTATTGACTGTTAGACATACACAAAGCGTATTTAAAAATTAAGATGCACCACTTTTTTTTTACTCTTTAATCTTTTCACTACTAATATAGCAATTGATGCATTTATTACAAGTAGAAAAATATTACAAATATTTAAATATCTTTGATATTTTTATGTAGTTAATTTAGAAAATATATGCAGGATTAATCCTACAGTCAAAAGGCTCTATCCAAAAACCACTTTTCTCATTTATCTGTTATTTTTTTTGTGTATTCTCTAATTTGCATTTGATTGCATTTACTTTTACTGCTGTGAAACACTATCCCACATTCAGGGGAACACAGAAAAAGGATAAAAAAGTACTGCTCAGAAGGGCTTTAGCCATTAACTAATGGTTTCCCCCTGCTTTTCTGCTGACAGAAGTAGCAATGCCCAACAGTAGAGAAAAGAGCGCTAAGAATAGAACTGAAGTCCTTGCAAGTTATGCTTTTCAAACTTGTAAGTGAAAAATGGATTGACTATATTGGAATTCAATGCAGTACCTAAATAACACATAAGTACTTTGCATTTCAAGGATGTCTCAGTTGGGAGTATGAAGGTGCATGCAAGCATTTATCACATGGACAGGAACAGTAAACCTTTGGAAGGAAAAAACATCCAAATCCTTTCAAGAGCTTATATTTTTAAGTAAGGTACACTAACCACTCTGTGAGTGAGAGGAAAGTGCAAAGGAGAGAGGGAAATGCACTTGGGAGTCAGGAACAGACTGAATGAGACCAGAAGAGAATGCAAAAGTGAGACCTGTGTGAGGACAAGAAAAGAAAGATCCACTGCCAATGACATAGAAATAGCCAAGGTTTCAGATAAGGACATGTGCCATAACATTCTGCATCACATTTGCTGAACTCTTAAGTTCCTGATTTCTGCAGCTGAATCTGAGCAAGCAAAAGATAAGGGAGTGAGGAACACGTTGCAGAAGTCCACAAAAAGTGGGGAGTCAACCAAAAAAGTTAAGAAGACAGTTTTTCTTAAAATTTTAACCCATTCTGGATTAGGCACCTTGAATCTTTCCCTGAAGAGAAGTGGCTTAGTCCTTTCCTCCACAAGATAAAATAGATTTTACTTCTACCAAAAAATAGCTGAATGAGAGGTTGCGATGTAGGACCACAGCACTGAGAGCCTCTACAGCCTTCAAAGATTACTGCTCCATACAGTGCTGAACAATCCAGCCACACTCTGCTCTGTACTGAATAGACATCATCAAAAGAATATATTCAGCCCATGTCTATGCTGAATGTCAAGTGGTTGGAGATTCACAAGATGTGGGAGTCTAGAAATGTGTGACTTCTGACAGTAGAAGTCCTTTGCAGATTTGCATCAGAGAAACCAATCCACACGTGGGCACTGAGAAGAGGCAGTGGGTAGGAGGGGTTGGGACTTCCTGCTACTGGGAAGTAAGAATGGCAGCAGCCTCAGTTCTGGGGAAATACTGACTAGAGGCTGAAGTTGAGGCAGGGAAGGCAGTGAAAATGCGTGTGGAAGAACAATGTGATGAATAGAGCTCACACACCTTCCCTTCTGAAAGCAATATGACTGGGTATAGACAAAAAATGCAGCCCCAAGAACAAAGAGGAATTAGAAGCTGTGCACAGTAGTAGATCTATAATCTTATGATGTTTACAGAGACATGTGGGTGCTGCCACGGACAGATCCTAGCCAGCACGGTCCCTCTCTTAGCTCATGGCTCCCTGTCCCTTAAGGAGCCACACCTGTTCTGGTGTCCTCTGACATAGGCATTAACATGATGGAAGGTAAAGATGCAAAAAAAGAAAGTACAAGAACGTGCAGAATGGTGAAGTAAGAGGGAATGGGGAGAGTATAGAGAAAAAAAGGTAACCGTGAAAAGAAGAAAATTTCAGAGAAAGACAAAAGGAGATAGAAGTTTCGATTAGTTCATTTAGCACGTTACAAACACAAGATGATGTCAACAAACTGATCTGATGATATAGCAGCAGGACTGAAAGCTGAACACATGGCAGGTAACAAAGACCTCATTTTAATCTTTAAACATGTCACCAAATGGAAGAGTCGATTTATGCACTCAAATATAATTTCTCATATAAATAAAAATAACTTTTGAGTTTATATCTGAATAGATTACTCTTGACTTATGCTCAAACTTCCTTTTCAGTCTCAGCTGTGACCATATGCTTCTTTGCCCCTCATATGGGAGCAAGTCATATTGTAAAGGAGACTATGATTTTGTTAGATCCTGTCTAAATATAAAGAGGTAAAACAGTTCCATGGCTTTTATTTGTAAGATAAATAAACTGGACAGATATCGAGGATGTCAAATTATTATACACAGACTCAGAGCAATATTTTATTATTAATCTTTGCCACAACAAATCAAATTTCTCTTCAGAAAGCCATGTGTGTTGTTGCAAATGTATATTCTGGTTTGACTTAATAATCACAGATACATTATTTCTTTATCCAGAATTTCAAGTTGTGTATATTTATTCTGAAAAGGCAAGAACTGTGCAAAGTATTTAGCTTAGACTATTTGAAAGGTATCAATTGTTTAAATGACATTTTCACCTTCAGCAAATACATCTTTGCCAGCTGGAAATAGTGATGCTATCATGCTGCAGGCAATATATGGTATAGTCATGTCACAAATAGGTGTCAACTCTTATTACATTCTGAAGTATAAATTCCACTTATCAGTTCCCACATAGTTGCAGATATTTTAACAATTCCATTTTACCATGATTGCACCAAGGCTCAACCTCAAATACTTTATGATATATTTGTAGGAGATAATGTAGATTACCAGATTTGGGGGCACTATATGTATTTGTAGCCACCTGGAAATTTTTATCTCCAAAAAATATTGAATTTAATAATAATATATTGTCCAAATACCTGGATAAATGGAAGTAATAGTTATGCTTCTTTAGATTCTAGTTTACTTCATTACAAAGAAATAACTTGCTATTTGAAATTCAGATCTGACTTTTCCGAAATATTTTTTCAGGAAAATTTATCAGTCATCTCATTTTATGATGGTTTGTAAAGTTTCTAGCTAATGCCAAAACCCATACAATTTATTAGAAATATTTTTTAGAAACAATTATTTTGGAAAATAAAAGAGAGCTAGTATACCTCTTTCTATAGGGTGAAAAGAAGCAATAGAAAGTGATAAATTCCATTCTTCCCATGGGATGCAACTTGCTTGACCCTTTCCTGAACAAACTCTACAGTAGTTGTTATTTATTACTTAATAAACTAATAGTGGTGCCACATAGAAACAAGATAGAATTTTATTATTTTGAGCTGATTTAATGCAACTTTTCCACAGAGCAGACAAATAATAAAAAATAAAATAAAACAAACACCCCACCACCCCCCCAAAACCAAAACAAACACAAAAGAAAAAAAGGTGTCTTTGGCCAGTGCATCCTCTTCTGAACCACAGTGTAGCCACTCAAACAAGAATCTTATTTCAAAGGACCAGCAGACAAAAAGTTTGTTTGCTTTGTAGTTCTTTTTAAAAACTTTTGGGGAGAAAACCTCTCATCTGACAGGTGATAGGTCCGGATAAATCTGTAGGCATTTCATATTTTGACTGAATTAAAAAAAGATACTATTTGGAATAAGGAGCAGAACCCCTGCTTGGCCTGAAGGGACTGCTCATCTCCTCACGTGTTTCTGCCTTGCTTTTTTATTGCCCCCGACCCAGCACAGGCATAGTCACACAAAGCAGCAAAAAATGACATTAATCCCTTTCACTATCTACAAGAACCAGAGGGAAAAAGTCACTTTAATAGTATCACTCTTCATAGGTAGTAAAGTAGCTTGAGTGTAGTTAAAGGTGTGTCATCTCTTTCAAGACTGTCAGCGTCACCTCCACTGTGATTCCAGGTCATGGTTATTTGAGGAGAGGGAGAAAACGCGAAGGATGCTGCTGAGCCAATACCTCTGCATCTTCTACCGTCAAATGAGAATACTCAAGAAATTACATTTTTGCACTATATCCAGATGCTGTCAGTAGAATTCAGTGTTAGAGAAAAATGAGCTCCAAACTTCCAAATCTGCAGCTTGATATATAAAATGTTTCTATAATGCACCATGATTATGGTTAATACTTTATTACTGTAATTGCATTTTTCATGTCACAATGATTATATGGCCTTGAAAAGAATTGCCTCATTTTAGATAACTTTAAAAATACTCAGCATTGCAGATTTGAACAAAACATTGATGATGACTTGCATCTAAGTTTTAAAGAGTTCTGTGATTAGTAATATGAAATGTGATGAATGTGATTAGCACTAACACGTATCATTTGCTCATATAATAGGCAGTAAAATTACTGTGTACTAAATCAGACATCTTTAGTGATAAGAAAATTAAATTTATACTAGAACCCAGGACTTAAGTTTTAGATAAAAACTGAGTTTGAAATTAATAGTAGTGAAATCTCAGACTATCTCTATTTTCAGAAGACTTCTTACTCAAAAAACAAGAAAGATACAATAATTAGCAGATATTACTGTCTTCCTTTTTTCCCTGACTGAGGTGACAAATTCCTGAGAGATCAGGACACACTTGCAGTGGATCAGAAAAATAGCCTCCTATTACTTTAGAGCAGCAACTTAGATTATAGTTTTAATTCATTCTTCCAAAACCCAAAAAACCTGTACAGCACAGGCCTAAAGTTCCAATATATAATTTTGCTAATTTTTATAATTAACATATTTTCTCAGAGCTTATTTTTCCTACACATAAATATTAAATTATCAATCTTGAAAAAAAAAATATCCAGTAAAATATCCAAACTGTGATTGTCACTTTTCTTTCAGTATTCAGAAATTCACTAGAAATCTCTTGGTGGTTTAAGGAGATGAGTTTAGTGTACATGCAATTCCCAGAGAAAGCAATCCTTTTCCCAGGCAGATTTCTTAATGAAGTAGTAGATTTCCTAATGATGTAATGGGAGATTTCAGGATGTGACTTGCTTCTTGAGCTGCATGTATTTATGTGAGGGGAAGGAAATGTTTCTCCCTTCATAGGACCTGTGCAGAGGTAAGAGCCTTACATTGCACAAGAACAGGGGAATGCAGGAGAATGAACTTTTACCATAATAGATACTGGAGGCTTGTGATTTCTGATCACAGAGTTGCCCTCTGTGTGTGTTCATTTGTAGACAAGCTTTGGACGATGTGACAGAAAGTCTGTTGGGGAGCCTGTCTACCTGGGCTGGTTATGCATAATCCCTGTCTGAGGCAGTGAAGAAAGCAAAGGACAATGGTACTCAGATGTCCCCTTCTGCAGGGGAAGAAGGTTCCCAAATTCTCTTTTGCAACTTGCCAAAGATTAACACAGAAATATCACATGGGCATATAGGGGAAAATAAAGCTTGCCGGAAGGATATAAAGAACAAAAAGAAGGACATAAATAGATATGCCAGCTATAAAAATGAAGTATGATAAAAATAATTGTCCAGTTAAGTCCAATGAAATCCAATGATAAACTGTAGTGCTTTCAAGAGAGGTGGTAAACTAGTGGCAAAGGACATAGAAAATACAGAGATATTTAGGATGCTGTTTACCAGAGTTTTTAATTGCAAGGTGTGCACAGACTGTCAGTCAGTGACAAGAGCTGCTCCAGGAGGAAAGACCAGCTGATAACCAGGGATATGGGCAAGACAGCACCTTCACTGATGGGATGCAGCTCCACAAACCCAAGCAGGGCTGGATCTGTGACTGACAAGTTCTGGTCTCACCTTGATAATCATCAAACATGGCAAGATAAGAGTCAGCTTCCAGTTCAATCCAAAGCTCCAGACCAATTTGCAAGTCAGAGCCAGTAGGCAACAGGGCTTAACACACAGGGCTGAGCCTGGATGGTCAAGATTGATGTCCCAGCTGAGACTGGTAATAAACACTAATCTTTCACTGCAGGCTTAATAATACAAGCATTCCAGACCTCCACACTTAGGAACAACATTTGGGTGAGAAATGTATGGCCCTCAGGAAAGGAAGACCAAACTAAGGTCTACTCATAGGGGACAAGCACACTCATCAGGGTGGGTGGGGTGTGGTTACAGATGCAGTGTGGTTAACATAGCTTTGATGCCATCTCTCTAACCTTTGAGAACAGGCTAATGGATAGACTGAGGATCAGGTGCCCAGCAAAGAAAAAGAGGCAATGGTGCAAGATGCAGCAGGGGAAATGACAAAGTGCATTTCATAAAAGCAGAATCTTCATTATTGGAATGGAAAGCCCAGAGAGCTTGCAAATCCTTTCCAAACTCTTTGTTCTATGATTCTAGTACAGAAGGACTTCAACAATTTTCTGGCAAAGATTTATTTTATAACTTTCTTATCCCAGCATAATAACTGAGAAAAAAAAATACTTTAAAAAGTTGGCTAGCTGGTTTCTTCATATATTTGTTCAAAAGTGCAAATCAAATACTAATCTATAGTTTTAATTCAGTCGAGCACACCCAAATCTTGTCAGAAATGAGCAATAGTGCAGTACAGAGTAACAAAATAGTATTGCTCATTGTCTAAATACTTGAACTGGAACAAATATTTCAAAGCTCAAATAAAAATGGTGACAATACAGTTAAATAAAGTGCTTTTTGCATCTGTAGGGTCTCCACAGTTAGTCTCATTATTTTGGTCCTGAAGTTCTGTTTCAAAAGATATTCTAAAATTAAAAAAACCTTTTGAATTTAGCATCTCTAGGAAGGTGAAGTATGAATAGACTGATCTCCATGAAAAAAGATTAAAAATATCTTTTAGGCTTTTTTTTTTTCTTTCATAAAACTGGAATAAAACAGAAAAGGAATCATTCAGATACATGCATTCTTCTTCATAATCAATTCATGATTTGAACTCTTACTGAAAGTTTTCATAAACTTTTCTTCTAACTCGGTGTGCCTAAATATAATTTAGGAATTTTACTAGGAGGCACAAACTGAGATCCTTAGCCTTTTCCTGCCACTTTGTTTCCAGAAGCCTTATCTCTAAGTTGTCTTCCCGTAGATATTACATATTGAGATAGACACCACATTGGCTAATAAATATGAATGTTTCAGAAAAATTCTGTATTGACTTGAAAATTTAAGGAGTATGGGATTTTTGAACTGTCTATAAATCTCATTAATTAACTCTTTATATTCATGTATTGATATCAGAAGATTGACAGGACCAGAATGTAAATGTGAGAAGAACAATTTTTTTAAATGTTTCTTTCTGAAGAAGAAAAAAGTTAAATAAAATTATTAGGTTCATCTAAATAATGGTGGTGTTTTTGTTTTGGTTTTTTTTAACTTGATTTTGATCCATGGCTGATGGTATATTGTTTAATACAGCACTTAGAAGCAACTTTCAGAGGTGTGGAGATTGTCAGAATAATATCTCTGTCTTCCTTACAAGCTCTTTTCAAGATCAATTCCGAATTGACAAAGATTGATAGGTTTCTTTGCTAGCTTTTTTTTCTTTTAAATCATACATGTGGCACTTGAGGAAAAAACAATTACAAAGGAAAATTGTTTAAAGATTAAATACTATACAAAGAGATGAATTACTGAATGCATTTACTACTTTTAACAATACATATCTATAATTCACCCATGATCATAGGTCATTTTTGCATTCTATCACATTTATATTTTGATTTGAATATATCAAATATTTAATATATATAAAATATATGTTTTATAAGTGAAAAATAGCTTCACAACTCAGAAAATAGGAAAAACTCACAATAAAAATTTATAAACTCATAGAGAAAGAACTATATTTTATATAAATCTATTACATTCATAGTGGCTGAAATGAAGCTATTATAATCTCATATACAGATATATAGAATTAATAAAAATATAAAATATTAGTGGGACAAAAATACTCTCTGCAGAGCAAACAAATCTTATCTTTAAAAAGTCAGATCAAGATAGGCAGATTCCTTACACTGGGTTAACTATATAAGAATAAATAACACTCCACCTGGCAAATTTCCTAGAAAATATATCTTAACCTATTCAGCCTTACTTAATTTAGACTTTATCTGTTTGGGAGATATAGAAAACGACAGTACTGCTTTAAATTAACATAAGGAAGCCTACTAGTGGATTAGGTACGGATACACAACAATTTTTTTTTAGAAAAGGTCTGAATCAGCAAACTGTCTTATAATGAATGCATTGCTGAGGCTGATATGAAAACACATTCAACATGGGAGTTTAGAGACCATTAAATATTTCAACTATCCCCACTCTGTCATGACTGTAGCAGCTTCTGCTGCAAAACTTTGTTCTGATCTGCAATGAAAATGCAGTTTTACCAGATTTCACCTGATTTATTTATGTAGAACACACCCACAGACTTAGTTGTACATTAAAGTATATCAAACACTCTGTCAAAAAATGGGGAATAAAATTTCCTATACAATAATTCTCAACACTGCTTTCTGTGTAGAAATGTACTTCTTGTTAATGTGCAATATTTTGTACTGATGCTTGAGCTAATATAAGGGGACAGAAATATATTTTTCTTGTGTACAAATCTGAAATGTTAGAAGTATGAGCCTTTAGCTGATCCAGCATACTGTGAGAATAAATCACAATAATATCTCTACAATCTCCCTTCTGCTGTAAACATAGGTCCCAGCCAAATACACTTCTCTCTTGCCTATTCAGCAATGTTACTGAAAATGCCATTCCTCCCATAGCCAAAATAATGATAATTTTACTTTTTTCGTGAAAATTTCCAGCTGTGTTATAGCCTGTCTTTTTAGTTATTCAGCAGACATATAATGTTTCATTTGCAGTTCCATAGTTGCCATCATCTAGCTTCAGACTTCAGAGTCCCATGGTCAATTCATACGAAATATATTTTTGTCAAATCACTCCTCAGTAGCTGGGAAGAGTTGCAGAAAGGAGGAAACTCCGGGAATTAATCTTCTTTGCTTAAACATTCGTGATGTCCTAGATTGTTTTCAATGTTTAGGGAGTTGTGTGGTTTTTATTTAATATGAGCCAAAAATATAAGCACTGTTGAGCTTGCTAAATTATCTGGGTTTTGAATTTGAAGTTATGTTTTCTAATTTGAAGTTAAATTTTCTAATTACTTTGCCTTCTGTAAATATCCTGGGTGAACTAGGTTTAAATCTTATTACTTTGTTGGCTTCTCCATAATATTGATACAAGTTTCTAAGCATGATTTTTATTGCACAGCTCAATCAGGATAATTTTGAAAAATTCTAAGACAGAGAAATCCTTCCTAATTCTTAATTTTTTTTTATTTTACCTCATATTTGCCTTAAAAGTCTTCTCTTATTTTCTGAGAATTCTACTTCCTGTAGTCCTGTAAACAAGGAAGCAACAGACACATCAGTTTAAAATCAGCTCTAGCTTTCAAAACTGAGAGTTGCTTTCTCTTAATGGCATTAGCATAGATTTTTTTCCTTCAAATGGCAATTTTAATGCAAATAAATAGCTTTTTTTTGTAAAGCTTCTTCTCCTAACATCATTAATGAATATAGCTTTGCCTGAATGAGTCGACTTTTCTGTTCATTTTCTGTTCTTTTTCTAAGTAGCTAGGTTAAAGGTTAGCTTTCAACATTTTGCCCAAAACAAGAGATTCAACAACATGAACGTGTTAAGAACAAGCACAATCTACTTTTGTTACTAATCTTATTGAATATACATTAAGTTTCTTGCAACTCAGGGATAATGGAATATTTCAGAAATTAGATGCAATTTTTAGGAATGGTTGTATGAAATAAGAACAAATATCCATCTAGAAAAGTACCCTGTGCTTATTGTGGCAAGTGGAAACATAGTCAGAAAATTAAATAAAAATGGGTAGTGTAAAGAGTCGCCTTTTCCCCAGCATACTCTCTTGAGCTTCCAAAAGCTTGTAGTATTGGCATCTCTTTAGTTAAAATTCCCATTTATAACTTGGCATTTAAAAGGTCTGTAAGGACTTTTAAGCCACTGATATCTCTAATTGCTTTTTGATTTAATTTGTACTTTTGACTTTCGTCCTGTGGCAATTTAATTCTGCAGTTTAATTTAGATAATAATAGCAGGATGTGGCTTCAGCAAAATATTCCCTAAATCCCATTCTGAGATGTCCCTCAGCACATTTTACTCACCTATAAAGAGATGGTAGATGTCCTGTGATAACACAATGACTTTCTTTTTTCCAGTAGATTTGGTACATAAAAAGCCTGACCTTTTAATTTTACCCATGTATATAAAATATTTTGTGTCTGAATATAACCGGGACTAGGAGAAAACATTTCTAAATAGAGCTGGTCAGAATTTAAATGATCAAAAAATTTCATAGTAGGGAATTTAAACTCCAGAATGGAATCACTGATTTTGTTCCAGAAAGGGAAAGAAGGAAACTGTAACAAAATATTGAGAACACACACTTGAAATAAGCATGACTAATAACTTGCTTCCAATAAATGTAGATTGAAAGAAAGTCTCAGCCCAGGTAAGTAAACTGTAAAGAAATTTCTGTTACTAACTTTTTTTTTTTTAATAGATTTTCAAAGGTCTTAGGTCAGTCCCAGATTATACTTTAGATATTCCGGTATTATCTTTCCTTTCAAGTGGTTTCAAGAATTTGAAGATTAAGCTCTATATTGATAGCTTGATTGTAAAAAATATAGACTGAAGATGTTACCTACTAAAGACTTCTTAACAATCTTAACAATGTTAACCCTTTAGGCTTTTGTTGTTGTTATTGTTTTTAAGTATTTACTAAAAAGTGTGCTAGAGAATTAGTGTTGGAGATGGAATTTGTAAGTGGAAAACAGAAAATAAAGTAGAAAATTAGATAACTACGTGGAATTCATGGTCTTCAAAATATTTTTTTTTAAACCAGAAAGTAGTGAGAGAGTATATGAAATTTAATAATGAATCAGGGTTTTTTTAGCTCCAATATAACAGATTTAATCACAAAATTAACTGTTGGAACAGGCTAGTGATCTTTCTTTTTTTTTTTTTTTTTTTTTTTTGTGTGTGTGTGTGTGTTTCCCATATTTTTATGTTGTCCCTTTTACTTTAAAATAACTTCCAAAGTCAAATTATTTTCTCACTAGTTGTCAGGTCTAAATTCTGGGTTTTTTTCCTGACTTTTCAGTCACTTTTTTTTTTCCAATCACTTTTAAGGAAAGAAGACAAGTTTTATGAGAATTTTCACTAGATTGATATTTATTTTTCTGTGACAAAAAGATAATTCAACATAAAATCACTTCACTACAGCAGCTGCTTATATAAAAGAAAAGCTTAAGAGACTTTATTTACCGCTTGGTTTTGCTGGGTTCATAGGTAGGATACATTAGTATACATTTCTAATACATATCAGAAACAGGAAGATTTATTTATTCCTGTTTTTTTTAAAGTCTATCTAGAGCCCAGTAGCAATGACTTCTTTCACTGCTAGAGCAGGGCTCTGTAGAGCCCCAGTCTCAGGGCTGGCCTGGGCTGTTTCCAGTACCCAGTGCCCAGTACCCAGTACCCAGTACCCAGTACCCAGTACCCGGTACCCAGTGCCCAGTACCCAGTACCCAGTACCCAGTACCCAGTACCCAGTACCCGGTACCCAGTGCCCAGTACCCAGTACCCAGTGCCCAGTGCCCAGTACCCAGTGCCCAGTACCCAGTACCCAGTACCCAGTGCCCAGTGCCCAGTACCCAGTGCCCAGTACCCAGTACCCAGTGCCCAGTGCCCAGTACCCAGTACCCAGTGCCCAGTGCCCAGTGCCCAGTGCCCAGTACCCAGTACCCAGTACCCAGCGCCCAGTGCCCAGTGCCCAGTACCCAGTGCCCAGTGGCCAGTACCCAGTGCCCAGTGCCCAGTGCCCAGTACCCAGTACCCAGTGCCCACAGCCCGGTACCCAGTGCCCAGTACCCAGTACCCAGTACCCAGTACCCAGTGCCCAGTGCCCAGTGCCCAGTACCCAGTGCCCAGTACCCAGTACCCAGTACCCAGTGCCCAGTGCCCAGTACCCAGTACCCAGTACCCAGTACCCAGTGCCCAGTGCCCAGTGCCCAGTACCCAGTACCCAGTACCCAGTACCCAGTGCCCAGTGCCCAGTGCTCAGTACCCAGTGCCCAGTGCCCAGTGCCCAGTACCCACTGCCCACTGCCCAGTACCCAGTACCCAGTGCCCAGTACCCAGTGCCCAGTACCCGATACCCAGTGCCCAGTACCCAGTGCCCAGTACCCAGTGCCCACTGCCCAGTGCCCAGTACCCAGTGCCCAGTACCCAGTGCCCAGTACCCAGTACCCAGTACCCAGTGCCCAGTACCCAGTGCCCACTGCCCAGTGCCCAGTACCCAGTGCCCAGTACCCAGTGCCCAGTACCCAGTACCCAGTACCCAGTGCCCAGTGCCCAGTGCCCAGTGCCCAGTGCCCAGTACCCAGTGCCCAGTGCCCAGTACCCAGTACCCAGTACCCAGTACCCAGTGCCCAGTGCCCAGTGCCCAGTACCCAGTGCCCAGTGCCCAGTGCCCAGTACCCAGTGCCCAGTACCCAGTACCCACTGCCCACTGCCCAGTACCCAGTACCCAGTGCCCAGTGCCCAGTGCCCAGTGCCCAGTACCCAGTGCCCAGTGCCCAGTGCCCAGTACCCAGTACCCAGTGCCCAGTGCCCAGTGCTCAGTACCCAGTGCCCAGTGCCCACTGCCCAGTACCCAGTGCCCACTGCCCAGTACCCAGTACCCAGTGCCCAGTACCCAGTGCCCAGTGCCCAGTACCCAGTGCCCAGTGCCCAGTACCCAGTACCCAGTACCCAGTACCCAGTGCCCAGTGCCCAGTGCCCAGTACCCAGTACCCAGTACCCAGTACCCAGTGCCCAGTGCCCAGTACCCAGTACCCAGTACCCAGTGCCCAGTACCCAGTGCCCAGTGCCCAGTACCCAGTACCCAGTACCCAGTACCCAGTGCCCAGTACCCAGTGCCCAGTACCCAGTGCCCAGTGCCCAGTACCCAGTGCCCAGTACCCAGTACCCAGTGCCCAGTACCCAGTACCCAGTACCCAGTGCCCAGTGCCCAGTGCCCAGTACCCAGTGCCCAGTGCCCAGTACCCAGTACCCAGTGCCCAGTACCCAGTACCCAGTACCCAGTACCCAGTGCCCAGTGCCCAGTGCCCAGTACCCAGTACCCAGTACCCAGTACCCAGTGCCCAGTGCCCAGTACCCAGTACCCAGTACCCAGTGCCCAGTACCCAGTGCCCAGTGCCCAGTACCCAGTACCCAGTACCCAGTACCCAGTGCCCAGTACCCAGTGCCCAGTACCCAGTGCCCAGTGCCCAGTACCCAGTGCCCAGTACCCAGTACCCAGTGCCCAGTACCCAGTACCCAGTACCCAGTGCCCAGTGCCCAGTACCCAGTACCGGCTGTCCCTGTGCCCGAAAAGTCTCCGGCACACCCGGGGGTCACTGCCCAAACCAGAGGAGCCCCTGTGGCCCAGCCTGGCGAGGCTGCAGGGCCACCCTCACACTCAGCCAGAAGGCAGGAGCCGTGGTGAGGAAATACAAACATAAACACAAGCACATCCAAACACTGAGAACGATGGGACCCCGAGCAGTAGCACTGCGCTTCTCCCAGGAAGAGACTCGGGACATCGATGACTCACCATGACAGCATGTCACCACTTGGCTGGAGAAACTGCAGGGACATTGGGAAGGTGAGCACAGTATCAGCAAAAAAAGAATATATATTTTTATAAAGGTATTTTAAAAAGAATTTTCAGGGCAATAATATATAGTTTTTCCTGCATTAATTTGTACTATAATTGTAACTATCGTTGTAGCTGTATTGGTGCTTGTCATTTGCATTTAAATTTTTTAAATTAGTCTGACAATCCATTCTTGGCCCTATACCTGTGCTTTTTGCTTTCCTCTGTAACACTGTTTTGAATGTATACCAACTCCTTAAAAAATGGGGAACAATTAGGGAAATCAGTCCAAGGGCTCAGAATTATCCCAGAATTCAATAAAAGAGACAGAGCCTCTGACAGTATACTCTTAATACAATTAAAGCTTATGCTGTTGTGGTTTACCACATTTCTAGTCCTGTCGACCTCAAAATAATTGAATCTCAAAGAAGGTGATGTCTATGTCAAAATGAGGAAAATGTCTCTAAACATGGAATGAATTTTCTCTCTTCTCATTTCTTTGAGGACGTAAAATACTTTAAATAACTTAGACATGGAAGATGTTTGGAGGGTATTGGTATTTTTGGAATGATTTTATTATGTTTTTAGCTACCAGAGACTTTGATATGACCTCTCTGCAAGGAAGGAATTTTCACTTATGGAAAAAACTAGGCATGAAATCTGATCAAATTTTATTTTTGTTTCACCTTCTGGTGTCTAGAAAGACACAGAAAGAAGGGCAATAAACACTGGAAAATGTTTATCTTTAAATAGTAATTTGAAGAAGCATATCCTAATGGTAATGAAAACTGTGAAAGATCTTTATCTGCTATGGCACTGCAGGATGTCAGTAAGAAATGAATGAACTACAGTTGCTGTTTTAAAAAATAAGGAATTTTATAAACATCGCCACTGTGTCTTATCAGAAAATGCATCTGATGAAAAGTACAACATGCCTCTCAAAATTTTTATTTGTTGAAAATGTTTTTTATTGTAATAGAAAAGAATCCTGAACTGCCTGCATAAACTGCTGACTGCTATGTCAATTTCTGAGTGGAAACCTGGAAATATTTCCAGTAAGAATTTACTAGGCAATGTCACACAGAAAAAAATATTAGTGGCTTATTATGGCAATTAATACAGGTACTGATCAGGAAGATCAATATGTGATGAAAATATTCATGAGAACATGAATTCAATGAGCTGATTATTTTACAGATCATACAAACCCCAAAACTATGTAGAATGCTGACCATTCTAACTGTTATTTTAAATTTATTTTTAATTTATCTTCTACAGAGTAGAGTAATAGGAATCTTAGATTTCAATTTTCCTCCCTTTGAAGAATTTTTCTGCTGAAACATTCTCCAGCTTTGCCAAAATGCAGAGCGTTCTGACAATATTAGACCACAATAGGCTACTTTGTTTGGGTCCTCGGAAGACAATTTTCAAAATAATTTTTGGAATTTATTCAAAATAATTTTTGTCTCAAAAATTATTTGATGATTCAAAATGAAAAAAAATCATTTAGGAGAATGTGAATACACTCTAACAGATTGGGAGGAACATTTTTAATGTAGGTATGCTGAAAAGCTTCTGCTTGCTCACCATATTGAACATTGAGTATGTGCTTTCTCCTCACAAAGGTGACTACATGGGACAATACTTGGACTCTCTTTCCTTTTTGTTCTCAGATAAGTTTATTCTCCACCTTTTAAGTTGTTGCCTCAAAGTTCGAACCTTTGACGAAACATTGTCCTGCATACAGGGAATTCTCATGAAAAAATCTGCTTTTCTAGGGAATAAAAATCAGGAATGTAATGATTATCCTAGAACTCAGTCATGTTATGTGTTCCTGAGGTGGTATGTCACTGTTTTTTTGCATCAATTGGTTGAACTATTTGCATAAATCCTAATAACATTGTATATAGATGTAGTCTACACAATAAGAAATAGGAGACTTAATCTTACCCAAGAGAATTTATAGAGTGGTGTCAGAAAGGGCATTTGAGAATTGGAAGAAGATGGAGATGTTGTAATAAAGGGAGATGGCAACTGATGGAAGCAGTATAAGAATATCAAGAAGTACTAGTTACTTTGCTTTTGTTTAAATGCTGGTGCAATCTTTAGACTCTGCATCACAATTTTTACAGTGTTCTCTCCTTTTTTTTAAACCTATATTCTTATGAGGAATATAACCAACAAGGCAATTCAACTCTTTGTTCTTGTAAACACTGTTTCAGGTTCAAGAGATAATGCTCCAGAAAAATGCATACGAGGATTTAATTTGCTACCAAGGATGGATTCTAAAAATTACTTCCTTATATATAATCTTGTTTTAAATACCCAGCTGGCATATTTTGCTTTCTCTTTCATAAAAATTTAGAGCCTGACAATGACTAGTCTAAATCAAAGTAAATATTCTGCTTAAGAATTTTATTCTACAGGAAAAAGAAAATATATAACCCCCCCCCGCTAGCTATCAGTTACAACTATCTACTTATTTTCAGGGATTCAAAAAAATCCAAGTGAGGATCCACTCTGTCTACATCTATAAATATCCTAAAAAGATATTACCAGAGTCTAGTCACAATATAGACCAAAATGAACAGAAATGTGTAGCTTTTTGTTTTCTGTCTTCTGAATGTAAAGTAGTTTTGGTTTGTGTTTTTTTTTTTTAATAATGTATGACATTCTGCCAACCTCAGAAGTAGAAAAAAGAGTCACTGAACTAGACATTATGAATCATTAGCATAGCTCACTGTCATAAATATGAACTTGCTTTAAACATACAAATTAATTTCTGGAACAATCCAAGGAGACCCTTAAAACTAGGGCAAAATTAATGATGTTACACAGAAAGGCAGTCGTAATTATGTCCAGTGGCTCAGCATGATTACAGTTCCTCAGTGCCTTCACAGCTTTATACAAATTATATAGCAACACTTGGCAGTGGAGAGCATATAGCAGCACATCTTAGACGTCTGTTTAAAAGTAATTAGCAACATTGATTCGTGTGCAGGCTCTTAAAATTACTGTATCTTTCGAAAGAATAAAAGCTAGCTAATCTTGGTTTTACTCAAGCTTCAGAATATTCTTTTAGGCTTAGCTCTGAAGAAAGAGAAGTTTATCCACTTTTGATATATGTCCATTCTACTTCCTAAAATCAGAGGGAATGTATTTAGGAATAGACTTATCATAGTGTAGCATTAGGAAGTAGACTACCTCAGTGGTGAACACTGAGACTCAGAAACGAAATTTACTTCTTGAATTTGCTTAGAAAGTCATTAATCTGTCTGCTAATATCCCCTTGGGTACCAAACAACTTCTGCTTTCATTCCTCGTGACCCTGCACTACTAATACACTACACTGTCAGTGTATTATTATTGTTTCACCTTTGGTCCCAAAATACGTGCACTTGTGATTACTCCAAGGGGTCTTTCCTGAAAGACTTCTCTTCTGGGAAATATATAATAATCTAAAAGACTGTCTAAATATCTCAGGCCTTTGAGGCAACATGCCTCAATCCATATAACGGACTGAGAGGACACTTGCAAGAATTGAGTTGGGTCTTGTGGTAATGATCCAAAACTCCAGGATTCCTTTCTTGCAGGTCAAAACCTGCATCATTGTGTTAGAACAGAGATGTGTGATTTCTTGGTTCTTCTTTCCAGCTTCATTATTTTCATACTTCTACTTGCACAAGAAATAGTTAATGTGTTTATTCAGATTAAATTGTGCTTTTATGGTTAGACAATTCTCCCAAAAAGGAGAAAAACATGTTTGGTTCCCTTCAGGTTGGAAAGAAAATAAAATATTTTAACCTCCATGCAACTATGTAAGAATTGAACATTTACTTTCTCCTGTGTACTTGAATAAAATCAACTTTTGTCCATGCAATGCATGTCTGAAATTATTCAATATGCAATTATTTAATATGCCTGATCAATCAAGTCATAAAGACAATTTAGGCAGAGTTTTAAGAGACCCTGTTTTTGGCAGTTTTTGCCCAGAGTTCCTTTTCACTCCTGAACACTCTCATCAACAACATGAGTTAATTCTTGTGCTATATGATGCTCTACACAGGAAAATTTTCCTGGATTAAAAAATGTTAAACAGGTAGTGTTTTATTTGATTCAATTCTAAGCCAGAGTGGTGGCAGTACTACATGCCTATTCCTACAGATTTAGGAATGGATGATCAATTATGCTGAAAAATAATTAACAAAACAACCCCTCTGTTCCAGTTTAGATGGTATTTAGATAGTTCTCTTCTTCCTTATGTTACAAAATAGGGAAAAGGAAACCACCTTTGTATATTATCTTTATTTAAATTGAAGTTCATGTGAGCAACTAAAATTAAATATTGCTCTTTGCCAATATAAAAATACATTGTCCCTTATTAATATATATGTTGACCAGATCATGAAACAAATGGACTCATTCACAGTCAACAAGGACGAATTCCTAAAGGAAATCAATGATTTTCAATTTGAGAGAGTAAACAAGCACGTTCTTGTACTTTGGGCTGTGAACCTGAAGGGACACTATAAAATAATTTACTTCAGAGTTTATTAACCTAACAAATTAAAATTAGGCATTTCTCTCACTGCAGTATATTGTTTGAAATAAGTTCCAAGAGCTATCATGACAGCTTTGAAGTTAGGTTTTTTTGTGGTGGTCTTTCACTTATGTTTCTACCTTTAAAGTGAAAATTGTCACAACACTGGAGATAGTATTTTAGCCTTAGAAAAGTATACTCCAAGGCAAAGAACCATTGTGACAACTGGTCCTAAGTGAGACTTGGATCCACATTCACATAATCTAGCACAACATTAATTACTTACTGCATCCTGCATTTCCATTCATGTTCAAGAGAATCGTAGAATTACAGAATGGTTTGGGTTGGAAGGAAACTTGAAATTCCGACTCTCTTCTAGTGTCCATGAAACCTTTACCTCTTCAAGATGAACGGTCCCAACTTTCTCAGCCAGTCTTTTAACTATTGATGCTTAGTGTCAGAAACCAAAAAAACACCTCAGTGGATGCAAAATTTAGCAGCTTCAGAAAATATTTAGGGGTCAGTGCTTAGAGAAGCAGGATGGCAAACCAGTACAGTGTGTCATTTCTGAATGTAATCAAAAATATTTTTGCTTTTGAAATTTACAGCACAAACAGGTCCTCTCTGGGTTGCTGTATTGCAATCAGAACAACAGTAGTTTGCCAGTAGGCACATGGAGTAGCACAAATACAGTTCCTAATAAAAATATAGGGGATATTAAACAAGTCTCTCTGAGCTCATGACAGGCTCAAATGACAGAGATTGTAAGAACTAAGAGCTGTTAAATAGCTCTGGCAGAAAACCAAAATCATCCCAGTTTTCCATTTTATACCTTATCTGTCTTCAGCATGACGAGAAGTCATGTACTTTCTGGGTACTCTTCTAATACTCTCTAATCAGATTTGGATTGCATTTACAAGTAAATGTGAAGTTTTACAGTGAAAACTTATGTTTATCTGTGCTCACTTTCCTTTTAAAACAATGTGCAAAACAGTGTTTTCATATTTCAAAATTCTGATGCAATGTATCATTTATTAATTAAAATGGGAAGCTATCTTTACGAATAAACTTTCCAGATGTGCTTAATGAAAGCATGGTCACAACTCTTTCTTTGAAACCAGGTAAGAATATTTAACTTGTCATTATATATCCATGAAGTAACAGACTTTGTTCTGTTAAACTAATTTCTTTAACCAGAAAAGAGCATTTCACAAGACAGGTATATAATATGTGGCTTCACAGATGCTGCTCCATGTAGACTTTCCAGTGATGTATAGGATTGATATTTTATTTTGTTAAAACTACCAAATTGTTTTGCTAAAATCAAATTAGAGCAAGCATTACAGAGCTTCCTTTTCCATTTGCTGACTTCATGAAAGAGAACTGTGTTATTGCAAAATCACCTTATGTGCATGTGCATACAATTTCATCAACTGATTTACAGTATATTTCAGAAACACACAGGTCAGTTTACATTCAAGTAATGATCATATTTTTACTGGTACTTCAGATCCTAGAGAATTTTTTAAAGTGTCTCTATTAAGGTTTGCACTTACTGAAAATTGTAAAACAATTTGTATAATTATTTTTTCCTTTCAAGAACAATATACTTCCTTGAATAGATTATGTTGGGGGAAAAAATGCTTGGAAGAAAGAATTAAAAATTACCCCCAATAGACAAGGAATATATTAGGAGTTTCTATACAAAATCCAGATGTATGAAGTTGTCAGAGCTGAATGATCTCAGCTGCTGTTCCAGATGCATTAAGATCAGATAATAACTTCAGGAGCCGACTGATTTGGTTACAGATAAACACTTGGCAAAGAGAGAAGGACGTTGGGTTTATAAAATTATGAAGATGGTGAATAATAAAAATGAGTAACATAGTAAATAACTGTTAGAACACTAAAATTTCCAGGGCAATTTTAAACTATTATGAGGTAAAAAAAAAATAGATAAAATATCATATACAAGGTCTTGAATTAATATTATTTGTTGCCACTGGAGGTTGTGAATGCAGATACAATTCTATGGTTCAAAAAAAGATGACGTAAATTGATGGATGACAAGTCCATAAACACTCTCAAGGGATTAGGTAGGAATGTCCTCACAGGTGAGTTTGAGGATGCAGGAAATACCCTGGAGGAATGGACTGTGCAAAGTGTCCAGCTTTGTTTGTCTTTCCTAGGTACTATACTGTACGTGGCAAGCAGCTCAACACAGTATAGCAACTTTATATCTCATGAGCAAAAAGATAAGCAGAGAGAAAAAAAATCCCCAAAATAGCCCAGTGTGGTATGAGTGCTTCTATGCTACTGACTGGTTGTACAGTCAGCACAGCTGGTCATGTTTCTAATCACAGTTTTTAAAAAGAAAATCACAATCTTCTGGCCACCAATCCTGCTCACAACGGTTGTGACAGGCATTGAGAAATCAGTATATCAGTATTTACCAGAACAGAATATGGGAGATATCAGTGTATTATAGTGAATAAAACAGGTATTTTTTATTAAACTTTCAGGACTTAGAGATTAAATATATACAAAGTTGTTTTGTTTTTTTTTTTCCAAGGCACTTTTTGCATGAATACAGCATATTGAATTTGTTTAAATTTTCTGTATTTATCACTAAAAAAGGTTATATCTAATTTGTAAATGTATTTATTACCTTATTGCTACTTAGAGAATTTTGATCTTCATTCTTTTAAAACTGTTAAACTTCTCAGCTTGCCATCAAATCTCAAATAAAATACCATAATATATTACCATCAAATTACACAGAAAATGAAAAATATGCAAGTTCAAATGATGGAGGCTGCAAAACATTATAAATATGCTTGCCCTCTTATAAATAAAGCATTACAGTTTAAGAAGAGTAACAGCACAAATGAGAGGTCATGGTGGCCAAGTCTTGGCAACCTGGTGATGAAAAGTGAGTGGTGAATTTAGGTGCTGTGCTGTAGCAAATACTGAAACAAACAAAACCGTCAGTCTTCACAGGGACCAGAGAGCTGCAATTTCTCTTTAGTTCATATCATCTGCAAAAGTTTGTCACTAGGAATATTTGGTCCACAGCTGAACACTGGTTACCTTTCTACAGAAACCTTATTTTGCTGAGTTGGAAATGAAGAACACAGTTCTGCCTAAAGTGCTGGAACCAAGCCCACAAGACTCTGACTAAGATCACCCCCATAAGAGAGAAATAAACCTGGATATTGAAGAACTCAATACATGCTCTGACCATATCTTTTTCCCTTTTCAAAATAACTTTCAGTAGATTCCATCTCCAAAGAATTAATCAAAGTGTGCTTCAAATTTCAAATGCATTTGAAATCTGCTTAGCCATATAAAAACCCAGGGTTTTATTGGATGCATTTACATGAAGATGAGAGTTCAGCATTTTCCTAAGGTCTTTGAAATTACAGTCTCTCATTCTGTATACACATCACTCAGACAGCAAATTTTCTTCAGGAAAATTGCTTTAGAATGCTTTTTTATATTTTTCTTCCTTTTTTTTTTTGTTTTCAACATAAATATATTTTAACCTATCAGCATGTCTTTTTTCTCCATCAAAAAGAGCTAATAAAATCCCTCATCATGCCAGAGTCTTACAATGCAGATTATTTGTATTATCCTCATCTATCAATATTTTAAAATATTTTTACTGTCAATTGTTTGCTCCATGCTATATTTCTGCTCATGTGTTTCTTCAACATAATATTTTATTTTCCTCTGGCTTGTAGAGAAAAAAAAGGCTTTGGAAATAATAAAAGAGATAAAATTACTAGAAACAACCTTTTAATTTCTGGCAGAGCAAAACATAATTTACACAAATATTAGTATTTTATCTCTTAAGGTGTTTTTGAGCTACTTAAGTAATTCCTTTGTAAATATATATGTATTATTCCTCTTAACTCTGTCAGTATTTAATACATCCCAGAACTACTTTTGGTTCAGAATTTACTGGCATAAATAAGAATATTTGAACACTTTAAACAGATTATCATATTTTAATATCACCAGATCCTTGACATCAATTATTTATGCCATAACAAACTCATAAAGACAACTGAAGCTGACCAGACAAAATAGACAGGGCTCATATTCCAATCCTTGATGTTTAGCAATGCCTACTTCCTTTCTTCTCATGCTGAAGCAGTTCCATAACATCTCATGTTAGAAACAACAACAAAAAAAACACCTATGGGCTTTTTATTTGCAGCTCTGTAAGCTTTCTCTGAATCTGTTAAGGCAGCATGTTCCATTGACTCTCTAGCAGTATTTCCCTTGTTGGTCCCAGTATTTTCCTTGTTGTGCTCTTGTCATTCTCATGGCCTGAGAGCTGCAAACTCCTGATTTTGGTGTTTCGTGGGGTTTCATGGGAGACTATTATTGGGGATAGGAAAATTATCTTACCCAGCTCTCTTTACTCTTGCTTTGTAGTTTTTAGTTTAAATTAGAGAAAACAAAGATGGGGCATAACAAAATAATATTCACGTAAATACTTGACAAATATTTCTCAACCCTTTATGTGCAGAGATACATAAAAATGATACATAAAACCCAACATGTAACATTTGCTCATTTTTGCATAGTCCTGATGGCACCAAGAAGATCAGCAACAAGAGCGAGCACAGGCAGGGAAGAGAGTGGGGACTGTCCTGATGAAAAGTACATAGTACTAGCAGAAAGCATGATGACAAACTCTCATGACTGGTTGCACTGGAGAAAACACTGTCACTCTTCTTTCCAGATGATCAGAAATACGTTTTTCCTTTCCTTGTTCTGTTTCTCTCTTATTTTTTTTTTTTTTTTCCCCAAAAGCAACTTGGACTGTTGAAGTCTGCATATGTTATAAGCCAGAGAACTCAACAGTAAATCTTTGTGTGCTTAAACCTGCCTCAGCATTCTTTATGAATCCCCATCATTCAGAATCTGCCTCATAAGTGACTGGCTGATCAATTTTAGAAGTGATGTCAGCAAGCACTATTTATCTTCTTGACACCAAGCTGGGACACTGGAATAGCCTGTCATGAAGAAGCAGCCATGTTCATTAGGTATCCTCATCACAACATAAAGAGGACAAGCTAAGAGACATGGCTGCATGCCTTCTAGCAAAAAAAAAAAAATCCAAAAAGGTGATAGGGAGGAAAAGTTTCTAAATATGTTCAATATGTTACCAGATATTCATAAATATATGGCAAACATGAAATTAATAGTTCTAAATCTAGTGTGATCCTTGTTCACTGAGAAAATTTTACAGTGTACTATTGCATGATGTCATAACATCCTTGAAAACACTTTAAACTGCACAGCTGCTGCCAAAAGAACATAATAATGAAGGAAAAGTATAGAAATATAAATGTAAATTCAGATGAACCCAGAAGGAGCAGCGATAAATTCAGTCACTGGTGAGCAAGTAGAGGGTAAAAAGAAAGAAGATTCTCAGCTATAAGGATCAGAAAAGATAAAAAACCCACTGAGATTATTACAATTCCATTTTATATAGATTCAGAGTCAGAATTCATTTTTAAAAAAAGAAGCAGAGAGAAAAGTAAGAATAAAGCATAGGAGAGAGAAGGAGGAGCTGTTCCACATGAAGAAAGAGAGAGGATGTGTTATGAAAACCTTCAGAGTCAGGCAGAAGTGAAGGGGAAGGAATGAGATCTCCTGGAGAGAGATGAAAGACAGAAACAGCTAAAGATTAACACAGAAGTTCTTTCCTGCAACTGGGTTTTAAATTTTTCTTTTGCAACTGTATTTCTGAACTTCTGATAAAGACCCTGCCCTATAATTCAAGTCACGTCAAACTGTGTGGGGAGGTTTGTTTCTTTTTTTAAATTTGCTCAGAAATAAAAGAATCCCAGAGGCTGAAAAATCATAAACACTTATCTACAGAAAGTTCAGGAAACTAATAAATTATTTTCCACCAATACTGAGGTAGAAGAGTAGGAAATCTGAGCCTTTGCCTTTTACAAAATATGAAGGCAGAAAAAGGTTCCTAAATAACAGAGAGATACCATCTCCAACAGCCCCATGTAAAACAGGGGCCTAACTGTCTGAATGAGAAGAACTTTGGATTTCTTGACTTAGACCCTTGTTTCTTATTTCATATTTCTCACTGCACACAGTACTGCTAACAATACTGAATGTCAATGTTCAGGAGGGTTATGCAACCACCGTGTGTAAGCAACATTCAAATACAGATCCAGTTCTGAAGAAAAACTAAAAGCGCAGACATAGCAGTGTAGTATTCATGTAAATCAGATCCTGCTTTAAGAATGGGAAATTGTGGAATTTCTTTCCAGGTTCTTACTGATGAAGCTGTATATCTCATTTACAAATGACCAGCACAACATGAAGCCACTCATAAGGGGGATGAAACAATGTGAAGGCAATGGCATGGAAGTCTGTATTACCTGTGGACATGTAGATAGCACAGTTACCTATCGAATCAAGATGTGCAATGTGGCTTCTGTTAAATAGCACATGAGAATTCAGGTTCCTGGAGCAGGTCTGAGAAATTATCGCTATTTTATCAGATAATTCTCCTCAACTAGATTGGATTCCTCTCAGCACACACATATGTACAAAGAGAATAGGAAGATCCTTCTGCTTTGGAACAAAAAAACAGGGAGCTACAACAATACATTCAACAAGATCACACATAACACGCATAGTAGATCTTTCATGTGTGGTGGTCTATGAATTTCTAATGCAGCTGATAAAATTATAGCAATTTACATCATTTGAAGTTTTGATCTGTTGTCCGTAACTTCCTCAAAGTCAGTCAGGGAACGGTAACCATTTACTTTTGTTTTGTTTTTGCTCAAGTATGTGTTGTCTCTCCCAGTTTAATTTGATATTTATGGAAAAAAAATAAAAATTAAAGTCTTGTCTGGTGCCGAATATCATTGGCTCAGATTAAATAAATGAAACATTAAAGCACTGCAGCCATGATGTATTTATGAAGGCTGCCGTTAAAAAAATGTTACTTCACTACGAAACTGAAATGCCACTTTAGTGGAAAAAATCTTGATGTGTACTGGCCTACATCTGTCTGTTCACAGAGTCAGCTGCAAGAATATTTTCAAAACCTGGCATTATGTCAGTAGAGAGTAGAATGCTTTCATGACTCTGGCAAAGATCACTGCAGGGACCACTTTGGTATACCAAGCTGGAGAGCAGCTGCTGTGATAAAGTATCATAGCTGGAATTAAAGAGGGCCATCACAGAAAAAAAAGTTAATATGAATATGACATGAAACTATTTAAGGAGAGAGAAAAGAACAGAAAGAGTGCACACAAAACTATCATATCAAGGATTTAATTACCTAACTATTCAGAAACTTTCTCTCCAAAGTGCTGTGCCCTACAGCAAAAGGAATTATAAAAGGAAGTGAGATAAGGGATAGAAATGAGATTGTCATTGTCTGAAACTTCAAATATTTCCATTAAACAAAGTCAAAGAAGACCTTAGAGCCCAAGATAGAGAAAAAAGTTGTTAAATATTACAGGAGAACTTGCAAGATAAAATTATCAAAATATTTTGGCCCTTCCAGCACAAAGCTAGAATAAAGAAACATGACATTAGGTAGTGTGTGAGTGAAATTAGTAAAGATTTGTCACTATAAAAAGTAGAAATATGCAAAGCTGCATCATCAGTAAGGCCCCACAATCCAGAGTATTTGATCCACAGCTTTATTCAGATTAAATGCCATGGGTTACCTCTGTCCTGCAAATGGACCATAAGAATCCTGAATAAAATTATACTTTTATTCTTAATTTCAAACTTTGATTTTCTCTGGTTCCTTAATGTCTTGCAATCCTATAAAACACCGACAAGACAAAATTAATTCTTTTTTTTTGTTTGTTTTTTGTTTTTTTTTTTTTTTTAATAACTCAACAGTAAGCCCTACTCCCTCCTCATTCTAGAAAGCCTAAATGGCATTTCAGCATAACATTTCTCTTTTCCCAATCAGCTGTTTCTGCCCAGTGGCAGACCTTACACTCTTACAGGAGTCTGGCTGCTGGATCTCAGGTACCAGGTGAGAGGCTCCCAGATGCCATGGGGCAGCCATGTCCAGGGTTGGCCCCTGGCCCCGGGGGAGACACTTTCAGCTGAGGCTCTTGTCTGGGTGCCATGTGATTTACAGCTCCTGCTGCCCTGCAGATGAGTGCCTGCCTATAGGTGCTGTTAGGCTCAGGTGCAGGACAACATCCTGGGCCTTGGCTATTCTCACAGAGGTCTCAGATCTGCCTCACCACTATGGACTGGCCAAGTGATTCAACTACCAATTGATTCTGGTGGCCACCCTCAGCCTTTCCTGTTTCCTCTGAAACCTCAGTTGCTTTATTAAAACTTGCTTAATTCTTTAACTTTGATTGTTCTTGAAGTGTTCCTGAAATCTGATTTCTGCAGCACCTTTCCTGTACCCCAGCAGAGGGGAAAAAAATGCAGTTCTGTGTCTGCTAAATCTAAGTGTACATTCCTGTACTGATATTTGCTTTGTTATAATTTTTAAGTTTATATGCTAATAATGCTTAAAGGATCTAGCAAAACACTTGCAAACCTGTATGAAAGGAATGGTATTTGGGAATCCAGGTTTTACTTTCAACATATACTACTTGATCAGGTGAGCTATTAGTGCAAGATGAATTGTCTGTGGGAATGCTCACTTCTTTTGTCTTGACTACATGAAAATCAGTGTAGCAATTTTACACACAAATATCTAGAGTTGGTCAAGAGAAATTTTCTTTCTTTTCTTCTTGTAAGGGTCGGTCAAAGTTCCCCTCAATTTTGCCTCCCGACCATCGCAAGGACCTCGAGGACCCCCACCCAGGCTGACTCTGAGCAATGGTTTCCTGGCCGGGCCAGGTGAATGCTCGTGACTGTGTGCTGGTGTATTGTGTTCACTGGACTGTGCTGTTGTGGTACCAACCAGAGGTTGTGTTGTACCAACTGAGGACTGCTTGTCCGTACCTGTGTCCTGCAGCACCACACAATGGTCCATAAATCTTCCCACCTCTTGGCCAGAGGCCACTCGCTTTGGAGAAGGACTATAAAAGAGCGACCCTCTGGAAAGGACCCTTTGAGATCTCTCCACTGATGAAGACCCCCTGGAGAAGACCCCTGAGATCTCCCCACGGACGAAGACTCGTCCATCAGATGACCCGTGAGGACGCCCGTCTCGTCTGTTGGTAGCTATTTTTCCCATCCCTTCCTTTCCTTCCCCTATACTTTGTTTCCTATACCTCTCCCCTTTACCGTGACTGAACTGTTGGCATTTGATGAAATGCATTGCTGTTGTTGAATAAACTGATTTTCTGCTGTTGAATAAACTGATTTTGTCCCCTGCATTTTGCCTGTTTGCACCTTTAAGATCAAAAGAACCATCACGACCCCCGCTCTGCATTAATAGCGGATCGTGACACTTCTTAACCTCTTTCTTTTTCTTTCTCCAGTCATTTTGGTTTCAGCATAAATCTTGAAAATATATAAAGCATTTGCTTTTTTTTTTAAATCCAAGTAGTTTTTTTCACCTGTCCTGATAAACTATCAAGTATTTCTTTCTGCTCTGTAGGCTCTGCTGCCTACTGATTAAATGGTCAGAGGACATTGACAGTGAGGCATCTCTTTACATAACCAGGGCCTCTTTTTAAAAACTGCCATAAGAAACAAGATATACAGGTCTGCAACTAAACTTAATGTCAGTCGTGTTCACAACACTTTGTATCATTTTAAGGCTTAGACAAATACTGCTGCAGCATCCTGTCTATGCATCAGCAGAAAAACACATATACATAATTCTTATGCATGGCTGCAAACATTTTAAGTGCAGTGCTACATGTGAGGAAGGATAGCAGATTTCCAGAAGAACAATAAAACTTTCACAAAGTCAGCAATGATATTCAGAATTGTGGCCAGGACACAGAAATCCTAATTTTGATCATAATTTGAAAACCTCCCACAGGTAAGGAAGAATATGTTGATGCAGAGCCTGGTTTTCTTGCTTCTTTTTTTTTCCTCCTCCTCTGTTTTCCATGAGAAAAGGGGAGTGGAAGGGATGAAAACATTCTTATAGCTATGACTGAAGTGCTTTGTATAAGTTCCTTGTCATTATTTAATTTCTTCATGAAGGAAATACAGATTCAATATAAAAATAAGTGATGTTGAAAAACAGGAACAAATGGTGGTGAAACATTTATGTCAATTAGAAGCTAAAAGATTAATGTGAGGTTATGAAGTAAAATGTGCAAGTCATCTATTCCTTTTGGATCTTGTGTATGAATCACAAAGGAAAAAGGAGACATGAATTACCATACATCTCACACAAATCACATTAAGATAAGTCAGATGTAAAATGCCTCTCCTTTTACATTTTGTAGCAAAGCTACTTGTAGAATAAAAACTTTCTGCATACAAAACCTGAATAGAAGACTGTATTTTAGACAGGAAAAATATTGTTATGAAAAAATACTGGGCACATTAACTGGAGCTGGGTCACATACAACTAAAAGACCTTATGTTCTTTTGTTACATCATGATCATATTACAGGAAGAATATGAAGGTAAAACTTGTACTGAAATACAAATGTGTACTAACCAGAAATTTCCTGTTTCAAATAGTGGTCAGTAGAAGTTACCTGGTGGGGCAGGAATTAAGATTCAAGATTAAACATATGAAGCTAACAACAAGTCTTAAATACCGTTTTTTGCTGGGGAGAACTTGCTATTAAAAAGTAGAATATGGCCCATTAATCTTTGTCAAGACATAATCTTTGTTGTCCCATTGAAAAAAACTTTTGTCCACAAAAGGTAACTCTTCTCTGGTTTTGGAGTACCACAACAGCAATTCTAACCCTTCATGTATAGCAGATCTGTGATCTTCATGTGGTCACTAGTGATGTCCCCCAGAGATCACTGTTGGGCCCAGTCCTTTTTAACATCTTTATCCATGATCTGTGTGAGGGGATTGAGTCTACCATAAACAATTGTTTGGATGACACCCAGTTGGGTCTTGAGTATTGATCTGCTGAAGGAGAGAGGAGGGCTCTGCAGAAGGACTTGGACAGGCTAGACCAATGGACCAAATCCAGCAATATGAGGTTTAACAAAACCAAGTGCTGGGTCCTGCACTTGGGCACAAGTCCCTGCAGAGCTACAGGCTGGGGAGAGTGACTGGAAAGAGGTCCAGTGGGAAAGGATCTGGTCTGGATGAATATGAGCCAGCAGTGAGCCCAGGTGGTCAAGAAGGCCAATGGCCCCTGGCCTGGATCAGCAAGGGGGTGGCCAGCAGGAGCAGGGCCCGGATTGTCCCCCTGTACTCAGCACTGGTGAGGCCAAACCTCGAGTGCTGTGTCCAGTTCTGGGCCCCTCAGTTCAGGGAGGATATTGAGGTGCTGGAATGGGTCCAGAGAAGGGTAAAAAACCTGGTGAAGGGTCTGGAGCACAAGTCCTGTGAGGAGTAGGTGAGAGAACTGGGAATGTTTAGCCTGGAGAAAAAGAGATTTGGGATGTGACCTTATCACTCTCTACAACTGCCTGAAACGAAGTTGTGACCAGCTGGGGCCTTTTCTCCCACTAAACAAGTGATAGGGCAACAGGAAATTACCTCAATCAGCTTCAGGGGAGGTATAAATTGGACATTGGAAAAAAATTCTTCAAGGAAAGGTGATTAGGTACTGGAATGAGCTGCCCAGGGAAGGAGTGGAGTCACCATCCCTGAAGGGGTTTAACATGATCATGATATAACAAAAAACCATAAGGTCTTTCAGTTGTGTGTAATCCAGATGCAGTTAACATGTCCAGTATGTTTTCACAGAAATATTTTTTCCTTTATGAAATACAGTGTTCACCATCCCTGGCTGAGGCACTTAGTGCTATGACCTAGTTGGCATGGTGGTGTTTGGTCACAGATTGGGCTTCGTGATGTCAGAGGTCATAGACTGTGTTTGGTCAGATTGGATTTTATGATGTTAGAGGTCTTTTCCAGTCCAATTGATTCTGTAATCTTCTCTGCTTTGACAGTATCTAGAACCTAATTCTAGATACCTACTGGCTTCAATGAATACTATTAACTAGTAGTTTAATTCAATCATATTTTGACCAAACTGCCTTTTCAACATACTTAAAAATAAGATTATTATCAAAAGATATTTCTTCACAGGATAATTGCAATAAGTTTGTCTTTTTAAATAAAAAGCTGTTATTTTTGATTGTTTATTTAGGTTTTTTCTTCCCTGACTGATTTTTGTTTTTCTCTAATTGATTTTATTTTTTTCCTTCACAAGTAACTGCCATTGATTTTTTCTCAGAGCCTAAAACAGAAAAAAACAGTTATTAAACATACACTAATACAAAAGGCTATTTAATATTATAAATCCATTTAACTTCATACCGTATTGTAAACTGCCTAAGCTTGCTGATCATTATATGCAGCAAGTGCCATGAAAGTGTCTGTCTATTTATTAATCCGTCTGGCAACCAGAACATTCAGATAAGCAAGAAAAAAAACAGTAAGCAAATATCTCTCAAAAATTACTCCCTTTCTTCCTTTTCCTACAATCTTTTGGTTTTTCTTCCTAGAGAGATGACACTGTCTGCATACATGTACTACAGACAATAGTAATTTGATATCTTCACACTTTAAAGTCTAATCAGCTTTGGGTTATTACAATCCCTGCATAATAGAAAAAAAATATTCTAAAAATGCAAACTAAAACACATTTTGCTGTATAATTACAATAGCTGTAATGAATAAGACAAACGATAAGAAAAAGAGAAACAGGATCTCATTCACAACAAGCTAGTTCCTAGGGAATATTAGTGATTTAAGAAGAAAGAAAAGAATGCACTTGAATTCTTATCCACTGAGCACAATTATGCATTCTATTTTCTTTGCCAGAAAACTGCCTAGAACTGACTGTACAAGATTCCTCTGAAGACTAGAACAACAAAGCACAGACAAATAGAGCATTTTAGCAAAGTCCATACTGTCAACTCCAGTGTAAGCTGAGAAAAAACCCAAAACAATCACAAAGAAAAAATTATCATCATTCTTTCTAATGGGAAGGTAAATAAGAATTCATCCTTTACAAGTATAGAGAGAACCATGAAGTGTAAGTTGTTCAAGGTTTAGAGGAAAAATGGAAACTTGAATAATCCCACCTTTAGCACATTTTTATTCAGACTGGGTAGAAAATCCACATCACTACATGAAGAAAGTTTTACAGTAGATCAATGGGTTATGCTCAATTGTTAACTGTTTCAAGAGAAAAAAAACCCCCCTGCTTTGTAGAAATAAGAGTACAATAGATTTAGTCTCTATAAGGCAGTGATTAAGGACTGAAAATGTACATCAATGAGTGTGGGAGAACATATCCAGTGTTTTAGCACCACTTTAAATGGTGCTAGGCTTCAATGCAGATTTCATACAGTGCAAATAAAAATTCGGAATTTCTATCTTTCACATTGTTTCTTAGATTTTTAAATTTTACCCATGAAAAGACTTTATTGAGATACATTCTTAGAAAAGGAGGTTGGAAAAGTCTCTATTTCTTTGCCTTAATTCCATGTCTCAGAACTCTTCTTCAGCTAGAAATCCTGTACTCAGATGTGACTGCCGAAAGTACCATGTTAGCATGCTGGCACATAAATATTTGGCAGCAGCACACAATGAAGGAAATTAGCAGCAATTAATTTTGATATCAGATGGAAGAATGTACCAATCATGTGGACCTAGAAGTAATATATATAAACTGTGCACGTTAGACAACTTTAGAGAAAACAAAAAATAGGCTGAAGACTAGTAAAATCTCTAAAAGAGACAATCTTATTAACTCTACAATGGAGGGAAGTATTAATTAAAAAAAGAAGAAATCAGTATAAAAATTGTATTGAACCACAAATATGGCTTATATATCGTTTATATAATAAGATTGCACAAACTCTACATTTTTTCAAGGGAATAGAAATGAAGATATGAGCATATAAAAAATTAATATCCAGGGGTTTTTTTAGTTTTTTTTTCTGAAACATTTAGATCTCGACTAATAATAATTTTATTGTTAAGATTTCAATTGTACTAGCATTAATTTTTTGGTTTTACATCTATAGAGCTTTTTATACATAATCTTTGCTTTATGTGCCTATATAGATACTTCTGTCTGCCCATATGGTATGCTTCGTTTTTGCTCATAAACAAGATTTTGACCATAAAAAATATACAAGTTCATTTGCAATTAGATATTGCTGAAGTATAATTAAAAATTTGTGCCAGCTGGAGATATCAGTTGCTTTGATATTTAATAGTGTTTGGTAGCAAAGAACTTTCGTATTTTCCCTACATCTGTAATCTGTCCACACAGATTTAGTGTGTAATCTGCACAGTAGTAGTGTAGTCCACACTTGGTTTATAGCTAAGTAACCATGATATGGATACTGATGAATACTTTTAATTATTTTTCTTGCTGTAATACTGAATTATTTTAATAACTACTAAATAAAGTAAATAATTACTTTTAATTCTTTTTCTTGCTGTGATACTGTAATCCTCATGATCTTGGGATCCATTGAATACGTATGTTGCAAAGACATAACAAAATTATTCTTTCCCAAGAGAATTCACAAAACAAATCAGGAGATGGATTCAGGGATGCAGAAAATCAAGAGTATCAGGCTAACAGTGGCAGTACTGGTCAGTAAAACAAAAAATGTCTTGTTGGAGAGGCTTAACAGAATATCTGATAGATTGCGTGAGCAATATTTGGTGTAGTATATTGTATAGCTGCTTTAGAAACACAATTTATTTTTCAGTATTAGGGAAAAAGTTTCTTGATTTCAAATATAAACTGTTTGAGAGGCTAGATGCTTCTCTGTACAAGATTGCCTGCCAAAACTCTGTGTTATAAGGTCACAGACAAAAAGAGGTAAAATTTATTCAAAACTGCACCAAAGAAAGATCCAGTTTGAAAATCACACATTGCTTATTGACTGGACTATAAGATAATTCGGTGCTTTTCTCACACTAAGAGAAAGACAGGATGGAGAAATTATTTCTAAACATATTGGGCTTTAGTTACATCTGAGTGTTTGCATTTTTTTTTCTACAGTTTTTCAATAAATGGACTTACCACAGTGTGACAAAATTTTTTCTGTTGAAGCATGAAAGGAGTGAGAGAATTAGACTATTGAATTTTACCATATATTTGAATGTTTTTTTCAATATGTTCCCAAGTCCTTGTTTTGTTTGCAATATGTAAGAAGTATCTGATACTGTTTGCACTTAAATGGCTGAAAACCATAAATGTCTTGACTTTTGCTCCTGTCATAAAGAGGAATGTAGACATGAAGAATTAGAAAGCAAATATTTTCTCAACAATTTCTATGGCAAGCAAGCAGATCTCAAAGTGTACATAAGCAGTTTAAACTTCTCAAACCCCATAATCTGATAATTTATAATAGGTTAAGTACTATGGATTCTTTTTTTCTAAAGTGGAAGGTAGAAAATGTCAGAGAAGGTCCTTCTTGATTCATATATCTGTAAAAGTTAAAGTACTGATTCATAATTCAGACAATGTTACAATAGATTTGTATGAAATCTAGAAAATCTTTATCTAGAAATTAATCTATTTCCCTAGCAAGAAGAGTATTTAACATAGCACAGATTGTCTCTGGTGTCAGATATCCTACCTATTCCCTTCACAGCCTATCACCTGAATAAAAACATACAGTTAGAGGTTAAGGATTGTAGTTTATATTAAGGTTTGTTCTAAATACTGTAGGAGGCAATTTCTTTCCTTTTAAAGATATTAAATATCTCTCACCGTAGTTATACAGTATCAAAGATACAAGCATTTTAACAATCCAGTGCAAATTTTGAAAAGGAAACTTATATTACGCAGAATTCATTTCTGGAAAAAATGAAAGTGAGGGGAACACTGTTCTATTGGAAAAAGATAAAACACTCATGTGTTTGATATAATTTTTCTACTTTCAGACAAGTGCATAGAACTCTGGAACTGATCCATTAATTCAGATGCAAAATACTAAATCCTATAAAATACATATATGAGATATAACGATGCTATGTTATTTTAAAAGGCTAGAAAAGAAGAATGAAAGATAGAAGAGTACAGGACTGAGGGACACTACTGTAGGCTTCTGGATGTTCATAGAGCACAATACCAGGAACATGTAAGTCTTAAACAGACAAAATTCTTCCTAAAGATGGTTTCCCTTCATAATATCTTTTTCCCTAATTTCGTGCTTCTGGACAGCATAGATGTACTTAGCATCAAAAAATGGTTGAAGAGTAAAGATTTGTTAATTTTAAAGTCTGAGCTCTGTCTTTGGTTGAGTTTGTTTGTTTTGTCTTTTCTCTTGATTATCCGGGGGAAAAAGAAAAAATCTATCTATTTAAAACTACTGTCATTAAAACTAGTTCTCAGCTCCTCCCACAGTACTTTCCAGTGGAAAGACAATTCAGTGAATGGTGAAAATGAAGCATGTTTTTAGGATAAACTTTAGAGCTCATCTACCAAATAGCTTCCTAATCTCTACCACAGACATGTCTAAACCTCTACTGACACATGAGGAAAAAACCCAAATAGAACAGAAAGGCCAAGAGAGTTAAAAGAATAAAAACACTAAAAAGATAATTATAAAAATCCATAGAACTTCTTTTATTTGTTTCAATGTTCTAAAAGTACATTCAAGACATTTGAAGGGGAGATAAAAAAGGATTTGTAGAGGGAAACTTACAGAATTCAAGTAACTTAATACTTGGGAATTTCCTCTCAGGAGAAAAGAATTAAACCTGAAATATATCATCAGAAAGGGAAAGCAGAAAATGAAAAGAAAGCAGAACTTCTGAAAGTGAATAACAGAACAGATATACCAATAACTTGGTGGGAAGAATGAGATAAATATGACTGAGAAAAAAAGATAAAAAAGTAGTATGCCTGCAAGTAGTTCAAAAATTATTACAGTGTTCTTTTAGTGAAAGAATTAGTTATGATTCCATCAAAATTCTTAAAGTAAATGAAATTAAACCACCACACTTACAAGAATTTCATGAACTCATGAAATGTGGGCCAGGATTCCACAGGCAGCACTCTGTAATAAACAATTTCTTTAATCCTAGATTTGTCTGACAGATCTGCATCTACTGATACTTTACTCTCATCCAATAAAAACTAGCTACATTTCACCTTGAAACCTTTACTTGTAGAGAAACCAATAACAAAAAATTTAGGGTTATTCTTGAATTTTTTATCATTGAGAGAAACAAAAACAAAAGCCAAAAAGGAGCCAAAAATAGCAAGTATGCAGATATTTACCAAGCTTTTATGTCAAAAGCAAGCAGCATGTTTCTATTAAAATTCAATGTATTTAACTAGTCCCAATCACTATTAAAAGGTCTCTTTTAGTACCAAGTGAGCAAGTCAAGAGGGAATGGGAAAAAAACCTGACAATAAAAGGTGGTTTTGTTGCCTTTTTTTCTTTTTTTTTTTTTTTTTAACAGAATTAATCACTATTCAGTGCAACTTAGATAAGCACTGCCAGCTGGAAGCTAATTACATTCAGCTGAACCTAATTATTCAAAACTCCCTAATAAGTGAGGACACAATTGCTTTTAAGGACAGACAAGTGGATTGGGCTGAAAAGAGGATAAGAGATTTTAAATCTATATAGATGTTAACCTACAACTCTGATGTTTTGTTGCTATTCTTTCTCCTGTTTGTGCTGTTAAAACCATGTTATGCTTATTAATTTCACAAACAAAAAAATAGTCATAGGATTTCCTTTATAGACTCAAATTTACCCAATGATTTAATTTGTGATGTGAAACATGAATGCTAAAAACAGTCTACTGCTACAGCAGCTCTGGGCCTCCCTCCTGCCCAGATGCTGGAGCACAGCCTGAGGACCAAGGGTCTTTTCCCAGGCTCCAGGATGCTTCTTGTGGGGCCCCTGGGGCCTGCCTGGAAGTTAACAGTTAGCTAAATTCTGGAAGGAAGAACACTGAGGTTGTCAGAGATACACTAAGGGCATATTACAAAAGGCTTCTCCCCCATGGTCTTTTGCAATTTTATGTTAACGTACCCTTGTTCTGTGTCCACCATTGGCCCACTGGCCCAGACCACCCTTGTTATCCCTATTTGGTTACTCCCTAGAATGTTCTCCCTTTCTCTGATCCCCATTGGCCTCAGTGTCATTGCATTATTCCACCCCATTACCCTATTGGTTTCCCCAGTCCCTTGCCCTTCCTGTCCATCCCATTGGTCCCTGATAGCTGGCTCTGCCCCTCGTTCCCCATATTTAAACCCAAACCCTTCCATGTCCCTTGTCTTTTATCCCAGGCCCGTTTGATGCGTGGCTGCAATAAACCCCATCAGAACTCCACCCGAAAGACTTTCCTGCCTTTCATTTGCCGGCTTTCTCCTGTCATCAGCACTGCTTGTGTGTGTGAGTGGGCTCCGTGTGCTGGTCTGCCTGCCTGGATCACCACTGCTGGAGATGCTTCTGGAGGGCAGCAGCAACTCACCATCACCACTCACCCTACAGTTTCTGTCATTTCCTGTGGACAGGTTCAACCAGGAGTGAAGCTGAGCATGTGTCCCAGAGATGTGGACACACATGGACACAGAATGGGTAAGGTTGGAAGTGACCACAGTGACGTCATCTGCTCCAAACTCCCTGCTCAGTAGGAGAATGAAGGAATAAAATTGAGCCTAGAAAAAAGAGGATGAGTAGGAGAAAAGACTATTAATATTTTTTTTGTTTTGTTTCTCACTAGCCAAATCTATTTAGCTGTCAATAAACTAATTTTTCCAAACTCAGTTTGCATTACCTGTGAAGATACTTGATAATTAAGCTCTTTGTCCTTTCCTTTACCCATGAACTTTTTCTGTCTATTTTCCATTTTCTGTCTCTATCTTATTGAGGAAAAGGAATGAGGGAATGGGTGGGTGGGCATACAGCAGCCAGACAAGGTAACACACCAGTCATTAGGACGCTCCAGGCCTGGAACAGAGTTTATGCACGCTCTGTCTCCCTCAGAGGTTTTGGAGAACAAACAGAATAAAGCCCTGCACCCCTATCATGACCTCTTAGCTGTAATTTGTGCAGAAAACTTGAGTTACTCCATCATTCTATGATAATCCAGATGCTTTTTGTTCCGAAAAAGAATCTAGTCAGGAAACTTCTAAGAGTAAAAGCAGGCCTTACCCAAAGTTAAAGGAATGTTCTGAAATCATTCAGTTGTCTATAAAATTTGATTGGTGATAATTTTTTTTTTTAAGAAAAAATGTTTAAAACCTTGAATTTAGTTAACATCTGACCTACAATTTGTTGACATAATACTGTAAAAAGGTGTCAAAAATAGATTTATAGTAGCAACCTATGACTGGAGGGGCTGATCATGTTAGCCTACCAATTTTATGAATAGGATAGGTATAATGTGGAAAGAACACAAAGACAATTACACACTCAAGTGTAACACAAGCCGTGGAAAATCTGTACACCCTCTAACCAAAGTAAGATCTTTAATGCCACCTGAAGTCTGCCAGGATGTTTCTAAAGTCCTTTTGTGAAATACAGTTGCTGTAAATGGGAGAAAGCAATTAAAGAAACATCACAACAACCCCAAGATCTCTGCTAGTCCAGTATGTGAGAAAAATGCTTCATGATTACAGATCTGAGGGACTATTTTGGAGTTAAGCCCCTACACAAGCACAGTCTTACACAATTTTTAAAGTCACATATCACTGTCTTCAGTGACCCTTCCCAGCTGGTGTGTGATAGCTCTGCTGTACCATGTTTTCAGTGTGTTCTGTGCTGCTTCATCTCATAATGTGTTAATATTCCTACATTCCTTGATGCCAAGCAGTACAAGGTGATATTTTTAGAATCATGTAAGAAAAGCACTGCTCTCCAAGAACTAGTTTCAGGATAGAGGTATGTTTGAAGTAATATAATGAGACCCAAGAAGGGTGATCTGAAAGCTGATCGTATCCAGACCTTATAATTATTTTTCATGTCTGGAAACCAGAGCTCACTCGAAATTGGAATACTGATTTCACAGTTCAGCAAAAAAGGATATGCAAGTTCTCCTAATAACAGTTGCAGTAGAGAATTGCCACATTCTCCTATCCTGTTAAAATCTTTAGGAATAGAAGGGGAGGCAAAATAAATGCAGGCTGCACAAAGAACAGATTTCTCTTAAATTGTTCTGAAAATGAAAGTATTCACAGCAGTAGTCATCTATGAGATATTTATTATTAAAAATACATAAAAGGTGAAAAGATAGTTATAATATTAATTCAGTTATATGTTTTTACAGGTTTAAGTTATTTTATGAACTCTCTTAATTAAAAATACGGTTAAGCCTCCACTGAGACCTGTCTGAATTGCCAACAATGCAAGGAGTTGGTTTCAGCAGCAGCCTAACAGTTATGTTTGGACTACAGAGCTAAGGAAAGTGAGGAGCAACTTGACTTGAGGAAGCAGAGCCAGGCCTAGGAAAAGCAGTCAATTAAATTTCAAATATTTTACTCCATTACCATAAGCTGTGAATATATTCAGTGATGCTAACACTCAGATGCTGATTACTTGAGGAAGGACAGTGGAGCTGCTTTTGCTGTTACCTTGAAGATCTGTCTTCATCATAGCAGATGAGAGCCATATATAGTCCATCACATTCTCTCCTTGGATAGATTAAAAATGTCCATACTATTTTCATCCTATGAAAAATTAAGAAATTAGGGTGTATAAACATGTGATAAGGTGTGGAATATTTCTGTCAGATATATTTATCAGGAGTATCTAAACACAAGTGTTCAAAGTAATATTTAGAAAATAGAATGGGAGGGAAAATTAATATAGTCTCCTTTGTTAGAATTTTTACATTGATAATATTGCAGCCTTATTAAATAACACAGTTTTTTCTTACCCTACCTGCCTTCTTCACATAAAAAAATGTAAAGATTTCATATCTTCATTCATGAGCATCCTTGAGAATATGCAAAACAAAATGCATGGCACTTTCTATCTGAGAGTCATTCCTTTGTGTTGTCAATGAGCTGTTTTCAGTGTCATTCAGTGTGGCAGGTAATAAATGTCCATATATCTGGAGTCAGTAAATAAAGGCACAAAATATGAAACTGCCTGTAAATATGTAAATTTTCTTAAAATTTCAAAAATTTTTGGCACCAAAGATTTTTCAATATAATGTTTCTCTTATTATCCCTGCAGTTTAAGAGTACTAGTATTAATCAAGGATGCTAAATAGTAAAAATATTTTGTTAAATTTGTAAAATTGCCTGTTGCTGAATTTAAGAATCTGAAATTTTACATACAGAGAACAAATGGTAGAATATTTAAAGCTTTCCAGAGTCTCCAAAACTAAAAATACATTTCTTAAAAAAGAAGTGGGAAATTTTGTGTTAAAAAGTAAAATCCAGAAGATTTTTGAACACTGGCAAGTAGAGAGCATATAGCTCATTCTCTGTGTCAATCTCATCACGGCATTGTCCATCAGTCACTGAAGGGAATCCTTCCTGCTCCTGTGGTTTTGTCCTCATATTTTTGGATTTACTGTGGAGAAATCATCTGCAGAAGTGACAAAAAAAGCCACAAAATTTTCTGATATATCTTAATTTTTTACTATTTTTCATGTTAATCATTTTAACATAGATCTATGCTAAAAAGTTAATGATTTATACTTTGGACTCCAGGTAGCAGAAGAGAATCTACTTCAGTTTTGTTGTACTGTAGTACTTACTTTCTGTTTTTTAGTACTGAAGTTTTGTGATGGTACATTGAGAGACTCACACTAGAAAGTGAAATTCAATAAACAATCATGTGTATGGCACTTCCTTTCTCCCAAGTATACCTCCATACTATTACAGTAGGCTACTCTTTGTGAAATAGGCAAAGATGTTTTTACCAATATGTCAAATCTGCATGTTTCAGAAAATAAAGGATTTGGCATTCTTTTTCCACCTTCAGATCTAGAGAAAGTTTCCATACATGAGGGAAGGAAGAATTTAAAATATACTTAGTATATACTGATGAGCTGTTTGCTGTCCATCTTCCATTCTGTTTTTAGAGGCGAACTTAATACTGACTTTCTAAAGGAAACAACCAGAAAGATAGCAAAACAAAAAATCTGTTATCCAGATCTGAATTTTACACCGCGTCTTCTTTGCTATTCTCCTTTAAAAATGTTTCACTGTACTCTCACAGCCAGAAGCATGATGACTAAGTCAGTTTCATAGCCAAATGATTGCATAGAAGCAAAGATTTTAAGAATGTATTGAAAAATTAACTAGTTCTTAACTATCAGCATAATAATAATTTCCACTGCATTTCTTGGAAAAAAAAAAAAAAAAAAAAAAAAAAGCATGACAAAGCCACAAGCTTGAAAATACATTATTTTAAATAGATATTTTATTTGTCAAGCAGTGAAAATGGAGAGAAAAAATGAAGACAGAAGAGATTCAGGCTAGCTGTTACCATGTTCTATAAAACACTGCATGGAGTGACTCTATAGTGAGCAGGTTCCCCATGGGGCTTACTAGACCAAGTTTTTAGAGCAGACAACCTCTGCCTTCTCAGTAAAAATTTTCTAAGCTCCTCCAAATCTGATTTCTTCTTAAAGCTTCCCTTTTCATCATGTCTTTCCTTTATACCTTGCTGACTTCACGAGCGTGCAAATGGCAATCATTGCATGTACAGCACAGTGGGTTCCAGCCAAATATGAGCAAGGACATCCATAGTCTCTATAGTCTCATTGTATCTCCTTTGCTAGTGAAATAAAGTAACTGGAGTAAAACCAGAGGTGATTTTCATTTTGAACTACTTGTGTAAGATAATATTTTTCCAAAAAGTATTGCAGTCATACTACCATCTCTGAAAAACACAACACTATTTCAAGTAAGCTCCAGGCCAAATAAAGTTTAGTCAAGGTCACAGCCTTTAATGAGTTCCCTGGACATCCTACAAAAGTTATTGAATATATTGAAATGTATGCCTTACCTAAAAACATAAATACTTTACTATAAAGTAGAACTGATTCTGTTAAATTGTAAGGAAAGAAATTTATTAAGATCACCTTAAAATTTCTGTGGTGCAGCATTCAATTTTTTAGATCATATCATCTTTTTTTATGATATTAAAGATCAAAAAGCAGACATGCACCTGGTTGTACAGATAATATATTTTAATGAAAAGGTGATGCCTGAGGTGAAAAATTCTCAACAGTAAACCATGAATTTTAACCTGTATTTTCATAAATATTTGAAAAGAAGGAAACTTATGCTATAAAGCAAAATGCTTTTTAGTGAAACATTAAAATCTCTATAATGTATCTTGAAATGTAGCAGAATTTGCATGGCTTATACTTTATAAGTATTTTTTTGAGTTCTTGAAATATGGAAATATGAATTAAAATGAAAGTCTGAAATTAATATCTGAAAACTGAAATTCCATCTTGACAGTTAAATGCTTTCTGGAAAATCTGTTGATGTTGCCAACACTCCTGATGTGTCAGGGAAACTCCTAGATTTCATTTCTAGCTATTGGATATAAGCAGGCAATAAATTTATTATGCTAAGAACTGGTTTTCTGTAAATTAATGTTTCCTGTCTTAACAAACATCAAAAGTTCTGAATATCAGTCAGTACAAAATAGAAAAAATTAGATTAGTGAATATGTAGAAGTTACAGAAATACTAAGTGGTCACATCTGAACTCGGAAGAAATTATATTGACCCAAAAGGTAATTTAGAGCTTCAGTGCCTCATGTCCTAGGCAGGCTTTAGTTTTTCTACTAGAAAAATACCTATCTTTTTCTCCTTTTATTTAGTTTTCTTTTTCTGGGATCCTTTGTGTCCGAATTTTCTTGCAGTGGCCAAGGGGGTTGAGGTCTAGAGCTGTCTGGGTGTGTCTGGATTGCTGCTCTATACCATGCATATCATTGCTGGGGTATGTGGCTTTGGTGGGGAGAAAAGGCAAATACATTTTGTTTCTGTCTTGGTGGTCACACGGAGCTTGCTTGGGATGGTGACCACCTTTTCGTGTGTGAAGCACCCTCTCCTTTTTTATACTCTTATCACTAATATTATATCTCTTACTGTTTGTTTCTTGTTTCATTGCTGTTAACAAGAAAATTTTTCTTAACTCAGAATCTTTGCTTTTTTCTCCCTCTCTCCAGAGGGGGTAGGCAGAGGGAAGTGGCTGAGTCGGATTTCATTTCCAGCTAAGTTTAAACCACAACACTGATGTTTGAATTTTTTTCTACTATTAGCAGTAATCCAAATGTGGCTTGTTAAACATATACTGTAAAATGTTGTATCCCACTTTATTGTCAAATGCCCCAAATAGAATATTTTAGCTCATAACTTTAAAATATGCAGTGCTGCCAAATTTTCTGCTACTAGCGTATACAGGAAAAATTATCCTCATTGTCACTTTTTCCTCCAGGGATGCAGAACATGTCCAAAGACTCAAATTTCTGAACATTATAATTTTCACTGAGATGTATCATTAAATCAACAGTGGTGATGTACCACAGTGTTAACTTCCTTTAGTTTATCAAGTTATAAAATTGTATTTAAAATAATACCTATATTTTTAAGTTCTATAAATTACAGAATTAGAAATGGTCACCATCCTGTTACTTATTGTATATTCTTTTCAGATGCTTTGCCAACTAATTATAAGATTCTTCAGTAGTTTTTCTGGCTGAGGAGGCAACGCTAGTTTTCTCTTCTGTGATAAAGGTAACTAAAATTGAGAAAAAGACAAAAGAATATTCTAAAATGATCTGGGAAAATGGGAATTCTGTTCATGTCTACTTCTGCAGGCAATAGATATTGGGGATATGAAGTTTATAAATCCCGGAAGAATTATACTCTTTTATTTTTGTCTTTTAATTTCTGTGAAGTGTTGCTGCATCACACAGGAAGAATAGTGGAAACTGTGCAATGGAGAGGGTGTGCATTAGGGTGATGTGGGTGGGGGATTTTTATCTTGTGTCTAAATGTTAAAACTTATGTTTAATTTAACACTGTTATTTAGAATTGTTTTAAACAAACAACAAAAACAAATTTAAAGAAACCACAATCACACAAAAAGCTCTCAGGATTTCTTATTTGATCAGAAAAACCAAGAAGCAAGTTCTTCCCTTTCCTGACTCCATTGAAAAGAACTGCCCAGCCCTTTACATTTATTTCTTCTATAGCTAGCTTTAGGATGGAGAGAACTCATATATGGAACCTGTCAAATAACATACAGCATTATTACAACTGCAAAAATCTTTATTAGTGTTTGTTTGTGTACTATGTTTCCTGATTTGTCTAAAGGATTTCCAAAAAGAAAATTAAAACAGGAGCCATGGATACACCGTATATTTTCTACTGCAATTTTCTGTGTGACCTACTTTTCTGAAAGCTTCTTTTCTGTTTCAGTTATCAGTTTCCAAACCAGAGGAAGGTCAGATTTGAGATTTCTCTGACATTTAGAGTTAACTCACTTCATGTATGTTTATTTGTTAAAGGACTCATAATTTTTAAGCTCTCAGAGACAAAATTGTTTTCTTATATAAATGCCTTTTTACATCTGCTTTTTGAAAAAATTTTGGAACTCTAAATATTACCAATATTTCTATATTTTTCTTATTTATTTATTTTTATCAGCATTAATAATGCAGCATGTTTTTTCAAGCTTCACAATTCAGTCCTATATTAACACCTTAATAGAAAATATTATTTTATGTAAATAGAACGCTTTCTTTCTTACTTTCTAGCTTTCTTGCTTTACAGGAAAGTTGATGAAAAGACAACACATAAATTTTCATGACACAGCTGAAGAAGAGACCAGGTTTCAGTAGACTAGCAAGGTGAACCTTCAACACCTTCTGCACTTCTCACCAGCACAGCTCCTGCAAGAGTTCTCTGTTAGCTGCTCTCATTTTCCTCTTTTCTTGTGTATAGGTAACTTGCACCCATCTCTTAGTTGTATTATCAGAATCAGCAGGGTTAATAGAAAAATACACACACACAACACAAAACAGCTCCACTACCATCTCCCTTGTTCTCGTACTTAGAAGGGAAGGGGACAGGAATGAAAATGCCATAACAATTACCTTGATGTGTTCAGTTAATTCTTTGTCCATAATCTAGGTCTTGCAGTCACTGAAGTGTGTCATCACCGTAAAAATGAAAACAGGCAAATGAAATATATACTTAAAGGAAATCTTCCTGATGGACATTTTTGTCTCATTTGTGAGAGCATTTGAAGGATAAGGAAAGTCAGAATATGGTTGGGTTTTTTCCTGGAATTTCCTAAGGAATGGCCTACATAGGAAAGTGCTCGTAGGAGTTATGTCTCTGTCTATTAAAAAAATAGGTTTCAGAAAGGATCTTTCAAAGTTGTAGATGACTGAAATTGTTGGTGAAATTTATTCCTTGTTATTATTAATAAAGTGTTATTTACAACTCCATGAATAGATGAGTATGAGTACAAGAGAAAAAAAGCCTTAAGGAGAGATTCTAAGCACATGTAAATTAGTGTATTTCTGTTGTCCTTAATGAGATTGGACTAATTTACACCAGTTGAGAAGTTGTTACATTCATATTAACTGACAAATATTACCTTTACAAGTTTAATACTGCTTTGGAGTTAAATTTTCTTCTTGTATATTGGCATGTTTCCTATGTTAAGAGAGAAGAAATGTTGTTCTTATTCCTACATTTTTTCAATCTCAGAGCATATCTTACTATAGATGTATTTTTAGAATTATATTGAGACTAGTGGCCTAATTTAATTACATGATCATGTGCTAGGTCACTGTCTTTTTCCTTTAGGGTACTGGTATTTTCATAACTGATTTACACTAGCAGCTGTGAAGCTGCATACATTTTAAAAACTGACTAACTGTAAGTTAAATTCTTGCTATCTGAGAGAAAGACAAAAAGCTGTTAAAGTATAAAACATTAATTTGGCTGATATTTTTGTGTCAACAGGTGCAAGATCATCTCATTTCAATTGTTTTACAGATCACCATGGAAGTACTGTCTGTGCTTTGCACAGTAGAGTATTGCACAAGAGATTTTTGATGTAGAAGAAAAGCTAATAGATGTATTTAAAAAATGGACAGACATAGAATAGATAATAACACTCTGAATAAGGAGGTAGACTTATGGGTATAATTGAAAATAGAAATAAAGGCTAAGAACTTTATGTACATTCATAGATTTAAAGTTTCCTTAGGACATTTATGTCCTAAGTGAGCCTGATTTCACAACAGTAGCCTTGGCGTTGGTGGAGACTGTGAAATGCTAAACTGATTTTGTACTACGAGGTTACCAAATAGAGTTCTAAAGTTTACAGCATTTTTTGTAAATTATTGTTTCTTGCCTATGGCTTTCAATCATTGGAATGGTTTGGAGAACAACTGAATTGTAATCTAATTTTGAAAATTTTAGTAATAGATTTAAGATTTAGAATATATGCCACTGAATATACGCCCTGTGTTTAACTGAATATAGCAATTGAGAAATAATGGCTTATAAACATTTTACCAATGTAAATTAAAAAATAGTTAATCAAGAGTAACTGTGTTGTGTGGGTAAAACATGGCATGACCTTTACTCAAGTTGTGTTATATATTAATATATAAAATGCAGTCAGACTTAAATTTGTGACACACTACATTCCTACGTGTCTTCTATTTGAAAACTTTTGTTCGAACTGCATGCAGTGCAGTTCCTCCAATGCCTCTGTACTCTCAGAAGAATGAATCAGAAGGATAAATCTATAGATCAAAAGGGAGGCACACTGCTCTCCAGAGAGCAATTAATGATCATTTGCATAGTCTGTACAATTTAACTATGAAGTAAAAACCATGTGTCCCAACTGATGGCTGAGTTTTGCTCTGCCATTTCCCAGAGGAAATTATAGCAAAACAAAATTTAGCAGAAGAGAGAGTCTTATTTTGAACAACTTCACATTTAAAGGCAACACATCCAAAGTCCGGTAGGGATTTTTAGGGAAATCTGTAGTTTTCCACATTAACAACAGACAAGTTTAAGTTTGTATCTGTTTTGATCTTTCCTTGTCTGTTCTGAAATCCCTTCAGTATCTTATGACTTTATGATTTTTTGGATAGTGTCCCTCAAGGTAATCACCACTGTCCTCATACCACAAGATTTATTGTCACAGTAACTGCTGTATCTTGAATGGTCTTAATTTATGGTTAAATGCCTTGTTCTCCTCGTTTGTTGCTATTTTATGTCTCTCTACTTTACTCTTCTCCCTTTTACCCCCATTCATCCCCTCCTTTATTGCTGAACTTTGTCTGTACCACCTTGGCTCCACTAAACCTCTGAGAATGTCACCTGCAAGGGAAGGCATAACCAGGACTGAGATCACTCGTGGTGCTTGGCTTGTCGACTGGATCACAGATGCTTGGTGTTTGTATTTCCTGATCAAGATCCAGTTAAAATCATACTATCTGCCATAAATCTTTGTCTCCATACAGCTTTCAATAGAAGTGGCATGCATTATCATTCAAGCTTTAGCCTGTCTTTCATTTTTGTCAAGCATTCCTTTACTATGAGTTTTTTTTAAACTTCAGGAGTTTGTTTGTCTGGTTTGTTTGGGGTTTTTTTTTGCTATAACCAGAGGTTGATAGGTTCTTCGAAAAAAATTGTTTTGGAATATAACTCAATTATTATTAAGTAATATTGATAATTGCATTGTAGGTTTGGCAGATTTAAGACCAATGAAAATTTTATAGGAAAATACTGACTGGAGAGGATTTCATAAAAGTAACATGAATGAAAACTCTTTGGCTATGAAAACATGAGAAATGTTTTATAAGTATTTTAATCCAAATTAGATCTTTAGAGATGTAAAAAAAATTGACATTTGTTTTCTAGAAATAAATTTAGGGTATTCAAGGTCAGAACACCCAAGGCAGGGCACCCTGACACAGCATCTTAAATGTTTCAGAAAAAAATACAATGATACAGAGGCATGACATCATACAAAAAGAACTTTGAATGCTCAAGAGCTCAAGTATACAACATATGTTATTTAGGCCTCTGGATCATGGAGCAGAATTGTAAATCTGTATTGGCAGTATTACATCTAAAAGCACAATATTAATATCAGACATCCCAAAGAAGTTAGTCTTCTGAAAAAGATATGACTGAAGGAGCCTTTCTTCCTTAGCATCTCGAGTATGAATTAGTGGCATGCTCAAATTAATCCTCTACTTATAAATATTGCTCATGGAACTTTGCCAGAAAGCCTGAGCACCCTCCAATAGATGGTTCCACTGGTCTAATAAAAAGCAGTGCACTCTAGGCAATGACCCTAGTTCCTGTCATCACAAGTAAATGTACTATCAAGAGTCATTTTCCATGGCAAAAAAAAGGCGAAGCAATGACTCAACAAATGTGGCCTGTCTCTAATATGTTTACCTCAACAATTTATGTAGAGAGCACTGCATGAAAGAATTGTTAGGCTGTAACAAATAATTGAGAAGAAAAATGTGAAGGTATAACTATAAATACTCTTCTTCACTTGTGGTTCTTCTGACGTGCTGAGAAGACTTTATTTATATGTTTGCACACATATTCTCCCTATCCCTTACTACTTGATTTCCATACAAGGGCAATGAGACTGATTTTTTCTGAGGGCAATTCACCTGGTTAGCATCTAAAATTCTGGGGATTTTTCCTTGTTAGAAATTTAATTCTGAGCCTGGTTTATAAAGTAAACATGCAAACAGTATTTTTAAAATTTACTTAGAAAAGACTGTTAATGTAGAAGTAGGGTAGAAGGTTCTTTTTCATGGTTGGTTATTCAGTAGAATAAGTCATGCTTCTTGTCTCCTGAAGGTAGCATGCACAGTGTATCTACAGGTTTACTTAATAAGCCCTAATTATAATTTTATAGTTACTCACTTTAAGATCAAATTTTGGCATAAAGTAATTTTTTGCAGCACCCTTTATAAAATTTGATGGCTATGTTTTTTGCCTTCCTCAACCTTTAAGTATATTCAAACTGACATATGCTTTCTTTCAGTGTTTTGCCTGTAGCAGAAATGTATAGTATTCCCCGGCCTTGACAATCTAATTGACAGAAATTCATTTTCTTATTCTGTGTTGTCGTTGTATTTCCCCTTAATACAAACCTTTATCTGGACTAATGTATGCAACCTTTTCAGTATGCTGTTGAAATGCCATATTAGTATAATTCACAGTAGCTGTAGACATTAAGGAAATTTAATTCTCAAGGTAATCACCAATGGTGTGTGAGGTACATGACACACTAAGTAATGAATTTATTTTTATGCTGTTATTTCTGTATTTTTAAGTGAATCTGCTTACATTTTTTAGAAATTTTTATTTAATTAAACTTACCTGTTCTATAAAACTGTTCTAAGCACTAAAATGTGACTAAGTTTTTTATGTAAAGCATCAATGCTCTGTAAAGATGCTAGATATATGTTATATATATCTATATATATAACATATATATATGTTAGATAGATGATATAGTATTGAAATATGAATACGTACATTGCCTGATTTTTGTTCAAAATATATTCTTCTGTCCAACTATAAATTAATTTTTATTTTCACTTCTTAGTGAGTCAAATATAAAATTTTGTACAAAGGAATTGATAGATAAGAGTACACTGTTGAAAGCATAATAGTGAGACAAGTGAGACAAGAAATAACTACAATATATTTTCAGAAAGTAGCCTTTTTCCTAACATTAAGGACTAGAGTAGCATAGTAGAGCTTTAATCCCTAAACCTGACAAAGAATTCCCTAAGTGTAAAAGGGCAGCCAACAATTGTATTCTGTCTCTTCCCCATAATAAGCTACTCCTCTCCACTGAAGAAGTGCCTTACCTCAGAACTGTAAAAGAACTTACAAATAAATACAAATAAACCAAAAATGTTTTATTGAACTCCCAGATTCTGATCCTTCCTCATAAAAAGTCCATCTATTTTGTTTAGTTGTTCATTTTTATTTAACTATGGTCTATTACAAATATAAAGTATTTAAATAAATAAATAAATATAGAAAATTTACAATGCATTTGTATGTACAATATATATAGATGGTACTAGGAGCTAAACATGAGGTCTGCTCCACATTTTTCTGTATGTTTTACCATTGTACTATGAAGTAAGACACATTAACTGAAACTATCTTTTAAATATTATTAGAATATACATAGCATTAGTTTGTTCTGTAATTTTGCTTTCATATTTGACTATAGAGATTTTGTGACTATAGTTTCCTAATCTGTATATTTACAATTGTTTTTATTCCAATGCCTTTCTGGCACTCTTGCCATGTGTCTCATATGGACATTCACGTTCATGTACCACCTTTCCTTCAGTCACATAGCTTTATAACATATTTCTATTCTGTTTCATTCTGTTAAATTTGTAAAAAGAGTTCACAGAAAGAAGGACTTTCTCAGGTATTGTTCCTATAACCATCTTAACTTCAAGCAGGTTGGCATTTTTTTAATTGGTTTTGAAACACAGCCAATGATAGTCACTATATTTTGATTTTTACAGGGATAATATTTTACACTGAGCCTTCTGTGCTTAATGATTGTATGTGTTAAGACTGAAAAGTACTTTGTCATAATTAGCAGCCTGTGTCCGTGCCAGCAGTGGAAGTCTGGGTGGCAGGAAAATAAAGAGATTAATAAAAAAACCCAACTGAACCATCTCTTAGGAAAGAAGAATGAGTTGGACACTACAGAGAAAAGACACATTTCATCATTGTACAGCAACTCGATTGAATTAATTTTCTAATTAGAAATCAGAAAACATTGCTTGAAGGAAATACTCTTGAAATACCATTGAATAATTATGATTAGAGTGTAAGAAGTACTTAATAGGAATTTTGTGACACTTGAAAATTCCATTTATCATTCTTTACCATTGAGATGAAAAAGCAGTCTGCAGTGCCCATGAGACATTGCCATGTACCTAGAATACCCTGAAGCCACAAAAGACTATCGTTTCCTTAATTTGCACATGTTGAGTGGAATCTATAGAAAACCAAAGATATTCTCCATGAGAAAACATAGTTTTAAGTTTTTCTCTGGAAATACGTACATATGGGGTACAAGTAAAACATCCTTTTCTTGTGTGAGACAGATGATTTGGATCGTTTGTACAAAGGGTGGAGGAACTTATTGATGCATCAGAAATACAATGCCACAAGTACCCTTTCTTATACTTTGACTTTTTCATCCCATACTGAGATTACTGAAGGAGCTTCTGACCTTTATGCCCATCCCTAATTCTTCAGTAATTACTACTTACTATCTTTAATTCTAAAAGTTTATTCTAAAATAAAATTTTACAGAGATCTACTTAATTTATCACTATAAAATACAGATAAATTTGAATCAAAAAATGTCTTAATTAAAAATACTAAAAGTGGATATGACATTTATACTATCACTAATAGCTTACCTAAAATACTGCACATCAACTTAAATATACTGATATTTTGAATCATAATTAAACATGAGAATGCAATTTGTAGCAATACTACACAATGCTAAAAAGTTCTATTTCCAGGTAGTCTCTCATATCCTAAATCTAAAATGTCACTATAAATTAGTTACTGTTGCAACATAAAATAGAATATTCTAGTTTCAGGTGCGCCATTGAATATGCATGTTCCAACTTTAAAAAAAGACATTTCAAAATGAAAAATTGTTGGCTCCAACTTTTCCAGTTTCTACATTGTATTAGGTGCCAGAAACGACTTAGAAAATTACAGCCTCTGGATAAAGCAGAATGTATAAAAACTGCTTCATTTTACATCTCAATAATCTAAGCTCACAGTATTAATCAAGTGTATTAATCATCAGCAGTCATCATGGTAATCAAATAGACACCTTTTAGCCAACCTTGCAGATTTTTGTTACTAATGGGCTTGAGGTTTCCTGAAATAATGTTAATCCTCATTAAGAGTGACACAGGTCATACTGTACAACATTGCAAGTTGCTAAGTCAGAGGGGAAAGGAAAACAGCAGCTTGTATTAAACACCTCTATGTTTTACTACAGACAGGAGACACCCATTGGTATTTTCTATCTCATCATTCCTAGAATCAGCACACTTTTCTATTTTATTTCTACTCCACCTCAGAAAACAATACCTGTAGCAAAGTAGGAAAATATACACTATTTTTCCACACTAAAAAAAAAAAAAAAGAATGGCATAAAATTAAGATTTCAAGAGGCATTCAGTGGCCTATCACATATGTTTATATGCTGTTTCCATTGTCAATATGATGAATAAAAAATATCCCCCTCACTTTCTTTGCCAAATACACAATTAAGTACCCTAAGTTGTAGGGGGGACTGCCTTAAATTTGTATTTGGTGGATTTTTTCTGCAGGCATTCTTCTATGTATATATCCATCTTCCATTTCTCTGCCACCCAGCTACCCCCTAAATTGGACAGTTCCTTTTTCCCCCCATATTTCTTTTGGTTTACATTGTCTTTTAAAATTTCTTTCCTCTTTTTTCTTTTATCTTTTTCTTTTTTTTTTTTTTTTGCATGTATCAGATTTCTTTATTTCCAGTCTGACTTCCTATGAATTTGTAATTATCTTTCTGTACACCCTTTATTATTGGCTGCTTTCCTATTCCATACGTTCTTCTCTGTTCTTTTTTTTTCATTACTTTTGTTTTTATGTATTCTTCTGCCTTATTTTTTTCTACATATACCTTTTTGTCTTCCCTGTTAGCTTTTTTTCATTCATTTTTTCATTTTTCATTTTTCCATTCTTACAGCGGTAAAAGATTGCCATACTTTGTTGCATTTCACACAAAATAAAATTACTTTATAGATGCACTGCTTTCACCAAAAGAATGGTAGGCATATTAGGAACATTTTGCAATTGTTCAAAATTTCCTGGTCAAGGAAAATTATTAGAATATTTTGAGACACCATGTGCTTTAGTGAATTTTGTATCCCTTCACTATCATTGCTGACAGGAAAACTAGTTAAAACCAATAAACTCTAAAGGTTAATATATACTCATATTTCAGCTTGAGAATTTAAGAGCTATCCAAGCAACTCGGATAACACCTTAAAATATTTAAAGATGGAAAACAAGCCGGGATTTACTGTCCTTGTCAATTGCTTCATAACTGGGGTGACTTATGTTGAGATACTGCTTTGTTAGTAATGATATTTATTTATTAAGTCATCTGTTTTGGTAGTTTTTCTGGAGGACTATTTAATCTTTTTTCCTTATTAGTTAATGTGATACTTTCATTATGAAACTGAGTTTCAAATTTTTTTTTACTTTTACATTATTTTCTGTAACTTCTATCAGCTGCTTTGTTTTTGTTGACTAGAACCAAAGAAGAACTGCTTGTAGAAGTATTAATTCCTTTATTTTATTTTTGGAGATCAATGATGTATAAAACCCTAACTCTTTTGAAGATGCCTTATGTGTCTATGAAATCCTAGCTCCCCTAGGATTGACTTGACCTCAAAGAAGCCAGAATTTTACTCATGTACTTTGAAGAAAATCACTTATTCACTACTGCTAACAACACTTCCTATGCTTTTCATATACCTACATTTTTTATTATTTTATTTTCTAAGATAAAACCCTAAAATACCATCAATTCAATCAAAATAATCTGATTTGGATTGGGAAATAAATCAGATTCAAATCTTTGCTGGCATTTCTAAATTGCTTTATAGTTTTCATGTATAATTTTTGTTTACATTGCCATCAAGTACCAGAGAGTTTATAATTATTTTTTACCTGCTCATTTAAGTACAGCTTTTATAAGCTCTTAATTGTAGCCACAGAGGGGAAAGATGAAAACTGTTTATTTTTAACCATGTAGATAATTCTACAGAATCAATTGAGGAAACTGATGCATTAAAGTAAACTTAAATTCATTGTTGCCAGGTTTAGGTCCTGCTCATTGTACTGTGCAGTTTTGTGTGAATACATTCCGGTTGTAATAGATACATACTTTGTATTTGCGTAAACTTGTTTTTTAAGAAAATGTCCAAATATTTTGATTTATCCAGGATAACTTCATTTACTTCCTGTGTGAAGAGATGAATAGTGCATGGATAATTATCAGAGCTGAGGCTCAATTCAACAGTATTTAATCCATTAATTCATCTCCCTATGGAAAGAAATTACCTTTTGCAGCACCTAGAGTAATTTTCTTGCCATGGTACATCAATTCTGACCTTTTCCCTATAACCACTCCCAAAGTATATGACGGGATGTATTGCTCCTTCAGGACACACCGTAATTTTCTCCATTAGCTACGAAGTCAGTGAATTCCAGCATATATTCAAAACTTGAAGTTTTATCTTTTTGCTTTCAAACTTTTACAACGATTTGTAACTTGCTTCATAAAATGAAGGAAAATTCAATAGTCAAGCAAAGAAAAAAGTTCTGCTTTCTGTCTGAAATATGGAATCAGCAGGTTAAGTTAGCATAAAATATCTTACAATTTTGTAGAAACGAGAATCCGGTTCTAACATACCTGTTTACATGCAAAGAAAATAAGATATTCTCTGATTTCTGTGGCACTCAATGTTTCATTTGTCTCACCTATAAAGATTCACCACTACAGCTGTGGTTGCATTGTCCCAGCTTACATACTCTGGTGCACGAATCTCTCCAGCCTATAGACCTTATTCTTCCACCACAGCTACATCTGGAGTCATCACTTCCATTCCTCAAAAAGTTGTTTCAACAATGAAGCTAGATCAGACCTGGGGAAGGGATGGAAAAAAGGAGAACTTTTAATCTCTCTTAGTAAAATACTCTTCAGCAAGAGATTCAAAAATCACGGATCCAGAGAGAGACAGATGACATAATTTCATGGCAAGTGAAATTTTTTCTGTGAAGGAAGGTCATAAAAGGCATTTGCTTTCAAAATTATTTCTACTTTTTTTCCAGTGCCTACCTACCCTAAAATTCCCTACTAGTTTCAAGAACAGAACCCTTTGTCCTTTTTACCCTGCTTGAGCATCATTGGCTACTCTCTCTTCCTCCACACTGTCACCAATCCATTCTTTGTGCTCAGCTGTGCAAGAGCTAAATCCTGTCAAACTGGGCCTTTCTGAACAGAGAGAAAGGAGGGAAAGCTGATTAACTAGCACTTCAAGTAATTTACTTAAAAATTTAATCTGAAGTACAGAAGCTTTGAAAACAATTGTATTAGCAAAGCCCCCAAGTGGAGATAGACTTTGAACTGATAGAATCTCTTCTTTCCTTTGATGATTTAATGTTCCCAAACACCACCAAAAAGATTCATCAGCTTTAATTGTATCAGCATTGATTGGATTTTTTTTCCGTGTTTGTAACTCTCCATCTTTAACCACAAGTTTTGACAGTGAACACTTCAATAAATTTAGGTTTTAGGCAGAAATTGCATATCTGTATGATCATACACAAGTGGAAGAGACATGACAAAGTGAGAATCTGGAGGAACAAAGCTTGTTTCCTCAAATAAACAGAATAGGTTATGTTCTTATTCTACTGCAAACTGATCTATGAAAAAGAGATTTTCACTATCAGAACTCTCAAATTTACATATTAAAAATAAAAGCGGTTTTAAGCCTGAAGCAGCTACTTTAAAACAGTTCCTAAAGATCTGTCAACTGCTTGTATATCTTTGCCTGATTTATCCACTTGTGATGCAAGAGCCTAAATACTGGTTTTCATTCTTGAAAGCGCTGCCTCTAGGAAGATTTTCTGCAACCTACAAATAACCTCTTCATAATGAACTATTAAACATGTGTACAGCTTCTTTGCATTGCAATATATTAAGAACAAATATTTCAAATGTTAACTCTTTTACCAGAAAAACAGCAGTTTTGGATGAGAAAGCTTCATGGCTGATACTGTTTTCATTTGAAATATTATTAGGGCTCTTGTCCATGTACTTTCCAACACCAGTGCCTTAAGAAACAACTGGTTTCACTTGTGTGTCAGAAGATGTTTTTCTGCACTATGTACATAGTTAATTTCTGGCTTCAAGTCTAGCAGCTTTTCACATTAATATGTGTAATTTATCTTTTTATTATTATTATTATTATTTAAGGTTTCCCCTTTCCTCTTCCCTAATTTCATGCACAGCAGAATGAGAAAACACTTAACTGAGAAAGGAAAAATAATTTACTGTCCAAGAATAGATTGAAAAAAATATCTGGACATATTTATTCTTAAAGAAAACTATTTCAGTGCAAGGTAACAGAAGTCACTTCTATTAAAAGAGTACCACATTACACATCTATGCTCTGTATTCAAGGATATATGAAGTCCCATCCCCCCAGATTGCTCTCCTCAATTTGATGTTTATACTTTTTTGGGCCCGAAGTTGCAACAATGTCCTTGGTTCTCAGGTTGGAAAACAATTTTTTTCTCTGACTAAACTGTGAAGAGAATTTGCTAAAACTTTATATGAGGTTCTTAGTTACATACTAATACAGTACAGAACCTGGAAAATACGAAAGCTAAAACTTAAGGCATCACTAGTACCATGAATTTCCTGTAATAAAGATTAGTTCTTATCTGAAAACACCCTCTCCATTTTAGAAATAGTCATATACTCTGCTAATAAGTACATTTCATAATACTATACATCATCTTACTTTAGCCATTGCATTTCCTAATGCGGTCTCACAGGGTATGTTACTCTAGGAGACAGCAGAGGCAGGCTGCACTGAAGGGGGAGACAGGACTGATAAGGGTGGCAGGGCAGTGATCCCACCCAAAAGGGACATTATCCACAGTAGCCATGCAAGAAGAGCAGAGGTTTCAGTGTCAGGGGCCAGAGAATTGCCCCTGATTGCCAGCAGTGCCCATGCATGTCTGAGGCCAGGCTAGGAAGCAAAGGCAGTGAATCCAGCTCAGAGACAGCAGGGGCAGTGCTGGGAAGAGGTACAGATGGGACAGAACTCACACAAGGACATAGAATTAGGGCTTCAGCTTGAATACAGATCCCAAGCAAAGGGGACAGAGACTCTGCAGCTCCTTCTCACAGCTCACCTGTGTATTGGTAGTCTGATCCCATGTCATACAGCTAAAGAAAATCAAAGCTGACTTTGAACATAGCTGAGCTCCCAAAGACAGCAGGAAGGTCTTACAAGGCATCTTGGTCCATTCAGAGCCCTAACAGCATGCTGTCTTTTGTGCACTCTACAAAGTTTACCCTTTATTCATTGGTTACAAAAAATCAACATAATGTTCATTGGTGTAAAACCATCTCCACCTGTTTTTCACAAAAGTTTTCTAAAAATACTTTTCCCAGCTGCAGGTTTCTTCTTGCTTATCTTCTCCTTCTTCTCGGTCTCCATACCAACGGCCTTGGCAAAATTCGTTTCAGAAGAAAACCTATCAATTAACTCTCCCTGGCTCATGCACCAGCTGTAAGTGTAAGCCTTCTCCACAGATTACTGCTTTGGGAAAAATGCATAAGTAATTTTGGTGTCACGAAGAGTGGTGGCCCCAGCTCAAAATCAGTGAGCTGGAGGTCTGGAAGACAGCAGAAACCATCAGAACTGATAGCTGATTAGCTACAATGATAAAAAATTGATACTGATGAATTAAGCTCTGATCTTAAAATCAGAGCTTAAAAGCTGGAAAATTATAAATGGAAAGAAATTAATACATAAACCAAACATAAAGGTTTATGCTCAATATATGTTCTATACATAACAATCTTTCTAGAAGAGGTGGTTGCATTATGGTTTTGTCTCCATCTCCATCCTGGTTGATTCTTCCAAAAGATGAACATTTTCCTCCTGACAGCACCCCAGTAAAAAAATCATAGAATAATAAAATCACAGAATCGTTTGGTTTAAAAAGGGCCTTTGAGATTAGTTCTCACCCCTCTGCCATGGCCACAGGCACCTTCCACTAAAACAGATACAAAAATGTTATTCAATACATTCTGAATAAAACCAATAAGCATGGGAAGCTCAGTGGTGAAAATGAAATAAGGGGCAGGGACAGACACAGGCTCGCTCCCCAAGTTTCAGGCACTGTAAGCATGGCAGGACTTCCTGGAATTAGCAGCACTGACAACTAACTCACCACACTTTTGTAAAAAAATACCATAAGATTATTACAAATAAAATAGTGTAAGGAAGTAAATATTTTGTTTCATCAGTTTACTGCCTTCCTGAATTCCTATGCATAGTGCAACTAGAAAATGATTCATCTGATCAGACACACAAAGTTAGTTACCAAGATACCTATATCCTAACCAGGCATTATTTATTATCTGCCACAAGCTATTGATAATGCCCAAAACTGTACATTCCTGTGTACTAACTTTGAAGAATCTTTCACGGATGCAGTAAACATGGTGAATATCTCAACTTATTTCTGTTCCTCTCAGAAACAGGGTGCAAAAACATTTTGTACAACCATAAAAGCTGCAATTAGTTTCCACAGCACTGTACATTTAAAACAGCTTACAAAACTTGGCAACCAGACTGTATGAGGTACTTGGCAAGCTGCGTACTTATGGGTTTTTGAAAATCCAGATTCTTTTTAATTGCTGAAGCAAAAGATAATTTCTTTTGAAAATCTGGTCTTCAGTTTATGTGCATATTGAATGAGTCATTTTAACCTTGATGTACAAACTTCTGCAGTGGCAATGATTGTTTGAAATTCTATATAATTATTCCTACTATTTTCAGGACTTTAAGGCCAAGGAGGACAGTAGATGACCTACCAATTTTTGCTTTATACATTAGGCCAAGAAATTGATCCAATTTTTTATATTGGACCAATATATTCCATTAGGGTTATAACACATATTTAGTTATGTTTTAGAGTGCTGCAGGAGTACCAACAATCCCAATAAAAAAGTATGGCAGATAATACTGGAATATGAATCACAATGACTTAACAACTTGAGATACTGACATAGAACATGCAGAGTTCAAAAACTGTTTTATATCTAAGACCCAAATAAGTTAAAGGAATCATTAACAATTTCTTGACTGAGTGTAAAAATTGAAAGAATCTTTTATTATTGGTCTAGAGTTTATTAACAGTATGAAGAGGGAGAAAGGACACATTTCACTTACAGTACTGGTGCCTTTTTAAACGAAATTTGACTGCTGTGCAAATGAGCAAAGTAATGGCAATTTTACCCTTTTTATGCAATGGGGCCCCGATCCTGATCCATCATTTAATGGTACTTTCTACTGTGTTCTGGGACATCTAGGAAGGACCTTAATTAAAAATCCACATAAGCACATATTATGCCCCTGAAAAACTGTAGTAATTTATCTGAAAATATTAAACCATGCTCAGAGCTCCAGGTTGGAGGAGCTGTCAGAGGGTTACAAAGGTTATTATAACGCAAATGCCACTTTCTGTAACATTTTTAGATTTACAATGAAACTGCTAGTTAACTCAGCTGCAAAAGGAGAGCAGACACCCGTTAATGAGTGCAGAGGTCACATTACCATCCTGCAGGGGCACATGTCAGTGATTAACCAGTTACAGCAAGAAGAGTAGTTCAGACCAGGTGGATAATTTCTATATTAGAAAAGTGGATGGAGTGAGGCATAGATGAATTTTGAGCTTGGGAAATCTCAGAATTCTTGTAAAGCGAAATGATGCTGAAAATTTTGCACTGAATTTTAATGTGAGCTTCTGCCACTTGCAACTTGCAAAGTGTTTTTGCTAAGTAGTACAACACAAGGCTGCAGTAGTCAGTTAATACTGAAATAGTTCAACAGGAGAATAGTAGGAGTATTTTTTTCCAAATAAAGCCAGTAGGTTTTAAAATAAATCCTCATTACATTCACTACATTCAATTTTTTACTCTTATGGCCTATATGGATAATATATATATAAAGTTTCATAAAGCATATGGTAGCCATATGTGACAGTTTTGAGGCATCACCACATTTAAAAAAATTAGTCATCCCAGTGGAAAACACCACTAGGGCCTAATGTACTTTGACAGAACTAACTATGATGCCCTACTCCAATCTCACTTCCAAAATACCTGTTCACATATTGTTAACATTTGTCCAGAATGCAAATTTGTGTATTGTCATTGGCACAAAATAATCCATGTTACAAATTTCCCTGGACATTTTGTAACTTCTCGGATTACCTTAACCTCTTCCTCTCACCTTGTTATTGTTGAAGGTGTAAAAGCATTGTATAAGCTAGTTCAAAATACCATTCTAACAATTATTGTTGCATGTGAATGCATAAAAAGGCCCCAAAACTAACATTACTTCTATACTACTTGGACTTAGATTTTGAATGTATAGACCTTTTCCCTACATTATATACAAACCTGAAAAAAATGTGTAACTGTAATGTAAATCCTGAAAAAGGTGCAGACAGATATATTGCAGCCAAATTAAAGTTGAGTATAAATCCTAGAAATCATGGCACTCAAGTAAAAGAACTCTAGAAAGGTAAATTCAGAAAGGAAAAGCCTGAGAAGTTTATGAGATGAAAATCTTTAGTTGGAAATTCCAAAGCCAACCCAATTACTCATTGCAGTCTCACTTGCAGCTGTGTAATGGTAAATGTGTAATGTGACTGGTAAACAGCAAATCTAATGCATATTTTTAAAAAATATTAAAAAGGAAGTTTAGTAAAAAACAAATCATGTACTTTTCCTATGGTTGTGTTCCCTAGGGTGAAGTTCAGTTCATATGCAAAATACACAGGAGTGAGTGGAAAGTAGCATGCTTTCCTCTGAGAAAACAATAAATTCTAGTTCTTGATAACTCTTTTGCTCCCTCTGAAACAGAAGTAAAGATCTCAACATCTTTTATCTTCAAAGAATCAATTTCCTTTACTATTGTAGAATAAAGGTGTGTATGAGGTGTTGAATATATTTAAGAATTACTGTTGCATAATGTCTTACCACTCCTAGTGTGTGTTTCTTAATTAAATGTGTAAGGTGAAGAGAATACATTTTGATATAATGATCTACCTAGATACAGAAGATCTAGGTTTTCACCTCTCATATACTTTAAATAAAGAAGAAAATTTAAGGTATTTTTTGTATCTCAGCTGCAGAGTTAGACTTTCTCACTCAATGAAAAATTTCTAACCTCAAGTTACAAAGATCCAAGAGAAGGGTGCTACTCTGATTGAGTCATAGTGCATAGCTAATATAAATTTCTTTCAAACCAGCTCACAGTTAGAAAAGGACTAAATATTAAAACTAATTTCCATGCTTGCTACTTATCTTAGATCTACCTTTTCAAAAGGTTGGCCAGGTAACATGTTCAGCTGTGTCAGTATTCCGCCAACAAGCTAGAGACATTCAAAGCTTCCTGATTTCCAAGAGAAACAGAAATCAAAAACAGCAGAGTCAAATCCAAGGATGATGAAATATTTCAGAATTAATCTCTCAAAAATATAGTATTGCTTTGCAGCTGAGAGAAGAGTAAATAAGTGTATCCATGCATAAGCTAACAGAACAGCTGCTATTACTAGCAAATTAGGATGTTAAACCCGCAAACAATGCAAACATTGATTTAAAGCAAGACTAAAGCAGTGGAATGTGACTCCCAAAGCAGGCATATGGTCATTAGGGATTCACTTTGCTTTACTTTTCTGCTATTAGGGAAATGATATATCAGGTATGAGCAGATAGCTCATATGCCAGTTAGATATCAACAGGGTAAGATCTGCAGGGATCTTTGCCAGAAAGCAGTAAATTAAACTGAGTATTGTTGAACTGCAGAGATGATAAGAACAAGTGTTGCTTATTGGTTTATTTATCTGATTATAGCTGGCAAGGGAGAAATCAATACAGTTAGTCAGGGATAAATTGCAGACTTGTTACCTAGGATAACTTGAACAGCTTGTGCAGAGATAATTAGCACAACCTCTCTTAGCTAAATTACTGTTTAAAAGTGAAAGGATATAGAACCAATTTTATCAACTGTTTTTTTATATCATGGTAGCACATGAAGAGAAACCTTATGAATCTGAATAGGTGTTACAGTTCTCATTCATTTAAAAGAATACACATACCCTAAGTTTTGTGTGTGTGTATATACATGTGATATACAAACATTGCAAACAAATATTTGTGCATGTATTGCAAATTAAAACAACAGAAAACATAATTAGAAGGAAATATTTTCTCCATCATTATTACATATATTCAGCCAAAGTTTCAAGGTTATTTTGAATTATTTTTCTTTATTATTAATTGAAAGTATTAAAGTGACATTTGCTTCTAGTTAGAAATAGAAACTGTACAATATCCAAGAAAAAGGGGCTTTAGCTCATTCACAGACGTGAAGAGGAAAACTGTGAACTAACAGCTAACAAGACAAGTGTGACTGTTACTGAATGAGATCGGGGTCAGAGCAGACATTTCATGTGTATTCTCATGAGATAAAATGAACCTTCATGATCAAGGAATTACCATACTAGAAAAAGGCTCAAAATAGAAGATAATTCATACTGGGTCCTATGCACAGAAAAAGATAAGATGTCCATCTTAGCAAACTCCTAGGGTTGCAATCACATTATGCATCTTCTCTAAACAAAATTTGCTGATCATAAAAGAATTCCTAGAACAACTGTTGTATAAATACAATACGACGTGATGTAAACAACAGCTAAAAAAAATTTGGAGAATGATGGATGGTTATGTCCTTGTTGTCTTGAATTTTTTTCTCAATTGCTTCAATTTTCAGAAAGAAGTATAAAAAACTTCCAGAATTTCTTTCTCATCTACACATACCCAGAACATAATATCACAAAAGAATCAAGGACAAGATTAATGAAAATAAAGTCACAAAGGTATCACAGTTGTATATAACAGTAAAAAAAATACTTTCCAGAGGAAATAAAGGAAAAGTTTTAACCTGTAAAACATAAGAGCTTCTGTTTGGTTGTGGAGGTTTTTTTGGGTTTTTTCATGTCTCAGTAAATATTGCTAGACTCTCTTTGTCTTCTTCAAGTAGATAACTTTGACCCAACTTATTCACCTGCAATTTACTTTAGCTCATTTTTAATCAGCATTCTGTCTGAGAACAAACTGTTTAAAAAAAGTGATTAATAACACTTCTCCTAAGAATTCTAAAGCTATTATCTACCTGAGAATGTGACAACTGGTTATAAAAAAATTCCTAAGGGAAAGGCTTCCCTTGAACTTGGAAAGCTGTTTCAAATGGCAGCATAAATATTTCTGACATCACATTTAAAAAGAACTGGAACTTACTGTGACCTACCTTAATATGTTGTTTTTCAAAATAATTCCAAAACCATATAATGAGGGAAATCTATGTCACAAAATAATTAAAGAAATCATTCTGGGAAAATATTTTTTGTACCGTTTCTATCACAGACATTGAAAATTTTCAATGGCTATTGGTAGTTCTTGAAATAGATCCGTACTTGTGACTTTTTAAATGGTATTAGTAATGACTTAAGTGCAAAACTAATTCAGGAATAATCAAAGGGGAATGTGTTTTAGGAAGGATACACAGCTTTGAGTATTGAAAAGTAATTGAAAAAAAAATTCAGTCATATTTTAGGATTACAAAAATATTTCAACATATTACACATTATTGAATAAATTAAAGGGACTGGTCAGGAGAACTCATTCCATGATGAGATAGACAATTTTTTTGATTACGTAATTTCAGTAAACTGATTTACTACAAGAGAAAAGTTACAGTCAGTTTCAGAAAGTATTTTAATGAGATTTAGTGGCAAACAGCTCCTAACAATTACACTTTTTAATTTGAGGAAATAATTATTGAAGAAAATATATATATATATATATTTTAATAATATCACTGTGTGTTGAAGGTTAAATAACATATATCTTGCCAGGTAAAATTTTACTATAAAAATTTTATATGAATTTAAGAGTTTTCTTAAATTAACGTGGCTAGGATAAAAAAAAATGGTTCAAGTGTTTTTTAAATAAATATGGTTGTATGTATGTCACCCAATGCATATATCTTGCTAGGATTTTTCTCATGTCCTCATAGATATATTAAGTTTATACATTCTAAACTTTTGTGCACAAAATGCTGTAAACTTTCAATACTTTTATTAAATTTTGAGATTTCTCTTTTGATATGAGAGCAACCAACACCATACCTCTGTTTAAAATAATATAATTAGATTAACATCCTAGTTCTCAAGTCTTATTTTCTACATGCCTAGAATTGTCCAATTGAATAAATTCTCTTTTGCAGACTCTCTGCTTTTTGATGCAAAAGAACCCAGATAGAGTTCTTATCTTACTTGTGTCACTTTGCACTGTGTCCCAGCTGGCCTTGCTGTTCTGAAGAATGTACAAAATATTATGTCTATTCATAATATCCAGGTTAATATGTTTCTTCTGTTTCATCTGTCTGAGAATAACATAAAGGTCATAATTTTGTGTAATTTTTATAATGAGGCTACTTCATAAATGACCTGTAACATTGAGATGATAATACAATCTGTGCCAGTCTTTCATGCTTTCTATTTGAAATGATGCTTAGTCTTCCTGTAACAATATGAAACTTGAGTAATGTATGGAACAGAATGTATTTATTTTAGTTTATAACTTTAAAATCTTATTATGATCCCTCCTATTGTCTTCTTACAGAACCTATGAAGGAATACGAGGAGAAAGACATTCCTTTGAAAATTTTGTCATGAGTATGGAATTTATATGAAGAGGTTGCTTCTCTGAGAAATGCTTATATAGAGAGAAGTGCCTAGGAAGCAACCAAATACTTATTGTTTTCTGAACAGTGCTAGAGGCATACAGAGGGACGTACAGATAAAACATAGTTCTGATATCAGTAAAATCAGTTACTGGAATTTTATTCTAGTCAATGAGAACAGGGTAGTAAATAGCTGCATACAAAACGAGAAAACTTAGATTGTAATATCACTCTAGTGAGTTGTCTCCTTTTATCTTTTCTGGGGAGATGTAAGGGACAGGTATTACTCCTATTTACAGGTATATGAAGCATAGATTTGTAAAAACCAACGTAAGCAGAATCATCACGTTTTTGTCAAATGCAAAGATCCTTCTCAACTCAAAGGAAGAACCTTATAATATGTTCTCCTGATTAAAACAACAACAACAAAAACAAAACAAAACAAAAACCAAACAAACAAGTAAATAATCAGAGGATATATTCAGATTTCCTTTCTCTCCAACTGCAATTCCACCTGGAAGAAAAATGTGATAGCAAAATGCAAGGTCTAATCCTAAAGTAAACCACCGCATTAAATGTCAGTGGCAGGAAGCACTGTTCATCTTAAATGGATGAATACACAAATAAGAATGTATACTACAATTTGACAATGCCTTTTCTAGGAATGGCTATATTTTCTTTTTATAAGCTTACCACTGGAAGAAGTAATTTCTTTTTCTGAAGTTCCAAAAACTTCTGGTAACAGTCCACCTTTATAAAATCATTTTTACAGTCTGGAATTATGGGATTTAGCGAGTGGAGGAATAGTCCCTAAGTGACAAAATATTTGTCATTTCATGCTACTAGCTCTGGATTTAAAAAGAAAAAAGCATAGTCTTCTCTCCTTAGGTTAGATCTTTATGAGTATAGTATGTTTTCTGCAATTAAAATTCGGATTGAAGTTAATGACCCACTAAAGATTAAGGTATGGCTTCTGGCAACAGGAGGAAATTATCAGAGTTTGGGTATTTATCCAGTGTGAAGGTACTGAAAAGTAGTAAAAGCATGAAATGGAGGGATTGTCTCCTGTCAAAAGGTGTCAAGTAGCAACATTTACTGATTTACAGCAAAGGAAATGTTACATATTTACCTGTTCAAGATTCAAACATGGAAAAAACAATTGGATGCTCAACTGTGGGATGCTGGAAAAGATAATTTCAGAAGCTGAAGCACTTGCAAATAATAAAATTATATACAGATACCCTAAACTCTTACTGAAGTGGAGAGAAAAATTCAGTCTACAGTCTAAATCAGCTACAGACAATGATCATAGGATCACTTCAGCAAAAATACTGTTTACCTTATAATAACAGCTTCTGCATGTCAAATTGGTACACAAAAAGGAAAGAAACTTCCTGTAGAAATAGGTTTGTTCAGGTAATTTTTTCCCTTGCAGCTGTTACATTATGCTTATAGGGGGAGAGTTCACTAAGAGTGTTTTGTTTATGATTGCCTAGTAAATGCTATCCTCTGGCAACTGCAATGTGAGCTATAAAAGACATTAACCATGCCTTTAGCAATTTACAGAGTAAATGGACAAAGAACAAGGGATCAATAAGAAACCCAGAAAGTGAGACTAATTGGTGGTTTGGTTCTAATAGGCTTATATCATCTTTCCTTAGAATAATTTAGCAATTTTATGCCTCCAGGAAAAGAAAATATTCAGAAAGATTAACAGCAAAGAACATGTGAGTTTCCTTGTTTATATTGTTATTTATACAGTGTAAGAGGTATAATGAATTAGCTGGAGGCTGCTGTGAGGTTTTGTCCTACAGATCTTAAAAACCTCAGAACCGTGGTGCAGTATGGGGAAGATACAGTGATTACACGGAGAAGGAATTAGCTGTCAGTAGGAAAGGCTGCATTAGTATTGTTATACAGAAGAGGGACAGTCAGGGATTAGGAAAGATCACAAGAATCTCTGAGACATAGGATAAAAATGAGAGAGCTTGAAAACAAGCTGTGCAAACGTCTAACTGCAAGTAGATATTTTTTCAGGATCAAGGAAATATGATTTTTTTTCATTTTTTTATCACTTACATTTTACTAACTTTAAATAATGTCATTGAAAAGTCTTTTGCAATTGACATTATTTTGCAAATTTCACGTTTAATTCTGTCCTGCATTTACTGAAAGTCTTTAATACTTTTATATAAATTATTATTGAACTAGATCTTATTTCCAAACTGTTGTATTTGTGATCAGTGAAATCTGAGGTGCTTTTGTTTCATGTGGTCACATTGTTCATACATTTTAATGGTAATTTATCAGAAAAAAAGCAAGAAGTTATCACACTGCACATGCTGAAAGAAAGAGAACTTCTGAATGCAATCTGTATTTCAGCGTTGCTCTCTCATATGCTTAGTATTTCAGAGACTGAAAGTGCAAACTACAACAATTTAACAAATGCAAATAATATTTTCCTTACCCATGTAACCAGAATTATCAAATTAATTTCTCCACAAAAATAAGGAGGAAAAGGAAAATGGAAAAATCAACCAGAACCAGACACCACTACAGAAAATTGAATTTCAGGTGTTTCAAGTTCATATATATATATTTTTATATATATGTATTTATAAGTTATAAATAAATAAATAAACTGATGCAGGTTACAAAGATTCTTCTGAAATTCTTTAGAATCTGAAATAACAAAGATTGACATAATTTTTTCAATTTTCTGTACACTTTTTCTTTAAAAGTTACATTTTCAGTTCTGTTTGAAATTGCAGTTTCAGCTTTGACTAGCAGTCGAAATTTTAAAACTACAAGGAGTAAGGACAGCTTTCTAACATTTCTACTCAAATGAAAGCTAACAGCACAAATCTTTCAGAAATCCTCCTCTCTTGTAATGTAGCAGTCTAATTTTCCTGAGTCAGGGAATTCAAATATCTCAGAACATCCCTAGTTTTGAGTTTTTACTTGAAACTATCTCCTTCCTTCCAAGACTTTGAAGTATTTGCCCACATATAGTAGTCACAAATTTATTAAGGTCTTTATCTCATGCATAAATAGTTGTACTGAAGATGGTAACTACAAAGAACACACTACCTGTCTAAGAGCAGTGATTCTCCAGACTTGCAGAAATAGACTTGACAGTTCGCAGTTATATTCTATTGACAGTCAAGAAATATCTTGGAGAACTATTTGTCCTACATAGCCACAGAATATGCTGTGGAATAGAAAGCAATTAAATAAAAACTGAAAGTTTGAGGAAGGACAAAATTTCTGCCACAGTCTCGAATGCATATAAAAAGGCTTTTATTTCCTTGTTATTAGTGTTAAATAAAGAATATTTTATTCTAGCTAATTGCAGATTTCTACATGGGCATATTTTATATAATTTTAGCTGTCAGTTGTGTTCTGAATTTATTCCTTTCATTTAACAGGTAACTCTTATTGGAAATAAAACACTTAGAAGCTTGAGTTATTTAGCCCCAGAAAATGAGACAGCAAATTAAAGCAATTTAAAATAAAAAAAATCAAACATTTATTTTAAATATATCAACTTGTAATACTTGAACTTGAGCACATTTTGTCACTGGCAAACAATTCTTTGATACCCGGACATAATCAGCAAAATGCCTGAACCTGAAAATCCCAACCAAATAAAACAAAAAGGAAAAAACAGCCTTGTCTTGAGGTTTAGTGGTTTTTTTTTTGTTTGTGTGTTTTGGTTGGTTGTTGGTTTTTTAAAAAATTAACTTCAAAAGCAGGAAATGGATGGATGGATGGATGGATGGATGGATGGATGGATGGATAAATCTGAAATAGCGAATTTTTTGTTTCCTTATCCTAAGTGTCTGAGGATACTATATGAGCAAAATGTGTATGACTCAGTGTTCACCTAAGTGTACTTCTATCCCTAATAATTTGTAGTTCTGTTAGAGAATCTTTACCAAATTCAGAAAAGATACTAGAACAAAATGAATTTTATAGCACTTTTGTGAAAATAAGCAGCCAGATAGAGACCAGATAAAGCAATACTGCAAGCTTGAATCCATTTAAGAGCCAACATAAATTTTCTCTAAAGTAAACATTACACAGTGAACATTTACTGGATTGCCCTGTGCTGTCTAGTGTAGCCTTTTACGATTTTATGGCATCAGGTGCCAGATCATTTATTGTGCCTACAGGTGCTGACAAACGTGAGCACACCAGGGCAGTGACCACCCTGAGCTGGGTGTGCTGGGGTGTGCTGAGTGACTCTGTCCAGTTGTCCTTGTTACACTCAGAAACATTAATTACTACAGCTCTAGAGAAATTTTCCGTGCTGAGATAAAACAGCTGAGCCAAACACATCCAAAAATTAAACATTAAGCCCAACAAATTGCTTGCCAAGGATAGATACTCATAATATTGTTAAAATAGACACATATTCCCTTTCCCTGAATGACTCTTTCTGGAATTTTCAAAAATTTCAAAATGTAGCTGTATGTTTTTGCTCTTCTACTGCCTGACATATTTTCAACATGGCTGGTTCCTGAATAAGACAGTGTTCTTCCCCACCATGACCTGCCATAATACTACTGTGGATGAAATGTTATTTATGCAGAAAACCGGTGTATTTTTAAAACATGCTGAGAAACAAGTTTTAACATAGAAATTTGAGCCATGTCTGATTTTATTTTTGTTTCATGACTCTAGTTTATAAAAGCTAAACTGGGCACTACTAAACATCAATATTTCAAGTAAAAGTGTCCTTGGGATAACTCAAAAGTTTTGGGGAAGGAGGACTTATTTGATCCACTAATCCTTAGTGAACAAACAGCCTTTCAAATTTTTAAAGTATTTTTAATAATTTAAAAAAACTTTTTACTGGAGTTTTGAAATGAAGGGCTGAATATAAATACACTTATTTTACTAATGTGAAGAATTTTTGTTCTAAAGACTGAAAGAGTTGAAGCAGACTAGAAGTCTGCAATGCAAATCCCTAAAGTGAAGAAACATTATCTGTTGTTGCTAGTTTTCACCAATATCTACATTATCATCAAACAAACCTCAAGAGACATTAAGTCTGCCCGTTTTAGTCATCTGAGTATTAGTTTCCAGGATTTCTGTATCCTCAGAGTAGCAACTGTTTACTGTTTTTTGCCACTTAAGAATAAAAAAAAACCAAAAACACATCTGGTTAAAGCTTAACTGCTATTAGGAACAGCTTGTCTGCATTGCTTTGAGCTTTACCAAATAAGATCAAATTAAGAAACATAAATATTTGAGTGTTTGGTTGAATACCTTATGAACAACATAACAAAATCAGACTTCAAAGATCTTCTCCATTCACATGATATCAGTGTCTACTCTAAAACAAGAACATGTTGTCTAAAGACATCCTTAGTAATACTATCTCTTCTAAATTAAATTTCGTTAAAAATTTAGATAATTTAAGAACTTTAATGGAACAAATCCTGATTTAAGAGAAATAAATTAAACTATTTGATTATGAGAAGCAGAGAAATTAATTTTTCTTAAGTTAAATAGTGTTAGAACTGTTTTAATGTTAAGTGTGATAATTAAAACAGTAGAATAGTGACAGTTCCATGGGAATTCTTATATTTTGATTTCCCACATAATATTGCTGTTATTATTCAGCGGAAACATTTTCCCATTTAAATAATCTGGACTTCTAAGTTTATTTTAACTTAAGACTAAATTATTATGAAATAAACATCCAACAATTACTCCCAATGGAAAATTTACTTTCATGATTTCAGCTAGTGAAATAATTATTGTCATAATTGCAACATCTCTAATATCTGAGCTCTGGTCTCTGAACCTTACAGTGTCCTGTAAAAGCTACTCTAAGAGAAATCAATTATTGCACAGAAGACTAATTAAAAGGCAAAATGTCTATTGAAGAAATATTTAATGCTGATAAAAAAGTCCTTTCATTGTTGAAATTTTATAATTATTTTAAACTGAAACTCTGAATTTGCAACTGAGTATAAGAAATGGAAATGCATTAAGTTACAGAATGAATGTGTGTTCAACCACATGTCCTTGATGTACTGAGCTCTCTCACAAGGTCTTGACTCATTTTGGGAATGCTTGCTTTGCACAGAAAGTTTGCATTACTGATATTCTCTTCAATAATTTTCCATATCATTTGGAAATATACTATATGACATATGCCTTCATCTTCTTCTCCCTAAGATCTAGACTGTTATAGTATACAGTGAATTTTTGACTTGTCTGTCTAAAATGGTGTAGATTGTCTCAGACAAAAACTGCTCAGTTCACATTGTTTAAACCAAAACGTGATTGAAGCAATTTATTAACTAGCAACACAACTAGCAATCAGTGAAGAGTATCCATATCATCAAGACAACAAATAGGCCCCAACATTGAGTACCTCCACATTCTGAGATATCCTTTTCTAAATTACTCCAAACACCTGTAGGTGACAGAGACACCCCACTCTCCCATCCCCTCCTGGTTGTGTAGCCCTGGGGTGCCCCCACTGCCCTGTTTGCCTTTGTGGTCTTTTCTCCACTCTATGTTTTCATGTTCCTTTCATACTGCTCCTTTATTTCAAATTCTTGTGGTAACCTATTGGTAACCATTTAATCCAGATGATGTTTGTAGTCCCCTGCCTCTTTATCACTTTCATTTCTGGGGCAAGCATCATCTCCAACAGGCAGTTTGGGTTGCTTCGTTCACATACATTTGTTTGACTCACAGCACAGTATTTTTATCCAGAACATTTCACCAAGAAATGTGATACCCTCACAGGTAATGTGCTGACAAATATTCCTATTTTTGAGTAACTATTAATTAACTCCTCACAAAATGCCATGAGCAGGAAGATATGTCCCCAGCACACAGTAGTAATCGCATCACTGATTTTCAAAATGTTCACAGAACCCTCTATATATTCTCCTCCTCTCTTACAGAGTTTTTGCCTTTTTGAGTATTGTGGTGGACTGACTAGCTGATTGCTAGGTGTTCACCAAATTCACTTTGATACTCCCGTCCTCAGCTGAACAGAGGGGAGAAAATAGATTGAAATGCTCATGGATCAAGATAAGGACATTGAGAAATCACTCACCAATTACAGCAAGACAAACTCAGCTTGGGGAAATATAATTTATTTGTCGTCAGTCATTGTTGTATTCTGTTATGTTTCTATTGTACTGTTATGTTATTGTTGTATCGTTAAAGGTTTATATTCTGTTGTTTCCCCCTCTTGTCCCACAATGGTTTGTCCCTTACCCGCCTTGCCCCCTGTCTGTCATTCCCCCGTTCCTCCTCCTTTCCAGCACCTTCCCTGCTCGTCTCCTGAAACCCGGCCCCTTCCCCTGTCAATCCTCCCGAAGACCGTGCCCCTTTTCCAGAGAGTTCTCCCAGTTCCGCCCCACAATTGGTTGTTGTACCCCGGTTGACGCCCACGTATTACCCCATTGGTTTGCTGTACCCCTTTCTCCGCCTTCTGTACCTCCCCCCGTAAACCGCGATTGGCCCAGAGATTGTACCTCCCCTCCGCTCCTCCCCTGTATTTAATCCCCTGCACACTCTGTAAAACCGCCTTTTGCGGTTCCCTCCTCCCGACCCCGGACCTCGTTCCTGCTCCCCTAATAAAACCTCTCCTTGGAATCGCAAAGGGTCTCTCTCGCGCTCTTTATCTCACCTAGACTGGCAGCCCTCGTAGTGGTCTCGGACCACACACCTCGACCACGAACCCTCGAAGGGCATAGTGGCGAGGCCACTCCTTGCGCGGCTCTGTTGAGCTAGCCTGAGACCTGAGGAGTGTGAGACGACTCGGGGCAGAGCCGTGTCAAGTCATATCAGAAAGTACAAGGACAATTAAAACCAAATCCTAAACCATCTTCAGCTCACCCCTCTCTATTTTCCAAGCTTAACTTTGATCCCAATTTTTTTCTACTTCCTCTCTCTGAGCAATGCATGGGAACAGGTCATGAGGGCTGTGGTCAGTTCATCATACATTGTCTCCACCACTTTTTTTCCGCAGAGGGAGGACTCCTCACCTTCTTCCCCTGCTCTAGCCTGATGTCCTCCACAGCTGCAGGTGTGTCTCTGCTCCAGCCCGGGCCTTCATGGGCTGCAGGTGCACAGGTGCCTCACCACGGGCTGCAGTGGGGGCTGCAGGGCAATCTCTGCTCCAGCACCTGAAGCACCTCCTGCCCCTCCTCCTTCACTGACATGGGTTTCTACAGGGCTCCTTTTCTTACATATTCACACTCTTCTTTCTCCCTGCTGTTGTGGTCCAAATTTTGCCCTTTCTTATATTTGTTGTCCCATCATCACTGGTGGGCTTGGCCTTGGCCAGCAGTGAGTCTGTCTTAGAGCTGGCTGATGTTTGCTCTATCCGACACAAGAGAAGCTTCTGTCAGCTTCTCAAAGAAGCCCCCTCCACCCCCCTGAAAAAACCTGGCCACACAAGCCCAAAGCATGTGCTGTCTTTCAAAATGCTTTCTAACAAAATAAATTAATAGGTAGAAAATAAGGATTTTCTACTTCATAACAGAACCACTTCCCCAAACAGAAATCATAATTCAGTGCTATTTGGCTTTCATTCCAAATACTGTGTTCTACTTTTTGACACGGCTCTGCCCTGAGTTGTCTCCACACTCCTCAGGTCTCGGCTAGCTCCACAGAGCCGCACAAGGAGTGGCCTCGCCACTATGCCCTTCTAGGGTTCGTGGTCGAGGTGTGTGGTCCCAGACCACAACGAGGGCTGCCAGTCTAGGCGAGATAAAGAGCGCGGGAGAGACCCTTTGCGATTCCAAGGAGAGGTTTATTAGGAGAGCAGGAACGAGGTCCGGGGTCGGGAGGAGGGAACCGCAAAAGGCGGTTTTACAGGGTGTGCAGGGGATTAAATACAGGGGAGGAGCGGAGGGGAGGTACAATCTCTGGGCCAATCGCGGTTTACGGGGGGAGGTACAGAAGGCGGAGAAAGGGGTACAGCAAACCAATGGGGCAATACGTGGGCGTCAACCGGGGTACAACAACCAATTGTGGGGCGGAACTGGGAGAACTCTCTGGAAAAGGGGCACGGTCTTCGGGAGGATTGACAGGGAAAGGGGCCGGGTCTCAGGAGACGAGCAGGGAAGGTGCTGGAAAGGAGGAGGAACGGGGGAATGACAGACAGGGGGCAAGGCGGGTAAGGGACAAACCATTGTGGGACAAGAGGGGGAAACAACAGAATATAAACCTTTAACGATACAACAATAACATAACAGTACAATAGAAACATAACAGAATACAACAACTTTTTATGGAGTCTATCAACATTATTCATGAAGATCCTCAAGATATCTTTGCTTCAGATTTCTTATGATGTTTCTTATGATGATTGATCTCAAACTCACCATCTGATGATGGAATGGGATACAGCTTGTCTTATCGTTACTTAAAATGGGATATAAATGGGACATCTTAAGTTGGGAATTCTCTTATTTCTACAATGGGAAATGAACTGATATTATGTTTGTAGAAAACCTCTTTCTAGACATTTTACATTTTGATCTAGATTTGAAGAGCAGTGCAACCTTTTGTCAATGCCTTCATCAGAATGCTATTTGTCACACTGTGCAGCTCATACCAGTTTGATGGTCTAATTGTATTCCTGCTTTAGCCCTTGAATGACTCTGACTGCCATTCAGGGACACAACTGAAGCTCAAGTCACTTTACAAGGGCATGTATCTCCCATCTGGCATATTTTCTGGGTATATTTATGGAGATTTGTTTTGCTTCTCCTTTGCCCTATGTCTCTTCCTTGCTTTTCCCTTACTATATATAGTGTTTCTATACTCTTTAGTTGTACTTACTTTCTTCCTGTGGACTGAATGATGACACTGACATTCAATTAATATTTGAAGAATAAATATACACTTTTCCTGTAACGTAGCATTTTTAGCACCACATAGAATTATCTCCAGAATTATATGGAACTTATTTTTGTGTAAACTAAGTGAGAACAGAATTTCCCTGTCAAAATATTCCTTTAACATATAAAACAACTTCCAGTTAAATAAATGCTAATGCCCAGAACTTAAACAATGGGAAAAACTGCTTTCTAAAATAAGAAAAGTAGTCTTTATGATCATCATTGTGACCAGTCAAATGAACCATATTATGGAAAAAGCTGTTCAGAAGGGTTAAAGCTGTGGAGCTAGATGTTTTACAATCTTCATCTGTCTTAACAGTAAGCTGTGTAACCATGTCTTTCCCAGGCCTCAGTTGCACTGATTAAATGAGTTGCACAGTATTTGATTACAGAGTATAATCAACGTGTTGCAAAACTGAGTGAATAATTCATAGTGTGTCATTTATCTGACAATTTTTGCCTCTCTTTGTTTGCTAGTTGTCATTGAGCAGATTATTATGTTCTCAAATGCATCCCTTATTTGAATTTATTTGCTGAATAATTCCCACAAATGATTCTTTTTCTGTGCGTCATCCACCAGCAACTTGTTATGAGTTTGCAACACTAGAAGATACAGTTATTTTCATTTATTTGGCTTATAGATGATGTGCTATTCCTGTTTCCTTAATGGATGGTACCTAGATCAAAATGAAGCTTCAATATCAAAATTCTATTGAATTTTCTTCTAGTATACACCTAAAATTCTTGGATAAGAGCTAGATGCCTCACTAGATTTAAAACTCCAGTCTAAGAACAGGTGACTTTATCCATTTCTTTTCAGATCACCTAAAGTCATATGTGTATTGCCAAGAAGATTTGAGGGCTCTGAGCCTATAAGCCTCCAGAATAGCATGCAAAGAAACTACAGCTATTGGGGATCTCATCCTCTTGTTTCCCTTCTTAAATTAATCTGGGTCAACATTACTCCTCAGAAAAGATAATTATTTCACCATCTGCAAAACAGCTCTGTGGAAAGACACCTCTGAACTGGGAGGCTGCATTCCAGGGGAATGTGCTAAGAGAGAGAGATTAATATATATCACATAAAAGCAGTCAAAGCACTAGGCCATACAGAAAAAGAGAATAATTTATTTCTTGTCTCCTTTTTTTTTTATTCCTGGCTGTGTAATGACCCAGTTCTTTCTCCTTACTTCCTCACAGACTGCTTTAAGCACCTTACTAACTTTTCAGGTGTCCTCTCAGGATTTACTGTATGGATTGCAAAACAGTTCTTGAAAGGATGAGAACATTGCTGCGCCACTGAATTTCTGAGTGGTTGTAGCTATCCAGCTAGGAAACACTCAACTCAGTGGGATTGTGTCCAGTGAAGCTGGGCTTCTACTGGTTAAGCATTCCTGGGGTGCCACTTACTGTGTATAAGATTTAATGAGCTTTATTTTATTCCTTTACTATGTAAGCTATGTATAAGCACATAAAATCTTTAAAGTTTTGTAAGGACTTTTATACTTGCAGCAGCTTGCATAAAATATTTACTACAAGAACAAAATTCCTCTGCCATATTTTTCATTAATATTTCCTCTGTACATCTCAGCACATAAGTCCAGCTCTGCACAAGGCTTGAGCTGATAGCACTCATCCCTTGGATTAAATCTAAGATGCAAATAACATTCCCCACAATAATTAAAAAAAAAAAAAAAAACAACAAAAAAACCTAAGTCTTTAAGATGAGTTGTAGCAGAATTGGCATTGTTGTGATGCATATAAAATGCTTTTTATACTTTTGTGTAGCACACGAGCTTTGTCTGCATTCCCCATAGATTGTCAATATCCACGGTCTGGGATCTCATACTGGTCTAAAACTTGTGACGGATTCAAGGCTGAAATTTTTATACTTCTGAAGGATAAACAGAAACCATTTACAATTCTACATAGAGCAGATTCAGGAACATTGTCTCAACCTGTTGCTTTCATTTCACCATAGAGATTCACAACTTTCTTTTATAAAAAATAAATCATTTTTTAAAGAATCTGCACTAGGAGGTGCTGTAGAAATATACCCTTTCTCACAGAGCCTGTGCCCTATGGAATTTCTCATTACTGTACCTATAATTCATCCATAACTGTCCTGTCAGAATCTTCATCAATCAAATCAAACAGTGAATAAATCCTGTACCTTTCTTTGCATGAACACACTTAATCTTGTTTTGTGTAAGCATTATCAGTGTCTCTGGCCCCAAGTGAGGCATATCAGCCATTACTATAAGCCAGACTATGTCACTGCTTTATAAACTAATTGCTTTTTTTAGCATGTAATTCTTAGTAGAATTTGATTCTATTTAGCTTTTTCCTATAGGAAGTGAAGTATTCTTCTTCACCCAAAATCAATTTTTCAATACTATTCAAGTTCATAAGACTTCATTCACAGGCCTATTTGTGAACTTGACTAATTTCATATTGCTGTATTTGAACTTCCTTTACATTGGAACAGTCTTTCCTTTATGATTTTTCTGCTGATTTGCACCTCAAACAGATGCATCATTGCTTCTCAGATCAGAATTGCTGCTAGCCAATATAAATCCTAGAAGAGCTCCTTGTTGTCACGGTACTGATAGCAGAGTACAGTTTGAATATAGCAACACAGATACATATTGTAAGGAATAAATTTAAATTGCTCTGTAACATAATTCCATTTAAATGCATTTGGAATGGCATTCTATTTTTGGAAATCCCTGCTCCATCCCCTAAAATTAGCAAAATTCTGGAAGATGGTATCCATTGCTTAGATTTAATCTCATTTCAAAGCAAGTTGAGGGCAGGAAAAGCAGTGTTCAGAAAGAACAAATCTGAGGCCCTGCAAATACAATACTGGTAGTGGCAAAGGTAAATTTGTAGGGCTACACAATTACCCCATGAGCTCAAGGTCAGTACCAAGACATTTCCTGGAATCTTCAAAGTGTAAATATGGGGACCTGGAATGTCTATTGCCATTGCTAGTAACAGATCACATTCTTTGTACTGAGGACTGACACTTGAAAGGCTTGTCAGGCTCTGAACTTTTCTTGATCTGCCTCTAACCTTATTTTTCTTGGTTTAAATGTGACAGCCATTTCTCTAACTGATCAGATGTCAAAGGTTAATTTGTTTTCCTTGTGTTTACCTTTGTGTGGTATGACCAGAGGTTTGCATGGGTATTAGTAACAAGCAATGTTTCCATGTAGAATGAGATACTACAAACCCAAATCCCAGTGTGTTGAGGCATACCACAGCCTCAGGATGGGAGGCAGCATATGTGGGGTAGAGTGAGAGAGATGACACATAGGCTGATAAGAGGTGGGGCACGGAGTGAATACTGGAGACTCTGCAGCAATAAACATAAAACAACTGGAACAGGACAACCATTATTCTAGATAAAATAAAACAATAATATGTAACATACATGAAAAAGTATCACATAAATTAATTTTGAATACAATATGGAGTTTGATACCAAATAAAAAAACAAAGTGTCAGTGAGTGTTAGCAAACATAGGAAAACTATTTGGAGTGGATCTCTGGAGAAGAAATTTAAAAACATTGACATGAATGTCGTATTCCTTTTGGTGAAAGACTCCAGGTGCTGACAACACTAAAAATACACCATAACCCACCCCTGCCACCATCACTACCAGATCAAAATAATCTATTTTAGGATTCAAAACGATTTGCTGTAGACTAAGGTTGCAACAAAAGAGTTTGAAATTGTTAGCTTCTCTTACAAAACAAGAGCTGCTCCTTATAAAGTACCAAAAGTACAAATCTGGAAATGTCAAACTGAAAGGTTAAAGAGATATCAGTTTATTCTTTGCAATAGTTTCCTAGAAACAAGAAATCTGCATTAAATTCTGAGGGTAAAAGTTGAAATAATTCTCCAAAGTGATAGGCATAAAGGTAAACTTGTTTGTGATCACTTAAGGGGCTTTTTGACCACTGATAGATATACAGATTATATAAGGGGTCCACATCTAGAATATGAAATGTGCAGAAATTATGTAAAGTTTTGAACGGTATCACAGTTTTTAGCTTTATGCTATCACACACACACATGCATACACACACATTCTCCAGATATCAGATGGGTCTTTTTCTAGCTCCAGCACATGGAACTTACAGTGGCCAGTAAGAGATAACTGGATAACTGAGGATTTTACTTGTAAGACTTGTCATTGACAGCAGAGAGGAAAATAGCACTCTATTTAGTGGGGCTCCATTCTTTAACTATGAAATTTTAGTATCACTGTAGGCAAAATAGTAATTCAACACAAGAGCAGATCATGTTCAAGTAACTGGTGTATTTTGAATATCACTGTGTAGAGTCTCTCAATAAATTATCACAGACAATTAAGCACAGGTGTTTTGAAAGAATCTTGCTAGTTGTCCAAGATACCATAATTTATGAACAGAATGCTTTCCTCTCCCTTGGAGAGTTTTCATTAAAAAGAAAAAAATCCAATATACTTTCCAACTAATGATAAGTAACTGATATAATAAGAATTGACAGGTCACAACTTGTTCCTTCACCCTTGTTCAAAGCTGTAGATTCATAAAGTTTTAAATGTGTTTAAATATGCAAAAACTCAACAGGAAATTCCTGGTTTTAAGCACCTGCTATCATTATCTGAACATTCAAAATATGAAAGAAAATATCTTTAAAAGTTAATCTCTTGAACCATAATGATAATTGATATTTTGAAAAAGTCTAACCAAAGCATATTTTTAATACGTAGTCATTTTGTTTCTCAGATAAGATTGTATGGTACTTCATAATTCAAAAGCATTTTCATAAATGTTTTAACACATGAACATGACCTTAAAATGCATGCTATCACTGCATTCACAAAAAAAGAAATAATGAGATACATTGCTCTTTTTATTTTTTTAAAGAAAGGAATACAAGTAAAAAAAAAATCTCTAAGTACTGCAAAGTTATTACTACAAAAACACATTATATTCTATCAGTAGTCATTTGAATATTTCAGAACATTAACTAGGAACTATTTAATGCTGTTTGTTCTCGCTGACAATTTTAACTGAGGTTACAGGAAAGAGTGATGGCTAAATATCAAATTTTCATCAGTCTTGAAGAGCACCATAATTTTATTATGACATGACTTTTTAAAGTTTGATTCTCTCCATCATTATTCCTTTAATTATTTTAAATTTTGAACAAAGTATTAGAAAAGAAAAAATAAATATGATATGATATGATATGATATGATATGATATGATATTATATTATATTATATTATATTATATTATATTATATTATATTATATTATATTATATTATATTATATTATATTATATTATATTATATTATATTATATTATACTATATTATATTATACTATATTATATTATATTATATTATATTAATATAATAATATTTCTTAAGAAGACTTTTTTTTTTCAAATCCTATTCATTTATATATATATATACATTATAAATAGTTTCCCAAGAAATTTACTACCACAGGGATAAGAGAAAATTAACATAAAATAAATTTAGAATTCAGGAATGATAAAATGGTTTGGCTTGGAAGGAACCTTAAAGATCTTCTCGTTCCAACCATGGGCAGGGGCACCTTCCCCTAGATCAGGTTGCTCAAAGCCCTTTCAACCTGACCTGGAACACTACCACGGAACAGATATCCACAGTTTCTCAGAGCAAACTGTTCCAGTGTCACACCATCCTCATAATAAAAATTTCTTCCTAACACCTAGTGTAAACTTACCCCCATTCAGTTTAAAGATACTCCTGTTTGTCCTATGAGCACATGCCCTTGTAAAAAGGGTCCACTTTACTACTCCCAATTTTTAATTTCTTAATATGATCATGATCTAGATGTTTCAATCCTGATAGGATAAAATGTCTCCTGAAATACTTTGGGTTTGCAATTGCAAGCTTTGGTAGTGGAGGGGTTGCTGGGGTAGCTCTTGTGAGAAGCTTCTGGAAGCGTCCTCCATGTATGGCAGAGCTCATCCTTCGGCTCTCCAAAGAGGGACAACCCTAAGGTCAAGGCTGGGCAAATTAAGAACAATGGTAAGTCCTCTGTGATATCATATTTTAGAAAAAGAAAAAAAAATAAAAACAACAAAAAGCAAACCCAAGAGTTTGTGTGTACATAAGAAAAAGGGAAAAAAATTATTCTCTACTTACCATCAGTCAGCCATTCATGCATTTCCTGGGCAGCAGGAGTTCAACATGTGGAGCAGTTACTTCAGAAGACAAGCATTGCGAATAACAAATGCCACTCCTTATACCTCCCTCCCTTAGCTTTTATAGCTGAGCTGACACCACGTGGCATGGAATGGCCCTTTGGTTAGTTTGGGTCAGCTAGCCTGGTTGTGTCCCCTCCCAGGACTTTTCCATCCCCAGCTCTGTGATGGGGCTGGGATGTTGGGAGACAGCACTAATGCTGTGCCTGCCCTGCCCAGCAGCAGCAGCCAAAACACTGCAGGGTTATCAACTCCTTCCCAGAAACCAGGGCAAAGCACAGCACTGTGAGGGCTGCTGTGGAAAAATGAACTCCAGCTCAGCAGACCCAATACACTTTGAAAATGTTTCAGGAGATCTTTAATAGATTGAATTTTGAGGGTTTTCAGGCATGAACTCTATTTTCTAGGCTGCCTTCTCAAGGATGACCAGAAGCTGGAGAAATTCTTGGGTTTGGAAGGAAATATAAACTTTGGTGCCTGGGAGATAGATCTCCTAGTGTTTCCAAACCTGGCAGTCAGGGTATCATTCTAGGATCCTTCTCACTATATCCTTCTGCTGTTAAGAATCTGATTTTTTTTTTCCTCCTGATATCAGTTTGATCTTTTTCTTCCATTTACTTTAATATATGACTGACTGCTTAGGGCTACAGAACTTGCTGCTTGCAGATTTTCATCGTTAAATTACTATATTGACAATAGAGAGCAGTAAGTAGTCATTGTCATTTATGTTTAGACCGAAAGTCTTTGAGATAGCAAGAGAATTCTAAGCTTTTGGTGAGAAAGCAGCCTAACTTAAAAGTGGCTGTCTGAAAATAAATACATCAACTCTCTGATAAATAGCATGTTAAATTGTATTCTCTTTTGTTCTTAACAATTCTTCACATTTACAGTGATTTTATCATAGTAGTTGCTGAATACCTGTCGCTTAGAAAATGGCTTATAATGTACTAAAAATGTGTCTTTTTAATACTCTCTCTTTTCACTAAGCTCCTTTTCTTTCATCATAATTACATTGCTATCTGCAGAATACACATTTTTGTGTGCTACATTGCGTTTCACTGCCCCAAACTGCTCAGAATATTTAAATACTCTGAACAACCCTGTGAAGAAAGGTAAATTTTTCTTTTACATGGCAAGTTATATTTTCATAAGACATACAAAGCCAACATAAAATTTCTAGGTTTTGATCTGTACAGTTTTTCCGGCCAACCTCTCATACAGATGTATCTCTGCACAATCAATTCTGTTTTACTTACTTAGACAGCAAATGAATATGACAGTTAAAGACAGTTAAAGAATCTGATATAGAATACTTTAGAAATGCATATGTTCTCCACTTCTATCTATGTCTGCTGCTAAGTGATGCAATGTTATAATATATTCACTAAGAAATTTTGAGTTTCGGTGACTGAACGTTTTTATTATAACAACTTTCAGCAAATCCAAACCTAAGCTGAAGCAAGCCCCATTAAAACTCCCCTGAATTAGACAAAGATGTCCTTTTTACATGATTAAAATTGGGGGGAAATGAAAAAAAGCAGTGAAAATACAAACTATTTTTTTTCAACCCTTAAAAAAACATGGGGTAAATCAGGAAAATTAGTCCTGCATTTTACTAATGGTTTCCATGTGTACCATTAAAGCAATCTTGGTGCCTATTGGTCAGATCTATTAATATTTACAATGCTCATGAAAGTTATTGGAAATACAATTAAAGTCAGGTTTGGATTAATTTGTACAACTCTTGTCTCACAGAAAATAAACTGTGTCAAGCCTTTGAAACAATGAATAAAAGGAAAACACAAGTACTGCTTTCAAGCCAAAAGCATTTGGTCAACCTATAATGACAGATAATGTGCTTGACGATGAGCTTACGTCTTTCAAAATACATACATATTGACACTTTCAATTTACAGGGACCTATTTAAAGTTCACTTTTGGAGAGTTTTGGTTGCATGTACATAAAATTTTAATAGGTTTTATTGAAGAAACATCATTCAAAAAGTTTATTCTCATGACTTTCTTCTTAAGGCACCTGTTCCTACATGGTTTTTTGTTGTTTGGATTCTGTTCTAATATTAGAACAGTAAATCTAAAGGTGCTTTAAAGAGGTTTTCATTTTCTTGTGTTGGAAGCTATTTTTAATGCTTCTTTTAAAAGGATCAGTCAGTACAATATAAGATAAAGTGGTTTAATAAAGATTTTATTTTATAGTGCTACTTGTAAGTGGAATATCCATTAATTAAAAAAAAACCCCAGATAATATGCTCTCAATTGAAAAAGACAAGTGATATAAAAAATATCAGTGTGACTTCCTACAGACAGTTCTTTATGGATCTGTAATTTCTTCATAACCATGTTTCTAATGGACCATCACAGAGGAATATATTTAACTGTTTTACAGTCTAATTAGATGTGGCACCTGTCAAAATGCCTGATTTATCTCTAACAACTCCTAAACTACATATTAGGATACAGGTTGACCAGCTAACAAGAAAAGTCCAAGCATACTGTATACTGGCTATAGACAGAAACCGTGGAGACTTTTAATGTCTGAAAACAGAGAGCTATTTATAAAAGTACTTTTAAAATTTATTTTTTATAATAAAACTCAGACAATTGGCTAAGTTTTATGGCAGTACCATTTGTCTGCTCTCTCAAAGGAAGAATGGTTTCACTTGAATGACTTTCTGAGGGCACACAAACAAGATGTGGGGAAAGAAAAGTGGGAAGCTAAGCCCAACTGTTGTATAAGAATCAAGCTATGAGTGCCATCTCAAAATAATAAGTTTACTATTTGGAATGTCTTTTTTATTTCTGATATAACAAAAAGTGTCCAGGAAAGGACTTAGGGCTGGAAAGGCTGGGTGTGTCCTTGCTGCAGTGAATGTAAGATGGTAGAGTACAGGATTCCACATGGAGAAAAGCAGGGTGAAAAGTATGATTACAAAGCTGGACTTCAGAAGAACTATTTTTCTTTCTTCAAGGACTTACTTGGAGGAGTCTCATGGCTTAGATCTTTAGTGATATTACTTAATATTAATGTTAATATTCAAACATCACTTCCACTAGGTTCACATTTCTCTGAAGAAAACCCAGCTCTCTGACTACCAATTTCTGCCCATAGACCTTGAGACTGACTGTGACTGACCATTTCCAGAGGGCGATATCTCTTTCTAAGTCTTCCAGAGAATTTAGGCATTGGCCTCTCTGCTTGTATTACCACACAAAAGTTCTGATTAACGTCAATTACAATGTGGATTCTCAGACATTAGAACTGAGACTATGCCCAGTGACTCATTTCACTCAGGGCATTGAAAAGCTGTCAGAGGGTAACAATTTCTGTCACAACTGATCTAATACAGTTGTGAAGATGTGACCTAGAGGTGTAATGCTCTATCTCATTACCAGATATGTAGGCCCTTCAGCTTATTTACCTTTATTTATTTACTTTTGTATTTTACCTTTTTCTCTTTGCTCAGGAAGAAAAGCCTTTAGTCTTCAGTAAAGCTGGAAGGCAATTGAGCTATTTTATTTTTAAATGTGATATTGGGCCTGTATATTAGGGGAAAGAAAGCTATGTTACTCATTCTTCTATCACATATAAATATAAGGTATTGATTTTTGCTTTTGTGTTTCATTTGGTCACCTTTTTATTTTCCTATTCTCAAGACAGTAGAAATCTTTTCAAGTGTCAGAATAAAAACCTTATAGAATCTAAGAGAATGAAATAATTTCACTGGGGGCATTGTGGTTTCAGATTCTGACTTTATCTGAAGGGAGACCTTGGCATCTTTATATTCTAACAAGAATGTGAATAGTTGTGTGAAAATCCCTGGGATCAGAAGGTTAATTCTAGTCACAGTGCTTTCAAATAATGAGCTCATTCTTCAGCTATTACCATTGTAGCAAGCCATCTCATTGTGTTTCAGTGCTTCAGCATCTCAGGACACATCCCACCCATTTTAAGCATCTACAAAACTGCTTTGTAGTTAAAAACCTACTGAGTATTGATTAAAAATCTCAAAGACAGAGGGACAGAGAAAGAGGGGAGAAAGAAAGGAGGAGGTGAAAGGGGGAAGAGAAAGCTTTAAGAACCAAATCTAATATAAACCCAGTGAAATGCATAAACTTTTGAATAGCATAACAGTGATATACATTGAAATGACTGCATTACAACTGCAGTGAATTAATCTTTACTTTACATAGCAGATATTCCAAAAATGTAAACTGAAGGTTGATTTCATGGAGGTTAGTTCAGAAAAGATTGTTTTAGATTGGGTAGAGCAGTTAATCTGGAATTACTTCCCCAGTCACCTATGACTAAGTTCTGCCTATATGTATATTTATGGTAACTGGTGCACTCTTCTTTAATCTTTCTTATGGTCTTTGCTCTTGTTCCTAGAAGACTGAGGAACATAAAAAGGCAATATAAATTGAAATTTTATTTTAAGAATGCCAAGGATCCTTGGGTCATCTTAATTTGTACTGGAGAAATTCATGCATTCAAACATCTTTTAATTTATTCAAACCAAGAATTATTCACTTTCCAAGACCTAAGGAGTGAGGAGCAGGATTTGGGTCTGCCAACAAGATGTTGTCATTTTCTCTGGTTAAACACAAACATTAAGAGTTTAGGAACACCTAATCATTTTTTCATAAAATACTTTTGATATCAATTATATCAATGTAAGATTATAAATGTAATCAGTTATGAAAATATGCATTCCTTCTGTCAAGTCTTTCAAAGTTTCCTTGTGATCAGTTTCTATTGAGTGCTAATTTTGTGAAGTGAAGGACACAAGTGAAACGAGGTTGTACTGATGAAACACTAGTTGTGTCACCATAATCTTGAAGACATCTTCAGAATCTTAGAAAAAAACAGAGGACTATAGCAGAATTAGAAGTTGATACTTTGAAACAAAAAGCATAGGATGATTGCAGAGGTATAAATGTAAATTTAAAATGTGCAGTTACTAATGAATGCAACTTTAATAGTTGGGTAGGGCCTATTTTAGGGCATAATTTAAATGTATATAATTGTGGTCCAGTTTGTTGCATATATCTGTTATTGACAGCATAGGTGGAATAATCTTTAGATTGCTTACATGATAAAAAAATCCCCAAACTAAATACAGCTGTGCTTCTTCAGAATAGCATACGCAAATGTGATCAGTCTGATATGTTATACTGATATTAAGCTATGTCTTTGTTAACATAAAAAGAAAATATACTTCTCCTTTGTGGCTGATATCAGTACCCCGTTTCTGAAGATTCAGTTGTAACTGGCATGACTCAATTTTCACGTCCTTAATGCAGGAATATTTTCATCAGCTTCAGTTCTTTGTCTTTGACACAGACAAAGAAAATGGAGCAAAGAAAACTAGATGAAAGGAGTATGGTCAAAGCTGTTATTCTGTTTAAATTTTTATTCCATATGTAAAAAGCACATAATTATATATCTATATTGTTATGAATTTTCCCTACATAATACAAACAGAAATAGATTACATTTGCAATAGAAATATAGAACAGAAAAAAAATCATCAAATATATTACTGTGGCTTAACAAGTTATTCAATAATAATGTGCTGAGTGTACTAATAGAAAATAATGTGACTTTATTTACCAATAAGCCTTTATTTTTTTAATATAATTAGTGATGTTTCTTATTTGACATGTACAACACATCAAGAAATACAGAGCGGTATCACAACTGATACGTGGCACTCTATTGAGCAAAACCAATTTTACAAGTGTCTGAGTCCTATCTTATATTTAGATAGTATAATGAAAATTTACCATCTCAGAAAGAAAGGAAATTGTTATAAGCACAAGCATAGTGAAATTTTCTTTGTGCTCTTTTTCAGAGCAGTTTTAAACATCAACATGGAGAATGTAAACATATCTATTTTGATTCTGCATAAGACACACGTCAGTACTTTCAATTGCTTGAGATTTCTACTGAATTTTATGAGAGTTTTGAATGTCAAAGTACATCTATGAACTAAAAAAAAACCCAAAAAACCCAAAAAACCAAAAAAGGAATATACTTTCGACAAGTCCTCCAAATTTGGCTTTCCTACAATTTGACCATCTGTTTGTGCTGGACCTGGATTCCTCTGATACTGGCAATGGCCAGTATTGTCTCAGGTGGTGAATGCAAGAGAAGAAATGGTAACATAAGGTAGTAAGATGCTCAATCCAGCTAAGCAAAGCCAAAATGTAATACATAAAATGTGATAAATGTGATTCATGCTAATTAAATTGTAACTATATTAACAAAATTGTATTTAGATCAATAGAAGACAATTGTTACAGAGGGGGAAATGGGTGAGACAGGACAAAGGACATCTTCCAGATGTTGGGAGTCGAAGAAGAAGGTTGGACGAAAGTCAAACAAGAACAGTAGAGGGACGTAGGTCTGACAAGCAGCATGTAGAAATAGAAAGATTCGACCTTGAAATGGGCCAAAATGGGATGATTCCAAGCATGGGACTCAATTAAAGTCTTGTTATGGAAAACATCTGCTCAGTCACACAGGGCACCTGCGCTACCTGCAGGTCACACCTCGGTCACTGAGGAAGACGATGAGCCTTCATTGGAAATAAGACCCTCAAAAGGATGAGAGACCCCCTAACCCATTAGTAGAGCATGTGCCATACACATAGTGATGCACATTTTAGGAGTAGAAACTAGGAGGAGTTTTCTAGAAACTTCTGTAGCCTACAGTATATAAGTGGGATTGTTAGCCTGGATGCTTTGGTACGTGAGGAATGGGAGCCACTCCCTGTACCCCTGGTCAGCTTTGCTTATGCTTTATACGAACCTCAATTATACTAAATTACTTACTGCCAAATTTTGTATATTATTAAATATATTCATTTTGTTACTATTAAAGGTTTACTATTAAATTTAATCTTGTTGTTTGATAAATTGGAAAAATAGAATATAATTCGTAACATAAAAGCAATTACAGTTTATCGTTTATGCACTGAAATTACAGAATGGCATTTTAAGGATCTAGTAACTTACAATTTAAGGATTTAGTAAAAATTAGTTAAATATCTTTAAGCTAAAAAAGATTTTTAAAAAATTGCAGCCTGAATTTTGAGTCAGGTGAATAAGGAAATGTCTATGCCATAAATTTAGCTGCTGAACTTAGGTCTAACAAAAAGCACAAAAATGCCGCTTGATAGCCAACACACATATTTCAGAAAGGACATTTATACCATATAAATTAATTTATATGTGTTTTAAAATACTTTGCATATACTTCAAAGTAGAAAACTAGAAAATTGAGGTTAAATATTCTAGTCTTCTCACAAGAAGACCTAGTTGTTTTTAAATCTATACTTTTTGGCTACTTACACTTTTTAGTAAGAGGATATGAAACGGGTTTTTCAAGCAATTAAAATGCAGAGCTAGTAGTGAATTTCAGAGAAGCAGTTTTACCTCTCATATCCTGTAAAGCTGACAAGTTCTGCATAGCCATGTAGATTAAGAACATCTCTTTGTGGTGAAGCTCTGTGTTTTGCTCTACTCAAGATAAAACTTTCTTTGAAAAAAATGTTAACTCTGATATGCCATCAGTCAAAACAAAACATATGCAGAGATGAATGTGGACATATATTTTTGTATATTCTACAATCTAAGTAATGTGCAGGGAAGTTTCAGACCTTTCAAGCTATTAAAAAAAAAAAAAGAGAGAAAAAAAAAAAGTAAAAGAAATCCTGTACAAAGAAAAGCAAAATCTAAACATTCCCTTCTCTACTCCCACATTAAAGTCAGGGAAAACAAAAAAAAAAAAATCTAAACAAGGTACAATCTCTTCTTCATAGACAAACTCTGAAAAATGCTAACCTGCTTAGTTCATAAGTGCTGAAACTAACCCATAATTATGGTTTCCACTCAGTATATTTTGTGTAGTGCTCCATTCAGGTTTTCTGAAGAAATGGTCCTATGGATATAATAGATTCCAATACCTATAGCTTTTTAAGGGTAGGGTTTAAGACTCAGTACAATGAACTGAAATGACATTTAATTACTGATGTGCAGCCATTCAGTTCAACTAATTATGATCCCTGGAGTTTAGTCATCATATGTAATTAACTTTTACTTTCATAAAAGCTTAATGTGCTGAAAAAGCAGCAATGGCTGTGAATGTTACACTTCAGGATTTCTGACAGAATTCAAAATTAATTCTAAAAGACAATTTTTCTTACTAAGTGTTAATATAGCCATCTGCTCTAAAACAATGTAAATTTGTTTCAATAGGAGCATATCATTACCTGTTTTTGATTTCATGGTCACACTAACTGCAGTATAAGTAAGTGGGGGAATAATTCAGCTCTGGACAAGCAATCAGAGTCCATTCAAATAAAACTAGCAGAAAGCCTGATGAGTAATATTTGAAAGGTTTGCTGACTTTTCTTTCAGTTTTTGTTTTTCCTTTAAAAAAATAAAAAAGAAAAACAACACTTAAAATCACTGCAATTATCAGAATTTAATTTGATTTGTATTTCTGGAATATCTTAGTAGTAATTATGAAATATAAAGATCTGTATATATAGCTACTTACCAAAAATAATTATTTTCTAGAAAGCAGGTTCACTATTTCATGTGTATTTAGTCAGGCTTTGCTGGCCTTTGTTACAGAAAAGGGTAAAGAGATCAAAGCTCTGAAGTAAAATCAGAGAAGAATTGTGTCCAGAATTGTATTCCCATCAATCAGCTGTGCTTAGCAAGACAATTACAACACAATTAAATCTCTATGATACAATAGTGAAGTGAAGGGACATACAAATTAGTTTTTAGTGAACCAGGGTACCAAAGCCCTGTCACAGCTTGGTGAAACTGTTTAATCAAACTAAAATTATCCGTTTGCCAGTAGATCTAGGTTACCTGTTAACAGCATGCTCAACATAATCCACAACAAACAGGTTGACACAGTATAACCCTTGAGAACACACAACATATTTGCGAGGGTTATTGCTCAAGAATAAAGTTACTTTAGCAATGTTGGTTGCGGTGACATCACTCGAGCTCAGACAGGAGGCAGCAGGCATTTGGTCACTAGGCTGGCACTGAAACCAGCTCAGCTCAGCTTCAGCAAAAGTGAGCCAGGCCTGCCCTGACACTGCATTCTCAGGTCAGGAGTGCATATCACTGTGTATAAAAAAAAAGGCAAAATCATTTTTACGGAGCTACAATGTAATAACTGTACTGCCTTGTTCTGTGAGGAATCATAGGGTGACAGAAGAGACTGGTTCTAACCAAAAGAAAAAACATATTATAAAAATATATATACTTTTATGAACGTTTTTATAAGCCACAGAACAACTTTTACAAACACATAAGAACATGAAGTAGGCCAAAGACCAGGAGGCATTGCCAATGGCAGCATTATGATGGAAATTATAAAAGATTAAAAATTTCTGGAACATTCTAATACCCTTTAAGTGACCTCAAGACATTAAAGAAACTACAAGATAAAAGGGTTAGATAGAAGTTAGGTCTCACATACCTGAAAAAAATTTCCTCGTGTATTTATGCTGTTACAGATTTATCCTAGTAGTGAACTTAAATTCTGTTAAGAAACCATAAAATTTTGATTGCACCTACAAACAGGAATTTCAACATAAATAAGGTTCTGCTATGAATATCCATGTGAAAACTTCTGAAGAACTCTTGAACCTCATAGTTGTGTGATAGGCTTAATGCTCTTAGCATTAGTCTTAAAACCTGAGATCCATTTAGCATCTGTTGTATCTTAACATTAATCAGTACCTCTCTAAAATGTTATTTTATCAATTATAATTGGATATATGATGTCATCATTTGTGATGTTGACCACATGCTAGTATGATTTAACTTTGTCATAACCTTAACCTTGGTGAGCTTTAGTGGACCTATGACATTAAACCTGAGAAAAATCTAAACATGTTCAAATGCTGTATTTCATGCAGCAACTGCAAAGAGAGAACTTAATCCATTTGACTCCAGTGAGAGCATTGTTATTATTATTATTAACTATCATTATTACTACCTATCATTATCATTATTTTATAGGAGAGCATACAAACCAGTACAAGACTTGGTATTGCTTTCTCATCACATTCTCTTAGAAAAATATACTGGCTTGTTTAATTTCTACTTTACTAAATGAATTGTTATCTAATAGGCTTAATAGCTCTCCCTTATGGCAGTATTAGAAATGGAAATAATATTGAGTAATTCTAGAATTATCACTGGGAAGCAGTACTTTAATATTGTTCTCTTTTACATCAGTCACTATAGTAATAAAACAAATTCTGACCTGTATTTTTTTTCACTCTGGTTCAATATCTATCTGTTAAGGCAGTTCCCATATTATATTTATTATCCTTAATGGCTTAGACATTCCACCAATAATATATGTCCTTAGACTCTTTATAATTTTTCCCTGAGTCCTATTGATTTCTGCAGGGCGGGTGGTTTATGAATGCAAAATTTTATTTTATGTATTTTCCCTTATATTTGCCACATAAATACCACATTTTTTTTTTTTTTTAATTTCAGGATTAAATCTTAGGTAATTAAAAAGACTATGCTTTGAAAATAGAAAAAAATATAAGGCAAAGTCTATTTGGGACAATTTTCTAAACTCCTACCGTTTTAAATGTAAGTATCTTATCTGCCTACCTGCCTGGGCCAGAATTGATCATATTCAGGGCATCAGATATGCTTACTATCTTTCTGCACCACATGGCTACTGCTATGCATTGTTTGTATGTGTGCAGTCTAGTTTACAGGCTTGTCTTCTGTGTCCCCAGAGGTGTCTAAAGCCTTAAATGACAAAATTTGAGGTCACACTTTATTGAACAAATCTCCATTAATTACTTCCAGCAGACCACTTGAATCAGCAGCCTTCCACAGTCTAATGAGATAAATTGTATTGAAAGGTCCTGCACAGATACAAAGAAGGAAAGTTCAGGATGATTTGTCATCTCTACTAATTAGAAGTGATTGTTTTTCCTAGGTCTCAAATAAAGCCAATATCATAATACAAAGATATTTTACTTTAACTAGGGTTTGGAATTAGAAAGAATATTCTCAGTTTTCACCATAGCATTTTAAATTGAATTTGATGCAAGAACTGCACAGAACTGTTTCTTCTACCCTGCCTAATACTGTTAGGCAGCAATTTGAAGTGAATAAGTGAGTACTAACATGAGTAGATAAATGATAGAACTTCAAGAGTGACAGTATTATGCAAATTATATTGAAACCACACCCCCTATTTTTTAATTTGTTGAGTACCATGTTCAAACAACCATGTTTATCCAGTAAAATCTAAGAGAAAGGGAGAAGGATACATTCGTTAAGGCATTTGTCTTCTGAAACCACCACTGTGCACAGTGAGGCTCCGCTTCCAAGGAATGGCTGGGCTTTGCTTGCTGATGGAAAGTAGAAAATGTGCATTTCTGGTTTTCTCTGCTTCCACACACAGTCTTTGCTTTTCTTTATTTAATTGCCTTTATCTCAGCCCACGAATTTTTTAATCTTATTTTCTCCCCCATCCCTCTGAGAAAAGGGAGTGAAGAAGCATCTTGATGGGCACCTAACAGTCAGCCACTGTAAATGCACAACAGAATTCATGAGCACAACTCTCCCTGTTGACCAGCTATTAAACTGATTATATGGATTTTTTTGTATTGGCAATACCATCTGTCCAGTAAAGTTTAAACCAAAAGGCATGAGCAAAAGTGATCTTTAGAGATCCAAAGGACATTTCACTGAAAGCAAAATCCTTTATTTTAGCAAAACTCCATCCCAAGTAATTATATCTGGACTGCTTAAGTTCCACCTATAATTTTAACCAGATATAAAATTCTACTTTAATTGCCATCTGCACAGTTACTCTGTATTAAGGGGCAAACACTTTATCCAGTGGCAACTGGGATAATAAAGGAACCTACCATAGCATAATACTATATCTAAGTTAATGAGTATTAAAATCTTGGAAAAGTTCAAATGAGTAAACTATTTAGATCAAAATATTCTCAAAGGCCCTGAAGAACATGAACCTGAACCAAAATCTGGTTTTATGTGGATAACACTTAATTATTTTTGATCTTTCAATCTCTTCTATGCTAAGATGTTGTTCAGTAGTCAGTGAACATTAGTGGTGGGACCCTGACAATAAGTCAGTGCTGCAGAAGGGGCTCTAGAGTCAGACTGGCTCCAGCTCTGTACCAACAGTTTGTGAGGGCAGCCTCACTAAGTGAAGATCCAGAGTGCAGTGCATCCTCTGGTTTTGAGCACTCACTATAAACACCCTGAAAGGCATCTGTGTATACACTACGTGGATGAAACAAAGTTAACTGGTACTAAGTGACTCAGAGCAGCATAGGTGTTAGGATAATATAATTATTTCATATCTATTAAATGAGATTTATATATTATTTGCTTACCAGCCCAGGTAGGTGAAAACTTAGTCCTACACTTGCCTGTATTCTAACTCTGGCCACAGGCAAAGAGACACTGCCTTACTAGCAAAGAGAAGAGTATGCCAGTTCATTGCTTTGTCTTCCCCAAGAAGTCACATTGCCGAGGCTGGATGGGTGTCTATTTTGAAAAATAAATCTCATTTCCTTCATGAAATGTTTCTGTAATACGTTGAACTGCAGTCCACTACTGGAGCAACAGAAACATCTAATTTCTTACTGCAGAATAAAAACCATCTGGAAAAATTAAACATTGCCACCTATACGTCAACATATATGAATTCCAACTACATTAAAAAGAACATACGATTACGTGTTTGCTTAGAAATCATTGTTTTCCCACATTTGGTGTATTTGGATTTTATTTATCTTTAGCTCAATTACAGCAAAACCAAGAGGACACATGGTGTGAGAAGATGAGAACATGTTTCCAGAGGGTTTTGTGAAGTATTCCTCCTTAAATTCTAGACTGGACTGGGCAGGGGCAAAGTTTGAGGTTTGATCTAAGCTCTAATTCTTTAATCGTCCTTATCCTTTTCTGGACTTGAAGGGGCAATGAAGGAATGAGCACAACACTAGAATATATTAAAGGTATATATTAATTATATAATAAGAAGTTTGTGTAGCAATAGGAGAAAAACTGCCAGCAAAACTTTGTCCTGGTAAGGTGAGAGGAGATTTCAGACTGCTGAGGCAGCCAAGTAGTAAGGTTTTCTAAGAATGTGCTTATGTAGGTATTGCTATCATTGAGTGCTGGTCACCTTTTGAGAGGCATCTCTAAAAAGGGCAGCAGGCAATTAGATTCTATGATGCTTATGTGTCCCTTCCAACTTGAGCTATCCTATGATTCTGTAATTATTGAGACTGTTCTGTAGTAGGTAACATGGACTCTTTAACTGATAAAATACTAATTAACAATAAATTCTTAGTTCCGCACAGAAGATGAATTGCCTTTTCCCCATTACAAAATCTGCATTAGAACACCATAGACACCTACAGCAACTACAGCTTATCCCTGCCATTGCTTCCAGCTAGGCAGACCTCCCAAGTCATGTTATTTCAGAACCAATTTTCAGATATTACTCTTTCAATTTGCGAAAATCAGTCACCTCAACACTGAGTAATCCTCCACTGTTTTTGTTTCAAATTTTTACTGAGATTTATCTCCTTTTCTCGTGTTTAATAGCTACTCTCCCATGTATCAGTTTCCATACGTTCTTTTCAGTTTCAGCAATGAATTCTATTTTCCCCTGTTCTCCTGTATTGAACAGTCTATGCATTAGATTACAAGTGCAGCATTATTTTATACAGGTATAGGTATTTTTAATCATGTTGGACTTGATAGCTCTTAGTCAAAATTACTTTCCCATACTGCATTCATTTATCTTTTTTTGCACAGGTAAATCTGTATTTGCCTGGTTTCCATCACACCAATGTACCAGATGTTGAAAATATCCCAACATCTTCTTCTGTCTTACTACTAATAATTTTCTTTCATTGTGTTATTTTAGCTCTCTGAAGGCTATTTTCCTAATTATTTAAATGGAGTTAGTTCCTCATATTTAGGCCACAGAATAGCATCATGTAAAAAGGGGTTTGATAGTATCATTCTCTGGAGCAGATATTTCAAAATTTTGCTCTGACATTAAATATCATTGAAGCTTCTATTTCTTCTGGTCTTTCAATGATTCCGTATTATCAGTTATTATTCAAATTTATTTTTTTTATTTTCTATTGAGAATTATTTTCCTTACAAGTGCTTCACACCAGGATGTTTTGTGATACTAATAAGAACTTGTCTCTAAAGAGGAAAAAGTATTAACTGAATCAAAATAAAGTTTAAACTCGAAAAAGATATTGAAGCTTATTTAACAAAAATATAATGAAAATAATATAATTCTTATGGCATGGAGGTATCTAGTGCCATTGATAGCAGTCACAGAGTGGTAAGCAATAAAAACATTTTATAAGGCAATTTCACAATTTAGATGGCTTCAAACAAACTAGATGCAGCAAAAATTGATTTGAAATATTTAAAGAACTGCTTGCAGAAGGGGTGTAAACATTTATTTTTGAAGAAATTATGAAAAATGGGTGAAATTCTAGAAAATTGTATTTGTTGATAAAATGGAAGGAGGCTGACTCATTTTTTTCTGTTATCCTAAGAAATATATGGAAAAACGTGTTCCCATCCACAGGAAATAAATTCAGTATCAGTCAGTATGGAGTCATCAGAAGCAAACATGTCAATACAATTTAATTTTGTTCTGTAGTAGACTGGCAAGGTTGAGAGATGAGCATTAGAAATATGTACTGTAATTATGGAAAAGTTTTTGAAAAAGCTAAACTTGATATCTGGAAGAAAATTGAGAGAAAATGGTAGGATGCACATTCATAAAGGGGTGCAAGACTGGTTGTAAAAACATACCATACTGTTATGAAGGGGTCCTTTGCCACCTGAGGAGTAAGGTGACATTTTCTGCTTGCCTGTATTGGACTACAGATGCTAGTTATTTTCATTAGTAGTCTCTGAAATTAAATAGGTATTCCTTTTATTTTGCCTCTCTAATTTTATGAGATTGAAAACTGCAAAGGATAGCGAAAGGACTAAAAACCATTTTGATAATTTGGAAAGAGTTTTAAAATTTTCAAACCAATAAATACATGTAAGTATTGTAATTAGGTGATTAAATGTTATCAAGACTTTGAAAGATAATCCCTGTGAATTTCCCAGGAGCGTATTAGATTATGATGGATTGTCAGCTACTCTGCTGAAATGGAAACAGACTAATGTACTTGATTGTCACTAGAAGGTATTACTCATGACACCACTATCAGCCAGATGGTTAAAGGAAAAGGAAACCTTGCAAATTTGTAAAGACACCTACAATGTTGAAATGAAGTTGCCATGAAAATATGGCTCAGCCACGTAACTCATATGAGAGAGAGAATGAGGGGCAGAGAAAGGTTTTAATCAAATCACAAGATCATATCTGAAAGTTCTGAATATTTCAACATTGAAATATTCCAATCAGATTTCTAAAGATTTCCTATTGTTGATTATCTTTTAACCTATGGAGACTAGAGGGGAGCAATCATATTAAGGTGACTTGCTAACCTTCAAATAGCTCTGTCAAAAGATCAGTATATTAAGCTTTGAAGAGCTTTAAAAAAAAAAAGCATCCGATGCTTTGGAAACAGAAGAAAAAAAATAAGTTTGATGCTAACTTCATGCATAAAATGAAGCAAGATGAGCTGGGAAGAAGGAAGGTAACTTGTGTAATACTGTGATAAAGGACAAATAATTAAAATAATGATTGTTGCTATTTCTTCCAATACCATTCTTACTTCAAAATCTAAATGTATTCTTCACTGAGGGAAAGTGAACAAAAACCATATATAATGTCTTGTAAGTTTAGTGTATTATGTGCTAGGAGGACAATTTCTGGGGAAAACAGTTCTTTTCTAAATGTAGATTAGTTTGTTCACAACTAGTTCTAGAAGAGAGTTCTTATTGTAATTAAAATGAAAATGTTTTCCTTCAAATCTTAGTAAAAATCTGTGTCCCATTTTTGGCAATCAATTCTGCTTCAAAGAATGAGTAATTGGAAAGCAAGGATGGGTTTCATCCTATCTTACTCTGGCCACCTAAACCATCACTTCTTTTGTGATTCATTTACTGAATCAGTTTCCCGTGCTCTTGATGACTCTGTATAATACCTGTAGAGCTGGATGTGATGTACAGTGAAACCCTTTAGCCAATCCTTATCCTTTGGGAGAGACAGCAAGAATATATGTGTACATATAAAAATAATACTACGTGTCTCTGCCCGTGTAATTAAAAACCTGAGGTTGTGGTTTAATCTGATATGAAGACATTTAGATTCTTGTGTCTAGACATCAGTACCCAGAGACATGTCTGAGGTCTAAGCTTTGATTTATAATGAGTAGAAATCCGGTGGAGGGAGTTTAGAGAGCTATTTAGCTAGGCACCTAGCAGATACTGAATCTTTGTCTAGACTCATGGAATGGATTGACCAGTGGTGAGGTCTTGAATATGTTTTCTGGGAGTGAAAGTAGATGAACTTGCCCTAATCCCAAAGTGATTTCTTCATGGTAGTAAATCAGGATGATAAGAACATTGGTTTATTCTTATGTTAATAATCCCAACATCTTGACTACTAGTTAAGGACAGTTCATATCCAGGTGGCTTGGAAGGAGGATATAATTATCAAGATTTGCCTAGAAAAGAAAACCAACTATAACCCTCAGTATGGCAAAGGAATATGATAAGGCACTGCATATTGCTTTTTAATTTAAGCTTTTTATACCAAGTATGCATCTGCATAAATCTCGTAGTTTGGAGATTATTACCACTTCATCTAGCCATTGTTTTGCTTCAGAGATGAGCAGCAGCCAAGGCAGATGGCTGGACAGAATAAAAATATTTTTGCAAGAAATTATATTGACTTTTCCTAGCCCGGTACTATACTTCAGGCTCTCACCAATGACAGTATTTAACATGGAGCTTAGCTGGGCAATATTTACTTCCAGAGGGGCTCTGGACATGTTCAAAATCACATTAAACTGGAAGCTTAGAGCTCTACTTTCTAGCGAAGTTTATTTTATTTGGAATGTCAAAACCAATTTTTAGTTGTTTATTTAACACTGATTATTTTTCTGTATTTGTTTTATGCAATCTAAAAGTTTCATCTAAGCTTCTGACTTCATCACTCACAGTTTATGCAAGTGCAGACTAATATTAGTAAGCATTTAAAATTATTTATCTGATGTTAATAAATTTATTCTGTAGTTGAATGATGAAGATTTCTAGAATTGTAGTCATCCAGATGACAGCAGCTGTTTGGATGTCATAGAAATAGATAAAAGTTAGCACATTTTTGCTAGACACTTGAAAGTATTCTGCAACCCTATGTGTTTGTTGCCTCATTATCTACAGAGAAACGGATAATGATAAAACCATTCTTTCTTAAATGCAACTTTTAGAATTAAGAATTCTTCATGAAATAATGAATTAAAAAATAAAAAAAAAACTTCTTTGGAAATAGATGGTTTCTACAGAGCTGTATAATAAATTTTGTTTTCTTTAATTTAAAAATAAATTGATGGAATATATTTGTGTTATTGAAGAGAATACCAAACATTCATTTCCTAGGTTCAATTTCATTCTAAACTAGCAAGCACTTAACACTGTCAGCCCCTTGTGCTTTTAACTGAATAAAGGTCAGATAATCAGACATCTGAAAGGACAGCTCATTTATCATCCTTTGATAAATGTGTCAGTAGCTAATCTTTAGCAGTGGATGATAATACTACACAATGAAAAGTTAATGGATTCAAAGCACTGAATTTACCACAACATGGATGTAATGATGCTGTAGAGCAGAAAGTTCAATTTTATTCCCTATTTTATATGAAATTATATTTTTGTCTGAAAGCATTAATTACCACAATCCAAAAATTATTCTGATAAATTATGTACCACAGAGGACAAGAATGATCTTGATAAGAAATTGTAATTACAGAACTGATTGAAGTATTATTTCAACAATCTAATGCAATATTTCTATCCCATCAAGCTAATTGCTGAATCCTTACCAGTTTAACAATTACTGCTAAATATCTCTTGCTACCAGTTTATATATACCATTTTAGTAGCACATTCTCATTTATATCTCATGTGTGATTAATCTAAAATCAAAATCAGTATAGTCATCCTAGACCTAAAACTGAGATTGAGAATACCTGTCTGCTCTAAGCCATATCTTGTCAGCCTTAGGTCATCATCCCTGTACAGGCATTTGAAATATTCTATGGCATCTCAAATGACCAAAAGCATGCATTCAGACTGTAATTCATTTATTTTCTCAAAACTTTCTGAAACGTTTTTTTAATCTAATTTTGTAAGTATTGTAAAACATAAGACAGAATAGTGCTGAAGAAGATAAGATGGGTGGTAAAGAAAAATGATACACAGGATTTATTCGACTCTTATATTCCTCGGATTGATACCAGAAGAAAAATGTCTAACATGTAAGTTTGTATTACTTGATGAACACAGCAGGTCTCTACTTCACTTTTCCTTTATCTTCTCTATCTCTGCAGAGGTTCATGGCAGAATCACATAAAGACTATTTTTTCCCAGAACTCGGAATATGGCAATTATGGTTAAAACTCTTTAAGTTTATTGGTCTGCTGTTCAGGCTGGAGGGTTTTCAAGGTATTCTCTTAGATTCAGTTGAGATTGAAAACATTTGGGAAGGTCCCATACAGGACAAGGACGATGATAGAGACAATATCCTACGTTTTAGTGATTGAAAACACACTGAAAGAACTCTGGAGAAATTCGTCAACTTGCCACTTCACAATCACATTTTTCAACAGAAGGGAACAATCCAGACCTGAGTGGTTTATGTTCTGGTTTACAGTATGAATCAAGAAATTTTAAAAGGCTTTAAAAAGGCCAAAGAAAATACATGTCATATTAATTAGCATATGAATTAGCTTTATTTCCTTAATTTTTAAAGAAGGTTCAAGTAACTCTATCCATCTTATAAGGCAGTTTAGTGACCACAAAGAAGAGAAAAATGTGGCTAGAGTTCTCATCTAATGTTTTAAATATCTTAATAACAACTTTTGTCCAGTTGTCAGATATATTTTGCACTGTAATAGTTCATAAATATATTGTGGAAATCAGAAATATAATTTCCTGGAAGTATAATTTTTCAGGTATCATTGTCATAAGAGAAGCATAACCAAAGTCTATTGCACGTTGTTTATCAGTCTTCCAAACTCTCTGTTATAATATTTGACTTGAACAGTAGAACAGAAACTTTCTTAAAAAAAAAAATAAAAATCAAGAAACATGAATTAAAAGAAGAAAATATTTTAATTGTTCAATTTTTTTTCCTACCAGGCAGTTTAGCTGACACCTTTGGTGTATATAGAAAAGAAGGTTTGAGACCATTTCCATTAAATTCAGAAATATGAGTGATTAAAATATTTTCTTACAGTAGCTTTATTGTTTGCCAACATTTTAAAAAATTTGCCATGATAGCTACTACTCAAAATAATAAACTTCTATAATTTCAGAATAAAAATTTATAAGAAAATTTGCACTCAGTGTCTGGATTTACTAATTAAGAACAAGTGGACAACATTGGAGTAGAGAAATAACACAATGAAAGCTAGAAAATAATTAATAATCACATGAATTCTCTTCTTCACAAGAAGAGTATTTTTGATTTTGAGAGCAAAACAACATGCTTGCATAATGGGTTTTTCTTCTTTCATGAGTATTTTGTAGTTGGACTTCATTTTTTCTCCCTATCTCAAATATTTTAGTAATTAGATAATTTTCTTATACCTTGTTCTTGGATAATATGTTAATAATATATCATTCAATTGGGAATAGCTTTTTGTTATAATTAGTGAATATGAATTCTGATTATTACAAGATAGTCATATATTGACACTGCTCTGCTCTCGAGGTGTCCCAGCACTCCTCGGATCTCCAGCTAGCTCCACAGAGCAGCGCAAGGAGTGGCCCTGCCGCTGTGCCCGTTTAGGGTTGGCGGTCAGGGTGTGTGGCCAAAGACCACGACGAGGGCGGACGGTCTGAGGCAGGATAAAGAGTGCGAGAGAGACCTTCTGCGTTTCCAGGATCGGGTTTATTGGGAGCGGAGGGACGAGGTCCGCGGTCGAGGAGAGGGAACCGCAAAAGGCGGTTTTACACTGCGTGCAGGGGTTTAAGTATAGGGGAGGAGCGGAGGGGAGGTACAATCGATGGGCCAATTGCGGACAACTGGGGGAGGTACATAAGGCGGGGAGAAAGATACACCAGACCAATAGGGGGATGCATGGGTGGAGACAACGATGTAACAACAAATCGAGTACTCGGAGGGGGATAACTGGCACAGAACATACTGGAAGAATGGGAGGGGCCAAGGGAGGATTGACAACTGAATGGGCTGGGATTAGGGTGATGAACAGGGAAGGCTCTGGAAAGGAGGAGGAGGTTGGGGATGATGGACAAGGGCAACGGCGGGAAAGGGACAAACCATTTTAAAACTTGAGGGGGTTGCAACTGAATATAAACTTTTAACATTACAACAATAACATAATAATACAATAAGAACATTATAGGACACAACAATATATGAAATGTAAAAATTTTATTTTCATTAATTGATGGTAAAAATAAGAATTCTATTTTCTTAATTAAAGATTTATCCAAAGGACATTGAATTTGTGACTTAAGCAAAATTAAACTTAAAAATGTTGATGTTAAAAATGTTAAAGAATCAAAATACATGAAAGCAACTAGAAAATACAAAAATCATATTAATGGAAACTCAAGTGATTTCTTCAATGGTTTTACTTCCTATATGGTATTATATGACAGTCTACAAACATGGTAGTGATAGATTGTGTCAGGAAAACTCCTGCAACATGAAGAAAGCTTTTTTAATGCTCAGAGTAGAAACAGGAAGAATAGGTTTAGTGGCACTGCCTTGAGCACAGTCAAGGCAACTTAGCAACAACTGCAGACAAAGCATTAAAATAATCTTTTTGAGCATTTGAATTCTTGGCTAAAAGTCATTAGATAGGATATGTTTTAAAGAGAAATGTTTCCAAAGTGAAACATACATTTTCTGTACCTGTTCACTTTAAACAAAGAGATAGAAATTTAGAAAATATATTTCTAGGTTCATCCAAACTTCTGCATATTTCGAAGTTTTATTTCTATTCCTCTACAAGGCAAATTTTACAAAGGTGGCTGTTTCTCATGAAAAGTATGGAGATATATTTAAAAAAACTACTGCATGATCCTGACTATGTGCATCATATGAAATCCAGGGAAAGGGTAAATTTTTTTTTTTTTATAAGCATAGTCTTAAAACATTTAAGTATATGAGTATTGCTGACTCACAAACAATTGGTATAAGATTGCTTTAAGATACAATCCTGCAACATATCCAGGAGGGCTTTATAAGTGATTGGTCAGATCTAAAATGTCCTTCAAAAGGTTTGACATTATGCATCCCCTCATGTGTAATATTCTATCAAGACAAAATACATTAAAATCTCAGTCTTTCGCTAGATCTATCACTAGGACTATCAATGATCCAAAAATGTAGGATGAAAAGGAATATAGAAACAGAAAAGCAGAGTCGTTTAAATTTATTCATTGTCTTATATGGGAGGTGCCAGGTGCAAACTTCTACTTTATTTTTGTGGATTTTATATCACCATAGGGCTTCAGTCTGACTTAGAGCCTAAGGATCTTCATAGTCATGATGGTTCATATGCACTGAAGAAAACAGATGTTTTCAAAATTCTTTTAAGCAAAGAGGTCTGGGATTAGATAATAATAGGAACAGTGGGATAATGTGAAAATTAACAAAGCTGCTCAGAGATGTTTGTGAGAGACTCAGAAAACTTACCATATTTTAGGGCTACTTTTTTTTTGCAATGAACAAAAAAGTACATTTATGTTTTCTTGTTTCAGATGGATTCTCCCACACATTATTGCTGTTGCTATTGCTATTGTTATTATTAATATTACTACTCCTGCTATTGTTCTGCAGATAATGTAATGCAAGATGAAAAACCCAAGATATGTGGAGATATGCAAAATAAACTCTGAAACCATATTGTTTTTGAAAATAATGTATATCACTTGTGAAGCTATGAAGCAAATAAATTGCAAAGCCATAATGAAGGGAGCTAGACTCCTAGCTCAAATCCAAATTACTCTCTCCACATCTTTCTTGAAAATTGTTTAAAGGAAAAATAAATAAGTTATCTCTGAAGCAAATTTATTTTCAACCCTAGATGTTGAATTACATGTGTATCTATGACAATGCTTACTGTAGACAGCAATTGGAAAATCAGGGCTTTTTTAAAACATTTTTTTGAACATTATGGCTTTGTACCAGATTTCCTAGTCCAATGTTAAAATTATATGTTCTTGTTACCCAATTTTTCTGCTTTTGGCTATTCTGATTTTGAATAATTTTGTTTTCATTTTTTTAAATGAATCCCTGCTCTTCTTAGACTATCTTGGATGATTTTCTGTCCCTTCAAATTCTGAGCAATGGATATGGAAGTTTAAAGTTTTCTGAGACCTTTCCTGTCTCTTTCCAAATCTTATCTTGGCTCTGAATCTCAGAACCATGGAATGGCTGGCACTGGGAGGGAACTTTTCAGTTCATGTTGTTCAATCCTCCTGTTCAAGCAGAGTCAGGAGCCAACCAACTCCTCAGGTACTTGTGGGTGCATCCCATCAGGACACATGGATTTATGAATGGACAGTTTTCTTAAGTATTACCTGATCTCATCCTTTTCTACCAAGAATAAGTCTTCCTTGCTCCAGAATTTCCCTTAATCTCCAGGTTCTTGGATTTGGGGACGGAAAAAAAAAAAAAAGTTCTGATGGAGTGGAATTGAGTGCTTCCTTAGGAAGTTATCCAATAACATCCAGCTGAGTGTTTTAGTTGATTCTCTTAAGGAAAGAGATATCCCCCAGACGTACCTTGACAGGCTTGAGGAGCAGGCTGTGCAAATGCCATGAAGTAAAGGCCAAGGTCAAGGCCTTGTGTCTGGGTTGGGGCAGTACCCAATATCAACATGGAATGGGAAAAGAATGGATGCAGAGAAGTTCTATGAAGGGCGACTTAGGTATACTGTTGAATGGAACGCTGGACATAAGCTGGAAGTATGGAGTTGCAGCCCTAAAGGGCAATTGTATCCTGGGCTACATCAAAACCAGCCTGGGCAGCAGGGTGAGGAAGGTGATTCTGCCCCTCTGGTCTTGTGACACCCCATCTAGTGTACTGCATACAACCCTGCAGCCCCCAAAATAAGGATGTGAACCTGTTAGAGGGAGTCCAGAGGAAGCCACAAAGATGGTCAGGGGAGTGGACCACTTCTCCTGTGATGACAGGCTGATAGGGTTGGTCAGCCTGGAGAAAAGAAGGTTCTAGATAGACCTTACATCACCTTCCAGTACCTAAATGGGGCCAACAAGAATGCTGAAAAGGGACTTTTGAAAGGAGCAAATAGTGACAGGACAAGGGAGGATGAATGGCCTTGAACTGCAAGAGGGCAGGTTTAGATTAGATAGTAGTAAGAAATTGTTTACTATGAGGGTGGTGAGACCCTGGCACAGGTTGCCAAGAGAAGATGTGGATGCTCAAGGCCAGGCTGAGTGGGGCTTTGAGCAAGTGGGTCTAGTGGAAGATGCCTTAGTCCATGGCAGTGACTTTAATGTTCCTTACAACCCAACCAGTCTATGACTTTGTCATTATTCTCTGATACATAGGAACTCTACAGACTTCTATACACCTTGAAAATATTTCTTTATGAGAGAATGCTGCAAAACAAAGTAAAAAAAAAAAAAAAATTGATTCCTCGCAGGTGCAAGAAGCATAGAGCTGAGGTCTCTCCCTTCTTGGGAATATTGCAGGAGTAAGCTATTGTATGGCGAAAAGGCAATACTTTTTACCACAATGCTTTTTCTAGAGAGAAGTTATGACAGGTATGCTGCTATTGAGTGTGAGTTTGATGTAGTTTAAACATGGATTGGCTTGAGTTTGCAGAGAAATGCAAAAACAGACAGATATGTTGGAATGTCCACACAACAACTAGATGAATGCAGGCAGCAATCTTTGGCAAGACTTAAAGCCTAAAACCATACACAATGTGATCCAGAAGAAGGTTTACTGATGAAGTTTTACGGGTGAAGGCCAGTCACAATCAGACCTTCAACTGGCTAAATAATAAATTTTCATCCCTTGCACTCCTGGGCTTTGATGTTCATATATACTTATGTTGCAGTTTAAAATCCATTAGTACTTTTGTGAATCTAAATCTAAGGATTTAATTTTTACTGCTTTACTTTTCTGTGCTGCTAAGAAAGAAGTTTTTAGCTTGGATTTTTTTTCATGGCTTCTGCTACTGAATCTCCATTAGCAATGATTCAAGAAGAAAGTTTATACAGTGATGATATACATCACTTAAAAAGTGATGAATAAACATTCCCACTATAATTTTAAGTCACATTTGATACAGCTGTTAAAGATATTATAATTTCACTTGAGGATTTTTTTTTACTTCTGGCTTTGTCAGCTAGTTTTATCATTGTCATAATTTATATGTACTTTAAGCAGGATGTCATTTATAGCAAAAATACTTACCTCCAACATTTTATCTATCACTTTTTGCTGTGCTCAAATATTCTTCATTTCATAACGCTTTCGATAGCATGTGAATGCTCATACAAAACCCTTCTTATCCTCCAAATACGTGTCTCACACTTTTGCCAATAAACAGGATAATTGCCATTCTCAGTCTCAAGCAAATAATTTTTTTTGTAAGGTATTGGGCTATTTAACTATTTAACAGAACTGGAAAATATTTTGTGGAGTATAGAAATCCTTTACAATGTATTTGTGTTTCTAATGTTTAGCAACTAGAATCTGTTTACTTACACTGTGATGAATTTCATAATGTGAGATCCTAACTGAGAACCGAATGTAAGATGGTTTAAATCAGAAACTAGATATCCCTAATTGTCCATGACTAGATCTACACAGATATTCTTAGTTGTTCCTTAGGTTAATAGCACAGACATTCTGGTAATTAATTAATTTAACGCACTAATTCATTAGTGGTACCCTGTAACTTTTGAACTGTGATTTTCAGCATAAGAAACACAAAAAAGTGGAAGACTGAAGCAACTAAGATACTTATTAGTTCCAGCAAACACAGAATATGCTAATTATTAGTTGGAAAATGCTAATTGTTACATGTAATAGCAAAGCCACCCAAGAATTATCTGCTGGCCTGTGGAAATGTTGTCACTATTTGCAGAATACACACAGGTTTCACACACATAGGTCTTAATGACTCAGAGGCATTTTGATCAGGAAGAGAACTGCTCTGTCTCCATTTTTTTAACAAAATAGGAATATCACATATTTTAACAAAATATGTATTTCACAGTTGTAGTAGGAAAAAAAAGACTGTTTGTTCCCCCCATGACACGGACCGCCTTCTCCACCCCGCACCGACTCGCCCAGCTAGCTCCTGAAGGCGAGACCAGTGCCGAGAGTGGCCCACTTCCAGGATTCAGGGGAACCCGGAATGTGGGTAGGGCTCTGAACCCTCACGGCCGTACACGCGTCCGGGGAGGAGCAAAGGATCGAGACAGAGTCCTTCTGAGGTTCCGGGGAAGCGGGATTTATTGAGGGAGGGAGGACAACCGGGACGGCGGGAAGGGAACCACAGAAGGCAGGGAACACAGGTGTACAGCAACTTAAATAGGGGCCCTCCCCCAAGGGAGGGTACAATACAGCACCAATGGCTACAGTTTGGGGTGTAACATAAGGCAGGGCTGGTTATACATACAACCAATAGGGGGAAACATAGGCGGGGAAATACATGTAACATCAAATCATATGCTAAGAAGGCGATGACTGATACAGAAGATACTAGAAGGATGGGGGGGGGCTAGGAGGGATTGACAGTCTTCGGGCCAGGGACTAGAGTGAGGGAGGGAAGGTACTGGAAGGTGGGTTGGGGCTTGGGTTGATTGATCAAGGGTAGGCGGGAATTAGGGCAACTGAATTATAACGGGGGGGGGTACAAACAATAGAACAAAACATCTAATAACAATAAAATAACGCAATACAACATCTCCCCCTTTTCTTTTTAAGAAGATTAAGTTGATGGTACCAGTGTGGGGGAGACACCTTTGAAAGTAATCTTAAAAACTGAAATGGTAGGGGAAATAGGAAACAAAACTGACATCATTAACAGAACTGTTCAAAACATAGAAGTGAACCATCCCGATAAAGTCCTTTAGTGTTTTAGATTTGCTTCTGGTGACTTCGCCTGAGTGTCTTGATGTCGGTGATGGTGAAGACGACTTTTGTGCTGCCCACAGATATCCTTAGGGTCCACCGGAGACAGGGTTGCATCCTCCACGGGGTGCTCCAAGTACAGGGAGCATCCCGAGGAGGTCATGGGGATGGGGAAGGGTTTGCAGGGGGAACCCCAGGGGCGCTTAGGGTATTTTGAAGGAAAGGGGAGGTTATCCTTCTAAAAGAAAAGAGGCAACATAATTCAACATAACACTTTAGGGAATTGGGGAAAAAGGGTTTAGGAAAGGATTCTGAAAGGGGGGTGTCTGAGCCAGCCGAGGACTGTTGATGTCAAATGGAGGAGCGTCTTCGACGACGCAAGGAGGCGACCTTTACGTCCTTTAGGATTGGCCCCGGCTGAGACCTGTGTATGCTGTCAGCCAGAGCCAAGCCCAAGGGGGGATGTGGATCCCATTCTTGGATCCTCTGTCGCCTCCAGTAAACGTCCTCCCCCGAGTCCCCCTGGCAGCCTGCCTCATTTTCCTCCTCACACGAGGCAGCACTGAGCTCCGCTCTTTTTTGTTCCTCCCGAGATGACCCTCCTTCAGGATCACAACAGGAGGGGCCTGCTGGGGGCAGAGCTGAATGACATAATTGGGTGGACTCTGACATGGGGAAAGGACAGAGTGTGGTAACTGGGGAAGGGAATGGACTGGGATAAGGATCAAGGGAAGGAGCCGAGGGAGAAGAAAGGGACGGGCCAGGAGGAGGAGCACAAGGGGACGACCACGCCACATGGTCGATGCCCTCTTGTGCTCCAGGGATAGGGGCGCCATTTCGTGGCTCAGGGTAAGATGCAAGGGTGGGTCCCGGGGTAGGAGCAGGTGCGAGGATAGGGGTGAAAACCGGAGATGGAACTGGGGTAATAACTGGGGAAACTGGGGAAAAAGGTTTCAGGGCAGAGGGATTTAGGAAAGGATCCCTGGCAGCAGGGCCCTTGCTGCCAGGGCTAGGGAACTGGGGAGACTGCGGGGGGCCAGGCGAGCAGTGGCTGGTTTCCCTGGCCAGGCTCGCCTGCGATCGTTGCCGGGCTGCCCCGCCCAGATCCCCCGGTATAGGGATTGAGGGGTCGGGAAAAGGGAAAGGAGAGACAGGGTAAACTGGGGAGGTTCGCTTTGGCTTACTGTCCACTCCCTTATTCTCTTTTAGAACAGACCGAATTGTAAAAAACAACACAATGAATTTTCCAACTGAATAGTCCCCCTGGGCCCCTAACTCTGATAACCTCAAGCCCACTGCATCCCAAAAGGGGACAGTTTTTACACTTTGAGGGGACACTTCAGGAAAATGCAAAGTAAGCCATCTAACGAACTTTTTTAAACTACTCTTAGAAAAATTTTTCTTCCCTCCCACCAGGGTACCCACAACTTGGTTGTAAATCTCTCTCTGCTGCACCGACAATTTAGCACCCATACTCTGATCTTACTGGTCGGCACAGCAAAATCCACCCCTGCCTGCAGCAAAGGACAACTTAAAAAACTAAAAATAAGGGCTCGGGGAACCACCTAGGGCTAGAGCCCGTTGCCCCCTCCTGGGGCAATGCTCCCTGCCCTCACCATGGGATGGCCAGTCCCGGTAAGTCCCTTTCACCCCTAGGGTCCCTGGGGGATACTTACGCTGCCGTGGTCCCGAGCGTGGTGCTGCAGACAAGGTCTCCTCCCCCGAGGACAGCCCTCCTGGTGCTGGAAGGTTGTTGTCCTCACCCCCGGGAATGCTGCCGGAATCAGCCTGCTGTCACCGGGGTAGCTAACGGCCAAGACTTCCAGATCCTCGGATCCTTGGAAGTTCTTCGTGGGGTCACTCCGTCGAATGGCCCCGCGTCGGGCGTCAGCTGACACGGACCGCCTTCTCCACCCCGCACCGACTCGCCCAGCTAGCTCCTGAAGGCGAGACCAGTGCCGAGAGTGGCCCACTTCCAGGATTCAGGGGAACCCGGAATGTGGGTAGGGCTCTGAACCCTCACGGCCGTACACGCGTCCGGGGAGGAGCAAAGGATCGAGACAGAGTCCTTCTGAGGTTCCGGGGAAGCGGGATTTATTGAGGGAGGGAGGACAACCGGGACGGCGGGAAGGGAACCACAGAAGGCAGGGAACACAGGTGTACAGCAACTTAAATAGGGGCCCTCCCCCAAGGGAGGGTACAATACAGCACCAATGGCTACAGTTTGGGGTGTAACATAAGGCAGGGCTGGTTATACATACAACCAATAGGGGGAAACATAGGCGGGGAAATACATGTAACATCAAATCATATGCTAAGAAGGCGATGACTGATACAGAAGATACTAGAAGGATGGGGGGGGCTAGGAGGGATTGACAGTCTTCGGGCCAGGGACTAGAGTGAGGGAGGGAAGGTACTGGAAGGTGGGTTGGGGCTTGCATTGATTGATCAAGGGTAGGCGGGAATTAGGGCAACTGAATTATAACGGGGGGGGGTACAAACAATAGAACAAAACATCTAATAACAATAAAATAACGCAATACAACACCCCCATAGTTTCTTCTACCATATTCCTATTAATTCTTACATACTATTTGGATTTTCATTCAAATAGGAACTTTATAAACTTTTACAGACATACAAATAGGTGGCTTTTGCATTAAAAGTAACTATCTGATCAATAATGAAGATGATGCCAAAGGGTGTTTAATGTTCATAATAGAGTGAGAAGTGGCAAAATGAAGAAAAAAATATTTTCCTTCTCTTAGTTTTAGTCAAAAAGAACTTCAAAGTATACCTTGAGGCTGCCATGAACAAAATCTATCATGTAAGCAGCCACCTGTGAACAGTTTCTACAAAATTTGGTGGAGGGCATTTATCATCCCTCAATTAAAATGTCAAATCTAATTAGACTTCCCTTCAACACATGTATGTTACACAGTGGTACAATGAAAGAAAGACTTTCCCTTGAATTACTAAAAAGCAACGGGGTTATCTGTGAAAGCTCCAAGAGAAGCAAGGGAGCCTTTCTGCAGCAATTCCAAATGCAAGGGAGTTGATTCATTAGCTGTTTACAGCCCATAAAGCATCTATGAATTTGATATTTTACCTGGATGAAGGACGCATTCACTCTCATAAGACTCCAGACCAAATTGTTCCATGATTAGGAGAGATGTGTCCAAGATTCACAGGTTGTTTTGATAGTGACTGGCATCATATATTGGCTCTTTGGCAGAGTGGAGACTTCACTATTCATTTTTTGGTACTTGTTTTTAATCCAGTATGACACATCTTAACAAAGCTAAACACCAAATGATTAACAGTATGTTCCTTCAAAAAAAGGTTTCAAGCATTTATTTTTCAAATATGGGCTGTTTAGTCCAGCCTGCAAGTCTGAGTAACAGAAAACACAATGGAAAGCAAAATATTAAATATTATTAATAGTAACCTAAACAATTTCAGAGAAACACACGTATTTAAATAAAAATTCTAATATTTCATAAAATCTACCACTGTTAGCTATAAGAAATAAACTAAAAGACATCAAATCAGTAAATATTCTCTTCTTACTGGTCTCCTGAAAACTGCAAATTTCATGTGCAGATGTACATAATGCAGTCTAATGATCTGAAGACATGAATCACCATACTAATAACACTTTGTAGGCTGGTCAAATTGTATCTGTACATAAATGGAATTATTCCTTTCCTTAACTCAATTTAAAATTCAAACTTTAACAGTAATGTTTTCATTATAATGGACAAGCCAGAGTAGTTTTTTTTTCTCCCTTTTCCCAACTTTCATTCATTCCAAATACTATAATTGGGAGGTTTTTTTGTGGTTTTTTCTTTCCTGTTGCCATTGTTAGAGATAGCGTTTCACCTCTGGGGTTTTTTTCCAAGATAGACTTTCATTTTTGTATTTATAAAATACTGCTAATTTTCAGTACTGTCTGTCTAGGTTCTTTTAGATATTCCAGACAAGGAGGTTTTAATTTTTAATACCAAATTTATTTTCTAGTGAATATTTTATGTTACATGGGACTTTGACTTTGCAGAACAATACAGCAATATAATGAAATCACAAGACAAACAAAATCCAACAATTACAATATACAGTTGGATAGTAATACAGATGTGATTCCTATTGCAGGTCTCTCTGTAAGCTCACCATTATGATGCTGGGTGATCTCAGTCTCCAGGAAGAATATGTGAGTTAAAGCCAGCTCAAGCCCTTTGCCCTTTTTAGACTAAATTTTGTTGTTTTCCAATTATTTGAGAGCCATATATTCACACATACATTCCCATGCAGGACTGACTGGCTGGGAAAGATAATACTGTGTATTAGCTATTGTAGGGAAGGCCATTTACACAACTGCTGGACACCATCAACAGACACATTCAATTACCTGAAGTAAAGGTTCCTCTCTGGTCCCCTTTCTGTTGTGCTTCCTTTGCAGCAGCCATGCTCCTGTAGGTCCTTAGGGGAGCAGAGATCCACCCGTGGAGGGTCCCAGGTGACAGCAGGTGGGGATGCTCTGCAGGAAGCTGCAGCCTGTGGGGACACAAGGCAGAGGCAGGTGCTGGCAGGAGCTGCAGCCCACGGCACGTCTCTGCTGCAGCCGTGCAATTTCTGGTGGTCTGCACTCCATGGAGAGGGCCCACACTGGAGCAGTCACTGAAGAACTGCTGCCCCTGTGAAGGGACAGTTCACGAAAGACTGTAATCCTCATGAAGAACCCCATGCTGGAGCAGGGGAAGCAATGTCAGGAAGGTGGAGCGACAGGAGCAAAGTCTGACAAGCTGACTGCAATGCCCATTCCCCATCCCCCACATGCCACTCAGAGGGAGTAGATAGAAGAATCAGGAAAAAGGGAGTTCAACAATGTGAAACTGAGCCCAGGAAGAAAGAGGGAAGGGAAGGTATTCTTAGTTTTGTCCTTTTTTCTCGCCATCTTACTCTATTTTTGCTGGAAAAAATTTAATTGCTCATTCGCAACGTGACTCTTCTTTTCCAATCAGGGTAATTGCAAAGTGATCTCTTCATCGTTATCTCAGCCCACAAGCATTTCCTTTATATTTTCTCCTCCAGTCATTTTGGGGAGGGAGACTGATGGAGTGGCTTGGTGGAAATCTGATAGCCAACAAATCTTAACCTACTGCACCTATCTTCTCCGAGCCTTCTTTTATCAATTGGTCACACAAATAAAATGGAGATTGACAACCATTCCATGATATTCCACATAATTATTGTCTGTAACTAGAAAATTGTTTGGCAGTGACTGCTCCCCTTCTGTTAATAGCACAGTTTTTCTAGAAAATGAGCATAGAGATAACAAAGTATAAACCTGAAATTCTGTCCTGCTCATAAATATCTTTTTCCTATCATGGATGAGACAGAACAAATTGCAAAAAGGGAAAAACTGAGAGGAACACCTTCTATGTGGCAACAGAGAACAGAGAAAAATTTCTTTACTTTCATCATTTTTTGGCTGGTGTTTTGACAGCCCCCATTCACTAAAAATATTTACAGTACCTCAGAAAGTTAATGGAAACTCTTCAGTCATTAAGTATGTGCATGAGGTGGAAACTAGAGTGTGCTAATTCAAAAAGCCAGAAAATATATTTGGGAAAATGTAGGAAATGAGTGAAGTGACTAAATTCTGAGCAAAATTATTCTCCTCTATTGTTTCCCCTTCACCAAAATTAAGATGCTTTAAAATTAAATTTCCACTTCTGGTAAAATATGCTCTGTATTTTCAAGTACATTTATTCCGCTGTCAACTTTTTTCAGCTCCTGCTTCTATTTACATTTGCAACTCATATGCTTGGCTGAGTCTTGATAAATTTTCAATGTATACTTCACATTAAACCAGCTGTGGTCTGCTTAGAAATAAATCTTAGAAATTATTAATTTTCAGGGGTTACTTCTCTGTGTCATGATTATATTTTATAGGTGTTATCTACTATGGGATTCTCAGGTAATTGCTTGGAAACAACATTAAAGTTTACATTCTTGATAGCTTTCAAGAGATGAAATACCGATTTCCATTAGCGAGTATGCATACAACAGACACATGAAAGTATCAGCCAATAATTCAGATAATAACCATAGCAATCATCATGCCCCAAAAGGCATATAAATTATTTTAAAATACAAGCACTTTTAAGACATCTTTGCATTTAAAAAGTTTTTTAAAAAGTTATAAAACTAATAGAAAAATCAGTTCTGTCAAATGTATGCTATTTCAGTTAAATTTATTTGATACTTTGTCAGAATATGAGACTGCTCCAATATGAGTCACATCTAAATGAGTCTAACAATTTCTAAAGTATAAATGTGTAGTAATTGAGGTTTTTTTGCATACAAAATCTATTTGTGCATCTGTCGTCATATTTTCTTGATTTTTGAACTCATGCAAATACCTATATGTAGAGATAAATAGATGCTGCTGACCCCCCTTCCTTCCAGTCCTCTATTTAAGTTCTAGAAGTTCTTTGATAATTTAGGCTCTGATAAGAAAATAATGAGCAAATATTTAAGCTATCCTCAATGTGCACATCTTGAATTTGGTGATATAATTCTTTCATCTAAGGTAATTGTGTTTTGTTTTGTTTTGTTCTCAAAGGTTTTTCCTAAAAATAAAATGAAAAATATTTATGCCCAAACGTCTTTCATGGAAGATTGAAGAGTCAGCAACTGTCCACAGCTTTAGCCAGCATCAGTTAAATCATGCCTGCAAAAGACTTTTGGAAACAGGTTGAGGAGTACCAATAAACTACCTTAAAATATCATCCCACAAGTGATCTATTGATCTTGTTCTAATAAATCTTCTCGGTTTTGTGTAGGTATACAACCCATAAGTTTATCTGTATTCCATTAGTTTTCATGCAAGTGACTTTCATTTACATTCTTTGCTCTTAATTTTTTATTCTTTCAATAGATCTTTTTGTTGTGTGAAGTGGAACTGGGGTGCAGCATAGTAGTTGTCTTCTAGAACAAAACTTCTGAAAAAAACTCAACCAAACCACAAACAACCACTTCCCAGGAAAAAAAAGACTGTTACGAAGGGAAGTGATTGATCACCCCTCCAGAGAGAAATACAGAGGTGTTTCACAGGGAATCAACTTATCCAGACGAGATTTTTCCCACAAAATGTGGTTATCCTTATCCTTATAAAAATGTCTTGGGATCTCTTAATGAACATTAGTTACCAGGGCACTGAGACCAATCTCTGAAGTAATTTCAGTCTCTCAAACATGTTGTCATCTTGCTAAAACATGACACTACTGTTTGCTGGGAAAGCAATTTGTGTTTGCAATGTGCAGACAAATCATTCTGATGTGAAACAAAGAATTGGAAAGTCTCTGCAGAGAAACTCATACTGATTAAAAATCCTGTCTTCACTAGCTTTTATAGACAAACTATATTATGTGGAAATGCTGCCACATCCTTTAGAAATTCAGGTCAAATTAAGACCAGTATACTACTACATTAAATTTTACAAGAGGCAAGAAAGATGTTTTGCACTTTATTTGTGTTTTATTGACCTACATAGCTAGTTTAAAAACAGTTAAAGTAATTAAATATGGTACTAATTACAGCAATTAAGGTTGATAGCATTATTTACTATAAGGTTTCTTTATGTTTGCAAGGATAACACCTCTTTTCTACTTAGCCAAAGTTAGCTAAACTAAAATCATCTGAACATTCAACTTATGAACATATATGCCTAGTTAAAAAAAATAAGAAGAGTAAAAAAAAAACCAAGCACAGAGTGCTGGACATTTCTCTGAAACAGGATGAAGGAGTATATCTGAATTTTTATCCATGTTAAAGATGTTTAGAAACTTCTTTAAAGACCTTTTGCCCTATGTTTTAAGTTTCAGAGAATAAATTTGCCAGGAAACATGGATTTTTGCCAAGTTTGTAAAAAGCCCCACAATTAAGCCAAATTACACAATTTTTAAGAAGTTTGCAATGCATACATATTCAATTGGAAAGCAGAATTTTACGTCTCTGTTCACTAAGGACTCCATCTCATGACTGAGAATGTTCTAGTCAGGTCTTACAGATATTCATGCATCATGGAATCTGTGTCAGAATTGGAGGTAGCAGCAAAAATTTTTTTCCTCTTGAACAACGAGTCAAGCCTGTATTTGTGTCCAGGCTGAAAGAGAAGTTGGAGAAAGGTGCAAATGAGGGTGTAAACTATCCTATTCAAATTCAATCACAAAAAAAGACATTTTTACAGCTAGATGACTAAACAGGGCCATAGAAGGTTCCATTTCAAGGAAAACACATAACATGTTATAAATTGAGACTTATTTAAAAAAAACTCCTAGGGGTCTTCTATCTAATTTCAGAAGAGCTGTTCAGCGATTTATGATCAGAAGTGAAAAGGACAGGCAAATATACATGGATATAATCTAGTAAGAGATTGTAGTAGTGTCACAGAACTGAGGTGATCTCTGCAAAATAAACCGATTAATATATTGTAAAAGAAGAAGCAAGATTAGATGTAGAGCCCAGAAATGAAGCTTTTATTAGGAAGCGTTTGAGCACTAATGGAAAGACACAAGTGAAAGTCAGAAGGCAAGAAACAAGGCAGTCCGAATGAAAAACCTTGTGGAGAGGAAGTGGAATTTATTGGGCAAGCTGTTGGCAGGACAGTCTTCAGCAGAATGCAGAGATTTCATCCAGAAAGGAAAGAGATTAATGATGTTTAATAGCTTTTGTTGACTGGAACTGTATGTAAATTCCAGCACAAGCATAGCAAGAGTAAGCAAAATTACTGTTTAAAAAACAATCAACTTTGGAACAAAACTGCACATAATAGCTGGCAATCATAGCACTAAAATATTTACATGAATGACAGTAGAAAATATAATCACAGTATTCTTATAAAATAAGTAATTAAATTACGTCAATAGTATTATATAGAAATGCTAAAAATTCAACATCATGTTATCATTAAAATATTAGCAGAATAGCGTTATAGACATGACATGCACCCTCAGTGCTGAATCCCTGGGTTCTCCCAATAAACTTAACAAGTCTCCTATCTTGGATTATAGAGTTCACATCCATGAACCAGCAGCATCTTCTGAAATGTGAAGGATGATGTCCTCCACAGCAGTTGACTATTAGACACTGATACCTGCAGTGCTGATCCTCTTGACATTGAAAGTTTCAGATCAATCGTTTAAGCTGCCTTGTATCCCACGAAATGATTGCTTCCTGTTATTCTGTTCATTATTTCTGCATTTTTGCAGTCTGATTGTTATTTTGCTGAGTTTCTTTCTCAGTCTGGAAATAACTGCTGTGTCCTTGGTCATCATGTCTTCCTGAGAATGATCCTTTGGGGAGTCTGGTGTTCAAAACGAATCAGAAATTACCATTTCAAGTAATCCATATCTGTGCAATATCAAATACTTTTGTACTAGTGAATGCCACACCAAGGTTTATCTTGACTTCAGTCATCATTTTTCCCCTGATATAGTGGCCACATGCTATGGTGCATCAGATGAGCATTTTCCTGATCATTCAGATCTGCAGTTCCCTTCTTCTGCAGTAGCAATTCATTCATGTCAATTTCTCTACCCAGGATCAGCAACTCCCTTCCCTTACACACATTTAAAGCCTTTTTGACATTCTTAAAGTTCTTCTTACATGTGCAGTAAGGAACTGGGAACAGTAGGAACAAGAGGAAACATTAATGTGGATTCCAAAAGACAGAAGCATATACTGACTGGTTTATGAGAATCACAAAATGAGCTGGAGGTCTTTTAGTCCAATCTCTCTGGTCAAACAAGGTCCCCTAGAACATGAATCTTTTAACAACAAAATCTCCTAGCCCATCTTCACAATTCATGATCACTGTGTGAAACTAGTCTTGTGGCAACAACTGAATTACACTTTAAAAAAGAGGAAAAATACCTGAAACTGTTAAAAAATCATGCTGCTCATATGACATTAGTCTGTAAGCTGACAGTATTTTGGATTGATAAAGAGTTTGTAACAAGGTTACTAAAACTGTATTTTGAACAATCTGCAAATAAAATATTATGAAAATATTGCTTATAAATACATTTTGTTAAACTCATGAATTTTGGCTAGCTTTTCTCAGAGACAGCTGGTGCCTCTTTAAAAATAAAAATGAAATTAATTCATGAGTTTTTAGATCAAGCCACTTTCCTATAATTCTTTGTTAGTTTTGCAGGTTTTCAGCATCGCCTTTTGCATTGTGTTTTCTTGTTTGTTTGCATTTTCTCAGTGTTGTGGTTTAAGTCTAGCTGGAAGTTGGACACAAAGTCATAATACTTTGTATTCTCCATTACTGTAAATTTTAATTTAAGTGGCAACTCACACTTACGATTTATCATACTGCATTTACATGCTCTATTCTTCTCACATACCTGCTTATCAGTGATATGTCCTGTTTTATACTGAATTCAGAATTCTTAATGCTCATCAGAGATAATAATTTTTACTCCTTCTGACTCTAATTCATATTGACTCTGAGAGAACTGCACACAGCTATGAAACAATTAATAATGTCCCCCATGTTGGGGTAATGAATATGGAACAAAAGGCATTTGGGTGTTCAATGATCAATATAATCTGATTCAAGGAGAACTTAAATTCTCTACCTCAGGGAAAAAGAAGGCCCTCAACATATGTGAAAACTGAATTCTAAATTCAAATGGGATGAAGAGTAGCTTATATCCTAGGGTCTAGAATATCCCACCAAGGAAAACCAGACAGTAATAAATAGAATACTTAGAAACATGTTTACAAGAAATGACTGCATGCATCAAGAGCATATTCTGGTCTTTGATTTTAGAGTCCAGTGGTGAACTAAATCAAAATGCTTCTACCATGTCCCTACTGAAACTGAACAGATGACCTTGATCTCTTGTGTATTAATATTTTTTTTACAAATAAACTTCAGCAGCAAAATTTATCCCCCTAAAAAAGAACTCGAGGTGCAGATAGGGGAATGAGAGCAAGAGATGGGAGAAAAACAAAAGACTGAAACATGAATGGCTGTGAATATCTATGAAATCTTTAGGAGTCTGCATCTTAGCTGATGGATTGCTTGGTTATAAATCATCAAGGTTTATTATAAGATCAGTTTACTAACCGTAGAACACATTTATTGTGAATAATAGCTGGAAAATAAACAGCCAGTTGAAATAATATCCTATTTTCAGGTACAGAGAAAGCCACCTTATTGTTGCATATCACTGCAAAATACAACTAAATTATAAAAGGACAAAGCTGTGCAATAAGTGTTACAGATTTTTGCTGTACCAAAGTCAGGCATCATTTCTCCTTATGTTTATACTTTCTACCTCCTCCTTTTTTACATTTCTTTCCTCTCATTTCAAGTCTTTTATCTTTTTATTATCATATACAAGGAAATTAATTTTCTCCAACTTTCCTCACTACTTTTTCCATTCTTCTTCTGCTACTTCACCTTTCTCTCACTGTTGCTAAGACATTTGTAATAAAGCTTCTTGATTTTCTACAAGACTTTCATAGCTATTTAACTGTCCTGAACCAAAAAGATAGCTTGGTGATATTCCTCAGAGATTTTTACTCACTTTTGCAAATCTAGTGAGAACTAGAATTTTAAATATATTGAAAAATTTGTGATGAAGTGAATGTCTGCTCCACCCCCACAAAAGCTATCCCATCAGAGCAGAAAGGTCTGGAAAGATGGACCAAGGTATCTTACACCAAATCAGCACCCCAAATACAGAAGTTATACAATTTCCCTTCCTGCTCCGCATGATGAAATTCTGGGTGAATGGCTACAGATATTAATTAGAATGAAGAAATCTCTTCATATTTTGAAAGAAAAATCTTGAGGAAGAAGTCTTGAGTAGAAGAAAAGTCCATGAACAGTAAGATTTGTCTTGTATTTTTCTCTGAACAAATCATACTTGTTGATCTTTCAGTTAATGCAGTTGATGTGTAATTAAGGAGATGTCTTCAGTAATAGCAGACAAGTAACCTTTCCTACTGTTATGATTTTTTTAGCTTTATATTGGTGACTTAATCTTCATGTACTCTGTGGATTTGTCTGGTATATAATAGGCATATTATTAATCTGCAATTTCATATATATTTATGCAAAAAAAAGATGCTGGATCATCTAATGTGACCTACTGTGCACTCCAAGCCCAATTATATGTATTTAACTAAGACATATCTTTCTCAAAGACAATCAAACTGTGCTACAGCTTTTCAAGGGATGAGGATTTCAGTATTTTTTTAATTTCAAAGGAAAAACCCATTCCTCATTAACATATATAAATTCTTTATAATTGGACTATTACTTTTAAACTACAACAAAAAATGCATTGGGTATTGTAGCCATACCTCACATCTCTTCCAAAAAACAAAACTCAAAAAAGTAATTTAGTATACTAACTTAAAAAGGGTGGCTATTTTTGCAGATAACAAGTAATTCCGTTTGTGTATTCCTCAAAAGAGCATACAAGCAGACAGAAAAATAGTAATTTATGCATATAATCTCTGTTATGAATTGTTTTCCATTGTTCTCCTATGTTCTCCTTTTCCAGATATCAGTCTCCAATATCAGTTCAGAATTAATATCCATGAAAAAACTGCCATTATTTTCTTTTATTTATAGAAATGAAATTGCGTACATTTAAATTACTCAGTCAGTCCTAAATGTTTCTGAAGCTGTAAGAACCTCGCCAGACCATAAGCCAATAAGGAACTTTGTCATGAATTGCTGGCCCATTTTACTGGGCATGCTCTAAAATATCTAAAGACAGAATAACAAGCAGCTGTACTAACTGCGTTGCTTCCATTTTGTGCTTCTTTCTGAGACATTACAGTAACAATGCCTTGTATCTCACAGATTGAATGGATGGGTCAGTTTGTCAAACAAAACTAAAAATTAAACTGTTGTTCTGGTCAAGTGGAGAAAATAAATTGCTTATTTTTATCACACTCACCTTAGGGGAAAGCTCTGAAAAGAAGCAAAAACATTCAAAGTCCAAGCTATTATTCATACCTTCCTAAAATTTGCAAAGACCAAAACTGGAAAAAAAAAGTGATATCTTTTATTACTGTACTAGTTTTCTACACTCTTAATATTCTTTTCTATGTCCCCATTTCCACAGTGTTTAATCACTACATTCTGATACAGAGAAGCTAGAAACAATAATCTGTCATTAGCCTCATATAGTTGCTTCTTTTCTCCTTTTAATTTCAGGAAAAAAAAATGGTAGGATGACACACAAATATTGCAGCAGTTGCAGAAAGAAGAAATTACTCCCTTTCAGCTTTCAGTTGTTTCCTGTGTACTTAAACTCTCACTTTACCCAAACCAGAAATGTCCAGAACTATCAAATTAATGGGATCATGCTGAGAAAATGCAAAGAGGTCCTTCAGGCATCAGAATTTTTTGTGTCTCAATCTGCTGAGCAGTGCTGACACATGAAGAAAAGAGTCAGTGCTTAGTACTGATTATTACATTGCCTCATCAGTAACACTCATTCATTTTACCTAACCCCAGAACAGACATCTACATGACCTGAACAGTGTCCTTTATGGGCACTGGAATAAAACAAAAATTTACAGGATGAAATTTGTCTCATCCTAATGAATACTAGAAACAGAAGAGAGAAATTTTGCTATGGAAGTGTCAACTCATTTGTAGGAATGCGGTGATTTAAAATCAGGTGGGGATTAAACTCCAAACAAACTGCTCCATATACACCTACTCCCTCTGGTGAGAGAGGGCAGAGTCCACAGTGCTGAGCTCCAGCAACTTCCGCAAAGAAGGAAAAGATCCAAGGGCGGCCACTCTCCTCTGAAGCCGCTCGCCCCAGGGATGATTCGTGTGGTATAGAATAAAAACAGAGACTTGCCCATGCGGCTCCAGGCTCCAACCTCTTCTTGGCACCTGCAAGTAAAACTAGAACAAGTGACCAGTGAGAAAGATGGAACTGGACCTTATTAGATCATACATTGTTGATGTGATGAACATTTGAAAAAAGACATCTTGATAGCTTAGTTGTGTTTTTCCTTATGAAATGCAGGGACACATGAAAGATTCATACCTGCCTCAACAGACTGAACATTTGAATCTTCCCAAATGAGCCTTTAGGAACCCTTGCAGTACCAATGAAACTGCCTCTTTTCTTGAAGATTAAAAGAGATTGGTGTTACTTTTGGGGCAATTTCACTTTGCTTATAAATTGTTATTTGTCATTTTACCTAAATGTATTTTGCATATTTTGGCTTTTCTTTTTGAAAAATTAACGATTTGAAAAGGTTCACTGGATGTTTCAGTATGAAAGAAATGTTACTACAACAAATCCTTTGTGCATATAAATAGATTTATATAAATATATATATATATTAATTTGTAAAAAAGTGGTTTTAACAGTCAGTGGGGAAGGAAACAGAGGAGACTTTCACAAGCCATTTGAGTCTATTTCTCTGCAAAATACAGTAAGAACAATAGAGATGATGTTTCTTTCCAGGTAATGAGTCATATTTGAAGTTTTCTATTCCACAAATATATTTCTATTTATACCTTATCAAATGTCTGAAAATTATTCATTCTCTTGTGTTTTCTGACTGCAAAAATGCACAGATATTCTCTAGGATAATATGAACTTTCAGATTATATAAAGCAAAAATATTGTAGCTTTTCATGAAAGCAGCTATCCGTCTGTACTGCAATTAATGAACCAGAATTGGCATTTTTCTCAGTTCTACATTTTCTGCTAATCAGGAATTTGCCCCTGGGAAATACAAATGCCTGTTCTGAGTAGACATGAGGCATAAAACACTGATACAAAACATTTAATAGAAATCTGCATATAATGAAAATAATTACCGAAAAAATTGTTGAACCTCACTGGCAAATAACTAGCATTCTGCAATAAAGTATGGAGCCGAACTCAATGTCCTAACATGATTTTACTTTTTCTTCTTTTTAATGTCATTGGCTATAAAATAGCTTTTATTTTTAATTTCTTTTTGAAACCATATGAAATTGAGGTCTGATTAAAGATTCTTTTCTTATAAAAAGAAGCATTATGTTCAAAATAATTTCCATATTAAACATTTTTTTTTCCCGGAGAATATTGTAGTATCTCTGTTTTTACCAATAAAGAAACTAAGGAATAAATATGTCGCAAATGAAACTGAGTTAATGATGGGATCAAGAATAAATGCATCATCCTGTCCCTGTGGAGATATGTCCTCTGTCTAGAAACTATCCTTTTCCCACCTCAGCTGTTCACAGGCAAGACTGACTACTGGGTGTGTTGTGTGCTTCATTGCTGATGGTCACAGAAGTGCTAGATGTGGAAAGAACCACAGGAAGGCAGCAGATGGTATTGCCTGGGGACAGAGTTGTAATTTATGCTCTTGCATTTACTACCATACATACATTTAAATAATAAGAAATACAATGAAAGAGCAGTAGTTTCAGTGATGGCTTTTGGCATAATTCTAAGCCTGTGTTCAGAGTTTTTGAATTAATTATCCTGTCAATCAGTCTAAAAGAAAAATCTAAAGATCCAGCTATAATTTTCAACAGAATATTCCCAGAAAAACTGAATTTAAAAATGTATTATATACTATTATATAATTTATGCTAGGAAATGAGACTTTAGAACTCAGCATTAGATAGCACACAATTTTTTATTTATTCATCTACTTTACAAAGTTTTCTTGTCCTAAATTCTTCTTGCCTCAGGCATTCATCTGAAGTCTTGATGCTGTGAGCCTTCAGGCTTACCAACAATAACTGTGATGATGTTTTATAAATGTCTGTATAGTAGTTTAAGGTTTTCTGCTGACTCATAGTCACAGCTGAGAAATGCTAATGTATCCTGTCACCTCAGCTACTCAGACTCATCTGTCATCTCTGGTCTCTTGGCTTGTCCCACACCTCGTGGTGCCTGTTGCCATTCTGTCTGAAAAACTGGCTGCAGGACTTTTGTGAACACTTATGATTATGTGAATTTTCAAACCCAAACAAGACTTTGGAGAGAATCAATATATTTCCCTTAGTTACATGTCTAGTAACATATCAGAACCATCAAGTCCAAAGAATAAAACAACTGTTTAGAAGGATTGAAGCTTTTTTTTTTTTTTTTTTTTTTTTTTTGTCTCAGTTTATGGACAGAAAACTGTAGATATCCACACTAAAAAAAGAATTCTAGCACCATCTACAAACCACAGCACTGTATTTAGCACTTTGACTCAAAATGGTCTAGTATATTAGAAGAATAAACCCAAATCAGAAAAGTTATATTCAAGCACTGATGAACTTGAGATCAACAGAAAATTGATGGGGTAATATCAGAGTAATAACTGTTCTGTCCTGCAGAATTTCAAATGCACTCATCAGAAGTAATAAATATTTACACATCAGATACAATAATAATCATCAGATCTGATTTCTACCTGTTTTCATCTCTCTAATTTTTCTTGACTCCTGAACATTTCCTTATCTTGATATTTTAATTCTACTGTACTTAAATTTTATTGGATTTTTCATCTGCTTTGATCCTTACAGTTATGCTTCTGCTTCTTGTGACTCATAAGAGGTATGCAATTATATGCCTAATTCTATTTCAAATGTTATGGTTATTTGCTTAGGAAAAAAATGTTGAGTTTACTTTGTTTAATGCAAAGTAAAATATGTTCAAAATATTCTTGAATTTAGGGTGTCAGAAAATTCCTCTCCCTTAATTTTTTTTCCAGCAGACTGCTTGATTTACACTTATGAGTAGGAAGGAAGACTTTATGTTTTCTGCTCACACACAAAATGCTGAAATTAGCAAGATACGAAAGATTTCTCACAGAAAAGTCAAATGCTTTTCTTTAGTTTCAATTCTTCTCCCAAATTCCTGCATAGTCCATTCTTAGAAGTTCTCTAAACTTGTAAGGTTTAAGGTATAGGACTCAATTATTTGTCTTGCAGTCTTCCATCCATTTTTTATATATCTAACTCATTCCATGATATTGTCTGTTTAGAATTGATTGTTTAGAATATTTGGTAAATTATAATATTTTTCCATTAAAGACTATAATACTTTTTGAATTCAGATTTTGGCTCCTTTATTTTCTTTCCTTACAAAAGTTCTCATTTTCTCTTTTAGAATTTCTTGACAGGAAAATAAAGCATTAACCACTTTCAAACTTCTCCAGGGAAAACTTTGGTCTACTTGAGCTTAGGCTTGTTATCTGTCAATCACTCAATCAGTCTTTATTTTATGTACAGTAGCACAATGGAGAATGAATCTCAGAGTGCAATGCATAATAGCTGTTAGTTAACATGAGAAAGCTAATCTCAGCTGATGAATTTTCACTTTTGTTTTACATATACTTAAAGAGTTTCTAACAACCTCAGGGACTAAGTGTTATTGCTTTAGGGTATATGCCTGAAGTCTTAGCCTCTGGGTTTTTTTGCAGCTGTGTCCATGATCACTCTGGAATAAAATTAACTTGGGTTTAGACTAAAATAATAATAGCATCAATAGCTGAATATTTATACTATGTAGCATAACAGAGACTAATTACATTTTTGTGACTTAACAACTTGCCATGGCCACTGGCTAAGCAAACTGTTATAAATTGATCAAAGCTGTGCTACTGAACCAGTATCCATACAGTAAAATTAATCGTAGCTATGGTCTACAATTTGCACACAGATGAGGAATGCACCTGAGGGAGGTCAAAAGTTCTTATGCAAAACTAAAACGTCCTGACACCTAGATAATTGTTACATGGCAAAATTTGCCCCCTACTCCATGAAATGTCAAGTGACACCTGAGGGAGCCCCTCATGAACTTTTCATCTGCACTTTTCCATTAAAAGAAACATTTTGTGCCAAAATGAATGGTGGTATACTAAATATGCCCTATACTTAAAACACTGTTAGCAATAGCAATAATTTCAGAAGTCCCATACTTATTTTTTTCTCATTTTGATGCTTAACAGAGAATTTTGAGCTCCATACATAAAGAATTTGACTTTTTTTCTGGGTAACATGTACAGAAGAACAGAAGACAGTGTATAAAAATAGTAAATGTACCTGGAAAGCTTGAGCGTGTGAAAGTTTAAAAAAATGCATGGATGTTATCCTTTATTAGAACAAAAGAACTAGCAGTAAAATTAAAAAATCTCTATAATGTAAGCAGACTTTCTTGATTCTGCTACTAATTGAGCTCCTTTTTCAGTATAAACAAGCATGTAATGTCTATTGTTATGTGCAATTGCGTAAATTCTGGAGTGGGCTCATTATCCAAACTACATGTGTTGACACCTGTATTAATAACATCATTATTAACAATTAGGATGAACAGCAGCCATTTTCACAACTCAGATGAAAATATCACAGAATTTTTCGGAGTTATTAGTTTCTATTTAATCTAATAGGTTTGTGTAGAAATATCCAGTTTTTAAGATTTTGTATGTGAGCAGGCCAGATTTATCTCTGGCACGTTCTCTCCAGGGAATGAATCACAGCATCACACAATTGTTGGGGTTAAAAAGGAGACCTCTGGAGATTATTTAGTCCAATCTCCCCTACTAGAGAAGGTTCACCTAGAGCAGATTGTACAGGTTTTGAATATCTCCAGAGAAGGAGTCTGCACAACATCTCTGGGCAGGCTGGCCCAGTGCTTTGGCACTCTCAAAGGAAATAAGTTTTTCCTTATATTCAGATGGAAATTCCTGTTTTTAATTGTACTTGTTGGCCCTTTTCCTGTCATTAGTCACCATTAGTCATTAGTCTGGTTCCATCCTCTTGATGGACACCCCAAATTTGTAATTTCCCCTCTCAGTCATCTCTTCTCCAGGTAAAATAATTCCAGCTCCCTCAGCCTTTCTTCAAAACAGAGATGATCCAGTTCCCTAATCATCCTCATAGCCCTTTTCTGGACCTTCTCCAGTAGTTTCTTTCTTGCATTGGGGAGCCTAGAACTGGACTCAGCACTTCAGATATGGCATCCCCAGGGCAGAGCACAGGGGCAGAATCATCTCCCTTGATCTGATGGCCACACTCTTCCTAATTCAACAACGATTGCCTTCCAGCAGGTCAGGCCCTTGTCTGCACTGGTGCATGGGGTTATTCCTCCACGGTACAGGACCCTACACTTGCCTTCATTGTACTTCCTTGGGTCCTTTTCCACCTAACTTCCCATCCTGTCCAGATCTGGCTGAGCTGCAGCATAGCCTTCAGGTGCATCAGCCACTGCTCCAAGTTTTCTACCTTCAGCAAACTTGACAATCATGTAAAGGTCTTGTACTGACCCTGGGGAGCACCACTGGCTGTGAGCCTTTAATTAGACTGCACTGATGACTGCAAACCTCTGAGCTCTGCCGTTTGTCCCATTCTTAATCCCACCTCACTGTCCACTCATCTAACCCATACCTGATCTTACAGGTGAGGATCTTATGAGAGAAAGCATCAAAAGCCTTGCTGAAGACAACATCCAGTGCTCTCTCCTCATCTACCCAACCAGTCATGTCAGCACAGAAGGATTCCAAATTGGTCAAGCGTGATTTCTAACTTAGGAATCCATGCTGACTACCCTGAGAACATTCTTTTTTGTCCACATGCATAGAATGAACATCCATAATGAGCTGTTCCATAACCTTTCCAGGGATTTAGGTGAAGCTCCTGCTCTCCATGGCTTCTCAAAGATGACAGAGTGTGGCTTAACAATGTCATCAGTCAACTCCTTCAGCTGGCATTTCCTCTGTAGGCTTACTGTAAAATTAGAGGGAGCAAAGTAAAAGGGTATTATCTATATCTTTTTAGTTTTTCTTTTTGTTTTTTTTTTTCCCATTTATTGGTTGATTATTTTGTGTAAAGCTTCCAATTTAACAGTATACTTCAGAAAGAGAAAACCTTGAAAATGTTTCCTGAAACATTTCAAGTAACAGATTAAAACTTTAAAAAAAATTGGAGTGTTCAGAGGAAACCAGAATGGAGCAGCACAAAGAAGGTTTCTATCTCAAAAGAGAACTGTAGTACATAGATAAAGCTTTAGGAGTAATTTGACCTTCAGACCCTGAATGGGAAGGTTTTTGAGACAGAATCTACATCACTGAAGCAGTGGAACCTGAGCTCATGACTGAAAGGTAAGAAAAAGCTAGTAATTCTACTCAGGGCAACAATATGGCTTAAAAGACCTATCTAGAAGTAAACAGACTTTGAAAGATATTTCTATCCCCATATTTGCTCATTTTTGCCCCATGGCAAAATGCTAGCAAATATTTACTACAGAAATTTGCTGTGAGGTTTAATGAACTTCACTGGGAACTAAATTTGTTTAAAACTAGCACATTTTCATAACACATATTCAGACCTCAGAACGAATCAGTATGTCAGTCCAAATTAGACTCAATCTTTTTTTAAAAGCTTGCTAACACATGTCAATTAATAAGCAGAGAGCTTATGATAATTGGCACTTAACACTCTTATTATGAATAAGGTTGTTTGCTGTTAATGGAACATAATGGATTGTAATTCTGTACTTTAATATTACATGACAAAGCATGCCTCTCTCACCTACCTTTCTATCTTCACAACAAATTACATAACATTTGACAATGATAAGTAGACAAATTATTATACTGAACATATTTAATATGGAGTATTAAATACACTGAATGTAGCCACTAGATAAGTAGTATTGATGCATGCACTCCTGTCACTCTTAGTATGAAAATGCCAATTTTTTAAAATTTGTTTTCCACCTACTGTTGTTAAAACTCACAAAATCCAGCAGGTGGTCAGTCACAAGTGGCGTTCTTCAGGACTCAATTTTAAGACCATTTCTGTTTGATATCTTTGTCAATGATCTGGATGAGGGGATTGAATGCACCCTCAGTTTGCAGACGACACCCAGTTGGGTGGGAGTTTTGACCTGCTGGAGGGTAGGAAGGTTCTGCAGAGGAATGTGGGATTGATGGGCTGAGGACAACTGTGTGAGGTTCAACACGGCCAAGTGCTGCACTTCTGTCACAGCTGCCTGCAGCACTACAGGCCAGGTGAGACTGGCTGGAAAGCTGCCTGGTGGAAAAGAACCTGGGAATGCTGCTCAACAGCAGGATGAACATGATCCAGCAGTGTGCACAGGTGGCCAAGAAGGCCAACAGCATCCTGGCTCTTTTCAGCAATAGTGTGGCAGCAGGACCAGGGCAGTGACTGTCCTCCTGTGCTTGACACCGGTGAGGTCACACCTCAAGTTCTTTGTCCAGTTCTGGGCCCCTCACTTTTGAGAAGGATATTGAGGAGCTGAAGCATGTCCATAGAAGGACAACAGAGCTGGGAAGTTTCTAGAGAGTAAGTCATACGAGAAGTATCAGAGTGAGCTGGTTATTAACTTGGACAAGAGTAGGCTCAGGGGACCTTCTGCAGAACTACCTGAAAGGTCAGTCCCTTCTCCCAAATAATGAGAAACAGGCCAAGAGGAAATGGCCACAAGCTGCATCAGGGGAGGTTTAGGTTAGATATTAAAAATATAAAAACTGGGGAAAACGGTTGTCAAGCACTGGAAGAGGCTGTCCAGGGAACTGATGGAATCATCATCCCTGGAGCCGTGTAGATGTGGACCTAGGGACAAGTAGTGGACTTGACAGTGTTAGGTTAATGGCTGGACAAGATGGTCTTAAAGGTCTTTTCCAATCTAAGCACTTTTATGATTCTATTCAGGTGTAAGTAGACAGTAAACACAGATCTTGAAAGCTCTGGGATTGAGACTAAGTGATCTCTGCTAATAATTGCTATCTCTTGTGTGACAGCTCAGGAGAAACAAACATTTTCATAGGAATCTGTATGTGATCTTTAAGCGAGATAAGTGAGTAACAAATTAACACAAGAGCCTGCTGAGGCTGTGTTTCTATAATTTTCTGCTGGGAATTAACTTAAGTCAGTTCTCTATCAAGGGATAAAAATATAGAAAGACAAAGAAAGTATGTTTACACTCTTCGTAGTGTAGATATGCACCATATTTGTTTAACTGCACAGAGCACTAGCAGTCTTTCTTTTAAAGCCAGTGCTAATTACAGTTTGAATCAATCTCTTTGCCACTGCTAGCAGTAAACTTTAAAATATGCTTGGTTTTCTGACTTCACAGCAGTGAATGAATTGGCTTCTTAGGGTTTTTTTTCCCATTACCATTTACTGAAGTGTTAATCTATCTATCTATCTATCTATCTATCTATCTATCTATCTATCTATCTATCCACTTTTTTAAAGCCTTACTGTCATGCACTACTAGTTACAGAAAGTGTATGAAAATATCTAGTAGCTAAAAAGAAATCACTCTACCTTTCTGCAGATAACTTGTGTGAATTATAAAATAAGAAAAAAACCACCCAGATACTGGAACGGGAGTATATATTGCCCTGCTCACAAAACTAATACAATGAAAACTTCATCTTCCCCAAATAAATACTTCAATTGATTTAATTTGAAATGATAACAGTTATTGATAAGTAAGCATTATTAGAACCAAGAGGAAAGGAAAATATATGAAGTGTATGTACTGAATCTTAATATGACAAGAAATAAAAGTGTCTTTATGATGCAACAGAGCTGGTAAGGTTATATTCAGTTTCTTCATCAAACAGAATTCCCATTTCTGAAGATGTCAGTTTAATTATTCAACAACATAGAGCAGACATATTGGACATATTATTGTTTGAATCACTTGTGATTCTTTTGAAGCTTCTTTTGAAGCTGTTTTTTTTTTGGTACAAAACTCACCCTCAACAACAGACAATAGAAGTTTCACCTTAAGAAAATTTGAGATTATTAATAATATTAATAATATTAGAAGTGTCTATCAAAGGAATAAATATTTTTCTTCTTACCAAACTTTTTAATAGCTGCATCACCATAGCTCTTAGTATGGCACAATTTGTAAGGTTTATTAGTAGCAGAGCATCTGTATTTAAATAACCTTATCTGCTTCTAGACTTCTAGAAACAAAAAAAAAAAAATCACCAAATTATCTGAATCTTGTCTATATTCTGGAAAGAATATGCTGTGGAAATTGCAGTAGATCCCTCTGTAATGGTAAATTGAAAACATGTTTTAAAGAATTAGAAAGAGATTGTTTTAACAGCTAACTTCGTTTGTTGAGATCCTGGTGCCAACAAACTGATAAAACTGTCAGAAAATGGAACACTCTTACCTTTTATACTTTATGTTGAAAATTAAACCTTGTACTGACATGTAAATTCTGAGATTTATATTTGCATGATGTATACTTACACTCATACAGAGTGGATAAATAAAACTAAAAACCACTGGAAACACTGTATAATCCTTTTGACACTTTGAATTTTGGTTTGACTGAGTAATTGGGTTTTATTATAACAAAGACAAACAAAGGAGGAAATTAAACAAAACTCAACAAAAACAAGAACGAAACCAACCAACTAACCAACCAAAACCCAGAAGCAGATAATGGTTTCCATTTAGTCATTCTGGGGTTGTGTAAATTCAGAACTGCTGGAAAAACTTCATGGATTCAGGCCAAGGTATATACACCAGTCAGTACTTGAGTGTCTGCCTGACCTGCAAAATCAACTGCTTGAAAATAGCAATGTTCATTTAAAGTGAAGGATTCTGATCCATGGAGATGCTATTTATTATCATAGAGATTGTTCAAATTTTTATAATTGTGGGTTAAATTAAGACTTAACAACGAAATGTAAGGGGGAGAGGGTCAGTCACTGTTTCTTCAGACAAGCAAAAGTGCTTAGCACTTTTTGCACAGATCAAGACTGTACCTTTAAAGTGAGTGATGCCAGTGACTGAAATTGTTTGCATCACAGAGCAGTTTATTGGAATGTATAAGCTGGTTCTTTTCAGATGAAATCAAATCAGTAGATAAAGTTGGTAAAAGTACCTTGTATTCTCCAGTCAGTAATTGTAGGGGTTGTTTGATTGTTTTAGTTTTCATTTTACTTTTTTTGTTTGGTTTGGTTTGGTTTGGTTTAGTTTGGTACAGTTAGGTCTTCTTGCTGCTTGTTTTTTTGGTTTTGGGGTTTTTCTATTATTTTTTATGTACAATCACAGAACCAGACTATGGATAATTTGAGTAAAAAATTGAAATAAAACAAATAAACTGTGAGGATAAAATGTCCTCAACATGGACTGTTTTCCTGTACAGATTCACTCACTGTACTACAAATTTATACAGGAGTAGAGAATGGCATTTGTAAGTTCCTAAGTATATAGAAATGTACATCCTGGTTAGCATGGTGTGTGTTCTGATTAACACTGTTGTCCACCACATTTCATATCTCTGAAGCATGATGCAATGGTGAAGTTCTTTCTGCATTATGAAGTGTGTTAGGAATTCTGTTTCTTAAAATCAGTGAGCTTAATTGAATTATCATGGTTTGATTCCTCTTCATGGTTACTCTTACATGCCTTTGTGCTTTTATGTCACAATGGAATAAAAGCCTTCAACAGCACACAACCAGCATTGGTGTGTGCAATTTATGTGATTGTTGTGGCTTTGGGAGGGGGATATCATATCCTTACATTTGCACTTTCTAACCATCACTCTCTCCCTTTATTTTCCAGAGCACTGCACATATTTTCAAATTTAACGAATTCTGCAATGTAAAGATGACTTGATAGCCTATTGCATGGAATGCAACAGGAAATTATGTGTGGTTTCTTACTGTGCAGCACAGGTGAATTAAAACTTAATTGAAAGTAGTGTGTATGCATCCATGCATGTGTACATATTTAAGTAATGAATTAGAATAAGGGTAAAAAACAAAGATCTCAGAGATTATTTGTTATTTTTAATGTTGAATATCTTCTTGTTTAATTAATAATGCAGTTGATTATTTCTACTTACTTAAAAAAAAAAAATCCACTTCAGAGCTTATCAGAAAGTCCCCAGTTAGTAAAATTAGTTTGATATTTTATGCAAAAATATTGATTTTATTGAAGTCAGTGGAAGAATTCCGATTTAGTTTTCAGAATTTCTCATAAGAATAACTATCTTTAATTAGTGTATACAAAATCCCATTTTAAAAATACCTAGGGTTAAAATTAAATCTTTTTACATGTTACTATAACTTTCCACTCATATTTCATCTTTTTTTAATCTTTTGCTTGATATAAGAATATGAAGCTCTGTTATGAAAAATACACCAATCTATAAATTAATGAATTAATTTCCTTGCAATCAGCCTTTCCATTATAGTTAAATTAAGGTCAAATAATGAAAAAATCTCCTCTTTCCAGAAGCATTTTGAAAATAAAAAAATTTTAGGTCCCTTTTTAGTGACTGAAAATGGAATTATAGATCTCTACATAACGATGATGCATTTGAAAATAGTAATTATGATCTGTACCTTTCTAGATCTTCTGCGAAAGTGAGGACAGCAATTGGAGATATGCTTAGGGAGCATTATAATTAAATCTTCTTAGTGTAATAGCATGATAAATTGAAAAGTATCAGACACAAAAAAAAATGCCATCCCTAGATACTTTAAAAAAATTAATACAAAGCTCGAGGGAACAGAAACACCACCTTGCCCAACCATGGAGCATTATGAGAAGGGTTAGGAAATTAACCCCTTTTCCTAAAATCTAACTGCAATCTAAAAGAACTATCTCTTTGAAGTGCATCATGGAAACCTGATACACTGGCAAGTATTCAACTGAAAATAATTTGCATTTACTTGTCTTGGATTACAAAAGAAAAAGCAAAAAGAAATAAAAGTTTTCAGACCAAACTTTGTACATAGAAATACAGATGCAAGCGTGTCAGAATCTGAATATAAAATAACCAAGAAATAAAGTTCAATGTTTCTTTGCCATGTCAATTCATAAAAGTATACAGTTCTAGGAGAACTGGGCAAATGCAGGAACAATTTTAAAGGACTGTGGGCAGCACAGCAGTGGGTATCCTACTTAGTGCTGTTTTGCTAAGAATTGCATTTCTTGCAAGCTCATATATTCAGGATGCCTTTTCTCCAGAAGTTTCAAATAGACAGATGAAACTAGCAGCTTCATTTTTAGAGGAAAAAACCCCAGTGTTGTGTGGGTTTTTGTTTTATTGTTGGGGATTTTTAAGGAATTAAATGTTTCTTCATAGCACTGTAGGAATAAAGGAATTTTCTGGCATTTGTCAGATGAGTGTGGATGATAAACCTAACAAAAAGACAAAATGTTCTTCCTCCTAAGGTTTCGAAATCTCATTGTGTTGAATTTGGGAGGAAACAACTGGTGCATGAGGTAAGACACTACATTATATTTTTTGCCTTCTAGCTGCAGCTCCTGGATCAGTGTTAGTCAATACTTAAACACAACCTGTCCACCTGTATCCTCTCAAGGAGAGGAAGTCACTAAAGGTCTCAGGCATGAGATTTGCTCAGGGATTTATGCCAGAAAACTTACCCTTCCTAGATGATAAAATGCTTTGGTGGTTGGGACTCTTCTCTTGATACACTGAAATTTCACCATAAATGTCTAAATATTAACTGCGTTGGAATAAATAAAACACAATTATTTCATAGTCAAGCACTGTATAAAGATATTATAATACCTCTCTCTTAATTTTTCTCTTCCATTCATTTCCTCTGTTGCAGTCAGTTTCCAACAGTTCTGCCATTAATTATATCATAAACAATGGGTACTCAGGAGAGACTTAGCTTACCTGAGATGGATGATTCTTCTTAAGCTCACTCAAGACCTAAATCTTTCAGCAATTGCTTACTTGGCATCTCTGCATGTGTATAGTAGCCAGGCTGATGGTATTCTTACTAGTGTCCAAAAGATTTCTCAAATGTAGAAGAAAAAGAAAAAAACAAGGAACAAATCAAAACAATAAACCAAAACCCCAAAACCAAACTTTTGAGAAATATTGTCACAAATGTAATATAAAATTCAAGGGTTTTTTTGTTTTTTTTTTGGTAAAAACTACTTATCTCTCTTTCTACATAAGTGAAATGAAGCTTGAATATTTATGAGGTCTTTGCTATCCAATGGTTCTGGTACCAGTTTTAAAATGCACGTAAGTACAGAAATTTATTATTATACCTGTGAGAAAGGAAGAATTTTTGTTATCTGTGACAAGGGAAGAATTTTAAAAAATATTTCTGAATTTTCCAAAATTGAAATATATTAAGAAACAAAATTACTAGAATTACTGAAATGTAAACTAGTTTATTCTGCCTGAAAGCAATTAAAGACTTTGACAGCCATTTTTAATGTCTGGTTTTATTCATTTTTTATTCATACATTTTTCAGTGTAAACAAATTCAGGAAAAAAGCTATATGCTTCCATTGAATTTTATGCAGTTCTTTCTGTTTCAGTTTTTCTTGGTTCCATTACACCTCTATGAAGAAGTCTTTCATAAAATCTATGTTTTGTACATTATATCTAAATTTCATAATTATACTCTTTTCCTTAGCATAATTAAGTTTCTTTCACAAGTAGTGACTCATTTCAGATTTCAAAACCTAAAAACTTGAAACTGTGTGAAAATATTTTTCATGATCTTACCATGGATCTAAACAGAACAGGTGGCAGCAATCTGGTGTAGAACACAGCATGTTTGAATAATAATTCAAGTACATTAAAGAATCAAAAAACAAAACTCTGTTAAGAAAACTAATTGACAAAATTTAAAATTAAAAAAGTGAATGAACTAGTAAAAAGCTTGGTTAATGCTAGAATGACTAATGTATACCCTTAGATCACTCAACAAAGAAAGCCAAAGTATACTACAAAAAGAAAAACATTGCATTTCATTTTTCATTGAAAACATACACATTAAAATACATGATGCCACCAATTATTGCGTTATATGTTCTCGCACTAATTTAATTTAATGTACTTTTCCAGTATTTTCTAGCTACATTTATTATAAATCTCAATTCTTTAGGTAAGCTATTCATGATCTCGTTTGTAGAACTTGTAATGACAACAGCCTTCCAAATTATTATGGTTTTAATATGTTTTCAGACCAGTGAAATATAAAAAGGTGATAAGTTTTTGGGATGAACTATGTTTATACTAAGAACCCTCCTGGGAGCATCACTCAATTTGCGAGGTATCTGATTATGTGTGCCACAATAGGATGTAGTTCCTTTCATTTCAAGGGAACGTGAACATTGCCTTGTTCTGAGTCCATCAATATCTCCAAAGTCTGACTGCCACCACCCCTTATCGGACATCTTGACAGTATAATTGGAAACTGGTATCAGTGAGGAGGTTAATGTGTCAG